>JARFIX010000040.1:0-1200000 GCA_036346125.1 Lycocerus yunnanus | reverse complement strand
TTTAAAAGAATTTCTCTGTTGATCACTGGATACCAACGGCCAGAAGTTCGCAAATGTATCAATTTTTCCAATTTTAATATCCCCCGATTTTTAAAATCTAGTTTTTGAGATTTGACATGTCAAGTTTAGGATAGCAAATAATTTTAATTTATAAGTTCCTTTTTCCTATTTTCGATTTTGTAATAATTTTTTTAGCTTTACATTTCTACAGTTGTGCAATAATCGTCACACCTGTTGCGCAAGATAATCTAGAAGATGAAAGGTCTGAGTGGATGAACCGGCCGTCTTGAATAGACGATTTTCAAATACCAGCAGTTTGTCGTGATGTCAAACTTTGATGTTAAAGGTCCCGGTTCTACAGTTAAATTTGGAACTTGCTTGATCTCTAATTATTATTAAAATATATCCTCTATTGTGAGTACTGCCTTTGCCGTTGCTTCGTACTAAGCTTTGGATATGTGTATTGTGAAAAAAGTTTCTCGATAGTTCTTAGGACCCAAGTTATTTCACTTATTTGAATAAATTATTCCTGGGGAAGTAGTGGGCAATTACCTTTGCACCGACAACTCGACTTACTAGTTTCTTCAATTGCACGCTAGTTTTATAGCGTTGCGTTGTCGGTTACAAAAGATCAATTATTATTATTTAAAACAGAAGCCATCTAAAAATAACCGTAGACCATGAACCTAAATTACAAAGCACACGAGATAAAAACGAGGAAGTTTACAAAACGAGTCATATGTACTAGTCCGAAGTCATGATTTTAAATTGCCCAATTTTTTTTCCAAAAACAAGCGACAGACAGTTCCTTGGAAGTAAAATTTTATTAAATTAAAAGTAATGAACGTTACGTAACGGAATAATTTATCATGAGTTTTGCATTGTGTGTTGCTACATAGTTAAACTTGACCTTTAAATTAACGTAGCCAGCAAAGCCGCTCCGAGTTGGATTTTTGCTGATGCAAAAACATTGCAACTTGAATGAGAAATTTCAAAGTTGCCATTTTTTCGATGGAAAGTTGACAAACTATTAAACAAAGGAAAGTACGCGTTAAAAAAACATTACGCAAATACTAAATTTTAATCTTTGGACTGAATTTTTCCTACATGCGTCGACTACACGTGACTAACAAGATTTGCGCTACTAATAATATAATTTTACGATTGTATTTTTAGTCGATAATCCGAATTTGCGATGCACACCACGGTAATCGGCTTGTGACGTCAGAGCGCGCGAAACGGGGAAGCACCCCCGGTTGGTCGCTCTGTCGCTAGGGGGAAAACCGTAAATCGAAACAATTTTTTCGAGGAAACAATATTATATTGGAGTACTTTTCATAGCATCCTGTAGATTAGATAGCGCGGATATTAAAACAATGTGAAGGCTTCGCATACCAAAAACCAACTCTCGCTTTTAATTCAGTCAGGTGAAAGTAGGAATCGACATTGCAAGGCCGCCGAAAATATTCCGTTACCTTTCTAACATCTGAGATCGATGACACAATTTATTCTAAAAATGCGGAAAATTATTATTTCGCTCTCTACTTTTGCAACCATAAAACTAGCAGACGTCAAGGCGAGTCTGACGATAGCAATTGCACAGTGAGCAAATATGAGATTACGCACTTCGTACTTGAGTTTAATTACTTGAGCTCGTTTAAAAAAATTGGACCAGGGAAATAAAAAATTTACGATTAATAAAAACTGCTTCTGGGAAAATGGGGAAAAAAATCTTGAAAGTCAGTGTCGAAGCAATGTATTTGAGGGGAGTTACAAATATCCAATTTTCTATTGTGTATTTCCAAAACAGTCGATTACCGGGAGGGGGGGGGTAAAAGTTGTCGGTTCTACTTGGACATCCTGCATTTTATTCAATAATTATGATCCGGTAGACTTATCTACTTTATTTACTATTATTTATTATCGTATTTGTGCAAAACAAAATTAGGACATCAAAAAAATGTATGCCGCGACCTTTTACTCGAAACGCTGTAATAACCATTGAAACGGTTACAATGACAAGGCTAAAAACGGATAATTCAATAAATAAATATTAAACTATTACAAGTGTAAATAAGTGACGTTTTTTGGCTGTATTTTTTATAATATGCATCCTTGGAATACGATAAAAAGGCCTGTAACAATAAATGAGTCATTAGGTTTGTTCGTTAGATGTTCTGAACAGTTTCTGATTACGTCACACTGACATCTTTTCAGAGCAACATCCGACAAACACTTTTGGAGCGACTTGTCGTTGATGTAAATAACCTAACCTCAAAATATTTTCTAAATAAGTTGTCATTGTATTGCAATTCAAGTAGCTTAAATTATTCATGTTAGACACCGCAATGACAAGTTGTTCCAAAAGTGTTCGTCGGATGTTGCTCTGAAAAGCTGTCAGGGTGACGTAATCAGAAACTGCCCAAAACAGTTCGGAACAAGTCCAACGAACAAACCTACTGCTTGGTAGTTAGCCCAAGGTATCGGGTTCAAATTCTGGAAAAGTCTAACTTTCTTCTGACCGTCTGTCTCCGTGTTTCCGAGAGCACTAAAACTATCGATCACTCTATGTTGATGACTGCCACCATTAATAATAACACAGGGTTATAGGCACATTTCCCAATCCGGTTTAAGCAGCCGAGGAACCTTTTTTAATCACTACGATGGGCAGGTTCGATGCATTGTGCCAGATGGAAGTCCCCTTCGCTAAATGTGATCTCTTGATATGCTAGGGCAATTTGGTGCGTTGTGCATGAGCTCCAAATTCTGCAGTATTGCCTTCCCGCTGGAACACTTTCGACAATCAATCTGTTTTTGATTCCTATAGAAATGTGACCAAGGCTAACGAGGGCTAAAAAACAGCAATATGAATGTTTTGTAATACTGCAAATAAGTGGAACGGTGTGAAAAGAAATGCCCCCCCTTCAGGTAATGAAAATTCACAAATTTTTTTTAATAGAAAAAACAGTTTTTGAAATGAGACAAAAGCGAAAAGAGGCAATCGGGTAGTTCTAAAAGGTAAAACAAATTTATATGATACGCCATAACCCCCCCCCTCCGAAGTTCCACCACATCCCATCATGTAAATCACTAATAGCAGTTTTATGAACTTTTAGTGCCCTCGCCCATCTGAAGTGTGACTTTGGTACTGATTCGAACGGAAATTTTTCTCTAAGGGGGAAAATGTCGTCAACAGATGGCGCGACAACAGAAAAACAAAAAAGTACAAAAAAATTAAAATGTTGTTGTTATAAATTTGAAATTTTAAAAAGAAAAGATTTTCATTTTCAAAATTTGTTTGTATATTTTGTTGTTTTTATTGTCATGTCATTTAAAAAAAAAACTCAGTCAGTGTTCCAAAAGCGCTGGATTCAAATTACGCGCCATTATGGTTCAATTAGATTTCAAATTCATTTGTTTTATAGAAAAAACTGTTTTTAAAATGACACAATGGCGAAAAGAAGTAATCGCATTTTAAAAAGTAAATCAAATTTATAAAATACAATGCAAAATATATAACCCCCCCCCCCAAACAGCCAAGTTCCACAACAGCATTGATCCCACCATGTAAATCACTAATAACGGTCTTTATCAACTGTGAATGTGCCCCCCCCAACTGAAGTGTGACTTCGGTACTGATTAAGAGGGGCATTCTTCTCAAAGAGAAAAAATGCTGCCAATAGATGGCGCGACAACAGAAAACCAAAAAAGTACAAAGAAATTAAAATGTTGTTGTTATAAACCTGAAATTTTATTTGTTAGTGTATTTGTTGTGTCTCTAGTATCATGTCACCCGTTAACATTTAAAAAAAAACCCAGTCAGTGTTTCAAGAGCGCTGGATTCAAATTACTCGCCATTGTAGTTCAATTTCATTTCTTTTACAGAAAAAACCGTTTTTGAAATGAGACAAAGGCGAGAGGCGAGAAGAAAAGTAAATCAAATTTATAAAATACACCCCCCTAAGGTCCACTACAGCATTGATTCCCCCATGTAAATCACTAATAACCGTTTTTATCAACTGCGAATGCCTTCCCCCCCCAACTGAAATGTAGCTTTGCTACTGATTAAGAGGAGAATTTTCTCAAGGGGAAAAAATGTCGCCAACAAATGGCGCGACAACAGAAAAACAAAACGTACAAAATAATTAAAATGTTGTTTATAAACCTGAAATCTTAAAAAAAAAAGATTTTGATCTTTCAAAATTTGTTTGTGTATTTTGTTTCTATTGTCATGTCACCTGTTGACATTAAAAAAAACGCAGGCAGTGTTCCAAGAGCGCTGGATTCAAATTACGCGCCATTGCGGTTCAATTTCGTTGTTTTACAGAAAAACCAGTTTTTGCAATGAGACAAAGGCGAAAAAGGGCAATCGCGTTTTAAAACGTAAATCAAATGTATAAAATACACCCCCCGCCCCAGTTCCACTACAGCATTGATCTCACCATGTAAACGACAAATGACAGTCTTTATCAACTGCCCCCCAAGGAACAAAGGAGATTCTTCTCAAGGGGGAAAATGTCGTCAATAGATGCCGCGACAATAGAAAAACAAAAAAGAATAAAGAAATTAAAATTTTGTTGTTATAAACCTGAAATCTTAAAAAAAAGATTTTCTTGAGACAAAGGCGAAAAGGGGCAATCTGATTTTAAAAGGTAAATCAAATTTATAAAATACACCGATTACGAGGGAAATTAATTTCGTCAATAGATGGCGCGGCAGAGATGGTTAATAAACCTGAACTCCGATTTTGATCATTTTTAAAGCGGATTATCAAAGACGATGGTCCAATTAGTATATAAAAAAATAAAATTTGCGGTCGGCCCACAAATATTGAAAAAAAAAACGCTTTAAACATTTATTTACAATGCATTTTTCTCATTGGCTCTTTTGAACTGTAACCAACTGTCGATTGTCAATAAGTTTTTTTTTATGTTTTTAATATATTAAAAGACAAAAAGAATTGTAAACTCCGCTCCGAATTATAATGCATAATATAGCGTAAATTTTTAGGGTGAATCCGAGTCTTGCGATGGTTGCGTTTGTCACAACCGACTTTCCGCAGCCTCCCCTTCGCTCCAGCCGATTTGACAAGCACTTTCCTGTGGTTAAAAATATCTCCCTAGAATAGTCCAACTCGGAAATATGTGGATGTTGACCCGACGGATCTCAGGGAGCGACTAATGGTATCTCCCCACCGCTAGTGACTGTTGACCCATCTACAGCATACGGACGGGTGATAGAATGTTTACCACATTTGGCATAATATTGCGCAATAATACACTTACATGATGTATTTCTTATGGGAAAATCGTAATTTTCAAAATTGAATTGTGACCTTATTAGAAGTCCGATTAAATTCATTCTTACCTTAAACGATTCGCATTTTTGTGCTCTTACGTTTGGTAAAGCCATTTTTATAGGAAAAAGTGTACTTTTGAGTTCAGGTTTATTACCTCGACCCCGCGGCAATAGAAAACCAAAAAAATACATAGAAATCAGAATCTTGTTGTTATAAACCTGAAATCTTAACAAAAAGATTTTCATCTGCGTTTCATTTCGTTGTTTTTTTTATAGTCACGCCATCTATTGACATTTTGGAAAAAAAAAACTCCCTTAGAGCGCTGGTTTCAAATTACGCGCCATTGTCATTCCATTTGATTGGTGGCAATAAAAGTTTCATATCTCATGGTAATCTTTTTCTTATCTATGGTAGTCATGGAACGCTACATGAAGGAACAACGCGTTATTATTGTGACAATTCCATTCATAGCAATTCTGGACCTTGGAGATTATGAGATTTTCTTAGGAAAATTTTTATCAAAAGAGAAAGAGAAAATATTATGTTCCGCATTTAATCGCAAAAATATCATATCCAGAGAAGATGAATTAATGCTTTACATCCTACCGCCATGGCAACCGCAGTATTTCCATTACTAATAATAATTTTATTTACATTACCATAAACTTTAATTTATTGTGTTTTTACAAAGTAATCTCCTCCTCTCTATCGGGATATCATGTTTCCGCTCTACTGTAGATTATAAATGATAATGTTACAAACTTAGCATATCTTAGCCCCGAAAGGTTACATACGAGCGCGAATGACTCTTCCCTTAATCTACAGCGAAAATGCACCCTTTAGTTGTTGTTTACGACATTTTTAATGTCCCATCGATTTTTATCATTCTTGCAGCGTTTAGAGTGAAAGGTCGCAGGGTACAATTAAACATAGCTCTAATGATTTAAAATTGCATGGCTGACTTTATCAAAGAAATAACAAGTAAATAATTAGTAGAAAGTTAAGTCAATTAAAGTAATTTCGATATGAAAAATTGTTTGAATTACAAACCATAATGGAAATTCTTGGGTAACCAAATCACACACCGTGCAGGTACAAAAAATTACGACTGACGCTGAAAAGTTTCCAAAGTAATTGTTGTTAAAAAAAATTGCGTGACCATTAAAAGGTTAAGAATTAAAAAATATTTAAATAATTGCGGTGGGCATTCTCCATGTCTAATTAAGGTGATTGGACCATAAAAACGTGGTTTATTTTTTAAAAAAAAAAAGGTTTTGGAAGACCATCCTGTTGGATAACAAAACTGGAACCGACTTGCCCGAGCAAGAACTTACATTTATGTAAATTTCGTAATTTTCACTGCCAAGAGTGAAAATCTAATCTTGGCGCATCACCGACTTGGCGCGATTTCAACTCGCACGAATTTCAAAAAAAAAATAATAATAATAATAATTTACCATTCTAAGCATGTGGTGGAAGAGGCAGAAGATGTCTTCCATAACGTCCGGTATACCGGATGCCGTAAGGTCCTGTTCCAACATATTAACGGTGGGCATTTTCACAGTTTTCCTCGTCTGGTACATTATATAATTTTTCTAAATTTAAAACTCACTACTCCACTCGGACTCCGGCGAGTCACCCCCTGCGAAAATTCAGACCCACGGGTGAGTGCTATCCGGCCCGCAACTCACAAGGTAAGAACGCGAACACCACTTGGAAACAAGAATATTGGAACACTGATTATGATATCATCACTTTCGTCTACGGTGGGGTTATGACGCACACCACGTGAAATCCTCGCGACTATTCGTTATAAAATTTCACGTGCCGGTTTCAAGTGGTTCTCTTATCAAATTGATACCTCGCGGTTATCAAGTGGTAACAAATTCCACTTGAAAATGCTCCATAAACCGCGAGGAGCAAATTCGAATTCTAAAATTTTGCTGCAAGTTATTGACACTTGGAAACGCGTCACCGCATAGGTCAAGATTTCCCAATTCTAAAAACCGCTTTCTGACGTCACCTACCTACCATATGTTAATGGTAAAAATTAAAAATCAAGAAAATCCAATAGCATTTTTTTCGAGCGCAACCACCACCCCGAGTCGCGCAACCAGAAATGTATTCAAAATTTTGGACTTTGGATTCAATTACTTGCAAATCATTGTTCGGGGAGGGGGAAGTGCTAGTATGTCAAAAAATACATATTATTATTATTATAATCATAATATAAATATTTTTATTGTGTCAAAATATTCAACATTGGGTGCGTACATGGAGGAGTGTCTATGACGTCACAACAAAGAAAACCGCTTGACCCCTAATTGACCACATCCTCATTTGTTTAAAGTGCAACAAATTACCAAAGTGTGTGTGCACGGGACAGCCAAACTTGAACTTTAACAAACGAAACTATAAAAATAATTTAATTAGCCGATAAGAGGTACGATAAACGTAAAGTTAATTGGCTGTCGCCTTGAACTTTGATTTAAAAAAGAGGGCCCGTCTATTGCGCCATCCAACTCGACCGTTGGTTGGTCAGAGGTGTAAACAACAAAATTCAATTATTTTATTAACACACAGACTCAATTTCGACATCCTGTTGTGCTGTGCATTAAGGAAGTCTCGTGCATGCCCCCCCCCTTTTTTTACGACGAAAGTACAAGTACAAATATTTTGGGCGCCCTTTTCGCCCTTGACGCAATGCCAACGAGACGTTGGCCGAGAAGCGGCGAATCGAGAGAATTAAAAATTAAAAATTACTACTTACAGTCGAATGTCGCCAATAATTGATGAGCTGATGGATGTCGCAGCTCGGTGCAAGCAAAAGGAAGTCGCGCCATTCGTCGTAGCTAATGTTAAGACTGCCATCCTGATCCATTCTAAAGAGAAACATTGGACGTAAAGATTCTTCAAGTAAGCAAAGAAAATGGAAAAGACGGAATAAATGGTAAACTACCTTTGCAACAGTTTGGTCGCTTCTTGTTTTTCCAGGGGAACTCCCAAATCGTGAAACGCACGACAAAGTTCATCCAAATCGATTTTTCCTGCAGACAAAACAAAAGAAAGTCGTATTAGTTTCGCATTTTTGAAAACGCGCCAGGTTTTCATATGTAAAGCGCACATATAAATTTCATTTAAAAATAAAGAATTCATAGCAGGTGCGTGCGTAATTTTGAGAACGCAAATTGTCCCTCCCAAAAAAAAAGAAATATGCAAAACGTGAGATTTCCCCCATTTGGTTCCAAATTTTGATCTCCTCGACTTTTTGCAACGCAAAAAATTTGTATTTAAAATTTTAATTTCTACCCGGTTAATTTTGAGAACCCAAATTACCCTCCCCTATATCTTGAATTACAAATAACATAAAACGTAAAAATGTTATAGTTTGGCGGAGTTATGCGTGACATTTCATTACAAATACAGGGGACGACCAAGAAACCCGAATTCGAATTTTCATGATTTTTGAAGTGAATTATGAACATTAAAAAAATAAAATTTGCGAAAAAAAAACGACTATAAAATTCAAAATCGGCTGTGGTTGCGTTAATCAAAACTGACCTTCTGCAGCCTCCGCTCCGGCCGCTACAGGCCGTTTTGAAAAACGCTTTACTCATTAAAAATATCCCCTAGACCGGTCCTATTTTATTGCGTAATATTGCGCAATAATGCATTTACATGCACCTCTTATGGGAATATGTTAATTTCAAATTTAAATTGTGGGCTTATTAAAGGACCTACCTCACCTCAAAAGTCTTGTATTTTAGTGCTCTTTCGTTTGGTCAAGCCATTTTTATAGGGAAAAAGTGTACTTTTGAGTTCGGGTTTCTGGATTCTACCCCAAATACATTTTAGAACAGATGATGCTTAATGTTCTCTCAAGGGTCACCAATTTAGCGAGCCGATGTGCGGAAAATATGTTCCTCAATCTGAATTCGAACCAAGGACCCCTTTTTTCGTCGTTTCACCTCTTAACCACTTCATTTTTAAGGATTTTCGCGGTAACGGTTCTTGGAGGAAAAGAAAAGACGTCCCCCCCCTAGCTAACATGTCGGTTGCAAGGCTATTAACATACGTAAAAATGTAGGTACTTCGACTTTGGTTTATATCTCGAAAACGGTCATACCTACCGAAAATTGGAATTTGCAGAAAGGAAATTTTCTACAAACTAGATTTTCTTCATTTTTGAAGCAAGACTAGCCGTTTCAAGATACAAACAAAAAAAGTACCACGGATCGGGTTTGTGCGGCCATTTTAAACAAAAGGCGAATGGGAGCAAAACAGCTACCGGAAAATTAAAGAAAACAACTGAAATTAATTAAAACAAAACTCAAAATTAAATTATTCGTTGTCATTTAAAGATTTGGTTCGCGTTAAGATTCCCGAAATCGAAAATACACTTTTTCCTATAGAAATGGCTTCACCAAACAAAAGAAGCCTATTTTAGAAATCTTTTAGGTGAGGATGAATTTAAGGCCACAATTTAAATTTGAAAATCACGAATTTCCCATAAGAAATATATTATGTAAGTGTATTATGTCTTATAGTCCACATTTTATCACCAGTCCGTGCGCTGTAGAAGGGTCGACAGTGACTAGCGGGGGGAGTTACCAGTTGCTCCCCGCTACGACCGGTACAAGCCGTTTTGGCAAACGCAACCACGGCAAGACTCGGATTCACCCTTAAAGTGTATTTTTTCCAAATTTTGTGAACCGACCACAAATTTTATTTTTTTTATTTAACAATTAGGCCCTCTTCTTTCATAATTCGCTTTAAAAATCTAGATTCGAGTATCTTAACTGCCACAACAACCTATTTTAATTTCGGTGGGCGGGGTTACAGTTCAAAAGAGCCAACTAGAAAATTGCATTTCAAATTAATTTTTAAAGCCGTTTTTTTTCCAAAATTTGTGAACCGACCGCAAATTTTATTTTTTTATCTGCTAATTATGCCCTCATCATTCATAAGCCGCTGACAGTTATAACTGTTACCGAAGATTTAAATTTTTCTCCGCTACAAAACACATTTTAATTTGAGAGTTCATGCTACTAAGAGCTAAGCTAAAAAATGTATCAGCATAAGCTAAAATTCAATTGAATCTTTCGGTCCTGGCGCCCAAATTAATATTCAAATACAATATCAACACAAATGAACCATAGCAATATATAGTATGCAGTAGTAGTAGTAGTAGTGCTCTTTCGAGGTCGCATTTGCTACCCCCTCCCCTCCGCCCCAAGGCAAAGATGTCTTTTATGGACGACCCCTTACGCGCAATGACGTAGGTGCCAAGTTATATTATTCCTACTATACAAAATACCAATTTCAAATGCCCCAACCTACAAAAAATGGTTTTAAAAACTGGGGAAATCTGGGGGTTCAATATGGCGTTCTTTAGTTATTTCTAAAATTTTTAGGATTTTATATGTCATGGTTCCTAAAAAAGGGGCACCATCGATGAAAACTATTAGAAAAAGTAAAAATTCTTTTTTTTATATTTCTTTATTAATCTCCCCAGTTATTACTCAAGATCATAAGTTCGTCAATTTATCGAGTACAATTTTAGTGTCCCTGGGGGGTGCTCCACACCCCGGTCCGTACTTATATGGTAAACTGAAACACTTGTTGAAATTTATTTTTATAATTTTGTATTCATTTATTCAGCTTTAAATTTCAACAAGTATTTCAGTTTAAAATTCAACTATTATAGACCGGGGGGTCTGGGGGGTGTGGAGCACCCCCCAGGTACACTAAAATTGTACTAGATAAATTTGCAAAACTTAAGGGCCGTCCACAAAGGACGTCGGCAATTTTTCTCAAATTTTCATTCCCTCCATTATCACAGTTGATCACAATATTTTATCCCCCCTCTCTCCGGAACGTCCAATGGTCACAAATCAAGACCCCCTCCCTCATTTATCATCATATTTTAAAATTATATGAAAAAAATACTGAAGCATAATAGTTTTACAAATCTCAAAAATGAAATTTTTATACAGACGTCACATTTGGCTACCCCCCTCCTAGCCAAGGCAAGGATGTCTTTTATGGACGACCCCTTACGCGCGATGACGTAGGTGCCAAGTTATATTATTCCTACTATACAGTACTATCGTATGTAATCGAAGAACCTAGTAAGTTGAGTTACTAAAAATTGAATTGATGGACAATTCTGGTTAACGTATCAAAATATATCAATTGATAAGTTCAAAAATTCAAGATTCTAGCCAAAAAGTATGGTAGTAAACCGTCAATTCAAATGTTAGCAACTCGGCTTACTAGGTTATTTGATTGTTCGGTAAAGTAGTTTTCATTATCCTAATTAATATTTTTGTGCTTATTTGGTGATCCGCATAATCACTGAATCATGAAAACTAAAGATTCGTACGGCGACACTCGATTGATTTCAAAATATCCAATAAAAAAAGGGGGGGGGTAATTTAGATTTAAATAACAATTTTAGCTTTGCCTTAATAAAAACCAATAAACTTGATTTTAAGTGTACGACTGGAATTCTTTATATATTTTCAGTTCTAAATTTTGCAATAAACCCTCTTTTGGGAAGGGGGGAATTTTCGGGATTTTTGAATAATAACAAATCGAATCCTTGATTTTTTTAGAGGTTTTTTTTGGAAAACCACTTGGGTATTAGTTTTATATAAATTTCATGTTGAAATTTTATTTGTATTTTGGAATCAGGTTTATCAGTCAGTTGTGTTCGTTACGCATCCGGATTCTGGATGACTTCTAGGATGATTTCAAATGACAGCTGTTGGGATAAATTTGAATTGTAATTGTGCTGCCCAAGTTAAATCATAAGGGGCCGTCTATAAAGAACACCCGCAAGTTTTTCCACATTTTTGACCCCTTCCCCCTGTCACAGTTGGTAACAATATTTTATCTTTGAAAATGTAATTTTAACCCCCTACAGTAAAGACGTCCTTTATGGACGCCCCAGACGACCCCTAATGAGATAAAGCCCGTAAAAGGAATCCTACTGAATTTTTAAAAACAAATTCCCCGACTTTTTCAAGTTTCCCCTGAAGTGAATTGTTGAAGAAAATGGTTGAATTCTTGAACAAAAAATAATTGAACTATTGAAGCAAACAATTTCAGACAAATTAGCTTTTTTGCATGAAACAATCGGATTATTGAAAAACAGAAAAATTGTTGAAATCTTTGAATATAGGGTAGGGAGGAAGAAGTGTATGCTTGTACTGCATGCTATTTAAAAGAGCCAAAGTAGCCTACACAGCAGTACCTCATTATTACTTGGTGTTAGGTTGTATAATATATAACTATAATTTGCTTGTAATCCATAGGCGTACAAATCATAGGCCACCATAGCCTACCTTCCTACTTATCCTATATTCTAAGGTTGAAACAAATATAATTCCATGCTTTTTTAAATATTTTTAACAAAATATTGTTTTTAATATTTCAAAGATCAAGAAATAATTTAATTGTGCAACACAACAGTTGAATTATTGAAGAGAACAGTGGAATTATTGAATAAAACAGTTCAGTTCTTGAAAAATTCTAAATCAAAAATAATTGAGTTATTGAACAAACCACTGAATTATTGAAAAACCGCTTAATTGTTGACGAAACAGTCGAATTATTAAACATAACAATTGCATTGTTGAAACAAAAACAATTGAATTGCCAATTCAAAGTAGTTGAACTATTGAACAAACAGTTGAATATATTAAAGCAAACAATTAAATTTATAAAACAAAACAGCTGAATTATTGGACAAAACAACAAAATTAATGCAAAAGAAGTTGAATTGTTAAAAAAAAACAAAAAAATGAAATTGCTTAACTGAATAAAACAGCTGAATTTATTAAAAAAATGCTGTTGAATTATTTAAAAAAACTGTTACCGTAAAATTGTTAAAAAAACATCTAATAAATTGTTAAAGAAATAGTTGAATTGTTGAAAAAACTATTTGAATTATTGAAAAAAACAGCTGAACTTATTAAACAAAGCAGTTGAACTTTTGAACTAAACAGTAAAATTACTCAACAAAGCAGTTGAGTTATTGATAAAACAGTTAAATTGTTGACGAAACAGTTAAATTGTTAAACCTAACAATTGCATTGCTGAAACAAAAACAATTGAATTGCAAAATCAAAATAGTTGAAACTATTGAACAAAACAAAACAGCAACAAAACAGTTGAATTGTGGAAACTGAAACAATTCAATTGTTGAATGAACAATAATTGGCGAGAGTTAATTAACCGTGATTGCGATTTTACCATTATTTTGTAAATTATGATAGATAATGATGCTGTATAGACATAAAAAATAAAATTTGCGGACTGTCCACAAATTTGGTTAAAAAACGGCTTTAAAAATTAATTTGGAATGCAATTTTATCATTGGCTCTGGTGAACTATAACCCCGCCCATCGTAATTACAATGGGCTGTGACAACATTTAAAATACCAGAATTTCGTTTTTTACAACGAATTATGAAAGATAATGGTGTAATTAGCTAATAAAAAAATTAAAGTTGTGATCGGACAACAAATTTTCGAAAAAAAATCACTTTTTGTGTGAATTCATTTCTGAGGTGGTTGCACTGTCAAAACCTATTCTCCGCACCCGCCCTCGCCCCTCCGGGGCTCGTACGGGGCTCCGAACGGTTTTGACACGTGCTAAACTCATTAAAAACATCCCTTAAGCGGCTCCAACTCGAAAAGTTTGAAAGTTGACGCGACGGATCTCAGGGAGCGACTGGTATCACCCCACCACTAGTCACTGTCGACCCAGGCACAGCACACGTACCGCCAACAGAATGACCGCCATATTGGAAATTTTACTACACAAAATACACTTACATGTATTTCTTATGGGAAAATTGCAATTTTCAAAATTAAATTGTGGCCTTATTACAAGTCCGATTAAGTTCATCCTGCCTTTAAAGTTCTTGTATTTTTCTGTTCTTTCGTTTGGTTGAACCATTTCTATAGGGAAAAGTGTACTTTCGAGTCACGTTTAATTAACTCTTGCCCAATAATTAAACTAGTTGAATTATCGAATAAAACAGCTGAATTGATTAAACAAAGCAGCTGAATTATTTGACAAAACTGTTAAGTTACTGAAGAAACAGTTGAATTCTTAAACTTAACAATTGCATTGTTGAAACAAAACAATGATATTGTTTTACAAAACAACAAAATTATTGAACAAAAAGCTGAAATATTACACAGAACTGTTAAATAATTTATCTAAATAGTTGCATTTTCTGACAAAATAGTAGCTCTTTGCATAGAACTGTTGAAGAAAATGGTTGAATTGTTCAACATTCCATTTTCAAACAATTGAATTGCTATGAAGTTAAATTTGCTAAAGGTGTGCGATCTAGGACATTTCCGCTTCGCCGTTTCGTCAAAATTATAATAAACTATAATAATTTATAATAGAACTGTTTTTTATTGTTCAGGGTTCTCACTTGCCTGGAAAACTGAAATACGTGAAAAGAAAATTAAGAATTTTACGAATCCGGTTATGGAAAATCAAAAAATTTCGGTTTCCAAGAGTCAAGGAAATTAAAATTTGAAGTTAGGGAAAATTTTTAAACTTGATAAAATTTTAAATTACAATTGGTCAAACCTGTTTTTGTGCGGCGGATAGAAACCGCATAAAAGAATCTCTTCAAAAATATTTCATGTTTTATTCATTTGATGGAAATTTATAATTTATCTTGCAAACAAAAATATAAAAACCCGTCTAAAACAAGTTTGACTGTACACTTCGAATTAAATTTTTTTAAAAACTTCTTATTATGCAAAATCGCAGCCTTTTTGTTTCAAAATGCGACTGTCCTATCCAAAATGCAACTATTTATTTATAGTAAATACTTTTGATTTAATAATTTAATTATTCCTAGTTTAACAATTACCTAGTTGAAACTCGACAATTTTATCCAGAAATGCAATTGTTTTGATCAGTAATTCAATTGTTTTGGTTCAAAAATTCAATTATTTTTGTTCAACAATAATTCAATGCTTATGCGTAAACAAACATAATAATGGAACTGTTGAAAACAAAAGCAATGGATTTATTGAAAAAACGGTTAAATTGTTGACAAAACAATTGAATTGTTAGACATAACAATTGCATTAGTCAAACAAAACAACTGAAACAATTGAATATATTAAATCAAACAATTGAATTTATAAAACAAAATAGCTGAATTATTGAACAAAACAGCAGAATTATTGCAAAAAAACAGTTGAATTGTTGAAAGAACAGTTAAATTGTTGAAAAAGCATTGTTGAATCATCTTGACTATGAAATTAAAATATTAACCTTGAAATGTGATTGGTTCACATTTGGGTCAACATCGACACTTTTTCGAGTTGGGCCGTTCTAGGGAATTTTTTTAATAAGTAAAGCGCTTGTCAAAACGTTTGCAGCGGCCGTAGCGGAGAAGTAAAACAATCGAATTTTAAACACAAACAATTGCATTGTTGATAAAACTAGTTTTATTGTTTAATAAAATAACAGAATCGTTGAAAGTTGAATTATTAAACCATTACATATGTGGATAAAACAGTAGCTTTTTGCATAGAACTATTAAATTATAGAAGAAAATAGTTAAATTATATTTGAATTTATTCAAAACAGTTGAGTTATTAAACAAAAACGGAATAATGTAACAAAACGGTTGAATTCTTGAAAAATAAGATAAATTGTTAAAGAAACAATTGAATTGTTGAAACAGAAACAATTTAATTATTATAAATCAAAAATAATTGAACTGTTGAACAAACTAGTTGACTTATTGAACAAAACAACTGAATTATTGAAGAAACAGCACTTATTGAACAAACAGAACTGCATTATTAAACAAAGCAGTTCAGATATTTAACAAAAACAGTTCGTTTGTTAAAAACACTTAAATTAACGAAGAAACAGTTGAATTGTTAAACTTGACAATGAAATTGTTGAAACAAGAATAATGGAATTATTAAAACAAAAATTATTGAATTGTTGAGCAACTATAGTTGAATTGTTGAAGAATATGATTGAATTAAAAAAAAATTTAATTGCTAAATCAAAACAACCTAACTATTGAACAAACTCTTCTTTTCAACATCCATTTGACAAATCAGTTGAATTATATTAAAGAAAAAATTACTGAAAAACAACAGAATTACGTTACAAAATAATTGTTGAAACATAAACAATGGAATTGTTGAACAAATTGGTTGAATTGTTGAAAAAGAAATGGTAGAATTGTAAGGCACAACAATTGAATTGTTGAACAAACAATAATCAATTTTGAAACCAAAAACAATTGAATTACTTAACCCAAAACAATTAAATTATTAAATAAAAATATTATTGAGCAAAACAGTTGCATTTCTGGATAAAACAGTTTCATTGTTAAATCAAAAACATTCAAATTATTAAACCAAAAATATTATGGAGCAAAACAGTTGCATTTCTGTATAAAACAGTTTCATTGTTGAATCAAAAACAATTAAATTGTTAAACAGAAAATATTATGGAGCAAAACAGTTGCATTTCTGTATAAAACAGTTTCATTGTTGAATCAAACACAATTAAATTATTAAACCAAAAATATTATTGAGCAAAACGGTGTTGCATTTCTGGATAAAACAGTTACTTTGTTAAATCAAAACAATTAAATTATTAAACAAAAATATTATCCAGCAAAACAGTTGCATTTCTGGATAAAACAGTTTCTTTGTTAAATCAAAAACAATTAAATTATTAAATCAAAATATTATTCAACAAAACAGTTGCATTTCTGGATCAAACAGTTTCATTGTTAAATCAAAAACAATTAAATTGTTAAACAGAAAATATTATCGAGAAAAACAGTTGCATTTCTGTATAAAACAGTTTCATTGTTGAATCAAAAACAATTAAATTATTAAACCAAAAATATTATTGAGCAAAACGGTGTTGCATTTCTGGATAAAACAGTTTCATTGTTGAATCAAAAACAATTAAATTATTAAACCAAAAATATTATTGAGCAAAACAGTTGCATTTCTGGATAAAACAGTTTCATTGTTGAATCAAAAACAATTAAATTATTAAACCAAAAATATTATTGAGCAAAACGGTGTTGCATTTCTGGATAAAACAGTTTCATTGTTGAATCAAAAACAATTAAATTATTAAACCAAAAATATTATTGAGCAAAACAGTTGCATTTCTGGATAAAACAGTTTCATTGTTGAATCAAAAACAATTAAATTATTAAACCAAAAATATTATTGAGCAAAACAGTTGCATTTCTGGATAAAACAATTTCATTGTTGAATCAAAACAATTAAATTATTTAACCAAAAATATTATTGAGCAAAACAGTTGGATTTCTGGATAAAACAATTTCATTGTTGAATCAAAAACAATTAAATTATTAAATTAAAATATTATTGAACGAAACAGTTGCATTTCTGGATAAAACAGTTTCATTGTTGAATCAAATACAATTAAATTATTAAACTAAAAATATTATTGAGCAAAACAGTTGCATTTCTGGATAAAACAATTTCATTGTTGAATCAAAAACAATTAAATTATTAAACCAAAAATATTATTGAGCAAAACAGTTGCATTTCTGGATAAAACAGTTTCATTGTTGAATCAAAAACAATTAAATTATTAAACCAAAAATATTATTGAGCAAAACGGTGTTGCATTTCTGGATAAAACAGTTTCATTGTTGAATCAAAACAATTAAATTATTAAACCAAAAATATTATTGAGCAAAACGGTGTAGCATTTCTGGATAAAACAGTTTTATTGTTGAATCAAAACAATTAAATTGTTCCTATCACCAAATTTTAATTTTCCTCAACTCTTACTTAAAAATAGAAAATTCTCAGATTTTCTATAACCGGGTTTGTAAAATTCGAAATTTGACTTAAAATTTCTCCGAGTGGGAACCTTGTTAAACAGTGGCGGATCTATGGTTTTGGAAATGAAGCAAATTAAATCGGAAATTCTATAACATTAAATAATTTTGTATTGAATTTGTAACTCCCCCCCTCATTAAACATGATCTTCTTAATCTAGGACTACTTTTATGTTAAAAATTGGATTTATCAAAATTTACCATTTCTAATTTTATCAACTCAGTTGATTCGTGATCCGCCACTGTCTATGAATATTGAACGCAAACCGTATGAAGAAGTATAGCAGAGTTGTTGTGAACAAGAAAAGGGTAAAATTTTAGTATCAAATTGTCGCTTTCCAAAAGAAATTTTCAAATCGCAATATATTCCTGACGATGAATTTGACGTCGATCTAAAACAAAAAATTCGTTTTTTGATGATTTACCAATCCGCGTACTCTATGTTATTAAATCGATTAATAATAAATATAAAATGTATTTCTAAATATATCAACAAACTAATTAGAGAAATAATGTTAATTGCGACGTAAGTGATAACATTTTGTTGCGTGTTCCCCCTTGGGTAAACAGAAAAAGTGCTTCTTTATCGTTCTAAATCAACATACATAATACAATCCTAATAAATAAATAAATAAGTCGATTTGTTTTACTTACCGTCCCTATTTTTATCCAAACTTGAAAAATGAAGTCTCAATTGCTTCTCGTGTTCTTTCACATAGCAGATAAAATCTGCCAGAGATACGTTCCCGCTTTTTGTCAAATCGGATTGCTGAATAAATTTCTGTAACAAAAAGAAAACGTGGAAACTTCATTTCAATTTGAAAAGCTTTGCGTAATGGCTTTTAATAGGAGGGAGATTAAAAAAACTTTTATTGCTGATAGCTTTGATTATACAGCATCAGATTCGTAAACCTTATAGGAGCGCTGGGAACATGAACATAGGATTCGTTCGAAACATCTTCTGAAAACTTTCTTCAAATTGGTGCCTCCTTCAAAAATAAGAATTTAAGAGTTTAGGTGTTTGAATTATGAATGATGAATTATGATAATTCCAAGAACTGTCATTTATGATTGCATAATAACCATGAATTACCACGATAATTGGAATGATGTCATAGTTATGCATAGAAATTTAAACCGATTCATCTACTTGACATTTTAAACAAAACTTTAAAATAAAATTTCTTATATTTAATCTGAGGGCCTTAACTTTTGAGGTACACTGTATAATTAAAAAACAAAAAGTGTATTGGCGAAGGTTTACCTTCATTACACTCCGCTTCGTGTGAACGTGTATGGGGCGCTTTAAAATCAATGCTAACTTTTAGGGCAAACAAAAACTGGGAAAATACGAAGAAATTTGGGGCCCCAAAGGCGTGGTGGATTAAAAATAACCGAAACTAGGTCAGAAATTTGATCAAAATCTCGCAGGAAAATTTATAGGTCAGGTTCAAAAATCGATAAAATAGAGAAAAACAAGTCGGAAAATAGGTAGGAAAAATAGATCCGGACACCTGGAAACGACGTAAAAAGGCAATTTGATTCATTTTTACAGGAAAAACCTGGGGAAAACGTCAAATTGACTGAATACATAACCTAAAAATAAGTTAAAAATTTTAAAACCTCGGCGTACTGATGATGAACTGCAGTATGTTTTAGGGCCAAAGACAGGTCGTGGATGTCGATTTTCCCATTTCCATCGCGATCCAAATTTGCGAACACTTTTTCCAGCCGTTCTTCGTCTTCGGGTGGCAAAATGAAGGCCGCGCTGTCGTCCGCGGGTGGTAAATTTTTGTACACCATCGTGGAGCGCTCTCACGCGATCGCAAAAAAACCCTAACACATAAGTGAATCACAGATCAGATAAATTTACATTGAAAATTTGCGCAATGCGACCGAACCGAAAAATTTTGACACTCATCAATGCGAATTTTAAGAGCGCTGCGCTAGCGACATCTCGCGAAGAAAATGCCAATTTCGGAATTGTTTCCGGCGTTGAGTTTTTATGCATCATATACGGAGAGAAACAAAATTTATGTCAACAATTTAAATTTCACGCAATTTTAAATGAAAACTTTGTCAAATTCTCTGTGGAAATCATTCAACCTCATGGCTACTGGCAACCGGGTTGAGCAAAATTCCTGTTATGAGTAAGTTAGACTTGACCCGGATTTGAACCTGGTACCTTGGTATTAAGAGTTCATCGCGCTAACTGCCAAGACTATGACCGTCTCGTCTGTTTTTTCAGTGGTTTTTATCGCCATTCGCGAAAACAAACTGCGATTCGGCTCCTATCTAGGACAGGATTACGCAGGAATTTACAAAACTTAGTCCATAGATGAGTGGAGAGATAGAGTTCATCTATGACTTCGTCTAATCGGCGATTACAAAATCCCGATAATGTCATAGGTTAGGTAGAACAACAGAGCCGGTTCAAGAAAGATAAATGCAGTCAACTACCAATCAGATGCGTTATTTATCTTAACAGCTTGCTATTGGTTACTTCATCCATCCCCGTCCGTGGATTCGCTCGGAATGTATAAAACAATCGGTTTTTTAAAGATTTTAAAGGGGAAACCTGCAATATTAAATTTCCTGTGTTTTTCTAGTTATATTAGTTCGTCTACTTCTTAAAAATAGTTCAAGCTTTTGGGGAGGGGACTTTCAATCTTGATACCCACTTAGTTGTACGTTTTTCCGTAATTTTGCAATTTAGCAACATGGAAATCTTCATTTCAGCTTATTATTTGATGTTATATAAAAGAAAATTGTTTTATCGCATTTTATTAACTTCACCTGGCGCCCAGCAAAATCATCATTTTGTTTTCCCAGTAAGTTACACCAAACAATCACCAGGATTTCAGGCAGTGCTCAGCGGGAGGCACTCACCATTTTTAAAAACAATGTTTTTTACTCTAAAGCCTATTTTCATTTGAAAAACAGTAGGATCATAAGTTCAATTCCCACGTGCTGAAAATCTGGCGAGTCAAGTTTTTCAAAATTATGAAACATTTTCTATTATTATTTGATTCTACTGCTACTGCTGTCGATAGCAATTTATTGATATCGGTAATTCCCTTTTAATAAAAAACCTGTGGTATAAACCGGGGGGTCTGGAACACCCTCCAGTGCCCAACTATCGGAAAGCTAAACAAGTGCTTACAAATTATGAAGAAGCTTTATGATAGCTTTTTAGTTTTCTTGGGAATAAAGACATACCCGGGGAATTTAAACACCCCGCCCCCCTCAGGCCCCTGATCACTATTTTTCAGAAATTAAAGAGTCTGGAGATATTGAAACGCAGGACATTAAATGTTTAAAAATTATGCAGAAGATTTATAATGCCGCATTAGTTTTCGTAGAAATTATGTGGTGTGATGCGATACCCCCCGTTGCTTAAAAATTCCTTATACTGATCACTTGATATTGAAGGTCACAAGTTGCTAAATTTTTATTTTACAGTTTAAGTATAGCTGTGGGTACGATTATGTTTAGCCTTCCGATAGTGAGGCACTGGAGGGTGTTCCACACCCCCCCAGACTCTAAAACTATGGTTTTTTTCTTGGAATATCATTTGAATTTGACTTTCACATATAGCACACATATAAATCAGCAATTGCGTATCCCCCTCTTCAAAGAATTTGATTTGCTAAATTAAAATTTATGAAAAGTTTCCTATTATTCAAGATTATATTGCAATAGTGATTATTTGTCACTTCGCCATGGTAACGGAAAACAATATGCTAAAATCTTTAATTCACAATAATAATAACAACAAACTGTACAAACCGGGAGGTCTGGGGGGTGTGGAACACCCTCCAGTGCCTCACTATCGGAAGGCAAAACATTAATGTTAACAAATTATGAAGAAGATTTATGATAGATCTTGAGTTTTTCTGGGAACTAAGGCACATCCTGGGGGAACCCCCCCTCAGACCTACGGTCCCTAGTTTTGATTTGTTAAACTGCAGAAACCGAGGGATCTGAAGATATTGAAAGATAGAACACATTAAATGTTTCAAAATTGTGTAGAAGATTTATGACGTCGCATTAGTTTTCGTAGAAATTATATGGGGCTACGATACCCCCCCACCCCGGGTTGCTTTTCACATTTGCATTTTATGTTGTTTTAAAAATTCCTTCTACTGATTACTAGATACTGAAGGTCACAAGTTGGCAAATTTTTATTTTACAATATAAGTATGACTGGGGTAAGGCTATGTTTAGCCTTCCGATAGTGAGACACTGGAGGGTGTTCCACACCCCCAGACCCTAAAACTATGGTTTCTTTTTTGGAATATCATTTAAATTCGACTTGCACACCTAGAAAACATATCAAGTAGCAATTGCTTAAACCCCCCCCCCAAAGAATTTGATTTGTTAAATTAAAACCTATAAAAAGTTTCCTATCGTTCAATAATTGTATTGTAATAGTGACTAAATCTGTCACTTCACCGTGGCAACGGTAAAACGATTTGCGAAAATCTTCAATTCACTTTTAATAAAAATAAATTGTACTAACGGGGGGGTCTGGAACACCCTCCAGTGCCTCACTCTCGGAAGGCTAATCATAACCTTTTAGGGCTATGTCTATTACCTTATCTATTACAATAATTTAAGTGTACCTGGGGTGCTCCACACCCCAGACCCCGGACTATAACACTATGGTTTCTTTTACAATATTATTTAAATTTTATTTTCACACCTAGTACACATACAAAGCAACAAGTGTTTAACCTCCCCCCCCCTTCTCAAAGTATTTGGAAGCTTTCCTCTCGATGGCATAGCGAGTTCAATTGGAATAAAATATGACAATTCTCTTCGTCACCTGCACTCTTCAAGCTAATCTAAAGTAACTAAATAAATGTAAAACCAAATAATTAAATGGCAACGGACAAGATAATAAGAGCAGATTATACCGAAATATTATTCTATTTACCTCCGATAAAGATAAACTGCATAGACCTGTAGCGACAACTTTGTGAATGTTTAATTGTTGTGAATTTGCGGCGATTGACATGTGCCAACCACAGGAATTGTTTATATAAGCTGACGAGTCAAGTTTTTCAAATTATGAAACAATTTTTACTATTATTTGATTCTACTGCTACTGATAGCAATTTATCAATATCTGTAATTCCCTTTTAATAAAAAGCTATGTATAAACCGAGGGGTCTGGGGGTGTAGAACAACCCCAAAACACTAGTATCGCAAGACAGGGCACTAAATATTTAAAAATTATGGGAAAGCTGTATGATACAGCTTGAATTGTCTGGGAACAATGACCCTACTCTCTGGGAAGATAAAAATACTCCCCCTGGCTACAAAGATGACATGAGCAACAGAACCCTTAAACGTTGGTGAATCTGGAATTAAAAAAAAAAATGAGGCGGTGCACCGACACACCAAGACACATTAAAACATTATTCAAAGTTTTACAATTTATTATTAATATAATTTATGTACTTCCACCCAACTAGACAGACGTGATTAATGTAATCAGTACAATTTTTTTTTTGTAAATATTAATAATAATCACATGTGCAACATGACCTATTTTTTATATCAATTACGATTGCAATAATATAATAATTAATAAATTAATCAAATTAATTATTAAGACAATACAATAATAATAATCTTAAACAATTAAAATTTTTCATAAAACTTCATAAATAACACAGCATTATCGGCAACTTGGTAGTAGTGATGCACGCCCATATTATTTGTAAATAAGCATATCTACATCATATCGCTCGTTATTATATAAAATTAAAAATACCATCGGAGCATAGCGCCGAAACACCTCATCCTCAACAATTAAAAACTCTTCCGCGACTGCACCAACAACAAAATAAATCAAACGCCTCAAAAAAGGCGCTAATAATATATCCTGAAACATCCTGTACGTCGGACCCGTTTGTGGTCAAACAAACGGAACCAACTAGTTAAAAACAAAGACACAGCCTAATCTTCATGTTATTGCAGTCACAGTAATTATTTAAAAATTGTACAACTACCTAATCGTAAAAATTACTATTTTGTCCCCTGTGATGGAAACTTTGTGATTGCACAATTTGCTGGTTTAAATTCTACAATTTCCGTTATGAAAAGAAAAAGCCGTACTTTTGATGAAAAGAAGATATCACAGAAACGCTGAATATTTTTTAATAGTTTTTGCTTGCAGCTCGAAAACGGTTCTCCCTACGGAACATTTTGAATAAAACGTTGTGGTTCGACAGATAAAACGGATTGAAATTACGTTCGGCGCAAAAAAAAGAACATTTTTGATACCTTTCACCGTTTTTAAGAGTTTACTTTTGGTGCTAATTCTCTACATATTAGGTCAGCATTATTTTTGACATTAGAGTAACCGTTTTCGAGATATAAGGAAAAAATTAGCAGATTTAGCGAGTCACGCTGTTCTTTTTGACTAAAAATTGCTCGAACCTGCAGAAGCAACCCTTTAATATGAAAATATTGATCGTTATAATTATAAATAAGTGTCCCTCCGCCTACATTTAAACAAAACCGATTTGGGGTGAAATAAAACACGTTTTTCTAATTATCGCAGAAACTGTGCATGATATGAGAAAAATTTACATAAACAAAATTAAGGAAAATTTAATTTCCAGCAAAAAAGTTGCTGCGCAGTTCTGTTGTAGTAACTACGGTTCGGGGGTAATTGAGATCAGAAGTGTATATAGGCTAAAAAAATTGATTATTTGTTGTAAATAACTCGTAAACGATTGAATTATCTTGAATAACAATTGAAAATGTACAAAAATATCAATAATAATAAATAAACACATAGAAAAAAAAAACTTGGTGATGTGAGCAGTTATGTTACCATCAAAAGAAGATAAATTTGCGGTGCATTTTGTAGTCCTAGTAATGTAATTATCATTACCACCATCATGGTCCATCAGGTTTGAGTCTACTGAAGAGAGCGCATCAAACGTCATAGGAAACGTCAAATAAATTAAATTTTTTTCATATTATTATAAATTTCAGCGGTGTGAATTAACATAAATTTTAACCAATCATACTGCCAGATCGTGAGTTCAGTTCTGTACTCTAAAATCAAATGAACTATAAACGGTGCAAATTGAAAAACAAAATTTTTGTCGTGTCGGGACTTCCAAAGTGTATTGTGGGTCAACCATGCAATTTATGACAAAAATATAGGAAATTCTTTTTGTAGTAAATTTAATTCTCTACCAATTATGTTCTCTTTATTTGTGTCATACGAGTAACCGTTTCCGATATATGAGCAAAAACACAACCTGAGCCAACTAATAATATTTGCTCCGTGTTGAGGTCGTTTAAAATACACTTTTCCTCATCATCGCAGAAACCCGGCATGCAAAAAGAAAACTTAAGATAAACAAAAATAAAGAAAACAACAATTCCTTTGTTGTCGAAAAAAAATTGGAATTGAAAATTTTATTTTATGTGAATATCTCGTCAACGTTGAAATTTAAGTTAAAAATGCAGAGAAATAAAATTGTTCAGAATTTTGTGCTTCACAATTTGACCTTTGTGCATTTCCATCGAAACTTTAATCGTTTAGGAGATATTTACTCAAAACATGGCATACTATGGAAATTTTGCGTTAGGCAGAAACAACCAAAATGCATTGTATAAACTTTTTTGATTGAAATTTTATTCTCTTTATTTTTGTTCCAAAGTATTTTCTCTTTTGGTGCACCGTTTCTAAGATAACTGCAAAAAACAAAAAATTTAAACCAGCAAAAAAAAAGGTTTTGCCCCATCCCATATTTTTTGTATTAAAAAAATGTAAAAACACAAATTTGCAAACACAATTTGAAAATTAATCCAGACTTGATCATAATATATGAAATTTTCCCACAATTAATTATTTCTTTAACAAGAATCAACCTTATTTAGGCAAACATACATTTTACATATGCTAAATATATTTTACTAAAATATTATCTAGTTTTATCTTTCTCCTAAAATCTATATAAATTTATTTTTGCTTTTTCTTGACAACAATAAATAGTTACATCATTTAAATAAGAAAAAATTTCTTCGTGTCGCCATCTTTCCTTCAAAAAGTAAAATAACTGCATTTTCAAACAAATGCACAATAATAAAATTTTCTATGTAATATCAAATGACAGTATTGATATACCAATCACACACAGTATGATTTAAGACATTAAAAAACAACATGCAAAAGCCATCGGCATTTTATCCATTGGGACCCCCCTGTGCCCCAAATTCCAATAAAACTGGAAAAACCTCGTAACTTGGTCGTCAAATTTTTAAAAAACTTGAAGCAAATTTTATTGTTTCGGTGAAACAGAAATGAGAAGAAATTTTAGATTTTAAAAATCTTCAATTACCCCAAATTTCCTTTCACCCAAACAACAAAAGAAACCGCATCACCTAAAAGCTAAACCCATTGGGTTGAATTTACTTGTTTGAGTCGTCCTCGCTACTCCACCTCTTCTCCTGTTCTTCCAACTCCTCCTGCCACCTCAACTCCAACTCCCTAATATCATTTGCTATATCCTCTTCGTACATTGCTTCTTCAGTCATGCCCAAACTTCCATTACCATTACCGTAATGACTCATGGCTTGATTCAAAGACGACACAATTTTGTTCTAAAAATTTTAGTTTAAAAAAAAGTTATGAAAATTCAAGCTTTACTAGTACTAACCAAACACGCCTCCTTTTGTTTTTCCTGTATTCCCTGCTCGATTAACCTCAATTCCTGCGTCAACCTATCGCCCTCGCTCAGATTGGTCACACCTTGCGTGGCCAACTTCAAATCGTTGAGTTGTTTCTCCAAATTCCTCAATTGCATTTTCACCCTTTGCGATTCCGCAATCAATTCTTCGAAGGATCCTGCATTCTTTGTATAATAACTTGGGGGGACGACCCTATGGCTATGTAACCGTCTCCCATGCCGGCGGCCGATTGTGCGACATAGGCATGGCCTGCCGGAAGCGGCGTCTGATGATAACCTTGACTTGGAGGGTTGTAAATCCACGAACCGACCGGACTGGGTGACGAAACTGGTCGGCGCACCTGCACAACACAAAAAATGAAAAAACTGAACTATTACAAAAAATCAAAAAACTTACCATCGAATTTGTGTGGTTAGAATCGCGATACTGTGACGCGTTTCCCGACGAACTTTCCTTGTGCATTCGCGAAATTGGTCCAAATTTGCTGACGCACGGCGCATCGTACGGAACGTAATCGTCATCCTTCAAAATCGAATCGGATCTGACGAAAGTCGGACCTGAATTCATCTGACCCGACCAGAACGTGTACGGGGAGTCTAAATCGTACGACTCTTGTCGAGCCAATGTCGTAGCAGTGTTGGATATCGAAATTGCTGCGTTTTTGCCGACCACCTTCTCCAGTTGCGAAATTACTTCCTGCTTTCTGTGATGCAACTCGGCTAAGCTCGTCAAAGTTTTATTTTTCGCAAGTTGCGATGCATTTTTATTTGCCATTTGTTCCCAATTGGGTCGCCGTGCCAGCTCCATAGTTTGGTGATTTATGGGCGCGGTGGTAGCGTAGTCAGGTTGAGCCGGATAGTATTGACCACTTCCGGCAAGAACGACATTGTGTGGATTATTTGGATAAACTTCTGGATGGAAAGTGCTTGGATTTGGAGCATAAACTTGCTGATTGGTCGAGAATTGCGAGGCCCCGTTGGAGTAATTTGGATTGTAGGAGACATCGTAGCGGGGCAAAGGTACCACAGTGGATATAGGTACCGGACTAACTGCACTCGTCGTGTTTTGATAATATTCTTCAGTTAGATTGAAAGATTTTTCGGTTGGTGGTGATTGATTGTCGTTCCGGTGCTCTTTGCCCAACGTCGAATTCCGAATGATGGATTTCCTATTTTTCGCGCGGTACCTAAACAAGAAAACATAAAAATTTGACCTTTTAAAACGAAAGCAACTTACTTTTCGAGTTCTTCATTGGAATGTGCAAAAGTACAGTTGGAGCTTCTGGGACAGCTGCCCCGAAGTGTCAAGTCGCGACACATGCTGATTTTGTATTTTGTGTGTTGGGAATGAGCAGGATCGGCAATTTCCGACTCCCGTGTTCGTTAATGAATTCGACCAAACCAGAAACGACTTCTTTAACCGCTTGCAAGGCCTCACTGCACTCTTCCCAAAAGGCGGTTATCGATTCTAAAAATGTTTTATTTATTTTCTTTTAAATTTGCCATTAACACAAAAAGTTACCTGGACTGGGGTCGATGGAAGCCAGCAACTCGAGATGCAACCTTAAAAACGATAACTTTCCAGGATCTCCCGTTCTTTGCAGCGCAATGACCAGTTCCTGTACGGATTGAGCAAACGACTGAGGAGTTTGTAATTTATCGATTATACTTTGCATGTGTGATTTGTGTGCAGTGTCGCCGTACAATAAGGCAGACCATTGGTCGGGCGCAATGCGCAAACCAGCTTCAGTCGCAATTTGAACAATTTGAGCGTCGTGTTCTCTTCTCAGCGCCTCGTACGTTCGAAATTCTTCCTTCAGTTGCATCAGAGAAGAGTCGCCCTCCCTTTTAGACACTTTGAAGCAGGAAGCGCGGTAGAGTAGTTGAACCACGTGACCTATGCTCGTTTTGGATGCTTGTGGGAAGTGAGGTTCGAGTCTTTGAACGACAAACATCACCAAAACTTTTCTAGAAAGCGCGGAACCGTCTTCCAGTGCCAGCAGAACAAGTTTCAGAACTTCCTCTTGCATTGCTTGAAAAAAAAATTAAACCCATAAGTCGTAATCATTTTCAAAACATTTCAAGCTTAAATTTCTCAAAAATTAGTAAATAATAAACTTCCTGATATTTTGTGTCATCATTATCGAATTAACTTAAATTTATGAATCAACGTTGTTGTTCTATTGCTGATAAAAAATGTTAAGACAATTTGTTTATAAATATTACATACCAAGTGTCCATTTCAAAAGTAGCCAGTCAAACTAGCCTTTGAGTAAATTTTGATGCGCAAACATTTTCACCAAAATGCAATCTAAGGGGTGAACTTTCAGATATCAACCCCCGAGACCTATCTGCTATTTTCGATTTCAAAACTTGGTAAACAAAAACAAACATAGATCAATTATTATATTAAAATAGTTGAATTATTAAACAAATGAATTAAATTATTTAAAGAAAACAGCAGAATTATTTAACAAAACAGTTGCACTTTGGGTATTTTGATATTGTTTTCTTTCATAAAATGATTGAATTATTCTAATAGTTGAAAAATCTGTTGAATTGTGAAAATAGCAGTTGAATTGTTGAATCGAGAATAATTGAATTGCAGAACAAACAACAAATAAACTACAAACGAGTTGAATTATTGAACAAAAAGAAACAAATAAATTATTATACTAAAAACAATTGAATTATTAAAGCAAAATATAATTAAAAAACATATTAAACAAAGAGAAAATTGAATTGTTGAACAAAAAAAAAACGAATTCTTAAACCGAAATCAATTAAAATATCCAAAAAAATAATTGAATTGTTGTCGAATTATTAAACCAAAAACAACTGAATTATTCAACCTAAAAATTATTACAATATTTAATAGTAATTAAAATGCTAAACAAAGCAGCTGAATTATTTAACAGATGTTGAATGAAGAAGAATAGTTGAATTCTTGAACAAGAAACAAATGAACAAAAACAATTAAACCAAAAATTTGAATTATTAAACAAAAAACACTAAATTATTAAACTAAAAATAATGATTTTTTTCTAGTTACTTAAGGCAGTTGATTTATTGAAACAAATAGCTGAATTGTTGAATAAATGATAATTGAATTGTTAAACCAAAAACAACTGAATTATTGAAACTAAAATTGAAATGCTAACAAAGCAATTGAATTATGATATGCAACAGCTGAATTTTTGACAAAACAACTGAATTTGTTTAACAAAGCAGTTGAATTATTAAAGAAATCAATTAAATTATTAAATACTTGGTCAGCCTTTTCCGCCCACTTCTGATCATCAGTCTCCTTTTCTAAGAGAAAGGTTTATGCATTAAGACCCCACGGCTGCTTAGTCCGGGTTGGGGAATGTGCCTGTAACACTTTTTATTGTTGATGCTGGCAGTCATCAACGCAGGGGACTGCCGACTTTACATGCCCTCCGAAGCACGAGAGACAGTCATAGATAGAAAGAGAATCAGAAAGAAAATTTTCCTTGCTAGACTCCTCCCGGGATCGAACCGGGTGCCTTTGCATCAGCAGTGATCGCTCTAACTACTAGGCCAAGACCGTCTCTGACGTTATTTATTATTATTATTAAATAAAACAGCAGAATTATTTAACAAAACAGTTGCATTTTTAGACATATTTTTGCAAAAAAAACAGTTGAATTGTTGGAGAAACCAATTGAATTATTGAACAAAGCAGCTGAATTTATTAAACATAGCAGGTGAATTTATTAAAACGAAGCCGTTGAATTATTTAACAAAACAGTTGCACTTGGGATATTTTGATAATAACATTTTTCATAAAATAATTGAATTATTCTAATAGTCTAATAGTTGAAACATCTGTTGAATTGTGAAAAACAAACAGTTGAATTGTTGAATTAATGATAATCGAATTGTGAAACAAAAACGAAATAAATTACTAAACCAAGAACAATCAAATCATTAAACTAAAAAGAAATGAATTGTTTCACAAACCACTTTAATTAGTGAACCAAACAGTTGAATTAGTGAAGCAAACAGTTGAATTATTGAACAAAACACAAAAAATAATTGAATTGTTGAACAAAAAAACAATTGAATTATTGAACCAAAATTAATTGAATTATGGAACAAAACAGCTGAATTATTGAACAAATGTTGAATCAACAATAATTGAATTTTTGAACAAAAAAACAAATGAATTATTGCCCCAAAACCATTTAAACTAAAAATTTCAGTTATTAAACCAAAAACAATTAAATTAATAAACTAAAAATAATGAAATTGTTGAATAAATCAGTTGATTTATTGGACAAAAAAAACAAATTAATTATTAAACCAAAAACAATTAAATTTTTCAACAAAAATAATTGAATTATTGCACAAAACAGTTGAATTATTGAACCAAATAACTGAATTTATTAAAAGAAGCAGTTGAATTACTTAACATTTTTGATATAAGAGTTTTTTCTAAAATATTAAAATAATTATAATCTAATTTAAATAAATTTAAATAATTTAAATAAATAGATAAAATAATCTAAAATAATTAAATTATTCTAATAGCTGAAAAATTGTGAAAAAACAGATTAATAGTTGAATGAAGTATAATTTAATTGTCGAACAAAAACAAACAAATTACTTAACTAAAAACAATCAAACTATTGCATTTTTGGACACTTTTCTGCATAAAACAGTGGAATTGTTGGACAAACCAGTTGAATTATTGAATAAAACAGTTGAATTTATTCAACGAAGCTGTTGAATTATTTAACAAAACAGTTGTCCTTTGGATATTTTCATATTAGTTTTTTTCATAGATTAATTGAATTATTCTAATAGTCTAATAATTGAAAAATCTGTTGAATGTGAAAAAAAAAGAATGAATTACTAAACCAAAAAAATAAAACCAAAAATAATGGAATTGTTGAACAAATCAGTTGAATTATTGAACACAACAACTGAATTACTGAACAAAAAAAACAAATAAATTATTACACAAAAACAATTAAACCAAAAACTATAAAATTATTAAACTAAAAATAGTGACTTTTTATTATAGACAGTTGATTTATTGAAACAAACAGCTGAATTATTGAACAAACGTCAAGGATAATCGAGTTGTTGAACAAAAAAACAAATGAATTATTAAACCAAAAACAATTAAATTTTTAAACAAAAATAATTGAATTATTACACAAAACATTTGAATTATTGAAGCAAAACAACTGAATTATTCAAACTAAAAATTATTAAATTAAAAGTAATTGAAATGCTAACAAAGCAGTTGAGTTATGAAACCAAACAGTTGAATTATTAAAGAAACCAATTAAATTATTAAACAAAACAGAAGAATCAGTTAAAAACAATTCCATTTTTGGAAACTTTTTTGCATAAAACAGTTGAATTGTTGGGCAAACCAGTTGAATTATTGAAAAAAACAGTTACACTTTGGGTATTTTCATATTAGTTTTTTCATAGAGTAATTGAATTATTCTAATAGTCTAATGGTTAAAAATCTGTTGAATTGTGAAAAAAACAGTTGAATTGTTAACAAATCAAGAATAATTGAAACATTGAAGAAAAAACAAATGAATTACTAAAACAAAGAAATAAAACCAAAAATAATAAAAATATTGAACCAAACAACTGAATTATTGAACAAATCAGCTGAATTATTAAACAAATGTTGAGTCAAGAATATCTGAATTCTTGAACAAAAAACAAATGAATTATTTACACAAAAACAATTAAACCGAAAATTTGAATTAATATTTAAACCAAATCCCATTAAATTATTAAACTAAAAGATAATGATTTTTTTTTTATTTACTTAGACAGTTGATTTATTGAAACAAACAGCTGAATTATTGAACAAAAGTTGAATCAATGATGATAACTGAATTGTTGAACCAAAAACAACTGAATTATTCAAACTAAAAGTTATTAAATTAAAAGTAATTGAAATGTTAACAAAGCAGTTGAATTATGAAACAAAACAGCAGGATTATTTAAAAAAACAATTGCATTTTTAGACACTTTTGCATAAAACAGTTGAATTGTTGGACAAACCAGTTGAATAAGTGAACGAACCAGTTGCACTTGGGGTATTTTCATATTAGTTTTTTTTCTAGAATTATTGAATTACTCTAATAGTCAAAAAATCTGTTGAATTGTGAAAAAAACAGTTTAAATGTTGAATCGACGATAATTGAATCGTTGAATAAAAAACAAATGAATTACTAAACCAAAAATAATGGAAATGCTGAACAAATCAGTTGAATTATTGAACCAAACAAGTGAACTCTTGACAAAAAAGAAATGAATTATTACAGGACAACAATTAAACCAAAAATTTGAATTATAAACCAAAAACCATTAAATTGTTGAACTAAAAACAATGACTTCTTTTTATTTATTTAGATAGTTGATTTATTGGAACAAACAGCTGAATTATTGTATAACCAGCTGAATTATTAAACAAACATCAAAGATAAATGAAAAAGATAATTATTGAAAAAACAAATGAATTATTAAACCAAAAAAATTACATTTTTAAACAAAAATAATTGAATTACTGAACAAAACAGTTGAATTATTGAACGAAACAGCTGAATTATTTGAATAAATAACAATTATTGAATTGTTAAACCAAAAACACCTGAATTATTCAATCAAAAAATTATTAAACTAAAAATAATTGAAATGCTAAACAAAGCAGTTGAATTATTGCACCAAATAGTTCAATTAATGACAAAAGCAGTTGAATTTATTAAACAAAGTCCAGTACAGTCTCGATAATTTGGACAGATGTAGTTTTTGAGCATCGCCGGATTATGAAGTTTTCCGGATTAGCAAAGTATTTTGTTTTACTTGTTTTATTACATAAAAATCATATTGTATCTGGATAAAAATCAGATATAATATTTATTGATATGTACCTACTGCATACTATGCCTTTTGAACAAACAATCAATTTTTTATTGTTTTAATTTTTTCTTGCAGATGAAATCTACGGATGCATTATAAAGGAGGCTAAAGCGCTAAAAGTGCTACTTGGCCATCGGAAGTAAGTAAGTAAGATGAAGCGCTGTTTCAAAATGCAAGTGGACAAGGCTTTTTTTATTTCTGGGTGATCAGTTCTATAAAATTTCCAATTAATTGCATTCAATTAATAACTGCAAATGGGAGTGTGTCCGGATTGCACAGGTAGAAAATATAAAATGTCTGAAAGGCAGAACGCTCGTGTTTCCGAATTATCGAGGCTGTACTGTAGTTGAATTATTAAAAAAACAGTTTAATTTTTGACCAAAACAATTGCATTGTAGAACCAAAAACAACTGAATTATTAATTAAACTAAAAATTCTTGAATTATTAAACCACAACCAATTAAATTTTCAAATCAAAAATATTTGAATTGTTGAATAAACCAGTTAATTATTACACCAAACTGATGATTTATTAAACAAAGCAGCTGAATAATTAAGTTGCTTTTCTGAACAAAGTCGTTACAACCAAAAACGATTGAATTATTAAACCAAAAAAAATTATTTTCCACGTTTTGCATTATTAAAATTGGTAATCATCCTTAACTTTTCAATATTTGGTAAATTTTAAAAATTAAATATAAGTCGACTAAACGAAATGCATCCTAATATTAAAATATAGATAAACGGCTTAATATTGCACAAAACAAAACAAAATTAATAATTAATTTTAATAAATCAAAAACCTAATTTTCATTTTTTGTGATTACACTAACCACAATGTTAATTTCCTGGCTGTTTAAAAATCAAAAATTTTTCCATGACAAAATTTTAAATCCCTCGATATTTCTAGGTATTACAGGTTTTCTGGACGAGTGAAATGTTTCACCGTAATCTATTTTGCACCACAAATTTTGTATTTTGTGATATTGTGCAATTTTGTGAAAAATTGTAATTTGCAGAAATTACTTTACCCTGTACAAAATTGTAAATTCAACTTACCGGGTCCTAAAAACTGGCATCCTCTGGCCCTGACGGCGGCCCATAAGTTAGCCGAAAGCTGTTGGGGATTTTGGTGCTGTAGTATAAGTTCGGTGACAGTTCGTTCGCCCAAAGAGCGTGCAGCACGCATAGCCCTAGTCCGTCCTTCTTCCTCAACAAGTTGGCAGTTGATGAGGGTGACGAGCTTGCGCTGCATAGGCCTGGATAGTATGCTGGCACTTGCATTTCCATTAGTAAAAGGTTTAAGATATAAGGCTAACTCCTCGATGCATTTCTTGGACGTTAGGTAATGAGCAAAGTTCTTCTGCGAGACGACTTTAAAATCGACAAAATCGTCATAATTTTCGTTCTTGTTTGTGGCTACAAGTTGCAAGAGCGCGGAATTGGCTGGAAGAGAGTCGACGTCGACGTTTGTTGTCGTTTGATCAAACGGGCACTGCTTTCTATGCAAGTTCGACAGGCATGCCTTGCATATGGTGTGACCACAACCCAAGCTGATGGGTCTACGTAGCAGCACGTCAAATTCCTTGCAACAAACGGGACAAGACAGGAACTCCGTCCACTGTGGAGCCTGAATTGGCATTCTAAAACGCAAAACCAGACTAAGAAAGTTTAGAAATGAATTCAAAAGTGCGAGAAATGACATCACAATGAAACGCATTAATTAATTTTTTCTAAGCAGACATTCATACCACCTAATTAACGTAATTAAATTACCTTCATTTAAAGTTCAAAAAACCATACGGCAGTCACACAATCGACGATCAAAATAAAATGATGACACTTTCAAGTGCCACCTAAGCAGTTGTCCATTCGACGTCAAGGTACTTGGTTTTGATGAAAATTTATTTGCAAATTAATATTTTCGTGCACTACGCGTTAACGTAAAATATTTCCAGCAGTTTTGCAATTTTTAATGTCGAATAATTTACGACGACACATCACAACCACAACACAATTGTTGTGAAATTTCCAGAACGTCAATGAATGTCAACTTGCGTGGACGTTATACCTACAGGCCAAAACATATACGCATACTAAAAATGGCATATTTGATTCGTTCAACACGTACGCCTACGCATTTGCACGTGAATTATTGCCTTTTGTGCTTGTAATCGTATTTTAATTTACGAGTAATGATCGAATAAATTGTGTGGGAGGCAAAAAATTGTAGAGGATGTTGCGTCAGAAGTGAACATCGGTGATGTCGGTGCCCTCTAGCGTGATTTTATCGTATCAAACTACAAAAACAACAGCAGGCAGAACCGCACCTATTCGGGGGGGTGCAGGAGTGCAATTGCAATGCAAATAATATAAAAATTTGACTTTATAATTAAATAAAAGAAAACAATAATTTTGGTTCAGGTCTGGTGAAATCGTGAGACAATGAAACTTAAAGATAACAACAACAAAGCAATTGGGTACAACAAAAAAGTTATTTGTAGATTTAAATTTTCGATTTTAAAATACAATTTATTCTGCTTAGTCATTACTGTAATAGTTCAAACAGATTAAAGGTATATTTTTTTGATAGCAATTTTCAGAGGCGAAGCGCAGCGAAGCTGAAAATATACACAAGACTTAACTTTGTTGCCATCTCAGAGATAAACGTGAATTTTGAATGGAATAATTTATTTATATTTCTATATATGAGAAGGAAGGACAAAATCTTTCATAAGACACTAAGTGGTAGTGTCGGATTAAGACCCCCTCTCTAATGTGACTGACTAGGCGTAGTATTTAGTATTTTTTTTATAATTTTAAAATATTATGATCCATTTTACACTGTTTGAAAATGTATTAATATAAAAAGTTATAAATAAAATATAAAAGCTAAAAATTTTAGTGTTTTTCTAAAATAAACTTCAAGTTCAATGAATCCTCACAACATTTAGGAATATTAACACAATTATATTGTTTTGTATTTCTTTAAAGATAATTTAAAATAGGGAGGGGGGGGTATACTTCTTATATTTTCTAAAATTTTAAAAAATTAGTAAAACCATAAAATAATTTAGAAACAACTAAGGAACATATTCAACCCCTCAGACCCCCCCAGTCTTTAAAACCAGTTTTTGTAGTTTGCGGTTTTTGATATTGGTCACTTCAATTTTAAAAAATATATAAATATTTTTACTGTTTTTGATTTCGTCATAATTTATTTAGCTTTAAATTTCAACAAGTATTTCAGTTTACAATATAACTATTACGGACCGGGGGGTCTGGGGGGTGTGGAGCACCCCCCAGGTACACTAAAATTGTACTCGATAAATTTACGAACTTATGATCTTCAGTATTAACTGGGGAGATTAATAAAGAAATATAAAAAGAATTTTTACTTTTCTAATAGTTTTCATCAATGGTGAATTTTAAACTAGGTTCCCCGGCCGCCCGCTTCACCGGACCCCTTTTTAGAAACCATGACATATAAAATCCTAAAAATATTAAAAATAACCAAAGAACGTCATATTCAACCCCCAGTCTTTAAAACCATTTTTTGTAGTTTGGGGCTTTTAAAATTGGTATTTTTTAGTGTTTTTTTTTAATAATTTTAAAATATTATGATCCCTCTTATACTATTTGAAAATTTATTAATATAAAAAATTATAAATAAAATATAAAAGCTAAAAATTTTAGTGTTTTTCTAAAATGAACTTAAAGTTCAATTTTATAAATGAGGGGGGTCTTTGATTTATGACCATTGGACGTTCCAGAAAGAGGGAGAAAGATTGTAACCAACTGTGACAAGGGGAGGTCAAAATTTTGAAAAAATGCGATCGTCCTTTATGAGCGGCCTTTGGGTTTTGCAGATTTATCTAGTATAAGGTAACCAACTGTACTGGTTTTACCAGGACAGTACTGGTTTTGGATCCTGTTTTTGGTTTTGTCCTGGTTATAGAAATGTCCTGGTTAATGTACTGGTAAATTAATTTTGGTGAATTTTCCAATATTTTAAGTTCTCTGATTTTTTAATCTTTAACCGGTTTTAAATTTTAATCTCCTTTAAAATTAATTTTAAATTTTAATTTTAAGTAGCCAATCAGACACAAGCAAAACTAAAAATCGGAAATATGATTGGTTCTTTCGTAATTTATCTAAAGAATGATTTATTTTAGTTGGTGCATACAGGGTTATCCGTAAAGTTACATTTTACATAATTACATAATTACATAAATAATTACATAATTTGTAATAAGTACAAATTTAAGAAGGAAAATTAGAATTCAATTGTAAATTGTTGATTTTAATAAATTTATTTTATTATGAGACTATTTCGGTCATTGGGTGGAGGAAAAAAAGGTCACATGTCCTGGTTTTACATTTCATATTATATGGTCACCTTAATCTAGTATAATTTTAATGTACCTGGGGTGCTCCACCCCAGACCCCCGGTCCGTAAAGTTTGAATTTTAAACTGGAAAACTTCGTTGTAATTTAAAGCTGAATAAATTATTAGAAAATTATGAAAAAATAAATTTCAACAAGTATTTCAGTTTATCATATAAGTATTACGGACCGGGGTCTAGAGGGTGGAGCACCCTCAGCTACACTAAAATTATACTCGATAAATTTACGAACTTATGATCTGCAGTATTAACTGGGGAGATTAATAAAAATGTATGAAAAAAATTTTTTTACACTTTTTCTAATATTTTCATCAATGCTGAATTTTAAGCTAGGTTCGCCGGCCGCCCGCTTCACCGGGCCCCTTTTTAAGAACCATGACATATAAAATCCTAAAAATATTTAGAAACAACTAAAGAACGTCATATTCACCCCCCGATCCCCCAGTCTTTAAAACCATTTTTGTAGTTGTTTTGTAGTCGAAAAACATTTCGAAACAACTAAAGAGCGTCATATTTAACCGCTCAGACCCCCCAGTCTTTAAAACTATTTTTTTTAGTTTGGGGTTTTAGAAAGTTGTTACTTAAATTTTTTAAAAATATTTAAAATTTTTTACTGTTTTTGATCTTTTAATAATTTATTTGTCTTTGAATTTCAAGAATTATTTCAGTTTACAATGTAACTATTACGGACCGGGGGGTTTGCACTAAAATTGTACTGGATAAATTTATAATCATTTACAAATTCATCTACGATTTATGATCTTCAGTATTAAGTGAGGAGATTAATAAAGGAATATAAAAAAAGGAATTTTTACTTTTTCTAATAGTTCTAATCCACGGCGAATTTTAATCTAGGTTCCCCGGCCGCTCTTTTAATCAATTTTTTACTTTTTTTTAGGGACCATGACATATAAATCCTAAAAATATTTAGAAATAACTAAGGAACATCGTATCCAATCGCCCAAATTCCCCAGTCTTTAAAACCATTTTTTTCAGTTTGGGGATTTTAAAATTGGTTCCTTAAATTTAAAAAAAAATTTAAATATTTTTATCATTTTTGATTTCGTAATAATTTATTCAGCTTTAAATTTCAATAATTATTCCAGTTTACAATATAACTGTTACGGACCAGGATCTGGGGTGTGGAGCACCCCAGGTATAAAATTATTTGGTGAAGCGAGTGACCGGGAAACGTAATTTAAATTTCGCCATTGATGAGAACTATTAGAAAAAGTAAAAATTTATCGAGTATAATTTTTCCTGGGTGCTCCAACCCCAAACCCCGGGTCCTAATGGTTGAATTGGGAACTAAACTACTTGTTGATATTTAAAACTGAATAAATTATTACAAAATTGTAAATAATCAAAATATTTAGATATTTTGTTAAACTTGTAATCAATTTCAAAAGTTCCAAACAACAAAAAATGGTTTTCAAGACTGTGGGGATCTGGGCGGTGAATATGGCGTTTTTTTTAGTTATTTCTGAATATTTTTAGGATTTTATATGTTCCTAAAAAAGGGGTCAGGTGAAGCTAGCGGCCGGGGAACGTAATTTAAAATTCGCCATTGTTAAAAATTTTAGTGTTTTTCTAAAACGAACTTGATGTTCAGTTTTATAAATGGGGGGCTTGATTTGTGACCATTGGACGTTCTGGAGAAGGGGATGAAAGATTGTGATCAACTGTGACAAAGAGGGAAGGGGTGCTAAAAATTTGGAAAAATTTGCGTACATCTTTTATGGACTGCCTCTAAGTTTGCAAATTTATCTAGTTCAATTTTAATGTACCTGGGGGAATTATACAATAATAACTATAATGATATTACGGAGATTAAGAACTAACCACGTGACGTATATGAGCATTAATTACCAAAATAGGATTTGCATCTTTCATATTATTGGTTCAAGATAAGTTATTGTGCAGAATATCACTGGCCACCGCCCGATTCCACCGATGGTCAAAAGTTAATGCCCTATCCCAAAATGGTCAACGTTGAGCAGTAGACGATTCCACCGATGACGGTCAGGGTCAGCTTATAGGGTATTAGTAGGATTAATGTATAAGAAATAATACAAGTATTATGTATGATCATTAATATGAGTAATTTTTTGTGTGAATTCGTTTCTGAGGTGGTTGCACTGTCAAAACCTACTCTCCGCAACCGCCCTCGCCCCTCCGGGGCTTGGACGGCGCTTGGAGCGGTTTTGACACGTGCTAAACTCATTAAAAACATCCCTTAAGCGGCTCCAACTCGAAAAGTTTGAAAGTTGACGCGGCAGATCTCAGGGAGCGACTGACTCGTTTCTAACGCTGCTCTAGTTGGCCCCGCCTTAAGGTAGAACCGCAAGTATAAATCTGCACGGACGGTCATGAAAATGCATAAAATTATTGCGCAATATTACGCAATAATACACTTACATGTATTTCTTATGGGAAAATTGCATCTACTTAAGAACTTAAGGGCTTATAGGCTTAAAAATTAAAAAATTACATTTCTGACCAGTCTACCTGCCCGATGGCAGCGGTGGAATCGTCATGTGGGATTATAAAAACCCTTGACCATCGGTGGAATCGGACACCGCCCATATCACTAGCCATGTGACGTCATGTGCAAAAATTACCATACTAAAACTCCGATATCATTATGCCTGAATAAATTATTTCAAAATTAAAAAGTAATAAAATATTTAGATATTTTTTTTAATTTAAGTAACAAATTTCAAAACCCCAAACTAGAAAAAATGGTTTTAAAGACAAGGGAGTTTAGGGGGTGAATGTGACATTCTTCAGTTATTTCTAAATGTTTTAAGGGTTTTACTTCTTTATTTCTTAAAATTTTAGAAAATATAAGAAGTACACAATACCCCCCCTCCCCCCCGCGCTCCCCTATTTTAAATTATCTTTAAAGAAATACAAAATAATATAATTGTGTTAATGTTCCTAAATGTTTTTAGGATTCTTTAGCCAAACTCTTGAAACTTAATTAGACAATGTAGAACCCCTCCCCCCCCCCCACACACCAAATCAAAGAAAACATGGTTGAAGATGAGGTTCTATGCGAGGGTTTTATAGCATATAATTATTCAAGCTCCTATTTTAAATAGCATGTTGCTTAATTGGAGTGATCCCGATTTAGGAAAATATAAGTGTTCAAATACCCCCTCCCCACTAATTTAATTGTGTTTAAAAAGCTGCAAAATTATGGATCTTGTTAATATTCAGAAATGTTATGAGAGTTTGATAACCAAATTCTTCGACCGTTCAATTGAACAGAAAATTTCTCGATTTAAATAGTTGCGATGAAGATTATATTGTAGGAAGCTTGATGGTACAAGCCCCCCCCCCTTGCTTTCTATCTTTTATTATCAACAGATCTTCCAGTTTCTTTCAACAAATTTTTAAATATTCCCCATCCTCTAATTCTGCTAGCTCAACTTGTACCAAGCGGGAATCAAAAATGTCCTTTAGATGGCAAGGAGCAGACAGGCAGGGAAAATATAGTAACCCCCAATTTTAAATTTTCGACTGTCATAATATCATCATCAAAATCAAACAAAAGCACATTCTAACAGCTGTTGAGAACTTAAAAAACTTTAAAATAATTAAACAAACTTAAGGTTTGTTTATAGCTATAAATACAACAGAATAGTGCAAATAAAATTTTTTTTCCGATCTACAATTAAGAGGAATTTGAATATGGAGGCGCCATATTTTTCCGGACCATGACAGCAAAATACTCCAGCCCGGCACTGAAAAGTTGGCTCAAATTAAAAAATTCAGCAATATAAAAAATAAAATTTATTCCATAAAATTAAAGAAAATTATTTACACTAAACCAAACTACGGTAACTCATTTTAAGCTATTTTTTGTTGCATTTCGTGGATAGCTAACAGAGTTAACTTAATGTTAGCTTTGACGTAAGCAGCCTGACCTCTCAGATACTCGATCTCGGTTTTCAATTTCTTCATCTTTAGATCTGCAAATTTACTCGCCTCCGGGTATTGCATCTCGAGGTAACAATCACAGCCGACTTTAACTAACAAAGTCTCGAAACTTTCCATGCGAGCCATCATGTAGACGTCACACCCGATAGTGAAGTTTGTTACTATTTCGTCGGACTGACGGTCTTGTATGTGTTCCACGAAATTTTTCAATTCTTGCCAGTTTTTGTGTTGGTCCACCTTCGTGGTCAATAAACTTTCGATATCCTTCAAGTCGCATTTTAATTTCTCTTCTATGAATTTTTCGTACGCAGCTATCCGTTCGGTGCTTCTTTGCATGTTAAAAGGAAAACTTGATAATTTCTTACGGAAACGTTCACGAAAACCATTAAAATCTAAAACTCAGAATTCTAACCTAAAAATGTAAACAAAGCAGAAAGATGTTATATACAAGATGCTGCAAATGTATTTGTGCCAGATCATGATGAGAATTATCAAATGTTTGCAAATGACTAAAATTCAAAGGATAATGGATCAAAATCCCCCCTCTCTCTCGAAATTTGTAAAAACTAAAAATGTAATGCTTTTTTACCTCTCGGCAGATCAGGGATCTGCATTTTACAACCAAAGACGTCACAAGGAAGATTTTCCTTTGTCACTTCATATCGCTGACTTACCAGCATACTGAAAAATACTGTAATGCTTTTATGAGTTGACCCGAGGTGAGCTAAAATTGTAAAAAGTCAAGCGATGATTTCTTAAGTAGAAAACTCTCAGCTCCAACTCCGAGCGTATAAACCAGGAGCACATCGACGACACCTACAGGAAGACAATTAATCCCGGGAAAGAATCCCCACCACAAAACCTGAATAGAAGCTCCCGGGAAGAATTCCCAGGAGGAAGAGAAAGACTCGAATTTGGAAAATTTTCACCCCCACAACCTCAATTACATGATTTCAATGGGAAAATTCGAAAAAAGGCAAAAAAACGAAATTGTTAAAATATCGTTCTTGTTTATTACAATACACAAAAATTCGCATTACAAACAAAATAACTTACGGACACTTTCTCAATTAATAGAGACGAAAAGCCAAACTTACCGATTTTTTTCTCGATTCTTCCTTTCTTTCCTTCGTGACTATCTAGAATGAGTTTTTGTGTGTTTAGTCAACGCATATTTTTCGTAACACGCGTAGTCGCACTGCGTACAACGAAACGACTTCTCTCCGGTGTGTCGTCTCGAGTGCACCAGTAACCTGGTCCTAAAAGTAGATTTGTAATCACAGTACGCGCATTCGTACGGTTTCTCTCCGCTGTGAATCCTCAAGTGCCGCTGCAGCATGTAATTTTTTAAAAATTTAGAGTCACACACCGTGCAATGGTATGGCTTTTCACCGTAATGCCGCTGCAGGTGCCGTTTCAAACTGCCTTTGTTTGATGTTTTGTATTCGCATAAATTACAGACGTGCGGTTTTTCACCCGTGTGGATCGACATGTGAATGTTCAAGCTCTCTTTCTGGGAGCAGGTGTAGTCACAAAATTCACACTTGATTGGCCGTTCACCGGTATGAGTTAGGATGTGCCGTCGAAGAACGTCTTTCCTATTCGACTTGTAGACACAAAAACTGCATTGCAACGCCTTTTCGCCGGCGTGACGTTTCATGTGGGTGCTCAAACTGCTACTGAAAGAACACTTAAAATCACACACCGAACAAGCATACGGCTGCTCCCCGGTGTGTCGTCTCGTATGTGCATCGACGGCCGCCTTTGTACTTGCTTTGTAATCGCACTCATTGCAACTGAACGGCTTCTCTCCCGAGTGTCTTTTTATGTGCATTTTTAAGCTGTACAACCGAGCGCCCCTATAATTGCACATTTCACATGCAAACGTTTTCTCCTCCTCCTCACGAGCCTTCACCTCCCTTCTAGGATTTCCAGACTCCACTATATCACCACAAACCTCCTCTTCCGTTCCCGTTCGACAATCGTCAGAAATATCACCACAACCCAGTTCTAGAAAAGAAATTTTGACAGTGGGGCTTTGAAAAATCTACTGAGAATTACCTTCAAGTTTTATGGTGTAATTCTCGGCTAAAAATTCATAATTTTCTTCAGACGGCTCCTCTTTAATTTCAACGTCGATTATTTCGTTGACTTCACCGTCTGACATTTTGATGAAAATATGAGGTTATGTTTGTGCTCGCAGTGAGAAATACGATAGTTTGAAGATATTTTCTTTTTTGAGGTGCATTTTTGAGAAGTACGAAGATTTGAGCAAATAAATATTAAATTTTATATTTACAAGTGCAATTTTATCAATATTCCGTCAATTTCCTACACTGTCTTTGTTTACAAAGTCACAGATGGCGCCAGCCGAATAGTCGTGCATTTGTTTTAATTTTGAAAATTTTTCAAAATTTTGAGTTTAATTTATTATAGAAAATTGATTTATTTAAAAATCGTAAAACTCCAGCTGTGTTTTGTTTTATCGAAATTTTGTCGTCGTTTTTAATTATTGATTTGATTTAATAGTATTTTAAGCATCGAGCGCGATAAGTGTTACGGCGGTAATCTAAATTTTCCAATCCAATTGATCGGTGTTTTTTTCTCAAATCTTTCATATTATATTTTGCGCTTAAAAAAGCACGAAAAGCCCTTCCTCCTTCTTTCCTTCCAGTCTTGACTGTTACATTGTTCCTAATGTAGCTTCTCCTCACCATTTTTTTAATCTTCACCTTCCATGTTTGTATTATTCTTCCTCTAGTTCTGTGTTCTTTTCAGTTTTCTTCCTTGTTTACATTTCTTTCTCCGCTAGTTCCTTCTTCTATATTTCCTGTCTTTTCATCCAACTTCATCGTTCATTTTCTCTTTTTTACTTTAATTTTCAAACTTTTTTTTCTCTCCTCTTCACAATTGTGAATTATTAAAATTAAAAGTTATTAAATTAAAAGTACTAATTAAAATACTAACAATGCTGTTGAATTATAAAACCAAACAACTGAATTATTAAAAAAACCAATTAAATTATTAAACAAAACAGTTGAATTATTGAACCAAACAACCTAATTATTAAACCAAAAACAATTGAGTTATTAATTTTAAAATAAAGGAGTTGTTGAACAAATCAGTTAAATTATTGACCTAAAAAAACTGAATTATTGAACAAAACAGCTGAGTTATTGAACAAATGTTGAATCTGGAATGGTTGATTTATTGAAATGAAAACAAATGAATTACTAAACCAAAAAGATAAAACAAAAATAATTAAATTATTAAACCAATTAAATTATTAAATTAATAATAACGAAATTGTTGAACATATCAGTTGAATTATTGAACCAAACATCTGAATTATTGAACGAAACAGTTGAGATATTGAACAAATGTTCAATCAAGGATGGTTGAATCATTGAAGAAAAAACAAATGAATTACTAAAGTAAAAAATAAAACCAAAAATAATTAAATTATTAAAACAAAAACAATTAAATGATTAAATCAAAAATATCGGAATTGTTGATTAAATCAGTTGAATAATTGAACAAAACAACTGAATTATTGAACAAAACAGCTGAGTTATTGAACAAATGTTGAATTAAGGGTAGTTGAATCGTTGAAGAAAAAACAAATGAATTACTAAACCAAAAAAATAAAACAAAAAAGAACTAAATTATTAAACCGAAAACAATTAAATTATTAAATTAAAAACAAAGAAATTCTTGAACAAATTAGTTTAATTTTTGAATCAAACAACTGAATTATTAAACCAAACAGCTGAGTTATTAAACAAATGTTGAATCAAGAATAGTTGAATCATTAAAAAAAACAAATAAATTACTAAACAAAAGAAATAACACCAAAAATAACTAAATTATTAAACCAAAAACAATTACATTATTAAATTAAAAACAATCAAATTGCTGAGCAAATCAGTTGAATTATTGAACAAAACAGCTGAGTTATTAAACAAAAGATTAATCAAGGATAGTTGAATCGTTAAAAGAAAAACAAATGAATTACCAAACCAAAAAAATAAAACCAAAAATAACTAAATTATTAAACCAAAAACAATTAAATTATTAAATTAGAAACAAAAATTTTTGAATAAATCAATTCAATTATTGAACCAAACAACTGAATTATTTAACCAAACAGCTGAGTTACTGAACAAATGTTAAATCAAGAATAGTTGAATCATTGAAAAAAAACAATTGATTATTGAACAATTTAGTTGAATTATTGAACCGAACAACTAAATTATTAAACAAAACAGCTGAGTTATTGAACAAATCTTGAATCAAGGATACTTGAATCATTGAAAAAAACAACAAATGAATGATTAAACCAAAAATCATACTCAAAAGAATTAAAGTATTAAATCAAAAACAATTGAATTATTGAACAAATCAGTTGAATTATTGAACCAAACAACTAAATTATTAAACAAAACAGTTGAGTTATTGAACAAAAGTTGAATCAAAGATAGTTGAATCATTGAAGAAAAAACAAATGAATTACTAAACCAAGAAAATAAAACAAAAACGAACTAAATTATTAAACCAAAAACAATTACATTATTAAATAAAAAACAATGAAATTTCTGAAGAAATCAGTTGAATTATTGAACCAAACAACTGAATTATTGAAAAAAACAGCTGAGTTATTGAACAAATGTTGAATCAAGGATAGTCCGAATCATTGAAGAAAAACAAATAAATTACTAAACCAAAAAAAACAACAAAAATAACTAAATTATTAAAGCAAAACAATTAAATCATTAAATTAAAAACAATGGGATTGTTGAACAAATCAGTTAAGTTATTGAACCAAACAACTGAATTATTGTACAAAACAGTTGAGTTATTGAAGAAATGTTGAATCAAGAATAGTCAAATCATTGGAGAAAAAAATGAATTAGTAAGCCAAAAAAATGAAACCAAAATTATTTAAATTATTAAACCAAAAACAATTAAATTATGAAATTAAAATATATGGAATTGTTAAACAAATCAGTTGAATTATTGAACCAAATCACTGAATTATTGAACAAAACAGCTAAGTTATTGAACAAATGTTGAATCAAGAATGGTGGAATCATTGAAGAAAAAACAAATAAAATGCTAAACCAAAAAATAAAACTAAAAATAATTAAAATATAAAACCAAAAACAATTAAATCATTAAATTAAAAACAATGGAATTGCTAAACAAATCAGTTGAATTATTAAACCAAACAACTGAATTATTGAAGAAAACAGCTAAATTATTAAACAAATGTTGAATCAAGGATAGTTGAATTCTTGAACAAAAAAAAAACAAATGAATTATTCCACAAAACTATTAAACCAAAAATTTGAATTATTAAACCAAAAATCATTGAATTGTTAAACTAAAAGATAATCATTTTTTTAAATTAACTTAGACAGTTGATATATAGAAATAAACAGCTGAATTGTTGAAAAAACATCTGCGGTAATGAACAAAATAATTGAATTAAACAGTTGAATTATTGAACAAATGTTGAATCAATGATGATAATTAAATTGTTGAACTAAAAACAACTGAATTATTTAAACTAAAAGTTATTAAATTAAAAGGAATTAAAATGCTAACAAAGCAGTTGAATTATGAAACCAAACAGCAGAATTATTTAAACAAACAATTGCATTTTTAACGCTTTTGCATAAAACAGTTGAATTATTGGATAAACCGGTTAAATTATTAAAGAAAACAGTTGCACTTTGGGTATTTTCATATTAGTTTTTTTGAATAATTCTGATAGTCTAATAATAAAAAAAATCAGTTGAATTGTTGAATCAAAAAATTGAATTGTTGAACAAAAACAAATAAATTACTAAACTTAAAACTTTAAAACTAAAAATAATTAAATTATTAAATCAAAACTAAAACGAAGAAGTTGAATTATTCAACAAAACAACTGAATTATTGAAGCAAAAACAACTGAATTTATTAAACGAAGCGGCTGAATTACCTAAAATATTTAATATTAATTGTTTTTGTAAAATAATTGAATTATTCTAATAGTTAAAAAAATGTGAAGAAAACAGTTGAATTGTTGAATGAAAGATAATTAAATTGTTAAACAAAACAAATGAACTACTAAACCAAAAACAATAAAACTAAAAATAATGAAATTATTAAACCAAAAACAATTAAATTAAACTAAAAATAAAAGAATTGTTGAACAAGATAGTTGAATTGTTGAACTAAACAACTGAATTATTAAACAAAAACAATTAAACCAAAAATTTTAAATATTAAACCAAAACCCATTAAATTATTAAACTTAAATGTAATGATTTTTTGCTGAATTATTGAAAAAATGTTGAATCGATGATGATAATTGAATTGTTGATTCAAAAACAACTGCTTGTTAGATTAAGTGGCGAGAAGGGCGTGTCATGAAGGCGTGGCTCAAATTGTGAAAGTAACAAGGCAAGTCAAAGTGGGGCAAAAGAAAGGTCACCCGTTTTCCTGCAAAAATCAAAATGTTGTATTTGAGCCTGGGAAGATTTTAGATAGCGTGGGAACATTCAAGATATGGCTTTGTAAATATGTCGTTTCGGATCAGATGTTAATTTCATGGTATGGATTAAGTGTCCAGGGAGGACATAAAAAGCTTGAATGTGGGCGTGGCTTAAATGGTGAGCGTAAGAGGGCGTATCAATAGGCGTGGTCTGTAGTTAAACAAAACAAGTTCTTATAAAACTAACATCTGTCAATTGACAACTGACAATTGTTAATTTGACACAGACAGGCGGTATTACCGCTTTTGATAAAAAATTTGATTTGATCGATTTTGATCTTCGTCAATTTAGGTCTCCATGGTTTCATAACTTGCGAATGATGTAAATGGGGTTTGAGTGACCACCCTAAACATATTTTTAAATAGTGAGATTGTTCACGCATTTTTTTTGCTTTCTTCCTTCGTGGTGCTAGATTTTTTTTTGCATTTTGTTTGAAAAAATACAACATTTATTTTTTAAAAGTTGAAAAAAAATGTCGAATCTTTATTCAGATGTTTCACAGTATTTATTAAGTTCAAAATCGTGCACAACATAAATTATTAGGGGTAGATGATGCTCTTAAGTAGGACGGCGTCGCGCGTCGGCGTCGGTGAGATTCTGTACATTCTCCACGTGAAAGTAGCGAAAGTCAAGTTGGCACATATTTTCAGAAGAAAATTTTTTTGCCATCGGGAAAACCCGACCAAGACTAAAATTTCTCAGGAGAAAACTTCGTTTCGAGTTTAATTTATATTTTAATTTCGTACCCAAAAGGTTTTTTGATATGCACCGAAAGTTATGCGTAAACATGAAAGTTTTTATGTGCTGCACGACAAATGAATTTTTCGTCAAATGACCCGATTTTCTTAATTTTGTGTCACTTTTTGCAATGCAAATTTATAAAATTCAGCTCGCATATAAATACAATAGGAAATATAAATAAATGCCATTTAATTGTTGCTGTCGTTGCGGTTAACGGTCATCACATCGTTAAATGGATTTGTGAAAAAATGAAATTTGGTGCCAGCGCCGAAATTTTTGCAATTCTTTACCTGATCACGGTTGTGTTTTGTTCTCTCCACCATCACCAGGATAGGTGAGTTTTGTTATTTTGTGAAACTTTTGGACGATAAATTCAAAATTGCAGTGTGAAATATTTAAACGTGAAAGGAACCGATGGTAAATGGACGACAAAAACAGAGTGGAGTTACCAGTGGGTGAGGGAGTGGATTCCCAAGAAGGTAAACGAACTTTTTTCTACCACTTTTTTGCTTAAGTAATATTTTAAGGTGTACGTTTCGACGTGGAAGAAGGTTTGGACCCCGATAGAAGTTCGAGCATGGATTCCATCGGCCATACTGCCCATACACCCACATCCTCCTGTATGGACCCAACCCTGAGAAACGACGTCATGTTGTATGAAATTGCAGTCTACAACTTTACCATTTTGATGATTACAAATTTATTTACGAAATAAAAGTTATTATTTATTAACAAAAATATTCTTTCTCTATTTTTTAATCAGGAAGCTGTAACTTGAAAATAGTTAGAACTGTCAAAATTGTTAAAAGTGTCAATATGAAGTGTCATTTCTATCTTTTTAAACATGGACTCCCCCCTCTTTGGGTTAAAAGGACAGGAAGAACAATACAGATCACTTCTGACACCAAACAAGTGTTTTCCTTCAGATCGATCTTAACAATATGGATTTGGAGTTTAAAGAACATTCCACTTTGCTGATTATGAGTGCCATTTGCAATTGGTTAATGATTAGTTCAGCGTTAAAAAACTGGAGAAATACACGGTTTCGTTCAGTTTTGTGGTCGGTGTAGACAAAATGACGGGGGACATGGAAAGTCAAATGGGGGGAGTTTTACAGAGTAGACTCTGGTGTCAAGTGCTGTCAAATGTCTTAACTACATCTGGGAAGACCGCCCCTGTTGCTTGGTTTTTATTTGAGTGCAACGTGATGTGTCCCACCCGTCTCTCTCATCCATCTGCCAAAAACATAAAATTAAAAATAGTAACCCGGGGGTATGGGGTTTTGGAATACTCGCCAGTATTTATCTATATCATTCCATCATCTACTGCAGTTTATTTACATCTGTGAAAATCCCCTCCCCTAAAATAGTAAAGGCATTTTTTTAACATTTAACGTTTTGGGTACCTTTACCGGTGCACTGAAAGTTATTATACAGCGTCATAGCTGCGGGATTTAACAACAATTTGAAATGTAAGAAAGTCATGGTGGGTTTGGGGGGAATAGACAACCATCCGATATGTCACAATTCATAATAAGAAATAAAGAGACATCGTACAGCTTCTGCATAGTTTTAAATATTTAATATTCTGCCTACCTGTACTGTTGCACTGGAGGGGAATACAGCATGTCTACATAATTTTTAAACATTTATTGTTTTCCATACCAGTACTGCTGCACTGCGGGGTATTCTATACCCCCTCCTCAACACTTTCCCGGTTTATGCAATTTTTAATTTGTAAGCATTTACTTTCTTAAAACAGCACGAATACAGCAATTTCTGCATAATTTTTTAACATTTACTGTTCTTCCTTACATATACTGTGCACTGCGGGTATTCATACCCCCAACCCCCGGTCTATTCAGTTTATTAGTATCTATAAGCATTTTCCTATCTTAAAACCCAGTTTCAGATACAAAATTTTGCATAATTTTAAACTTTTTATGTTCCCCTTTAAACTGTACTGTTACACTGCGGGGTATTCTATACTTCCCCAGACTCCCCCGGTTTTTTGCAGTTTATTTTATCTGTGAGCATTTCTCTCTTAAAAACCCAACTCAGATACGAATTTCTGCAAAAGTTTTTAAACATTTAATTTTTCCCCTTTAAACCTGTACTGTTACACTGGAAGGTACTGCATCCCCCAACCCTCCGGATTTATGTTGTTTATTTTATCTGTGAACATTTTCTCTTAAAACAACTTGATACAGAAATTTCAGCATAGTTTTAAACATTTATTGTTTTCATTACCAATACTGCTGCACTGGGGGTACTGCATCCTTAAACCCCAGATTTATGCATTTTATTTTAGTTTGTGCATTTTCCTTAAAAGAGCTTGCATACAGCAATTTGTGCATAGTTTTTAAGCATTTAATGTTCTCTTTATCTGTACTGTTGAACTGCGGGTTTATTCTATATCCCCCGTTTTATGCAAATTTTATTTTATCTGAAGTATTTCCTTCCTTAAAAACTATGCATGCAGCAATTTCTGTATAAGCTTTAATGTTCTCCTTACTGTACTGTTCAACTGAGGGTTATTCCCTCAGACCCCCCTGGTGTCTGCAGTTTATTTGTATCTATGAGCATTTACTTTTTCTAAAAACAGCCCAAATATCAGAAATTTACTGTTAATTTTAATGTTCTCCTTACCTGTACTGTTACACTGCGGGGTATTCTATACCCCCAACCCCCTGGTTTATCCAGTTTATTTGTATCTGTAAACATTTTCTTCTTCAAAAACAGCCGAATATTGAATTTTCATCTTTTTTAAAATTTAATTTAATGTTTTCCTGTACTATACTTATCCCCCCCCCCTCGGTTTATGCACTTTATTTGTATCTGTAAACTTTTCTTCCTTACATATAACAGCAAAAAGTTTTAAACTTTTAATTTTTTAAATATTTAAGGGTTTTCCTATCCCCCACCCCCACCCCGGTTTATACATTTTATTTTTATCTGTAAGTTTTCTTCCTACTTCGCATACAGCAATTTTGAAATATTTTAACATTTTAATGTTCTCCTTACCTGTAATGTTAACTAAAGGTTTATTCCAAAACCCCCAACCCCCACCCCGATGTCTGCAGTTTTTTTATCTATGAGCATTTCTTTTCTAAAACCCATCCCAAAAGAAATTTTAAACTTTTTAATTTTCCTCCTTACCTTTTTCCGGGGTTGCAATTGCGGGTTTTATTTTTCTGGTTTACCAACCAGCCTCTTCAACACCTTTCTCCCGGTTTATGCAGTTTATTTTTACCCTCGAGCATTTCTTTCCTAAAACAGTTTGCATACAGCAATTTTTGCATAATTTTTAAACATATAATGTTCTTTTTCCGGGACTGTTGTACTGGAGGGTATTCCATACCCCCAGACCCCCCCAGAAAGTTTCTTTGTATCTATAAGCATTTCCCTATCTTAAAAACAGCCCAGATACGACATTTTTCCATAATCTTTACACATTTAATGTTTTCATTAGGTACTTCTTCTGTAATTCTACGCTACGGGGAATTTCATACTTCCCAGATTTCTCCTCCCCTCCACCGGTTTATGCAGTTTATTTTTTTATATGTAAGTATTTTCTTCCATAAAATAGGTTCCATACAACAATTTCTGAATAATTGTTACACATTTAGTGTTTTCTTTATATCTGTACTGTTGCAATGGAGAGTACTCCGCCCCTCCCAAACCCCCCGATTAAGTTATTTATTTGTATCTGTAAACATTTTCCTCTTCAAAAAACAACCTGAATACAGCATTTCTGCATAATTTTTAAACATTTAATGTTGTTCTTACCAGTACTGCTGCAGTACGAGGTATTCCATACCCCCGGTTTATGCAATTTTTTAAATCTGTAAGTATTTTCTTCTCTAAAAACAGGTTGCATACAGCAATTTCTGCATAATTTTTACACATTTAATATTTTCCTTATACCTGTACTGTTGCAATGGAGAGTACTCCACCCCTCCTAAACCCTCCGATTAAGTTCTTTATTTGTATCTGTAAACATTTTCCTCTTCAAAAACAGCCTGAATACAGTATTTCTGTTTAAATTTTTTAAACATTTAATGTTTTTTTACCAGTACTGCTGCAGTACGAGGTATTCCATACCTCCCCCCGCCCGGTTTATGCAATTTTTTAAATCTGTAAGTATTTCCCTCTCTCAAAACAAGTTGCATACAGCAATTTCTGCATAATTTTTACACATTTAATATTTTCCTTATACCTGTACTGTTGCAATGGAGAGTACTCCATCCCCCCTCCTAAACCCTCCGATTAAGTTCTTTATTTGTATCTGTAAACATTTTCCTCTTCAAAAAACAACCTGAATACAGCATTTCTGCATAATTTTTAAACATTTAATGTTGTTCTTACCAGTACTGCTGCAGTACGAGGTTTTACCCCCCCTCCTTCCCGGTTTATGCAATTTTTTAAATCTGTAAGTATTTCTTTCTCTAAAAACAGGTTGCATACAGCAATTTATGTATAATTTTAACACATTTAATGTTTTCCTTACCTGTACTGTTGCACTGGAGGATACTCCATACCTCCCCAGTACTCCACCCCCCAGTTTCCCCCGGTCTATATTGTTATTTCTATTTGTGAAGATTTTTTTTTCTAGAAACAGCCTGAATACGGCATTTTCTGCATAATCATTAAACGTTTTAAGTTCTGCCTACCAGTACTGGTCTAAGGGTATTTTATGTATACCCCTAACCTCCATAGCTGCGGGATTCGACAACAACATAAAATGGAAAATAGTAATCTGTGGGGAATGGAATACCCTCCAATACATGTGACAGTTTACAACAAAAAAGAAACGTCACACAACTTGTGTATAATTTTTAAACATTAAATGTACTGTTTACCACCTGTACTGTTGCACCGAAAGATCCTCCTTACCCTCCCCTCCAAACCCTCCGGTTTATTTGTATTTTGTACTTGTGAAGATTTCTCTCCCTAAAAACAATCTCAATTCGGCATATTCTGTATAATTTTTAAACATTTTATGTTCTGCCTGCTGTACCGGTCTAGCAGTATTCTATACCCCATACCTGTGAGATCTGACATAAATAACATAAATAAAAAATAAATATCGCGGTTCATGGGGGGAATGGAAACCTATTCAATATATTATGTCACAAATTCGCAATAAAAATTAAAAGGGCATTATACAGTTTCTGCATAATTTTTTAACATTTAATGATCTGTTTACCTGTACTGTTGCACTGGGGTATTTCGTACCCTCCAAATCTATGCAGTTTATTTGTATCCATAAGCATCCCTCCTTATAGACAGTGGTCTACAGCATTTCTTTCATAATTTTTAACATTTTTGTTTTAACATTCTGCCTACCTGTACTGATGTACTGGCAGGTACACAGTACTTTGCACCCCCCACCCCAACCCCAGGACTCCCGAAATATGCAGTTTATTTCTATCTGTGCCTCCCCTCTACAGATAGTCAGCTGGGACATTTTCGGCATAAATTTTAATATTTAATGGTCTGTCTAACTAAACTGATGCACTGGTTGGCACTTTATACCCCCTAGTTTATTTTAATATTTCCCTTACAAACAACCTGGTTTCGGTATAAATTTCGGTATAAATTTTAATATTTAATGTTTTGTCTACCTGTACTGATGCACTGCTTGGTCCTTTGCACCCCCAGATCTCCGGTCTATGCAGTTTATTTGTATCCGTGGGCACCCCCTTCCTTACAGATAGCTGGCTAGAAAATTTTCTGCATAAATTTTAATATTTAATGGTCTGTCTACCTGAACTGATGCATTGATTGGTTTCTGTACCCCCCTCCCCTTCCCAGTCTGTGCAGTTTATTTGTATCCGTAAGCATTCCCCTTTACAGACAGTAGGCTACGCCATTTTCTGCACGTTAAATATTTTAACATTGAATGTTTCGATTATCTGTAATGATCTGTACTCTATACCCCCCCCCTCTATTCCACAGTTTATGCAGTTTTTGATGTTAATAAATATAGTATTTAGTAATCTAGGGAGGGGGGAGGAGATAGAATACCCTTCAGTATATATCACAATTCACGATAAAAAAAGCAGGTCATACAGTTTTTGCATTAATTTTTAAAATTTAAGGTTCTCTACCTGTATTGATGTACTGTAGTACTTTATATCTTCCAGACTCCCATTTATGCAGAGTACTTGTATCTGTGAGCATTTCCCTCCCCTAAAAGCGGCCTAGTTATAGCAGTTCTAGTATAATATTTAATGATTTGATATTCCGCCTGCTTGTACTCGTACACGGTAGATATATGTATTGTATTGTATGCAGTATAGTAACTGAGGGTTATCCCCCCCCAGTATTTGTCTGTGTTATTTGCAAAAAAACCAAAGCGATATCATAAAAGCCTTTGCATATTTTTTTAATATTTTTCCTGCCTGTACTGGTGCATAATGGAGTACTCTACAGATTATTTTTATCTGTGATCCCCTCCCCCTTCTTCGTAAAACGGTCTGGCTACAAAACTGTCTACATAATTTTGAAAAATTTAATGTTTTGCCTGCCTGTACCGGTACAATTGCGGGATGTATCAATATATAAAATGAGATATAGTAACCGGGGGGGAGTGTGAAACTTTTAAAATGCCCCCCCGCCTCTCAATATTTGTACGTAAATAAATGAACACGAAAGGGGTATCACAAACTTTTCAGCACAGTTTTTAAACATTTAATGTTCTCACTGCTTGTACTGGTGCACTGGGGAGATAGTTTAGACTCCCCAGTCTATGAATGCAGTTTATTTTTGCAGCGTAATTACTTTATTTAATAAAAGAATTTGTCTGGCTGTGATTTCATAACATTTTTTATTACACCCGGGAAAATTCGGTCCCTCGGCCTCGGTAACGTTCGTATTAATAGCCAAATCAGACCTCAAACCACGATTGTTAGCATGGCATGGCATAAGTATACAGGGTGCATCGGACAATCGAATTTAGCAATATTTGTCACTTTGACCGATTTGGTCAAAATTATACAGGAAAGTATACAAATTTTGGTAAACAATAAAACGATTTTGCCACCTCATGAGTCTGAGTATGGGGACCTACTGTTTAATGTCTAACTGGTGTGAGACAAAAGTATTTAACCAAATGCTATCCCACAGGGCATAAAAAGAGGTGATCGAAAGTAATTGAAGAAGTTCAAAAAGACCACCAACTCAGGGTACGGCTAGAGAAACAGAGCGAGAGAGCGAATGTCAAAGACCATAAACGTCAAATCTGTCATGTGTTTGTTTCCTTTGACATGCACCATCCATCATTAAACAAATGATGTCAAAAATTAAGATCAAAAGGTCCCAAGGACAGCACCACACCATCTTCCACTGCGAGAGGTGGGCAGAGATTTTGACACTTCTCCAAGCCGAAGGATTCTCAGAAAAGAGTCAGTTTGCGCCCCCTAGCGTGGGATTGGAACTACAGCGAAAAAAGTTTACCATCCTAATCTTTGTTTACCATCCCCAGCTTAATCATTACAAATTTCACGCCTTCCTTTGCAGCAGGAACGCCACTGTCACGACCTACCACAACATTGACACATCGAAGAGAGAACAATACGGAAATAAATTCCTCTATAATTACAAATTTTCTAAACTTTAATTGACAACAAGAAATTCGCTAATTAAATTATTAAGAACTTGAATGTGATTTTCATAAATTAATTACCGCTTTTACTTTTTCTTACTTTCAGTTTCTGGGTGCCCACCCATAAGCGGAGCTTTACTGTTAAATAATTTCTTTAAGCTGACATCACCTTGATAAAATTACTATTTAGCATCTTCGGTGAAAGTGGCTTTCTGTAGTAACAAAATTTCATAACTCGTTTGGTTCATATGGTAAAGAAAGTGGGCACGGATGTGGGTCAATTAAATCAACTACGTGCTTCATTTGTTTACTCATTTAATTAAAAAAAAAACAAACATTACAACAAATAACATTAAAAAACAACACACACATCATCACACATCAGTCAAAAAAAGAAACTAAATACATAAATATATACAGAAATTAGAAGTGAGCAATAAAATGCTATGTTTTTGGAATACTCAATTTGTCACTATTATTTGTTTTGGGCTCACTTACGGGAACACCTTCTTGGGTATTTCTTTTGGCCACATTATTGGTTTTGAGTAATTCCAATTGTTGGTTTTGGTTTATGCTCTGTTCGGTACCTTTCCGGTCCCATCCGTGGTGCTTATCATGATGGTCGGGACTTGGGAACCATTCCTGAATGATGACGGGTTTCCAGATTTCCTTCCAGCCCGGAACCCAAATTTGCTTCCAATCTGGAATCCATATTTGTTTCCAAGCTTCCTTCCATTCGAGTTTCTTGTCTGGGACCCAAATTTGCTTTTTCGCGGGTTTCCAAATTTGTTTCCAAGCCGACTTCCATTCAAGTTTTTTGTCCGTTACCCAAATTTGTTTCTTTTCTGTCCTCCAAATTTGTTTCCACGCTGGTTTCCAACTTAACTTTTTGTCTTCCACCCAGATTTGTTTCTTTTCTGTCCTCCAAATTTGTTTCCACGCTTCCTTCCATTCTAATTTCTTGTCCGGTACCCAAATTTGTTTCTTCGATGGTTTCCAGTATTTCTTCCAAATTGGTTTCCAGATTAACTTTTTCTTCCAGATGTCGTGTGCGGTGTATTCGTTACCATGGTGGTCTTTACCTAGGAAGTGATCTCCGTGAATGCCTTCTTTAATCCAAACGGGAACGTAGGATTTTTTCCAAGCTGGCACTTGAATGTCTTTCCATGCGGGAACGTGAATTACCTTCCAAACTGGCTTCCATATTTTCTTCCAATCGGGTACTTGGATTTCCTTCCACGCTGGCACCTTAATAGGCACCCAAATGGGTTTCCATATTTTCTTCCAATCGGGAACTTGAATTTCTTTCCAAGCCGATACTTTAATAGGCACCCAGATGGGTTTCCATATTTGCTTCCATTCCGGTACTTTTATTTCTTTCCACGCTGGAACCGAAATTGGAACCCAAATTGGCTTGTGGTATTTCTTCCAATCGGGTTTCCAGATTTGCTTTTTGGCAGGTTTCCAAATTTTCTTCCAACCTTTCTTCCAAATTAGTTTCTTTTTCCAGTAACCTGGATCGTGATGCTCTTCGTGGTGATGATGATGTTCGTCGTGATGGATATCTGGTATGTTTAGATTATCTCCACCGAACGATCCGTGATGTGCATCTCCAATACCGTTACCGCCTAAACTATGACCCAAGCTCGTGTGGTCTCCTCCTAAGTTTGCGTGGCCGTCTAAACCTCCTCCGCCCAAGTTTGCGTGACCGTCCAATCCTCCTCCGAAGCCAGAGTGGCCATCTAAACCTCCTCCTCCGCCCAAGTTCGCGTGACCATCCAAACCTCCTCCAAAACCAGAGTGATCATGTAAACCTCCTCCTCCTCCGCCTAAGTGATCATGTAAACCTCCTCCTCCTCCGCCTAAGTGGCCATCTAAACCTCCTCCTCCTCCTCCGCCCAAATGGCTATCTAAACCTCCTCCTCCTCCGCCCAAGTGACCGTTTAAACCTCCTCCGTCTAAGTGACCTCCGCCTAAGTTAGAGTGACCATCTAGACCTCCTCCTCCGCCGCCTAAGTTTGCGTGACCACCTAAGTCACCAAATTGTTGTGGTCCGACAACATGGTCGCCGCCGCCTCCGCTAGCGGCGAATCCCGATCCGCCACCTGCACTCTCACCATAACTATTAGCAATGCCGCTTCCACCAGCATCAAAGTGTCCTCCTCCACCTCCACTAGCTCCAATGCTCGCCGGATAGTCATAGCCTACTCTTTTTTCTGCAACTCTAAACAAAACAAATAAATTTTTGTTATTTTTAATTGGACCAAAACTTACGGTTGAGTGTTGGCAATTGTTTTAGGCTGATCTTTCGCTTCTATTGCTTTACATCTGACTAAAGCAACACTAAGGGCGAACCCTAGCAATATCTGAAAACAAGGAATAATTTTAATTTATCGATTAAATAAATAAATCGGAAGTTCAATAGCCGCGTGCTTTCTCCAAAGTGAAAAAGAGCCAAATTGGAACACAACAAATAAATAATCAGCGGTGGTTTCGTTTGGTGCACGTGAAGTGCATTTAATTATCTTTGTTTAATTTAATCGCAAAGTACTAATGTAAGTTGTTCGTGCTAATTCTTTTTTTTCAATTTATTTGGAATGCCGTAATTTTAGTTAAACGAAACTAACGCAATTACGTGTGGGTGCATGCTTTCGAGTGAAATTTTCGGATCGATTAAAAATATAAAATTTCCAGTTTGGCCTACATAATATTCCCGGGGATTATTTAAAAGTATTTATTTTGTATCGATTGAAATTTCACTTGAAGACACTGTAAACGCACACAATATGGATAATAGTCCTTAACGCACTAAGAATCGAAAAAACAAACACTGACCACTAGGTTCCTGTGGACCCTCATGGTTAATGGGAACCACGAACCAAATTGTTGTTCTTCACAAGTGAAAAACTGAACTCATACGTTTACGTGGTCGTCGGGTAATTTTATAGTCTTCACCATCATCTGCGAAACAATCCGGTGGGGGCTTACTTTCCCTGGCACCCCAAGTGGATTACCGCAAGGCCAAGATCCAAGGTTAATCTTCTGCTGGTGAAAATAGAAGGAGAGAGAGCATCGACGCAACTGAATTAAATAGAAATTATTGCGATCGAAGAATTTAAATTACGTAAAATTTTATTTTTAAACAAATTCGAAAAAATGCAATTTGTAATTCAATCGTAATTATTGATTCGAAAGCGACAGATCAACAAATAATGCTAATTTTTATTCTTTTTCTGCAGGATAAATCAATACCGCGGTTTTCAAAATATTAAAATTTTAAATTATTCTTGACTATACAATATGTTCTGATTTTGAAGAGCACAATAATTATTTTACGTCATAATCTGTTCATATATTTATTTATTGTTATTAACCCAGAAGTGAGATTTACCACCAATTAAAAGTGGTGCGCCCTTCGGATCCTTATCCTCCGCCACCCTTATTTTTCTAGTTCAAAAAGAAGATTTTTTTTTCTACTTATTATGATTCGATTCACCTTTTTTTAAATAATGCTCAACAGAACTTTTCCCATAACGATAGAGTTATTCCTAAATCTAAGCTTGTGCGGCTTAAAGGCCGCACTTTTCAATTTGCTCTATTTTTACTTTACAATCACACAGAACTAGGCTATTTTTGCATCAATTCCAAATTTAAATTTTAATCGATGTAGCTTGCAACGGACTTAATCTTTGCGCTACATGAGTGAGTCTGGATGAAGGGATCCCATCTGGAAGAGCTGATCCCAGAAGTTGAAGATATTGCCGGATTTATCTCAAATTTAACAAGTCAAATTTAAGTAACAAATTAAAAAACTATAAAAAAAATTAAGAACTACTGCCAATACCCCAAATTAGAAAACATGTTTTACTGGGGGTATAAAATATCAATTGTAATAGTTATATTTTAAAACTTACCACCTTCAGTATTAAGTAATTAATAGAAAAACTTTAAAATAAAATAGAATTGAAAATCAGAAACCGGGGAATCTGAGGGGGTAAGGGGGGACAAATAAAATAACCTCCAGTGCATGTCGTCGTTCCCAAACAAAAAACAACGGTTTCGTAACGCTTCATCATAATTTAACGTTCTGCCTTTCGATTCCCCCCCCACCTTCGCAAACAACCGATGGTATGCAGTTTATTTATATCTGTAGTAAACTGAAAATTTAAGCAAACAATGTGTTATAACTAATATTAGCGATTGGGGAGCATTCCAAAAATAGTTCAAAGAAATTGAGAGATCTGCCAACAACATAAACTGACAGAAAGAGATCGGGGAGGTGGGGAGTTGGAGGTATGGATTACCCCCCTAAACTTATGTCAATATTTCTAGAAAAACAAGCGATATCCCTAAATTTTACCATAATTTATAAACGTTTATTTTTTGTTTTTCAAAACCGGGGCACTGGGGAGTACTCTATATCCCCATACTCCCAAATTTCCCGTTATACAATTTACTTTTACCTGCAAGTATGTCAATATTCCCGAGAGAACTGAAGTTTTTCTATTAATTTTAAACATTTAATTTTTTACTTACTGATACTGGGAGGTACTTCTTACCCCTCAGACCCCCTCCCCCCGGTTTAATTAGGTTATTTTTATCTCACATTTTGACAAAAGATCAACATAATATAACGCACGGTTTTTAAAAAATTAAATTAGAAGTCGCGACTATTCAAAAATCATGTAAAGAAATTGCCAGATATATCAAAAATATGAAAAACTGGGGGGTCTGGGGGTCATGGAACACCCTCTGGTATACCTAGTATGCCAATGGAACTAAAGCGGTAGTACGAATTTTATGTATAATTAGTGAACATTTAATTTTTGTTTTCTAATACAGGCGCACTGGGGGTACTACATGCTCCCATACCCCCCAGGCTCCCGGTCTATGCTATTTATTTTGATTTACAGTGAATGCAAGTTAAAATAAGAATTACTGATGATAAAACCCTCCACGGCTTTGAATTATTGCAAATAAAATTGTTCAAAAAGTTGGGGAATCTGTTAACAACATGAAATTAACGACAAAACCGGGGGTTTTGGGGGGTACGGAATATCTCCCGGTATACTTATGTTAATATTAACAAAAATACTAAAGTTTTATAACGAAGTTTCTCCATAATTTTAAATATTTAATTTTTATCTTTCGATACAGTAGCACGGGGAGGGGTACTCAATACCCTAGTTTGTGCAGGTTGAGTGTTGATTTATAAAGCACGGTTTTTGAAAAATAAAATTTAAAGTTAGGAGCATTCCAAAATCGTTTAAAGAAATTGAGAGATCTGTCAAAACCACAAAATTAAAGATAAAAACCGGGAGGTCTGGGGGGCATAGAAAACCCTCTTGTATACTTTTGTCGATAGAACTAAAGAGGTATCTCGAATTTTTTGCATAATTAAAATTTAATTTTTTTTTGAGATATTGATACTCCATACTTCCATAACCCCCAATGCTCTTGTACTATTGGGGGGTACTCCATACCCCCAGACCCCCCGGCCTATGCTGTTTAGTTGTATCTATGAACAGTTTCCTCTACAAAAACCATTTGAATCCTGAAATTTCTGCATAATTGATATACATTTTTATGTTTTTCTTATCTGTACTGTTGCACTGCAGAGTACTCCATACCCCCAGACCCCCCGGTTAATGCTGTTAATTTGTATCTACAAGCAGTTTCCTTCTTTAAAAACAGCTTGAATATTGTAATTTCGGGATAATTTTACGCATTTTATGTTTTCCTTATGTAGAAAACCCCCAGACCCTCCGGTTTATGCTGTTAATTTGTAGCTACAAGCAGTTTCCTCTATTAAAAACAACTTAAATACTGCAATTTTTGCATAATTTTTACACATTTTTATGTTCTTATCTGCACTGTTGCACTCGAGGGTACTCCATACTCCCCAGACCACCAGTCTCCCCAGTTTATGCTGTTAATTTGTATCTATGAACAGTTCCCCCTACTAAAAACAGTTTGTATACTAAAATTACTCTATAATTTTTAAACATTTTTATTTTCTACTTATCTGCACTGTTGCATTGGAGGGTACTTCATACCCCCCAGACTCCCCATTCTATGGTGTTCATTTGTATCTATGAGCAGTTTCCTCTATTAAAAACAGCTTGAATACTGCAATTTTTGCACAATTTTTACACATTTTTATGTTTTCCTCATCTGTACTGTTACACTCGAGGGAACTCTATACCCCCAGACCCCCCGGTTTATGCTGTTCATTTGTATCTATGAACAGTTTCCTGTATTAAAAACAGCTTGAAGACTGCAATTTTTGCATAATTTTTACACATTTTTATGTTTTCCACATCTGTACTATTACACTCGAGGGTACTCTATACCCCCCACACCCCTGGTCTATGGTCTATGCTGTTTATTTGTATCTACGAACAGTTTCCTGTACTAAAAACAGCTCCAATACTGCAATTTTTGCATAATTTTTACACATTTTTATGTTTTCCTTATTTGTACTGTAGCACTAGAGGGTACTCCGTACCCCCAGTCCCCCCAGTCTATGCTGTTTATTTGTATCTATGAGCAGTTTCCTCTACTAAATAAAATTTAAATACTGCAATTTCTCTATAATTTTTACACATTTTTATGTTCTTCTTATCAGTACTGTTTCACTGGAGGGTACTCCATACCCCCAGACCCCCGGTCTAAGTTATTTATTTGCTTCTATGAGCATTTCTTTCCTAAAAATAGTCCGAATACGGCATTTTCATTATAACTTCTAAAGATTTAGTGTTTTTTTATCTGTACTTGTATAAGAATATTTTATACCCCCACAGCTGCAGAATCTGAGAACAACATAAAATGAAAAATAGTAATCGGGGGTTTGAGGGGAATGGAATACGGTTCAATATATGTCACAAATCCCAATAAAAATTAAAAGGTTGTCATGCAGCTTCTGCAGAATTTTTAAACATTTAATGTTTTGCTTACTTATACTGTTACACTGGGGTACTCCATACTCCCCAGACTCCCAGTCCTAAGCGGTTTATTTCTATCTGCAGTGCATTTAAAATTTAAACAAAAGAAACTCGAAAAATTGGCTAAAAAATTTAGAAATTTGCAAAGAATCAAAAATACTTCAGTGAAATTACATAAGTGATCTGTTAAAAATATAAATTGAAAGGAAAAACAGGGAGTTTAGGGGGGGGGGTATGGAATATTTTCTGGTACACCTATGTGTGTCAATATATTTTAGAAAACTAAAGCAATATCATAAAAAAAATTTCCATAATTTTTACTTTTTGTCTTTTGATACAGTGGTACTGGAGTGTACTCTATACTCCCTAATCCCCCCCGTATATTTTTATTTACAGTGTATTACAAATTTAAACCAAAGATAAATCATAATAAATTCAAAAAATCAAAAATAATATTTCAAAATATTGGGGAGATTCTCCCACCTTCCTGTAAATTTTTAAACATTTAAATACTTTATACCCCCCAGACTTCTCCCCCCCCGGTTTATGCAGTTTATTTTTATCTTTAACGAATTAAATAGTTAAACGAAAGACCAATGATTATAAATCGTTTAGCGGTTATAGAGTATTAAAAAAATGTTCAAAAAAGTTAGGAAATCTGTCAGTAACTTAAAGTAAAAAATATAAAACGAGGGGGGGTGTATTCCAGTATACGTATGTCATTATTCCCAGAAGAATTTTTAAGCGATATCACGAAATTTCTCCATAATTCTTAAATATTTATTTTTTTGTATTTGATGCATAAGGTACTACAGGGGGGGCGAAAATATACTCTCAGATTCTCCGGTCTAATGTAGTTTATTTGTTTATTTTAATTTGTAAGGAATTGAGAATTGAAGAGAGAAACTTATAAAGTAACAACAAAATAAAAGAAATCAACAAGGGGCGGGGGGGAGGGGGGAATCTATGGATACAAAATCTCCTCCCTCCCAATCCAGGATGTCCATATCAATATTCTTAAGAGAACTCTAGAACTGAAGCGGTATTATAACGTTTCTTCATAATTTGTCGTCTATCTTTCAATAAAGTGGTATTGGGGGAGGGGGAACTTCATACCTCCCAGATCCCCAATCATGCAGTTTATTTTTAGTAAATTAAAAATTTAAACTAAAGGTGAATCCAGCGCAGTTCGGTAAAATAAAATAAGTAACTGAAGCTGGCATTCAAAATAAATTGGGGAATCTGTCAACAAAATTAAATAAAAATAATGACTTGGGGGGGTGAATATCTAGGGGTATTTCAACGTTTCAGAATATTTTTTACAATATTTTCAAGAAAACTAAGGCGTAAAAAATCATGTTTATCTAAAATTTTTAAACATTTATTTTTAGCGAAATTGGAGGAATTTCCCCCCCCTTCCAATCTATGCAGTTTACTTTTATTTGTAGATTTAAAAAAAGAGACAAGTCATGATAAATTTATCACGATTTTTGAAAAATAAAATTAGAAGCTGGGAAGCATAAAATAAAAACATTTTACATATTTTTTATTCAATTATCATTCGGGTCCATCTGACGATTGCCAGTTAAGCATGAAATATGCGGATATACATATATAACGAACTAATAAGTAAGTTTGGAAAAATGTAAAATTAATTAAAATTTCCTAAAACTTATAATAAAATTATAAAATATTATGCTTATGAAATAAAGACAAAGATAGGGGAGTCGGGAGGTAAGATAATATCTCCTGGTATACCTATATCAATATTCCCAAGAGAAATACAGTGGTATCACTAATTTTCCGTATCATTCTTGAATATTTAATTTTTGTCTTTTGATACTATATCACGGGGAAGGGGGGAGGTACTCCATACCCCCCAGATCCTCCAATCTATGCAATTTATTTTTAGTAAATCAAAGTTTAAACAGAAGGTGAATTATGATAAATCCAGAGCACAGTTTCGTAAAATAAAATAAGCAGCTAGTGAGCGTTCAAAAATATTTTAAAGAAATTCGAAAATCTGTCAACAATGTTAAATGAAAAATAGTAACTGTAGGGGGGGGGGTCTAGGGGTATTTCAGCCTTTTCAGAATATTTTTTTTAATATCACTAAGAAAATTAAAGCGTTTAAAATCAAGTTTGTCCAAAATTTTTAAGCATTTATTTTTAGAGAAATTGGGGGAATCCCATATACTTCCCCAGTCTATGCAGTTTACTTTTATTTGAAGACTTAAGTCATGATATATTCATCACGATTTTTGAAAAATAAAATTAAAAGTTGGGAAGCATAAAATAAAAGACATTTTACAAATTTTTTATTTAATTATCATCCGGATCCATCTCACGGTTGCCAGTTGCATGAAATATGCGTGTATACATACTTATATAACAAACGAATAAGTCAGTTTGGAAAAAATTTAATTCACTAAATCTAAAATTAATTACAATATCATAAAATTTGTAATTTTTGAAAATTTTATGCTTATAAAATAAAAGACAAAGTTCGGGGAGTCTGGAGGCGGGGAGGGGGGGGAGTATATAATATCCCCCGGTATACCTACATCACTATTCTCAAGAGAAATACAGTAGTACCACGAATTTTCCGTATTATTCTTGAATATTTAATTTTTGTCTTCTGATACTGTAGCACTGGGGGGTACTCAATACTCACCAGATTGTACCAGACCCCCCCTCGGTTCATGCAAGTTATTTTTATCTGTAGTAGATTGCAGATTTAGACAAAAGATGAGTGTTAATACATTTTAAATACAGCATCGTTCAAACTCAAAAATACTTCAAACAAATTAGAAGATCTGTCAAAAATATACGATTAAAGTAAAAAACCGGGAGGTTTTGGGGGTATGAAATACCCCCCCTCACTAAACTTACATATGTCAATATTCTCAGAAGAACTTACGTGGTTTTACGAAGTTTTTTCATGATATTTAATCTTTTGTATTCCGATACAAAGACACTGAAAAAGGAGGTTTTCTATTCCCCCCCCCAGTCTTTGCAGTTTCTGCCAATCTGTAGTGATTTAAAAATTTAGAAAAAATTACAGTGTTTAAATTAGCCGATACCAACAATAAGGAAAGAAAGACACCGGGAGGTGGGTATGACAATATGAAATCCCCCCCTCCCTCCTCGGGAGTCTAAAAACCCTAGAACTTTTGGTTAGACAAAAGCAAAAAGTTGATATTTCAAATCACAAAAATGTACCACATTTACAACGGAAGAAGAAAGCATTTAGGCGGGTGTATGTCACCTAAGGTCAGCAGGTAGACATTTGACAAATGAGCAACTTCCTTTGTAAATCTCACAGCCAACAAAATAAAATTCGTGAATCTTGGCAAGAGAGGTTAATATTCAGCTAAAAGAGCGGACTAATGAGTTGAGGTAAAAAAATGTGCTAATTGATAATCAGCACATCAATAATAATTATAATGAATATAACTTTTAATTAAAAGTTTTTATGCATTTTAGAGAGAAAGAAAGCAACAGAACAAAAAATGTACACTATTGGTTCTCTTCGCATACAGGATGCGACAAAATAACCATTTCAAAGGGCGTTATTATTAAACCAGTTTTTTCGATATTCATTGTGCTTAAAGTTCGCACCGTGGTGCATAATTAGCGAATTAAATGGGCAAAATTAAATTAGATTGTGAAAATTAACTTTCGTTACAATATTTCCATATTTTATTAATTAAACGGTACATTTAGCTCATTAACACATTCACACCACTTAACGAAAAGCGTACGAAGTAATTACACGGTTACACGTAACTTTTTGTTACGCATAAGTAATTATTAAAATTTGAAATCCAGTTTCGATCGATTGGCAGTAAGAATGAAAAATTGGAAAACCCATCGACATAATATTTGGGAGTTTATGCAACAACCACGTTGGGATTTTGATCCCACGCGACCTTAAACTCGCAACCTTACGATAATTATTTTTTTTTACGATGGTTGGAGGCGTTACCATTAGAGGAAACTTCAATGCGTGAAAACGAGATTCTATTAAAATTCCAATGCTAAACATTTTTGTAATAAAACGAAGACATACCTAATGTGAAAGTGTGGAACTACGCATGGTAGTCGTTTCACCTTCCATGGTGCATAAGGAAACCGCATCAGTAATAACTTCGCCGTTCGTTATTTTTTTAATTCGAACAAAAAAGAATTAAAAAAATTAAGGAAGTAGCTCCTGCATTATTTAATCTAATTTTATTAAATTATATTTTTAAATGAACGCTTTCTGATTCCTTTTAGGTAGGTTGGTACTTTCATAATTTTGTTATCGCCCATCTAAATTTATTGATTAAGGATCCTTGTAATTTTTTTTGTACGGTTTAGTTATTTTGCGATTTTATAGTCGATAATTATGTATAATTTTTTTCGTTCACGTGGATCGTAAAATTGCACTTGCCGGTATGTGAATGCATAAAAATTATGTTTATTTATTGTGCTGCAATTAAAATATCACGATAGAAAGTAAACAAGACATGATAAGCTAAGTATTTGTGTAATTGCATTCGTTTAACTCGGCAAGCAAGATTAATTAGTCTTTCCCCATCAGTTGTGCCCATGAAAAATTATTACTTGTCGATGCAAACAGGCAGGTGAAATTTGGGTCCCGAACACGAAGAAGTAATTATCGATAATTACCTCTGTGTTAACACTAACAGGGTGCCTACCATGAGGAATCTAAAAAACCACAAGTTCAAGATCGCCCAAGATAATCACCCCCCCCCCCCAATACAGAAATTTCAAAATATAAAATGATTTTGTATTAAATTTGCAAATCACACCCCCTTCCCTTAGCAAATACGGTCGATTTTATATTTATATTTATATTTTTATCAAGCCTCCGCTTTTGAGTTGACCTTAGATCCACATCTGAAGATGCGTGCGATAAAGATACGGAGATTAATTAATAGAGTTCACATGCAATGCGTTTATGCAATTTATTTTTATTAATAATAAAATGAAGATTTTAGAGAGTTCTCAAAAAAGTTTAAGTCGGCCTCCCCTCTATAAGCCCTCTGTTGGAAAAAAAAACAATAAAAAAACAAACTATAGATTTTTCGGTTTGATCAAGTTTGAGTTGGATGCTTTCTCACTTTGGAATTAATCGAACAATTTTAATCTCTAAAAAATCTCTAATTTTTTGTTTTCCCATACGGGGCTACTTGAGGGTACTCAATACTCCCTAGATCTCCTCATGGTAAATGTAGTTTATATTTTTCAGTAACGAATTTCAACGAGGAATAGTAATCCTTGCACTGTTGGTTTTTCAAAATAAATTTAGTAGCAGAAGTGCATTCCAAAAAAACAGCGCAAGATCTGTCAACAATATAAAATAAACGATAGAGGTCGGGGGTCTGGGGTATTCTACACCCCCTGTTTACGTAAATTGAAATCTTTTTAAAATTAACAATCTAAAACGGTATCATAAAGTTTTTTTATTAATTTTTAAACATTTAATTTTTTGTCTTACAATACAAGGGTAGTTTAGGTACTCTTCCCCCCCTCAAGTCCCCGGTTTATGTAGTTTATTTCCATATGTAGCAAATTGAAAATCTAAAAAAAAAATCAAAAATGTAAAAACTTGTATAGCAAGATCCAAGATTAACAATCCAAAAATACTTCAAAAACGTTCGGGGATTTGTCAACAATATAAAATAAGGGGTAACGATTGAGCGATCGAGGGTTCTGGGGGTATAAAGCACCCCAGCAGTATATATATTATGTCAATATTCCCGAGAAAACTAAACGATATCATAAAGTTTCGTCATTATTTTAAACATTTAAGTTACTGTTTTCCGATACAAAGGCACTGGAAAATACTTCATATCCCCCAGTCTATGCAGTTTAGCCTTAATTGTAGAAAATAAAAATTTAACAAAAAAATGAATGGCAAATAATTCACAGTTCTGAAAAATAAAATTCCATTTCAAAAATAATTTCAGGAAGTTAAAAAATCTATCAACAATACAATATAAAAGATAGAGAGCGGGGGGGTCTGAGGCCATGGAGTTTCCTCCAAGATATTTATTTTAATATTCCCAAAAAACTAAAGCAGTATCAATATCAGTTTCCTTATAATTTAATTTTTTTTAATATAATTTTTACCCTGGAAAATATTCTCTACCCCTCCAAATACCCCCGTTTATGTTATTTATTTTTAATTATGACGAATTAAAGTTTTAAGCAAAAGTCAAGAGGTGATAAATCTAGAAGAGTTTAAAAAAGTTAGCGCGGCTGGAGAGAATTACAAAAATAGTTCAAAGAAAGCGGGAATTCCATCAATAATACAATATAAATGTTAGAGATCTAGAGATCTGGAGGTATAGAGTACTTGCCAAGATATATATGTCAATATTCCCTAGAAAAATAAACCGGCATCATAAAGTTTCTCCATTATTTGTATACATTTAAGTTACTTCCTTCTAATACCAGGACACTGAAAGATGCTCCGTACCTCCCAGACCTCCCAGACCTCCCAGACTACCCAGTCTATGCAGTTTAATCTTAATTTTAAAAAATAAAAATTTAAACAAAGGACAATGACTGGCAAATAAAACACAGCTTTAAATAGTAAAATTCCACTCCAAAAACAACTTCAGGAAGTTGGAAAATTTATCTGCAATATAATATAAGATAAAGAGCGGGGAGGGGGGGGGTCTGAGTCCATAGAGTATTCTTTGAAGACACTTATGTGTCAATATTCCTAAGAAAACTAAAGCAAGATCAGTACCAGTTTCCTCATAATTTAATTTTTTTTTATTTTTATCTTGCGAAATACTCTGTACCCCCAATACCCCCGTTTATGTTATTTATTTTTAATAATTATAACAAATTAAAGTTTTAAACGAAAGTCAAGAGGTGGTAAATCTAGCACAGGTTAAAAAAAAGTAAGCGGCTGGGGAGCATTACAAAAATAGTTCAAAGAAAGTGGAATTCTATCAATAATATAATATAAAAATAGAGATCTGGAGATCTGGAGGTATAGAGTGCCCTCCAAGATATATATTATGTCAATATTCTTTAGAAAAATAAACCGGCATCATAAAGCTTCTCCATTATTTGTATACATTTAAGTTACTTCCTTCTAATACCAGGACACTGGAAGATGCCCCGTACCCCCCAGACCTCCCAGACCTTCCAGTCTATGCAGTTTAATCTTAATTTAAAAAATAGAAAATTTAAACGAAGGACAATGACTGGCAAATAAACACAGCTTGGAATAGTAAAATTCTATTCTGAAAACAACTTCAGGAAATTGGAAAATTTATCTGCAATATAATAATATAAAAGATAGAGAGCGGGGGGGGTTAGCTGAGTCCATAGAGTATTCTCCGAAAATACTTGTGTCAATATTCCCAAGAAAACTAAAGCAGGATCAGTTTCCTCATAATTTAAATTTTTTTATAATATTTTACCCTGAGAAATACTCTATACCCCCCAGAACTCCCGCTTATGCTATTTATTTTTAATTTTAATAAATTAAAGTTTTAAACGAAAGTCAAGAGATGGTAAATCTAGCACAGTTTAAAAAGAAATTAGCAGCTGGAGAGTGTTAGAATAATAGTTCAAAGCAAGTAGAAATTTTATCAATAATACAATATAAAAGATAGAGATCTGGAGATATGGAGGTATAGAGTTCCCTCCAAGATATATATGTGCCAATATTCTTTAAAAAACTAAACCGGCATCATAAAGTTTCTCTATTACTTTTAAACATGTATTAAGTTACTGCCTTCCTATACAAGAGCTCTGGGAGATACTCCATACCCCCAGACTCTCCAGACCTCCAGTCTGTGCAGCGTAATCTTAATTGTATAAAATAAAAAATTTAAACAAAAGTGGCAAATAATGCACAGTTTTGAAAAATAAAATTTAATTCCAAAAACAACATCAGAAAGTTGAAAAATCTATCTGCAATACAATATAAAAGATAGAGAGCGGTAGATACCCTCAGACTCCCCAGTTTACGCAGTTTATTCGTAATTGTAGCAAATAGAAAATTTAAACAAAGGACAATGAGCGGCAAATAATGCAAAAATTGTAAAAATAAAATTTTATTCTAAACACAATCGAAGGAAGTTGAAAATCTATCAGCAATACAATATAAAAGATAGAGAGCGGGAGTTTGAGGCCATGGAGTATTCTTTAGAATACTAACTTATGTGTTAATATTTCCAAAAAAATTAAAGCAGTGCCAGCATCAGTTGCCGCATAATTTTACATTTTTAATATAATTTTTACACTGGGAAATACTCCATACCCCCCCCCCCCCCAAACCCCCGTTTATGCTATTTATTTTTAATTACAACAAATTAAAGTTTTAAACAAAAGTCAAGAGATGGTAAATCTAACACAGTTTAAAAAAGTTAGCAGCTGGGAGAATTACAAAAATAGCTCAAATAGAGATCGGGGAGATCTGGAGGTATAGAGTGCCCTACAAGAAATATTTGTCAATATTTCCTAGAAAACTTAACCCGCATCGTAAAGTTTCTCTATTATTTTTAAACATTTAAGTTACTGTCTTCCGAGAGAAGGGCACCGAGAGATACTCCATACCTCCAGACCTCCCAATCTATACAGTTTATTTTTAATTACAGAAAATAGAAGATTTAAACTGAGGATAATGAGTGGTAAAAAATACACAGTTTTTAAAAATTAAATTAGTGGCTTCCAAAAGTTGGGAAGTCTATCAACAATACGATATAAACAATAGGGGCCGGGGGGTCTGGAGTATGGACTACCCTCCAATATACTTATATCAATATTTCTAAAAATGTAAAGCGGTATCTAGAAGTTTTACCATAATTTTAAAATATTTAAGTTAATGTCTTTCGATACAAGGGCAATGGAGAATACTCCATACCTCCCAGACCCCCGGTTTATCTAGTTTATTTATTTTGATAGCGAAAAGAATATTTAAACGAAGGACAATGAGTGGTAATTTAATTGCAGTTCTAAAATTGAAATTAGCAGCTGGGGAGCATTCCAAAAAGATTGAAAAATCTGTCAACAATACGATATAAAAGATAGGTACCGGGGGGTCTGGAGGTATGAACTATTTTCCAGGATACTCATGTAAATATTTTTAAAAAATTTAAAGCGCTATCTGGAAGTTTTACCACAATTTTTAAACATTTATGTTACTTTCTTTTAATGCAAGAGCACTGGGGATACTTCATACCCCCAAGAACCCCCGGTATATTAAGTTTATTTATAATTGTAACAAAGAGAAGATTCAAACAAAGAACAATGAGTAGTAATTTAAGTAAAGTTTTGATAAATAAATTTAGCGGCTGGGAAGGATTCCAAAAATGGTTTCAGAAAGATGGGAGACCCGTAAATACGATAATATGAAAAGGAGGTACCGGGGGGTCTGGGGATATAAACCACACTCTAATATACTTATGTCAATATTTTAAAAAATTTAAAGCGGTTTTTTGAAATTGTACCATAATTTTTAAACATTCAAGTTAGTGTCTTTCGATAGAAGGGCACTGGGGAGTACCACATATCTTCTAGACCCTCCAGTCTATGCAATTTATTTTTAATTGTAGCAAATAGATGATTTAAATAAAACGAAAGGAAAAACTTGGTAAATCTTACATGTTTTTGATAATTAAAATTATCAGCTGGGGAGAATTCAAAAAACAATCTGCCAAATTATAAAATAAAGAATCGAAACTGGGCAGTTTTTGGGGGATTTTCGAGTACTCTCAGTATATATATTACGTCAATATTTCATAAAGACAGGGAATGGTGCCTTAAAAAATCTCCATAATTTTTAAATATTTAATCTTATTCTAAGGCTTAAGTCTGCTACAATAATTGAATTTTAAATTTAACTATGTAAAAGCGTTTAATGAAGTTTGTATGATTCTTATCTGTATTCAGCCATTTTGCCGTCGTCATTTTGTATTTTTTAACTTTCATCTTAAAATAATAAAAACTTCTGATGTGCTATAATATTTGAACGTTAATTTTAATTATTTGCAACTTTTTAATTAAATTTGTATGATTGTTATCTCTATTCAACCATTTTGAAGCCGCCATTTTGTATTTTAAATTGTAAAAGTCAAAATAATATTGTACCATAACAAAACCTCCCGTCCTTCAATATTTGAACAGTAATTTTATTTATTTGTAATCATTTAACAAAGTTTGTACGGTTTTTATACTTATACAACCATTTCAAAGTCGCCATTTTGTATTTTAAACGATTAAAGCCAAATTAATATTATATGGCCATAAAAACTCCTGATGTGCTATAATATTTGAACAGTGATTTTAATTATTTTTAATTTTTTAATCAAATTTGTATGATTCATATCTCTATTTAACCATTTAAAAGCCGCCATTTTGTTTTTTAAACTGTTAAAGTCAAAATAATATTGTATGATCACAGAAACTCTTGTGATATAAAATTTGAACCTTAGTTTGAATTATCTTTAGCTAAACAATAATGTTTGCATGATTGTAATCTTTATTTAATCATTTTGAAGCTGCCATTTTGTATTTGTCATTAAAAGCAAAATAATTTTGTATGATCACAAAATCTCTTGTGCTACAATATTTGAACCGTAATTTCTATTAAATGGAATTAATTATAAATGAAATTATAATAATTTAAAATTCTGCCACACGGTAAACTTTTTACTTAAATTCGGCGAATTTAACGCCGACATTTTGTATTTTCAATCTTTGATATCAAAGTTAGTTGCTAAGAGTACAAGAGCTTGTGTGCTATTTATATAATTTAAACTTTAACATTTATTTGCTATCATTCTATAAACTTTTCATTATTTTGATCTTAAATTAGGACATGCTGAAGCCGCCATTTTGCATTTTCAATCATTAACGTCAAATTCATATCTTAAGACATAACAATAATTTATAAACTCCAATATTTGAATTGCAGTATATGTAAATGGTTACATTTTGTAATATTTGCATAATTTTAATCTTAATTCTGCCATTTTGAAGCGCCATTTTGTATCGTAATTTTTCGCCTAAATAATATCTTAAAACTACAAGAACTTAGGTTGAATTGCAACATTAATCACTTGTTGGTATTTTATGAAATTTGTACGACATTTATCCTAAATTCGGACTGTTTGATGCCGCCATTTTGTATTTTTAATTTTTGACATCGAAATTATATTTTATAACTACAAAAATGCATGCTCAAAAATATTTAATCTTCGATTTTGATTATTTATGACAAATGAATTCAGTTCGTTTATTTTCTACTTTTAGTCGACCATTTTAAAGCTACCATTTTGAATTTTTAGTTTAACGTCAAAATAATATGTTAAGACTTAAAATCTCATATGCTATAATATTTGAATTAAAATATTAAATATTTAATAACATTTTGTAATATTTACGTGATTTTTATCATAAATTCAGCCATTTTAAAGCGGTCATTTTGTATTTTTATTTTTAATCGTCAAAATAATGTTTTAAAATACAAAAGCTTTCTTGTGACAATATTTGACTATGAGTATTTATTATTTGTTGGCATTTTGTAAAATGTTTATGATTTTTTACATTTTAACGGCGCCATTTTGTATTTTCCATCTTTAACCTTAAATAATATTTAAATGCACAAAAGTTATGTGCTATAATATTTGAAATGTGAATTAATAATTTGTAGGCATTTTGTTATTATTCCAAGATTTTTATCTTAAATTCGGCTATCTTGAGGTCGTCATTTTGTATTTTTACTCTTTAACTTTTAATAATTAGCCCAATTAGGTTATATTTTGCTGGATACCTTTGGCATTTTGAATCTTTAGATGAAATAATATTCTAACTTATGTGCTGCAATATCATTTGTACTGCAATTTTAATTTTTTGTAGACATTTCCTAAAATTTGTATGATTCATATCATAAATTTGTTTGAAAGATTCTTAACTTTATTTGATTACTTCATAGCCGCCATTTGTATTTTCATTTTTTATGACGTCAAAATATTATTGCATGAAATTTGTGTGCTACAATATTTGAACTTTAATTATCTGAAAGTATTTAATGAAGTTTGTGTGATTTTTATTATTTGTATCCGGCCATTTTAATGCCGCCATTTTGTGTAATATGTTATAATATGATATGACAATGGAAACTCCAGTGGTACAGTATTTGAACTTTAATTTTAATTATTTATTACTATTTAGGGTAGTTTAAATGATTCTTAATTTTATTTGACCATTTTAAAGCCGCCATTTTGTATTTGTAATTCTTCAACGTCAAAATAATATTGCATGAACACAAAAACTCGTGTGCTACTATATTTCAACTTGTAATTTAATTATACTGAACTATTTAATAAAGTTTGTATAACTTTTTCTTTGGTCGACCATTTCACAGACGCCATTTTGTATTTTGTAAAATTTAATCTTTTTCACTTCTCATAAAAATAAGTGCTTTGATTGGTCAGTTTTGTTTTTGTGAGTAACCCCATCTACTTACCTGGAAAAAGCACTAAAGGTACTACGTTAGAAGGGCGGGAATTTTAAATTTTGTTGCAATATTACAATTTATATCTTGGTTCTGAATCATTTAAAACTAAGATTGGTAATCTTTTGGTATTTTATTGCTCTTAGATCGCCTAGATAATCAAATATAATTTATTTAAAATTGAACTTCAATTATTGCTTTCGTTTGAACTTTTCTTTAATAAAAATAAATATAATGAATTCTGCAAATTAAAAAGTAATCGAAGTTATGAGTTCTGCAAGTAAGCCGGTTTAATTGGGACTCAATTTTTAATCATTCAAACTATCTGGCTATTATATATTCCATTACTTCCATTTTAAAGTTTAATAGTTAATTAATTTTGGTACAATAATCTTTGATTTTAATTAAAAATAACGAAACCATAACGGTAACTACTTATCCATTAGTGGTTAATAATTAAGTATACCCTGGTCCTTCTGCACCCTTTTCCGTTTGTGAAATTCTGACAGACGGCTTCGCAGGCACAGTGCCAGTGACCCTCAAAATTTTACTGCTAATGCGTTAAAATATCGTAAGTCACACCTAGGCAATTAAACTTAATTATGGTCATATAAAGACAATACACGATTAACTTATAATAAATTATGCTCGTCAAAGAAAGTTAATCGCTCATTTCAAGTTTTCTGTGTTTATAGTAAAGCAGTGAAAGTTTTTCTTACTTAAATAGTATAACTAAAGAGAACCTGACCTTACCGTATTTGTTTATAGTGCATCGACTTTATTGATTTTAATCGTGTTTGGAAAATTTATATTTACGGTTACGTACAAGATATTTACTACTTTGCACTAACTATAAAAGTGCAAGTACAAGAAAGTGTCCTTAAAGTGTCGGTTTAAGCAGGACCGGCCGAAACGATTTTATGATTATTCCGCTGCAGTCGTCAACATTCAAATTTAAAATTTAAATTTAATATCAAAAATTAGCATAAAGAAAGTTTACGCGGAAACATTTCTTTTTCTAACATTTACTCAATTATTCCAACCTCTTGCTTATGTCATAATTATGGAAGAAAAATTATAATTGGCCATTGGCGTGTCGAATAGAAAATTAATTCATTTTCCGTAATTATTTAATTATTACTTCACGTTTTTTTTCTCGTTGTGTTTCTTTGAATGCGCCTTTGCATTCTAATTAAGAAAAAAAGAATACATTTTGCACGATGGCTAGCTTGACCCTTTTGCAGGAACAGCTCAAAGAGCTCGAGTGGCAGATAATTTCCGGGGTCTTTTACCGCTTAAACGCCAAAATTCAAATTTATTTTTGCACTAAAGTAATAAGGCACACCGACTTTTAAATTAATTACAAGAAAAAAGGAATTTACTTGAGAAAATTTTTTAATTGCAGATATTAAGAATGGCAACAATAGAAAATTAAATCACATTTTTAATTAGACATAATTGGTACGTGTCTGTCATAATTACGTGCAGTTGATCATCCAAATTTCTCCGGTAGGTTTCACAAGCAATCGATTGTAAAAAAAAAACAATAATTAGTTTCAATTAGGCTGTGAACCATTACGTAAAGCAAATATTTGTTGCAACAATAAGGTTTAAACATTTTAATGAACCGTTGAGTGAGCTTCAGGCAGAGTCGCTGGCACGAAACGGTTTAGGTCAAAACCAAAAATTCCAAAGTCAAGGTAGATGAAAGATAATAAATTTTGTTATAATTTATTGTAACAAACACTTTTACTTTCAAGGATTAGGTCATTAACTACATCTTAATATAAACACCACATTACGAAACACACCTCTCCTTGAGCAACTTTATATATGAATAAATAATTTATGAAGTTTCTTTCTTAAGAAATTGGTTTTCTATTAATGCTTTAGTTTAGAAATTGAATCAGATTAAATTATATATTTGTTATCAATAAATGATAATGAAATTTTCTAATTGCGCGCAAAATGTTGCGAAACTTTGGTTTTGATCGGCCAATTTTAAAAATTAGATCACTTTCTCTCCTCTGGCTTTCCCCGGGAATTCAAAATTTTAAGCAACAAATGCTAAGAAATGATTTATGGGCCAGTGAAAGGAAATTGATGAACGAAGATCTACCGAAATCTTAGTGGGTCAACGGCACCACCAGAACAACCAGAACCGAGTTGAAAGGCAGTTGAACCCACTCGAGAAGAACACTTCAACAAAAATTAAAGTTTTTGAAAAGCTAAATTTATTAATACAAAAAAAAACACATAAACAATTTAACAAACTTTAGCAAAATGAAAAAATATTCCTTAATTTCGATTCGAACTCGCGGGGATTGACTGGGAGTACGTGTTTGTTGTTCTGTGTTGATTTCCATCCCACGTTCATTATTCGGGCTGATAATAAATTTAGATTCAGAATAATATTAAAAGTAGGCTACCCCCCCCCCCCGCACACACTAACTGCTTTTAAAATTGACGTAGCACCTAGAAATTTCGAAAAATTATTTTTGATTTTTTTTTTTTAGAAAATCATCTGCTATTTCTTAAAAAAGTTGCTTTTTTTAAATTTCCAGGTTTAATCTCAATTCAAGAAAATCGGACGTGACCATGCCCATGACTTGATAATACTTTTACTAAATATTAAAAACTTCAACAGGTGCAAGTATAAGGGCACGCTTCTTTGGCAATTTGAGAAAATTAAATTTGAATAATTATATATTACTGATGAACTGCATAAAATTAACATAAATTTGGTAAGTTGTTAATGGCATTGCGTAAGATTGCAAAAAATAAAACATATGCAAAAGGTACTGGGATCGCATCCAGCACCTGCCAATTTTGAGTTTACTCAAGAATCGATTTTCATATATAAGGCGCCCGGTATGATAAAAAATATGAGGTGTAAAATCTACTGATGAATGACCTCGTTACTTTTTAGTGCGCACCTATGGTGCGCAAGCAATGACCGCGTTACTTTTTAGTGCGCACCTATGGTGCGCAAGCAATGACCGCGTTACTTTTTTAGTAGAAATGACCGCGTTACTTTTTTATCATTACATTTCGCTAAAGTGAACTGAAAGTATTTTTAAATAACTATGGCAGAAATGGGTGTAGATAATATTGCCGGAACATCTAACAACCACGTGGGTAAAAGGTACGTTATATTAAATATTTATTTATTTAATAATTATCGATGTAGTTCATATAAATATATATTTGAGAATAACACATAAAATTAGATATTTAATCCAATTTAGACAATTTCTAACCTAACCAAAAATTATTTTCGATGTCTATAAATTCCTCCAGGTTATTATGATTTATTTTATGAATAATTTTAAATATCAATAATTCAAGTCAATAATTCGATAATATTATCTGAAAAATCAACAATATTTCTTTATTATAATGATGATTATATATAATAATGTTATAAAATTTTCTTTCGAAAAGTTATTTTTAGCATACTTAAATAATTTTCATGTACTATTTATTATTGTACGTAAAAGATTTAGTGACAATTTTTACTGAGTAAACTCTAGTCGTGCGTCGGAGCTGACACACAGGTTTTTTTATTTATTTGATTATTAATCCTCCCAGTATAATATGTCATCCTTCTCAACAAAACCAAAGCGTTATAATAAACTCGACTCAACCTGTAAACATTGAATGTTTTACCTTTAGCAGTGAGGCACTGGAGGGTGTTCCACACCCCCAGACCCCGGTCACTACAACTTTGGCTTATTGGGGTATTAGTACTTGAGTGTGACTTGTTAAAGTTAGGATTAATTAGTATTTCTAGAGATTTTTCTAGATCGGTTAAAAAATAAACTGCACAAACCGGGGGGTCTGGGGGGTGTGGAACACCTCCAGTGCCTCACTGCTGAAAGGTAAAACATTCAATATTTACAGATTATGAGTAGGGTTTATTATAGCGTTTTGGTTTTCTTGAGAACAATGACATATTTATACTGGAGAAAATTCATAATCCCCCCAATTCTTGGTCACTGCATTTATATTTTTGTGCTAAAACTTTCACCATTATCGCTTAATACTAATAACCATAAGTTTGCAAAATTTATCTATCACATTTTGAGTATTCCTGGGGGGTGCTCCACACCCCCCAGACCCCCGGTCTCTAAAACTTTGGTTTATAATTTGGGCTAATTGAGATATTAGTTACTTGAGTGTGACTTGTTAAAGTTAGGATTAATTAGTTTTTCTAGAGATTTTTTAGATCGGTTATGCTGATGTCTTCAATTTATTACCAATAAAATAAACTGAACAAACCGGGGGGTCTGGGGGGTGTGGAACACCCTCCAGTGCCTTACTGCTGCAAAGGTAAAACATTCTATGTTTACAGATTATGAGCAGGGTTTATTATTGCGTTTTGGTTTTTTTTGAGATCGATGACCTATTATACTGGGGAATTTATAATCCCCCCCCCAATTCTTGGTCTCTGCTTTATATTTTTTGTGCTGAAACTTTCACCATTATCGCTTAATACTAATAACCATAAGTTTGCAAATTTATCTATCATAGTTTGAGTATTCCTGGGGGGTGCTCCACACCCCCCCAGACCCCCCGGTCTCTTAAACTTTGGTTTATAATTTGGACTAATTGGGATATTAGTTACTTGAGTGTGACTTGTTAAAGTTAACATTAATTAGTTTTCTAGAAATTTTTTTTAGTTTGGTTATGCCGATGTCTTCAATTTATTACCAATAAAAAATAAACTGCACAAACCGGGGGTCTGGGGTGTGGAACACCTCCAGTGCCTCACTGCTGAAATATAAAACATTCAATATTTACAGATTATGAGAAAGGCTTATTATAGCGTTTTAGTTTTCTTGAGAGCGATGACATATTATACTGGGAGGAATTCATAATCCCCCGCCATTCTTGGTCACTATTTATATTTTTGTGTTGAAAACTTCACCATTATCGCTTAATACTGATAACCATAAGTTTATCTATCACATTTTGAGTGTTCCTGGGGTGCTCACACCCTAGACCCCGGTTTCGATATCTTTGGTTTATAATTTGGGCTAATTCAGATATTAGTTACTTGAGTGTGACTTGTTAAAGTTAGGATTAATTAGTTTATCTAGAAATTTTTCTAGATCGGTTATGCTGATGTCTTCAATTTATTACTAATAAAAATAAACTGAACAAACCGGGGGTCTGGGGTGTGGAACACCCTCCAGTGCTCACTGCTAAAGGTAAAACATTCAATGTTTACAGATTATGAGTAGGGTTTATTATAGCGTTTTGGTTCTCTTGATAACGATGACATATTATACTGGGGAATACATAATCCCCCAATTCATGGTCACTGCTTTATATTTTTGTGCTGAAAACTTTCACCATTATCGCTTAATGCTAATAACCATAAGTTTGCAATTTATCTATCACAGTTTGAGTGTTCCTGGGGTGCTCCACACCCCCAGACCCCGGTCTCTAAAACTTTGGTTTATAATTTGGGTATTGGGATTTAGTTACTTGAGTGTAACTTGTTGAAGTTAGATTAATTAGTTTATCTAGAGATTTTTCTAGATCGGTTATGCTGATGTCTTCAAATTTATTACTAATAAAAATAAACTGACAAACCGGGGGTCTGGGGGTGTGGAACACCCTCCAGTGCCTCACTGCTGAAAGGTAAAACATTCAATGTTACAGATTATGGGTAGGATTTATTTTAGGTTTGGTTTTCTTGAGAACGATGACTATTTATGAATTTAAATACTGGAGTGCAAAATTAATTATCGAAATAAATAAAAAAACAATTGACAGTCAGCTGGTGGTATTCCTAGTGCCCTATTCATGAGTTCTTATTTTTTATGAATTTGCTAATTAATTCATTAAGTAAAATGTAAAATTTAAAATAGTTACAATTTTACAATGAGTTCTGAATATATAATTACTCAAATTCAATTTTCTCGAAATTGGTCAAAGAAGCGTGCCCTACACTTATATCTGTTGAAGTCCAATACAAGACCTACACGCACAATGAAAATGAATCAATTCAGTGAGGGGAAGTTGTCGGTCTCTTTTTGTAAGTCTCAAAATTTTCAAATTTGGCATTTTTTCTGCACGAAAACATTACTTTTATAAAATAAATTTTTTATGGATTAATACTTTGAAACTTTAACTTGAGACACTTTCGGTTATTACGAAGTATACTATCCAACAATTATACGAGGTTTTTGAGTTCAAAAATTGCTAAATTGAAGTTTCAAAAATAAAAATACATAATGGCGACTTTAAACTGTACAAATTTTAAATTAAAGATCATGGAAATTTCAGTACTACTTACAAACAATTAAATTTAAAGTTTAAATAGACCCATCAGGCTTTTTAATCTTTAATTATTATTTTAACCTTAAAATTTGGAAATTATTACTACAAAATGGCGGTTTAAAAATCACACTAAATTAATTAAATATTAACAAATAATTAAAATTATGTTTCAAATATTGTACACACTATTTTGTAAATATAAATTTAACAGTTAAAGATTGAAAATACAAAATGGCGGCCACAAAATGGCCGAATAAAGATAAAAAGTTATACAAACTTCTTTAAATAGTTAGATGTAATTAAAGTAAAAGTTAAAATATTAAAGCACACTAGTTTTTGTGTTTATTTAATAATATTTTGACGGTGAAGAAATGCAAATACAAAATGGAGGCTTTAAAATGGCTCAATAAAATTAATAATCATTCAAATTGCATTAAATAGTTACAAATAATTAAAATTAAGGTTCAAGTACTGTACCACAAGAGTTTCTGTAGTTTTACAATATTATTTTAACATTAAAGGTAAAAATACAAAATGGCGGTGTCAAAATAGCCGAATAAAGATAGAAATCTTACAAACTTCATAAAATATTTCCATAAAATAGAATTTAAAATTCAAATATTGTAACACGCAAATTTTATGCAATATATCCTTGACGTTGAGAAATGAAAATACAAAATGGCGACTTTAAAATGGCTCAATAAAATTAAGAATCATTCAAACTGCATTAAATAGTTACAAATAATTAAAATTAAAGTTCAAATACTGTACGACCTAAGTTTATGTTGTCATACAATCTTATTTTATTATTAAAAATAAAATATTCAAAATGGCGGCATTACAATGGCCGGATACAAATAAAAATCAAACAAACTTAATTAAATACTTTCAGATGATTAAATTTAAATTTCAAATATTGTAGCAGACCAACTTCATGCAATATTTTGTTGACATTAAAGAAATACAAATACAAAATGGCCGCTTTTAAATAGCCAAATAAAGTAAGGATTATGCACACTGCATTAAACAGTTACAAATAATTAAAATTAAAGTTGACATACTGCAGTACACCAGCAGTATGGTTGTGATCCGGTTGTAATTTGTTACTTGTAGCGTTTATAAAATATATTTTCAACTCTTTTATGTTTTAAAATAATACAAAATGATGGCGTAAAATGGCCAGATGCAGATAAAAATTATACAAACTTCTGTGAATATTTACATATAATAAAATTTAAAGTTAAAATATTTCAACATACGCGTTTTTGTAATTATCCAATGTTATTTTGACGTAGAAGAAATAAAAATACAAAATGGCGGCTGCAAAATAAACGAATAAAGTAAAGTAAGCTAAAAACTTTATTAAATAGTTTGAAATAATTAAATTTAAAGTTCAAATAGTGTAGTACACAAGCTTTTATTTTCATACATTATTATTTTTACATTAAAAATAAAAAATACAAAATGGTTGTTGTAAAATCGGCGAATAAAGTTAAAAACTATTCCAACTGCATTAAATAGTTTCAAATAATTAAATTTGAAATTTAAATAGTGTAGTGCACAATTTTTGTGTTCATAAAATAGTATTTTGACGTTAAAGTTAGGAAATACAAAATGGCGGTCGTAAAATAAACGAATAAAGTTAAGAAGCATTCAAACTGTATTAAATAATTTCAAATAATTAAATTTAAAGTTATAATATTATAGTGTAGTACAACCATACAAATGCTGCATCACACGAATTTTTGGAATAGTGCAATATTATTACAAGATTAAATCAAGAAAATACAAAATAGCGGTGGCAAAATGGCCGAATAAAAATAAAAATTATACAAATTTTATTTTAATGAAATATTTATTTAATGAAATATTATTCACACAGAAAATAATTTCTGTGGTCATGCAATATTATTTTGACATTTAAGAAATAAAAATACAAAATGGCGGATTTAAAATGGTCAAATAACATTAAAAATAAGTCAAACTGAATTAAATAGTTAATAATAATAAAATGTTTGTTCAAATAATGTAATAGACAAGCTTGTGTGGTCTTAGATTATTATTTGGAGCATAAAATTAAAATAAAGATATTATAATGGCCAAATTTATAATATGAATCATAAAAATTTTACCAAATGTCTATAAAAAATTAAATTTGCAGTTTAAATAAATTTGTAGCACATGAGTTTGTGTGATTTTAGAATATTATTTCATCGCTAAAGATTGAAAATGCCCAAGGTATCCAGCAAAATATAACCTAATTGGGCTAATTATTAAAAGTTAAAAGTTAAAATACAAAATGACGACCTCAAGATGGCCGAATTTTAGATAAAAATCAAGGAAATATAACAAAATGCTAACAAATTACTAATTCACATTTAAATATTATAGCACAAAATTTTTTGTGTCGTTGGATATTATTTTAAGGTTAAAGATTGAAAATACAAAATGACGCGGTCAAAATGTACGAATTTAAATTAAAAATATTAAAAATTTTATAAAATGCCAACAAATAATTAATACTGATAGTCAAATATTGTTACAAATAATCTTTTGTATCTTAAAACATTATTTTGTCGTTAAAAAATAAAAATACAAAATGGCCGCTTTAAAATGGCTGAATTTATGATAAAAATCATGCATATATTACAAAATGTTATTAAATATTTAATATTTTAATTTAAATATTATAGCATATGAGATTTTAAGTCTTAACTTATTATTTTGACGTTAAACTAAAAATTCAAAATGGTAGCTTTAAAATGGTCGAATAAAAGTAGAAAATAAACGAATTGAATTCATTTGTTGTAAATAATCAAAATCATAGATAAAATATTTCCGCGCATGCATTTTTGTAGTTATAAAGTATAATTTCAAAGTCAAAAATTAAAAATACAAAATGGCGAACACAAACAGTTCTATTTTAGGATTAATGTCGTGCAAGTTTTATAAAATACTAACAAGTGATTAATGTTGTAATTAAACATGAGTTCTTGTAGTTTTAGAATATTCTTTAGACGGTAAAAATTGATGATACAAAATTTTGGCGTTAAATTCGCCGAATTTAAGTAAAAAGTTCACCGTTTGGCAGAATTTTAAATTATTTATTATTATTTCTATAAATAATCGCAAATAATTGAAATTGCGCTTTAAATATTGTAGCACAAGAGATTTTGTGATCATACAATATTATTTTGCTTTTAATGGTAAATACAAAATGGCGACTTCAAAATGATTGAATAAAGATTACAGTCATACAAACATCATTGTTTAGTTGGAGATAATTCAAATTAAGGTTCAAATTTTATATCACAAGAGTTTTTGTGATCATACAATATTATTTTGACTTCAACGGTTTAAAATACAAAATGGCGGCTTTAAAATGGTTGAATAGATATAACAATTACAAAAATTTGATTAAAAGTTGCAAATAATTAAAATTACTGCTCAAATATTTATAGCACATCAGGAATTTTATGACCATATAATATTAATTTGGCTATGATTGTTTAAAATACAAAATGGCGACTTAGAAATGGTTGCATAGTATAAAAACCGTACAAACTTTGTTAAATAATTACAAATAAATAAAATTACTGTTCAAATATTGAACGACAGGTGGTTTTGTGGTCGTACAATATTATTTTGACTTTCATAGTTTAAAATACAAAATGGCGGCTTCAAAATAGTTGAATAGAAATAACAATCACACAAATTTGAATAAAAAGTTGCAAATAATTAAAGTTAACGTTCAATATTATAGCACATCGGAAGTTTTGTAGCCATATAATATTAATTTGGCTTTGATCGTTTAAAATACAAAATGGCGACTTAGAAATGGTTGTACAAGTATAAAAACCGTACAAACTTTGTTAAATAATTACAAATAAATAAAATTACTGTTCAAATATTGAACGACAGGTGGTTTTGTGGTCGTACAATATTATTTTGACTTTCATAGTTTAAAATACAAAATGGCGGCTTCAAAATAGTTGAATAGAAATAACAATCACACAAATTTGAATAAAAAGTTGCAAATAATTAAAGTTAACGTTCAAATATTATAGCACATCGGAAGTTTTGTAGCTATATAATATTAATTTGGCTGTCATTGTTTAAAATACAAAATGGCGACTTAGAAATGGTTGCATAGTATAAAAACCGTACAAACTTTGTTAAATAATTACAAATAAATAAAATTACTGTTCAAATATTGAACGACAAGTGGTTTTGTAGTCGATTAATATTATTTTGACTTTCATAGTTTAAAATACAAAATGGCGGCTTCAAAATGGGTTAAATAGAAATAACAATCACACAAATTTGATAAAAGTTGCAAATAATTAAAGTTAACGTTCAATATTATAGCACATCAGAGTTTTGTAGCCATATAATATTAATTTGGCTTTGATCGTTTAAAATACAAAATGGCGACTTAGAAATGGTTGTATAGTATAAAAACCGTACAAACTTTGTTAAATAATTACAAATAAATAAATTACTGTTCAAATATTGAACGACAAGTGGTTTTGTGTCAATTAATATTATTTTGACTTTCATAGTTTAAAATACAAAATGGCGGCTTCAAAATATTTGAATAGATATAACAATTACAAAAATTTGATAAAAGTTGCAAATAATTAAAATTAACGTTCAAATATTATAGCCAATCAGGATTTTTTGTGGTCATATAATATTAATTTGGCTATGATTGTTTAAAATACAAAATGGCGACTTAGAAATGGTTGCATAAGTATAAAAACCGTACAAACTTTGTTAAATTATTACAAATAAATAAATTACTGTTCAAATATTGAACGACAGGTGGTTTTGTGGTCGTACAATATTATTTTGACTTTCATAGTTTAAAATACAAAATGGCGGCTTCAAAATGGTTGAATAGAAATAACAATCACACAAATTTGAATAAAAAGTTGCAAATAATTAAAGTTAACGTTCAAATATTATAGCACATCAGAAGTTTTTGTGACCATATAATATTAATTTGGCTATGATTGTTTAAAATACAAAATGGCGACTTAGAAATGGTTGCATAGTATAAAAACCGTACAAACTTTGTTAAATAATTACAAATAAATAAAATTACTGTTCAAATATTGAACGACAGGTGGTTTTGGGGTTTCGATTACAATATTATTTTGACTTTCATAGTTTAAAATACAAAATGGCGGCTTTAAAATCGTTGAATAGAAATAACAATCACACAATTTGAATAAAAGTTGCAAATAATTAAAGTTAACGTTCAATATTATAGCACATCAGAGTTTTGTGACCATATAATATTAATTTGGCTTTGATCGTTTAAAATACAAAATGGCGTCTTAGAATGGTTGTATAGTAAAAAAACCGTACAAACTTTGTTAAATAATTACAAATAAATAAAATTACTGTTCAAATATTGAACGACAGGTGGTTTTGTGGTCGTACAATATTATTTTGACTTTCATAGTTTAAAATACAAAATGGCGGCTTTAAAATAGTTGAATAGAAATAACAATCACACAAATTTGAATAAAAAGTTGCAAATAATTAAAGTTTACGTTGAAATAATATAGCACATCGGAAGTTTTTGTAGCCCTATAATATTAATTTGGCTTTGATCGTTTAAAATACAAAATGGCGACTTAGAAATGGTTGTACAACTATAAAAACCGTACAAACTTTGTTAAATTATTACAAATAAATAAAATTACTGTTTAAATATTGAACAACGGGTAGTTTTGTGGTCGTACAATATTATTTTGACTTTCCTAGTTTAAAATACAAAATGGCGGCTTTAAAATGGTTGAATAGAAATAACAATCACATAAATTTGAATAAAAGTTTCAAATAATGAAAGATTACGTTCAAATATTATAGCACATCGGAAGTTTTGTAGCCATATAATATTAATTTGGCTGTCATTGTTTAAAATACAAAATGGCGACTTAGAAATGGTTGCATAAGTATAAAAACCGTACAAACTTTGTTAAATAATTACAAATAAATAAAATTACTGTTCAAATATTGAACGACAGGTGGTTTTGTGGTCGAACAATATTATTTTAATTTTCATAGTTTAAAATACAAAATGGCGGCTTTAAAATGATTGAATAGAATTAAAATCACACAAATTTGAATAAAAAGTTGCAAATAATTAAAATTAACGTTAAAATATTATAGTACATCAGAAGTTTTTGTGACTATATAATATTAATTTGGTTTTATTGCTTAAAATTCAAAATGGCGACTTAGGAATAGTTGTATAAGCATAAAACCGTTCAAACTTTACTAATTAATTGCAAATAATTAAAATTACGTTTAAAATATTGTAGTACAAATCATACAATATTATTTTGACTTTAATGATTAAAAATTCAAAATGGCGTATTTAAAATAGTGAAATGAAGATAAAAATACCAAGCTTTTACAATATGTATAAATAATTAGTACTAGTGTTCAGGATATGAGTTTTAAAGTTTTACTACATTAATTTGACTTTAATGATTAAAAATTCAAAATGTCGGCTTTCATAATGGCTGATTTCAACTTAAATATAACGTAAAATACAAATGTAACTAGCAAATAATTAATATTACAGTTCAAATATTGTAGCTCAAGAGTTTTTGGGGTTATAGATTATTGTTGTGACCTTGAAAAGATTAAAAATCAAATCGTAAAAGATACAAATAAAGATTTTACTTCTACAAGTGGGTGACAAACCATGTAATCCTTAAAGAATATTGTCTTGGTCAATTTTTAACCACATTACACAAGTTCAAGTTCAAATAAAAGGTAAATTCTTAGCTTTAAGTTATAAATTTAAAATGTTTTGAAATTTTAAACAGCGGATACAAATAGCAAAAAACAGCTTGTGTATTACAGATTGGTTCACCTTAAGGAAGTTCAGGTCAGATGAGATTTAAAAGTAAAATGTAATTGCACTTTCTTAAAATATGATTTGATAATCATATCAAATCTTTTCTTTCACTAAAAAATAATTAAACGTAGCGACATTATCTTCCTTTTATGTCTTGATTTTGGCCCATATACCAAGCTTAACCACCAGAAAAGAGAGTTATTCTTTACAAGATGAAAAAAATACTAAGAAACTTGAGGAAAATATCTTCTATTGCTAAGTATGTATCAACGTCAGATATTTAGCTTTTCCCCCTAACAGCTTATTTATGTAAGTAAATTTCCACCAGGGGCTCTCCCCTTTAATTTAGTCTTTGATTCCACCGCCGAATGTAAATTATGCGTGATTTTCTTGTTTTTCTTGTTTGGTTTTATTAACTTTATTTGGCGCCCAAAAAATCAGCACAATTCTCGAGGTTGAATATAGAAGCTAACTACCCTTTAGCACTAAGAGCCTTGGAGGCAGTGTAGGGTAGAGCTATCCATTATCTCTGCAAGTAATATTTTTGAGCATAAATTTTATCAAAGTTTCACTAAAATACATATTTACATTTGGTTTTCTAGTGTAACTTGAATCGGAATTTATATCAACTAAATTAGGGGCCGCAGAATTTGGAAGGCAAATAGAGAAATAAAATTATTGAACGAAACGTAATTAATGTGATTTCATTAATTTTCGAAAATTAAATCAAAATCTTGAATTTCTGTTTTCTTATTGTATCTTTCAAGAAAAAAAAGACGTAATAAAAGCAAAGGAAATGATTTTCATTTCTTAATGGCAAGTGCTCCGCGTATCATAATGAATTTTTTTAACTGATCCCGAGTAAATAACATGAAATCGTAAATTTGTATAAATAATTTATAATAACCTGCGCAAGCGTACCTGCTCTTTACAATATTTCAGCGCCAGTGAACAAAATAGTGCGAGTTTTCATTCGTATTTCATCCCTTACGATAGGAGGGTAGTCGAAAGCGCGCGTGCACTGAAGCTCCTGAAAGTTCGTATTCAAAATTCGACGGCCGGCGATCCTTTTAATCAAAAAAAATTAAATCGAACTAAATTTTGATTAAAATTTGTCTTTGATGTGTTAATTAAATCAAATTAGTTTTAAAATTAATTTTGTAGTTTAATTATATGAAACCCTTGAGAGTTAGGATGTCTTTGAGGGGCAACTTGAGTTCGATTATAATTAGGCAGGAAAATTAGAAAAAAGTGAAAATATGTGAAATAATCTAAAAATTGAAATAATGAGTCGGTTAGTGTTTGTATTTTTGATTTTCGTGGCGCTTTGCGGATGCTTTACTGCGCCCACTTGTGTGTGTGATAAACGGGAATGCGAAATTATAGACGAACTTGATTGTCCAGGACTTGGAGTCGTGGTGTGGGATCCTTGCAAGTACGTAGCCAAAAGAAACCCCAACTTTCAATTTAGCAATTACTTAGTTAAATTTATGTTAAGTTGATGCAAAATAATCGGGAATTTATGGAAAATGTGTTGCATGAATTTTAATATAAATCGATAACAGCGAAAGAAATGAAGCGATAAAATTTTTTTACAAAAATTTTCCGATCGAATTTTCCGATGTAATTTGAAAGCATAAAATGTAGCATTATCAATTATTACGATCGGAAATATTAAGAAGCAGCTCGTTTAAGAGATATGAAAGAAAATAGAAAAATGATTACTTCTGCTTGACCTGGCAGGTTAAGTTTCGAGTTTTCATTTTTTTTCTAAATTAAATTAAAAGAAAATCTTTTGCAATCCTTTACCGATGCGTCCTCCCTTCCTTATTCAAATTTCCTACGAAAATCTCGAACTAAACTTATCAAAATATTAATATTCATCTTAAAATTTGATTATTTTTGTATCGTTCATTACGCAATTCAAATCGGGACCCAAGTTTTGAAATTCTAATTTTTCCGACTTGTTTTCCAAATTTAAATAATATATCGGAGTGCGGGATTCAATGAAAATAACATCAAATGCGAGTGTTCCGTTTGGCCAAAAAGATCGTAAAGTCGAAATAAATTGTGTCAATTAAAGCTCCCTTAATTGAGGAGGGATTTTATTTTTTATCGAAACCGACAACATTCCGTATTTTAAAAACTTAGAATACGGAATTCTAATAGGGAAGGAAGTTTACTTGTGTTGGGGACGTCGTTTCGCATTAAAAACTTTTTTTGTCTAAGTAGGACTTCAACCCAGCAACTTGACTAACTTTATCCGAGAAGAACTCTTTTGAACTTTTTGAGGGTTCTGTTTTGCGCAAAATGAAGTAACCTTAAAATAATAACCCAAAAAAGTTTGTTCCAAGTGCACAAAACAAAAACCGAAAATTTGCATCACACTCCTGACACCAAAATTTTATAATTTTAATTAAAATTTCATACTTCACCTTACAAGCCAACTCACCATTTATTATTCTAGCGTTTATTATTTAAACATTTTTTCACTTATCTATTCCGGGACTATAACACTGAAATTCTGCATGGAAGTCGTTTTCCAGAGTCCGAGAAAATTCTTTTCAAATCGCAATTACGGTTAAAATTCGAATTTTTGTTAATATCTCCATTTCTTTGGGTCCGATTGGAAAAATTTGTCTTTCCAATAATAATCACAATAAATTTGTCTACAAAAATAGTCTTTTCATCTTTTCCGAAAAACTAACGGTTTAGTCATGATGACCATGTGAAGTGAGCGAATAATGTAAGATTAAGCTGTCGCAGTATTTCACTCTGGACAACATTTAATTTTTATCAATATCTCGTTTTATGTTAGTCTAAATGTAAAAGACTTATTAGTAATAATAATTAAAATAAAATTTTCTACAAAAATGATTTCTTAGATTTTTTCTGTAAATGCAACGGTTTCGTCGCTGTAGCGATGGGAAGTCGGCAAATAATGTAAAATTGTGCTTTCGAAGTTTTTCACTCACCACAACATTTAATTTTTGTTAAATATCGAGTTTCCCTTTAGCGCAATTGTAAAAGGACTGATTATCAATAATAATTAAAATTAAATTTTCTACAAAAATGATTTCTTAGATTTTCTCCGTAAATGCAACGGTTTCGTCGCTGTGGCGATGGGAAGTCGGCAAATAATGTAAAATTGTCATTCGAAGTTTTCACTCGACACAACATTTAATTTTTGTTTAATATCGAGTTTCCCTTTAGTGCAATTGTAAAAAGACCTATAATCAATAATAATTAAAATTAAATTTTCTACAAAAATGATTTCTTAGATTTTTTCCGTAAATGCAACGGTTTCGTCGCTGTGGCGATGGGAAGTCGGCAAATAATGTAAAATTGTGCTTTCGAAGTTTTTCACTCAGCACAACTTTTAATTTTTGTTTAATATCGAGTTTCCCTTTAGTGCAATTGTAAAAAGACCTATAATCAATAATAATTAAAATTAAATTTTCTACAAAAATGATTTCTTAGATTTTTTCCGTAAATGCAACGGTTTCGTCGCTGTGGCGATGGGAAGTCGGAAAATAACGTAAAATTGTGCTTTCCAAGATTTTCACTCGACACAACATTTAATTTTTGTTTAATATCGAGTTTCCCTTTAGTGCAATTGTAAAACGACCTATTACCAATAATAATTAGAATTAAATTTTCTACAAAAATGATTTCTTAGATTTTCTCCGTAAATGCAACGGTTTCGTCGCTGTGGCGATGGGAAGTCGGCAAATAATGCAAAATTGTGCTGTCGAAGATTTTCACTCGACACAACATTTAATTTTTGTTTAATATCGAGTTTCCCTTTAGTGCAATTGTAAAATGACCTATTATCAATAATAATTAAAATTAAATTTTCTACAAAAATGATTTCTTAGATTTTCTCCGTAAATGCAACGGTTTCGTCGCTGTGGCGATGGGAAGTCGGCAAAAAATGTAAAATTGTGCTTTCCAAGTATTTCACTCGATACAACATTTAATTTTTGTTTAATATCAAGTTTCCCTTTAGTGCAATTGTAAAAAGACCTATTATCAATAATAATTAAAATTAAATTTTCTACAAAAATGATTTCTTAGATTTTTTCCGTAAATGCAACGGTTTCGTCGCTATGGCCATGAGAAGTTGACAAACAATTTAATTATTTGTCAATATGGTCAACGCAAGTAGAGGGGTTAGGGGCATTCCAACGCACGTTCCAGCAGGACATTTCTAAGTCGCAATTTAAATCTTCTGATAAATTTAACTATTTTTTGAATAAAGTTATTCACATTATTAATAATTATTAATAAGAGAAAACTTATTCAAGCAATTTTAATCTGGCAAGTGTTGAAAGTCACACAACAGTATTTAACTTCACAAAAGCAGTTAACTGATAATTGAAAAATGAAAAGCTAACATCAAAACATTTACTTTATTTGACTGCACAAATAGAATGACAACGCTTTGATGATACATGCAATTAGTTCAAACTTGCATTTATCCCGATATAGCCAATTCTATACAAATGGTGATTTTGCATACCATTCATGTCGATGTATAAATCCAACAATCGCTTCTTCTAAAAGTTGAAAGGATCTTTGGAAAAAACACGATCATTCGGATAAAAAGATACATCCAGTAATGATGCTTCTCATAAAGAGAAAATAAACTGTAGCGGTCTTTGAATTAGTAGTTCATATAGCAGATTCGCTCAATATAGCATCAATCGCCTTGGCAAAATAATGCAAAGCGATTGGCATTATTTTGCATTAGATTTGTTGTATTTTTCACTCTTCCTCAAAAAAAACAGCAATAGTAAGAAAGAAAAGTTAAAACTTTGAAGTCCTGACCTGTTGATTCACACCAAAATTAAAAAAATTCTTTATGCTACTTATTACTATCAGAAATCAATAAACCCAGGGGTTGCACTCTTAGCAGTTTTGGTAAATTATACAGCAATACTTTAGGGACACTTACATCAATTTCAAGATTTACAAAATCTTTTGTCTTCCTTTCAGTAAAATTCTATAAATTTGCATTATTTGACTAATGCCTGATTACTATAAATAACTAACTAGTAAAACCGAAAGTGAAGCTTTTGAAAGTTTTACTTAGGGACACTTAAGTCAGTTTTTCAATTAATAATATTTTTCATCTGGGTTTTGGTAAAATTTTATTAATCTGCATGTGGTTTACACCAATTTTACTAACAGAAAGGGGTGAAAGTCGTCGTAGAAGTTCTAAGATATTATTTAGCAATGCTTTAGAGACATTTAAATCAAACTCTCAGTTTACAATAATTTATATACGATTTTTATAAATACTTTACTAACTTTCATATGATTTACGCGATTTGTACCAGATATCAATAAAGCTGGTGGTTGCGATATTGAAAGTTTTAGTCTGTTTTTCAGCAATGCATTAGGGACACACGAGCAAAATTTTAGATATCAAATATTTTTTTCTGACTTCTAGTAAAGTTTACTACAGCGCAAGTAGCTTATGCCCTTAATACTATAAAACAGCAATAAACCCAGTAGTTGAGATTTTAGTCTGTTATTAAGCAATGCTTAAGGGACACTTGAGCCAAATTTTAGGTTTAAAATATTTTTTTCTGACTTTTAGTAAAAGTGTTCTAATACTCAGGCAACTTACGTCCTTATTACTATAGTAAATCAATGAGCCCAGTAGTTGAGATTTTTAAAGTTTTAGTTTCTTACGAAAGAATGCTTTAGGGACACTTGAGCCAAATTTTAGGTTTAACATATTTTTTGTCTGACTTTTAGTAAAAGTTTAATTATACTCAGGTAACTTACACCCTTATTACTATAATAAATCAATAAACCCGGAAGTTGAAATTTTTGAAGTTTCAGTCTGTTATGAAGCAATGCTTTAGGGACACTTGAGCCAAATTTTAGGTTTAACATATTTTTTCTGACTTTTAGTAAAAGTTTACTAATACGCAGGTAACTTACGTCCTTATTACTATAATAAAGCAATGAACCCGGAAGTTGAGATTTTTAAAGCTTCAGTATGTTCCGAAGTAATGCTTTAGGGACACTTTAAACAAATTTTAGGTTTAAAATATTTATTTTCTGCCTTTTAGGTAAAGTTTACTAATACGCAGGCAACTTACGTCCTATTACTATAAAAAATTAATCAGCCCGGTAGTTGAGATTTTTAAAGTTTCAGTCTGTTACGAAGCAATGCTTTAGGGACACTTGAGCCAAATTTTAGGTTAAACATATTTTTTCTGACTTTTAGTAAAAGTTTAATAATACTCAGGTAACTTACACCCTTATTACTATAAGAAATTAATGAGCCCGGTAGTTGAGATTTTTAAAGTTTTAGTCTGTTATGAAACAATGCTTTAGGGACACTTGAGCCAAATTTTAGGTTTAAAATATTTTTTTCTGACTTTTAGTAAAAGTTTACTAATACTCAGGTAACTTACGTCCTTATTACTATAGTAAATCAATGAACCCAGTAGTTGAGATTTTTAAAGTTTCAGTTTGTTACGAAGTAATGCTTTAGGGACACTTGAGCCAAATTTTAGGTTTAAAATATTTATTTCTGCCTTTTAGGTAAAGTTTACTAATACGCAGGCAACTTACGTCCTTATTACTATAAGAAATCAATGAGCCCGGTAGTTGAGATTTTTAAAGTTTCAGTTTATTACGAAGCAATGTTTTAGGGACACTTGAGCCAAATTTTAGGTTTAAAATATTTTTTTTCTGACTTTTAGGAAAAGTTTACTAATACTCAGGCAAATTAGTCCTTATTACTATAATAAATTAAGAAACCCGCTGATTGAGATTCTTAAAGTTTTAGGTTATTGTTCAGCAAAAGTTTAGGGACACGAACTAAATTTTCAAATTGGAATATTTTTGTCTGACATCTAGTATAATTACTAATACGCCGGTAATTTATAAATTTAATACTATAAAAAATCAGTAAATCCGATAGTTGAAGTTTTAAAGTTTTAGTCTGTTGTTCAACAGTGCGTTAGGGACACAAACCGATTTGAATATTTGTTTTTAACTTTTAGTATAGTTTACTAACATGCAGGCAACTTATTCCTTTAATATTATCAAATTTCAATAAACCCGCTAGTTGAGGTTTTAAAGTTTTAGTCTGTTGTTCAATAATGCGTTAGGGACACATGAGCCAATTTGAAATATGTGTTTTCTAAATTTAATAAAGTTTACTAATATGTCACAACTTATTCCTTTAATATTATAAAATATTAATAAACCCCTAGTTGAGGTCTTAGAAGTTTCAGTCTGTTGTTCAGCAATGCGTAGGGACACAGAACCCATTTGAAATATCAGTTTTTAACTTTTGTAAAGTTCACTAATATGCAGGCAACTTGTTCACTTAATATTATAAAATTTCAATAAACCCGGTAGTTGAGGTTTTAAAGTTTCAGTCTGTTGTTCAGAACTGCGTTAGGGACACACGAACCCATTTGAAATATTTGTTTTTAACTTTTAGTATAGTTTACTAACATGCAGGCAAATTATTCCTTAATCTTATAAAATATCAATAAACTCGGTAATCGAGGTTTTACAAGTTTCAGCCTGTTGTTCAGCAATGCATTAAGGACACATGAACCAATTTGAAATATCCGTTTTTTAACTTTTAGGAGAGCTTACTAACACGCAGGCAACTTATTCCCTTAATCTTATAAAATATCAATAAACTCGGTAATCGAGGTTTTACAAGTTTCAGCCTGTTGTTCAGCAATGCATTAAGGACACATGAACCGATCTGAAACATTTGTTTTCTAACTTTTAGGAGAGCTTACTAACACGCAGGCAACTTATTCCCTTAATCTTATAAAATATTAATAAACTTACTAATCGAGGTTTTAGAAGTTTCAGTCTATTATTCAGCAATGCGTTAGGGACACATGAACCAGTTTGAAACATTTGTATTTTAATTTTTAGTATAGTTTACTAACACGCAGGAAACTTATTCCCTTAATCTTATAAAATATCAATAAACTCGGTAATCGAGGTTTTACAAGTTTCAGCCTGTTGTTCAGCAATGCATTAAGGACACATGAACCGGTTTGAAACATTTGTTTTTAACTTTTCGTAAAGTTTACTAATACGCAGGCAACTTATTCCCTTAATATTATAAAATTTTCAATAAACCCGGTAGTTGAGGTTTTAAAAGTTTCAGTCTGTTGTTCAGCAATGCGTTAGGGACACATGAACCCATTTGAAATATCAGTTTTTAACTTTTCGTAAAGTTTACTAACACGCAGGCAACTTATTCCCTTAATATTATAAAATTTCAATAAACCCGGTAGTTGAGGTTTTAAAAGTTTTAGTCTGTTGTTCAACAATGCGTTAGGGACACGTAAACCCATTTGAAATATCCGTTTTTTTTAACTTTTCGTAAAGTTTACTAATACGCAAGCAACTTATTCTCTTAATATTATAAAATTACAATAAACCCGGTAGTTGGGGTTTTAAAAGTTTCAGTCTGTTGTTCAGCAATGCGTTAGGGACACAGAACCCATTTAAAATATCAGTTTTAAACTTTTCGTAAAGTTTACTAAACGCAGCAACTTATTCCCTTAATATTATAAAATTTGAATAAACGCGGTAGTTGAGGTTTTAAAAGTTTCAGTCGGTTGTTCAGCAATGCGTTAGGGACACGTAAACCCATATAAAATATTCATTTTTAACTTTCGTAAAGTTTACTAATATGCAGGCAACTTATTCCCTCAACATTATAAAATTTCAATAAACCCGGTAGTTGAGGTTTTAAAAGTTTTAGTCTGTTGTTCAGCAATGCGTTAGGGACACATGAACCCATTTGAAATATCCGTTTTTTTTAACTTTTCGTAAAGTTTACTAATACGCAGGCAACTTATTCCCTTAATATTATAAAATTTCAATAAACCCGGTAGTTGAGGTTTTAAAAGTTTCAGTCTGTTGTTCAGCAATGCGTTAGGGACACATGAACCAATTTGAAATATCAGTTTTTAACTTTTCGTAAAGTTTACTAATACGCAGGCAACTTATTCCCTTAATATTATAAAATGTCAATAAACCCGGTAGTTGGGGTTTTAAAAGTTTCAGTCTGTTGTTCAGCAATGCGTTAGGGACACATGAACCCATTTAAGATATTTTTTTAACTTTTTGTAAAGTTTACTAATTCGCAGGCAACTTATGCCCTCAATATTAAAATAAATTAATAAACCTGGTAGTTGAGGTTTTGGAAGTTATAGTCTGTTGTTCAGCAGTGCTTTAGGGACACATAAGTCAAATTTTAAATTTGGAAAATATTTTTGTCTGTCTTTTAGTAAAAGTTTACTAATGCGCCGCAACGTATGTACTTTTACTATCAGAAATCAAAAAAATTTCGGGGGTTGAAGTTTTAGAAATTCTGACATGCTACTCAACAATGCTTTAAGGGACACTTGAAGCAATTTTTAAGTTTAGAGTATTGTTTGTGTGGTTTTTAGTAAAATTTTATTAATGTGTTGTTACTATCAGAAATCAAAGGAAGCAGCTGTGGTTGAGAAATCCTTAGGGACACTTTAGTCAAAATTTACTAGCACATGGCGGTTTTATGTATGCCAGGTATTACAATCGCACATTTGTATTAAAAATCGAAAATAAGAAAAATACTTAAAATTGCGAATTAAAATAATTAGTTTTTTCTAAATTTAAGTAACAAATTCCAAAAAGCCAAAACTGAAAATTTTAATTTTAGAAACAAGGGACTTTGGGTCATTCCGCCCCTCGGCCAAACTTAAATTTTAATAGACGAAAAAAATGACTTGTAAGTCTCAGCGAAGAATGAAAGAAGTATGTAAATCTTGTGGAAAAACAGCTGGAGAGCATTCCAAAAATAATTTCAACCTGTTGGGGTTATGTTGACAATATGAAATAAAAACTGACAACTGGGGGTCTGTATATTTACTGGAGGGAAGGGGGGGGGGAGTAAATATACCTTTTACATGTTCTCAAAACAACTAAAGCGTTACCATATGATTTTTAAAATATTTTTTAGACATTTAATCTTCTGTCTTTTGAATCAGAGATAGTGATATCCCCCCCCCCCGGGTTTACGTAGTTTATTGTTATCTGTAGTTAATTGAAGATTTAAACGAAGGTTGGCAAATTTAGCAGCTATATTAATTCAAAGTAGTTGAAGCAAAGTAGTGATATGTCGACAATATAAAATCAAAAATAGAAATTGGGGGGCTGGGGAGTACGGGAGTAGGGGAACACCACCCAGTATATCTACACAGGTTATTGTTATTTCTAGCAAATTAAAGATTTAAACATAGGATGAAGGGTAAATCTAACATGGATTTGAAAAAAAAAAGAATTAGCGATTGGAAAGCATTCCAAAAATGCAGTTGGGCAATATTTCGTCAACATAAAATAAAAAATAGAGAGCGGAGGAACCTGGGGGTATAGAATACCCCCCTCTCCAAGTATACCTACGTGAAAATTCCAAATAGCACTAGAGCCGTGCAACACAGCTTTTCTATAATTTTAGACATTTAATCTTTTGATTTTCAGTTTTTAACGCTGGGGGAGTACTTTAATCTCCCCCCCCCCTTCCCGAACCGTTGGTCTTTGCAATTTACTTACATCATAAATAAATGTTGTAGTCTGTAAAATCAAAATTTGCACAACATTTGAAAACCAACTAGTGTGGTGAAAACCGTCAGTGCGTTATAGTGAGTATCCTATTACAGTAGTTAAAGAGGGAGACTTCTGGCCCAGTTTTGATATCAATTTAATCCAGATTTTGATTCTCGCTCTTTTTTAAAATAAAACCACTGGATTAACCCGTTAAGTGATATCAAATCACAGATCTATTGTTATTTGCATTTCAAACACACGAAATTATTGTGATTTGCATATCAAAACCATGTAATTATTAATATAATTATTAAAATTCAATCCCAAAATCGTAAATTTAATTTTTACAACAGCAAAGCTTTAGTGCAGTCCGTTTCTGATTTACACTAAAATGCTCTCAAGGCGTAACATAAGCTTATTAGACTCATATTTTTTGTTAGCAAATTCCATAAATATACCACGGATTTTCTATTCTTAACGCAACTCCATTAAAGCTTACTCTTTAGTTTCTTCCTCGCTCAGCTATGCATACTCGGGAGTACTTGCATATTTATCTTAATAATAATCAATTCAAGTATTCAAGACAAGATTATCAAATTGACGTTATGGAATAAAATTTTTTGCAAAATTTCATTAAGCTATTTCAAAGCAGAAGGTAGGTATAGTTTACCTTATTCCTACAAATAGCGCGATCAATACGCTGACGCTAAATATTATGCTTACTAACTCCAAATTAGTATTTCTAAAGGAATGAGTAGCTCAGATTGTCAATAAATGTTTGAGTTTGACATCCACCTGATGATTATTCTCAAGGGGCAGAAAGGTAAATAACGAACCAATTAAATTACCCCAATCTTCAGATAAATTTAAGGTTGAACTTACGAAGGGGGGATTTTTACAGTATAGAGTTTACAAACATTGCCTTTAATTTTTAAGGAAAAATAATTAAAACGAATAACAATGAAGAGCGCGAACAAAACTGAGCTGAAATGAAACGGGAGAAACCGGCGGCGCGAAAGGTTTGAATTCCGCATTGAATTTTTTTAATATCCGCTGGAAATATTAAAAAATTTGATTTCTTCAAAAAATGATTTAAGAAATAACAAAGCAATCTCTTACACGTCGTCACTTCAATAATTTCGTTACACATCGACTTTTAAAGTGTTGGTAGAATTAATGATCTTTCAGGAACGCTGTAAAAAAATTGTTCAGGAAGTAATCTTTCACAAAAAAATTTATTAGTATTCTATAGTATTAATCTTCGAGCCGGGTGTTTGGAATAGCAAATGATTTAAAAAAAGGTGCTTCTGTTATATTATGACCGCTACATCCTCCTCCCCGCGGTTACCGAACCTCACGGTTTGTATTTTGTTTAAAAGAGCTTATGATGATGAGGATCCATTTACATTGGTGAGCTTACGTGATGACGTAGCCGTCAGGGTCGTAGATTGCGATGCTATGTTTATTTGGTAAACAAAAACTTTTAATATTTTCATTAAAAATTATTTGAAAATTATCTACGTGCATTTTGCTTTCAAGTTTTATTTACGAAGAAAATATTTGTGCTACGATGAGTTTCTGTGCCGCTTGTGTGCATAGAGCAATTCAAAGACTGCTTTTCCAATCCGCTAAATCACCCGAGGATAAAAGATTAACACGTTAAGTCGTCCTTTCACTCTACTCCTTGACGTTAACATTTTTTCGTTAACAAGACATCAACATTTCATGAAAAATTCTTTATCGCGAATTTCAACATTAAAATAGTTTAAATTTTTTATTGTGAGAGTTCATTTCGAGGTTTTGTGCGCTCTCCCTAAATTATTCTTTGTGTGCTTTGATAAATCGATTCGGGTAATTTGATAAAAAATTGTTTTTTTGCTTTCATTTTTTATAAATTCTTATTCATAACTGAAGTACACATGAAGCGTAAATAATTTCAATTTTAACCGACAGAGGCGTATCGAATGCAGAGGCGTAGTGCAATGCAAATAATTGTGGGGTTTAAGCGCATCAATCAAGTTTTCTCGTTGAATTACATACGGAACAAGTCCCAAAGTGATTTTATTGGCATCAATGAACGATGTGATCAAGTATTTTAGCTATGTATGAAGATTGTCGTAACCCACTGTTTAGTAATTTTAATAGCCAATAGAAACCAGTAGAATATCAATACGTCAATCGATTTGTCGGTCCCAATTGTATATGAGAAAAGTGTCCCAAGTATTTTATTTGCATCTGTATCAACGATTATGTGGTCTTTCGCAGTATTGAACAATTGCAGAAATCTTTAACGGGCGGTTAGAGGTTAAGCAGTTGGCTTACAGCAATTTAGATTGCTGAAATCAATTCGTCTGGTCTAATTGTATATGGGAGAAGTGTCCCAAGTATTTTATTTGCATCTGTGTCAACTTCTGCCGATTTTGTAGTTTTTCGCAGTATTGGATGATTGCAGAAATCTTTAACGGGCAATAAATAGTTAAGCAGTAGGCTTCTGGAAGTTTAGCTTGCGGAAATTGATTTGGCTGGCCCAATTGTATATGGAAGAAGTGTCCCAAGTATTTTATTTGCATCTGTGTCAGCTTCTGACGATTTTGTGGTTTTCGCAGTATTGGATGATTGCATAAATTTTTAACGGGCGGTTAAAGGTTAAGCAGTTGGCTTACAGCAATTTAGATTGCGGAAATCGATTCGTCTGGTCTAATTGTATATGGGAGAAGTGTTCCAAGTATTTTATTTGGGCTCTGTGTCAACTTTTGCCGATTTTGTCGTTTTTCGCAGTATTGGATGATTGCAGAAATCTTTAATGGCCAATAAATAATTAGGCAGTAGAGTTACGGCAATTTAACTTTCGGAAATTAATTTCATTGGTCCAATTGTATATAGAAGAAGTGTCCCAAGTATTTTATTTGCATCTGTGCCAACTTCTGCGATTTTGTAGTTTTTCGCAGTATTGGATGATAGCAGAAATCTTTAACAGCAAAAAAGTTAACAGTAGGCTTACTGGAATTTAACGTTGAAATGATTTTGGCCCAATTGTATATGAAAGAAGTGTCCCAAGTATTTTATTTGCATCTGTGGCAGCTTTGGACGATTTTGTGGTTTTTCGCAGTATTGGATGATTGCATAAATTTTTAACGGGCAGTTAGAGGTTAAGCAGTTGGCTTACAGCAATTTAGATTGCGGAAATCGATTTGTCTGGTCTAATTGTATATGGGAGAAGTGTTCCAAGTATTTTATTTGCATCTGTGTCAACTTTTGCCGATTTTGTCGTTTTCACAGTATTGGATGATTGCAGAAATCTTTAATGGCCAATAAATAACAAGGCAGTACAGTTACGACAATTTAAATTGAGAAAATCAATTTATTTGGTCCAATTGTATATAGAAGAAGTGTCCCAAGTATTTTATTTCCATGTGCGTCAGCTTCTGTCGATTTTGTGGTTTTTCGCAGGATTGAATGATTGTTGAAATCTTTAATGGCCAATAAATAATTAGGCAGTAGGGTTACGGCAATTTAACTTACGGAAATTAATTTGATTGGTCCAATTGTATATAGAAGAAGTGTCCCAAGTATTTTATTTGTATCTGTGCCAACTTCTGCAGATTTTGTAGTTTTTCGCAGTATTGGACGATAGCAGAAATATTTAACGGGCAATTGAGGTTAAACAGTACAGTTACGGCAAGTTAGCCTTTGGAAACTGATTTTCAAACACAATTGTATTTAGAAGAAGTGTCCCAAGTGTTTTATTTGCATCTGGGTCACTTTGTGCCGATTTTGTAGTTTTTTTGTAGTAAGCAACGATTGCAGAAATCTTTAACGGGCAACTAGAAGTTAATCAGTACACCGACGGTAATTTAACCTCTAAAAATTGATTTGTCAGATATAATTGTATTTAGAAGAAGTGTCCCGAAGTATTTTATTTGCATCTGTGTCAGCTTCTGCCGATTTTGTGGTTTTTCGCAATATTGAATAATTGTAGAAATCTTAACGGGCAATTAAAAGTAAAGCAATACACTTTCGGCAATTTAGCTTTCAAAAATCCATTTTCTGGCCAATTGTATATAGAAGAAGTGTCCCAATCATTTCACTTGCATGCGTGTCAACTTTTGATAATTTTGTATTTTTTTGCAGTATTGGCTGTATGCAGAAATCTTTAATGAGCAATAAAAAGTGAAGGCAATTTAGCTATTGGATATCAATTTTTCTGCCATAATTGTACATAGAAGAAATGTCCCCAAGTATTTGCAACTGTATCAATCACTGCCGATTTTGTGGTTCGCAGTATTGGATAATGGCGGAAATTTTTACAGAGCAGTAAAATTTCAAGCAGTAGATTTACGGCAATTTAGCTTGCAGAAATTGATATCTTTGACCCAATTGTATGTAGAAAAAGTGTCCCATGCATTTTATTTGCATCTGTGTCAACTTTTGCCGATTTTGTGGTTTTTCGCAGTGTTGGATGATGGCAAAAATTTTAATGGCATAAAATTCAAACAGCAGACTTATGGCAATTTACATTGCAGAAATTGATATCTTTGACCCAATTGTATGTAGAAAAAGTGTCCCAAGCATTTTACTTGCATCTGTGTCAACTTTTGCCGATTTTGTGGTTTTTCGCAGTGTTGGATGATGGCAAAAATTTTTAACGGGCAGTAAAAATTCAAACAGCAGACTTATGGCAATTTAGATTGCAGAAATTGATATCTTTGACCCAATTGTATGTAGAAAAAGTGTCCCAAGCATTTTACTTGCATCTGTGTCAACTTTTGCCGATTTTGTGGTTTTTCGCAGTGTTGGATGATGGGCAAAATTTTTAACGGGCAGTAAAAATTTAAACAGCAGACTTATGGCATTTTAGCTTGCGGGAATCAATTTTCTACTTCAATTGTATATAGAAGTAGTGTCCCAAGTATTTTATTTGCATCTGTGTCAACTTCTGCCGATTTTGTGGTTTTTCGCAGTATTGGATGATTGCAGAAATCTTTAACGAGCAATAAAAAGTTAAGCAGTACACTTACGGAAATTTAGCTTGCGGAAATCGTTTTGTTTGATCCAATTGTATATAGAAGAAGTGTCCCAATCATTTTATTTGCATCTGTGTCAACTTCTGCCGATTTTGTGGTTTTCGCAGTATTGATGATTTGCAGAAATCTTTAAGCAATAAAAGTTAAGTAGTACACTTACGGCAATTTAGCTATCGGAAATCGGTTTTCTGACCTAATTGTATATGAAAGAGTGTCCCAAGTATTTTATTTGCATCTGTGTTAACTTCTGCCGATTTTGAGATTTTTCTCAGTATTGGTTGATTGCGGAAAACCTTAACAGGCAATAAAATGTTAGGCAGTACACTTACGGCAATTGGCATTGCGGAAATTAATTTGTATGATCCAATTTTATATATAAGAAGTGTCCCAATTATTTCATTTGCATCTGTTTCAACTTCTGCTAATTTTGAGATTTTTCGCTGTATTGGTTGATTGCGGAAATCTATAACGGGCAATAAAAAGTTAAACAGTAGACTTACGTCAATTGGGCTTGCGGAAATTAATTTTATGACCCAATTGTATGTAAAAGAAGTGTCCCAAGCATTTTATTGGCGTCTGCGCCAACTTCTGCCGATTTTGTGATTTTTCACAGCATTGGATAATTGAAAAAATCTGTAACGGGCAGTTAAAAGTGAAGCAGTAGACTTACGGCAATTTATCTTGCGGAAATCGATTTGTCTGGCCAATTGTATAATAGAAGTGTCCCAAGTATCTTATTTGCATTTGTGTCAACTTCTGCCGATTTTGTTGTTTTTCACAGCATTGGATAATTGCAAAAATTTTAAACGGGCAATTAAAAGTGAAGCAGTAGACTTACGGCAATTTATCTTGCGGAAATCGATTTGTCTGGCCAATTGTATACAGTAGAAGTGTCCCAAGTATCTTATTTGCATTTGTGTCAACTTCTGCCGATTTTGTGTTTTTCGCTATATTGGATGATTGTAGAGATCTTTAATGGGCAATACAAAGTTAAGTAGTAGACTTACGGCAATTTAGCATGCAGAAATCGATTTGTCTGACACAATTGTTTGTTGAAGAAGTGTCCCAAGCATTTATTTACATCTGTGCCAACTTCTGCCGATTTGTGGTTTTTTGCAGTATTGGATAATTGCAGAGTTTTTTAACGGGCAATAAAAGTTAAACAGTAGATTTACGGCAATTTAGCTTGCGAAAATTGATTTTTATGACCCAATTGTATGTAGAAGAAGTGTCCCAAGTATTTTATTGGCGTCTGCGGCAACTTTTGCCGATTTTGTGATTTTTCACAGAATTGGATAATTGCAAAAATCTGTAACGGGCAATTAAAAGTAAAGCAGTAGACTTACGGCAATTTACCTTGCGGAAATCGATTTGTCTGGCCAATTGTATATAGTAGAAGTGTCCCAAGTATCTTATTTGCATTTTTGGCAACTTCTGCCGATTTTGTTGTTTTTCGCTATATTGGACGATTGTAGAAATCTTTAAGGGCGATACAAAGTTAAGTAGTAGACTTACGGCAATTTAGCATGCGGAAATCGATTTGTCTGACCCAATTGTGTGGTGAAGAAATGTCCCAAGGATTTTATTTACATCTGTGTCAACTTGTGCCGATTTTGTTGTTTTCGCAGTATTGGATGATTGTAGAAATCTTAAACGGGCAATTAAAAGTTAAGCAAGAGGCTTACGGCAATTTAACTTGCGGAAATCGATTTGTCTGATCCAATTGTACATAAAAGAAGTGTCCCAAGTCAAGCATTTTATTTGCATAAGTGTCATCTTCTGCCGATTTTATGGTTTTTGCAGTATTGGATGAATGCTAACAGTTAATCAGTAGACTTACGTTAAATTTAATTAGGTCAATCGATTTGTCTCGCAGAATTGCACATGAAACAAGTCTGAAAGCGTTTTTTCATCTCTGTTCACAGTACATCAATCATCATCACAATAGCATCCAATTCTTCAGTAGTTTTTAAAAACTATACGAAGGTAACCCGTGGACTTACGACAATTTTGCTTCCTTCGGTTTCACCGATAGATAGCGCCACTACTTCGTGGCAGCGCTAGCGTCGCTATTTAACCAAACTTTTTAAAGGTACACATCTTGCCATTAATAAAAGGGGGGAGGAGATCGCGTTTTATCCAAAATTAGCAGATTTATTTGCGTATTAAGTATCTAAGCCTATTTCAAGGTTACACCTGAAAATAATAAATCTATTTCTATTATATAGCAAATATAACAGGAGATTCGACTGAAAAAGCCTTGAGCACAAAATCGATAAGACTACGAAAACAAATGCAAATAGTCATAGGGCTAACGTCACAAAAGTAAGAATAAAAAATTGAGCGGAGAAATGATTAATGTACCTTAGAAATTTAAAACATTTTAAATGAAAAGCAATTGTATAAATCCACCAATAGCATTGTAAACCGACTTTAATAGCTTCTTTGCACCACCAGCTTTAGTCGGGGAGCTGCCACTATTTAACTAACGCTTTATGCTTACAGAGGCAAATCAAAAACCGTAAAAATTCCCCTCCTTTTTGTGAGTTGTTATACTAATACAAAAAAGAACAGATAAAAATCGGTTATAATATGACATAATACCAAAATTTTAAAACTCCGTATTTTATTACTGACGAGACAGAACTTTTACTTTTTATAGCAATTTTTGTTTTGAATAAGTAATATAAATTTTTTTGAAGTACAATTTTTAGTGCTGGTAAAATTCTTAATATCGGTAGTTAATTTATATTTGATGATGAAACGTTGCAAAAACTATAACTAATTAAACTGAAATAAAAATTTTTATTTAGGTTGGCCTATTGACATGCGACATTTCTCTCTTGCAATGGCCGTATCTCCGAAAGCAGTTATTTTTTGGTATTAATACTTTAGTTATTTTTTAAAGATCGCGAAATTATCTACAAATTAAATTAGAACTCTTTATTCTCTAAAATGAGGCGTTTTCAAGTTATACATTAATTTAAGTGAAGAAATGTAAAAATTTTAAAATGCATTTTTTTTGAAAACTCCATAATTGCTTTTAAACAAAACATGAAAACAACTTGAGTATAATAATGTTTTTTAGAAAAACCAATCTATTTTGCTGAAAAATTATAATAATAAAAAAATGAGATTGAATTTTTCAACATTTCTTAACGTAATTTAATTCGTAACTCGAGAACCGTTGACTTTAGAGAATAAATTATTCAAGATAGTTTGGATATCATTTCATGATCTTTAAAAATCACTAAATCATTAACCACTACTGTTTTCGGAGACTACGATCATTCGGACGCGCAGGAATGGATTAACGAGATTCCAACGTTTGTTGGAGGTGATCCGCAAGTTGGCTTTGGAAAGTCTAGATTTAACCTTTGGAGTTTTTTCTGATACGTTTGATGTTATCAATCAGCTTTGAGAAAAAATGTCGTTCGGACCGCTGCTTTGGTTAATTATAATGAAGGAAACTAATGCAAGCAAAATGACATGCAGTTAATTGAAAAGATAAAGTTGTGCTTTTGCTTATAGGATTAAATGAACATGGAAAGTGGGTAACTAAACGCCGAAGGGTGTGTTGATTTAAATTCCATTTCAAATATTTTTATACTTGGAAAATTTTAAATAAATAATAATGTACCTACTTAGTAATTTGAAATTGAAAGCGCTAAACTTGAACGTTTTTTCCCTTTTTTTTTAGATATAAAATGCCTGGTACAAAGTGAATTTGATACTGGGAATATGTGAACGACTTTGTAGTGACTGTTAAACGTCTATCTAAAGTTAGTGTTATAAAATATTGATAATAAGCGTGTGTCCCGTGAGACAACTAAATATTTCAAAGTGGAGGCGCAGATAGATAATAAATACCCAAAGGACCGTAACATTATACCCATAATCCGACGATAAACCAATATCATAGAGTGGGGAAAGACTGTAAATGCCTTCTACATCGAGTTTTCCATCGATATTTTTAATAGATATGTCACTGCTAAAATTGTTTTTGAATTATTTATTTCGTTTCCGATAAATATGAGCCGCTAACAAACGTTTTTTAGAATTTCAGATTCTCAAATATTACCATAAACAACAACACTCGGTTCATTGTAGCAATTTCCATTCAAAATCTTTAATTAAGAAGAAGTCAATTAGCAGGAGAACCGTTTTCATCTGTCTACAATGACACTTAACAGTAGGAAATCCTAAATCCTCACACAATTTTCTAAAAGGATCGTGATAAAATAAATAGGAGTAACCAATTGTTTTAGAATTTAAATTTCATCCCGCGTTTAATTAATTTCGAAAGTGTACTCCCGCCGTTAAAAAATGAACAACGCCTTCTCATTGGTCGGCCAATCGGAATCGTGGCCTCATGATAACGACGTGTGCATAAGCCCAACTTAACGATTCGGTCCTACTGTGTTTTTTAAAACTCAAAATAAGTCGCGATAAGATTGCACCAGTCATATAAATTAAAGAAAGCCGGTAAGTTAGCGCAAGAGATACGCTTAATTAAGCTTTCGTTACCTTAGTATTGCGTGGCACACGTAACATCCTTTTTAGTTTGTATTTTATTGAAATAAAATTAATTAACTACACTAATCTACCCTTTCAAAGAGAAAATTAAACGTTTCAGTACTTCACGAATAATGTAACAAAAGGGTAAATTTTAATTACAATTGCAAATTAATTTAAGAAGTCACACGTAAATTTGTAAACCACAGTTTTAAAAAAACGTTGTACTATTCGTAGTCATTTCGTACGTTAGGCAACCCATTTAACGCATGCATGCTATATTATTTTGTTTAAAAGAAAAACAAATGAAAATAAATTATGAAGTAAAAAACTGATGAAAATAGATGGGCGTGGCTAGCGGCGCTGTAATTAGCGATTTTGTTTTCGGCCATTTTAGTTTTGTTAAAACAAATTGAGCCTTCTAACTTGACCTTGAACTTCAAACAAATTAAAGCTAAAACTATTAGAAAACAATCGAAATAAAAGGAGCTATATCGGATGGGCGTGGCTAGCTGCGCTGTAATCCGCTCATTAGCAATTTTGTTTCGTTGAAACATATTTAAACCTCTAATTTCACTTTGAACTTCAAACAAATGAAAGCTGAAACTATTAGAAAACAATCGAAATAAAAGGAGCTATATCGGATGGGCGTGGCTAGCTGCGTTATAATCGGCTCATTAGAAATTTGTTTTGGCCATTTTGTTTTGTTGAAACATATTTATCCTTCTAATTTGACCTTTGAACTTCAAACAAATGAAAGCTGAAACTATTAGAAAACAATCGAAATAGAAGGAGCTATATCGGATGGGCGTGGCTAGCTGCACTGTAATCGGCTTATTAGCAATTTTGTTTTTGGCCATTTTGTTTCGTTGAAACATATTTAGCCCTCTAATTTGACTTTGAACTTCAAACAAATGAAAGCTGAAACTATTAGAAAACAATCGAAATAAAAGGAGCTATATAGGATGGGCGTGGCGTGGCTAGCTGCGTTATAATCGGCTCATTAGCAATTTTGTTTTCGGTCATTTTTGTTTTGTTCAAACACATTTAGCCTTTTATCTTGACCTTGAACTTTAATCAAATGAAAGCTGAAACTATTAGAAAACAATCGAAATAGAAGGAGCTATATCCTTAGATGGGCGTGGCTAGTAGCGCTGTAAGCGCAACTAACTGTTATTGTCAAGCTAAATTTAATAGTTTTTTAAAACTATTTTCCTAAACGAAAAGTGGGGCAAGCCGAATAAAAATGAAAAACTTCATATTTTTCATCTGAGGTAGTTTGCTAGGTGCTCTCAGATGTACCTGTGCTCCTGCTTTATTGTTAATCATAGCAATTTACCGACTGCGTTTTGTCGACGACCAAAAATGTCAAGAAGAGAGGGGGGGGTAAAACTCTTAATTTGACCAGCCTTCTTCGAATGCAATGGTAAACCGGCAAAGTCGCAATCGCGTTAGTAAACCTTTCGTGGGTTTTTATTTTCGGCGTTTTACTTTTCGGCCATTTTGACTTCGGCGATTTTGTTTTCGATGTTTTGACTTTTGGCGTTTTTGTTTCGGCATTTTGACGTTTTACCTTTTTTAGCATCAATTTTTAGTTATCTTAGTGGCACTATCGGTGTTTTTGCTTTTGGCGTTTGACTTCGACGTTTTGGTTTCTTTCAAAATTTTCAGTTTGACTTCGGTGTTTTGATTTTCGGCGTTTTTGTTTTAGTGTTTTGTTTTCGGTGTTTATGTTTTCAGTGTTTTGATTTCGGTGATTTGACTTTTGGCGTTTTTGTTTTCGGCATTTTGACGTGCTACCTTTTCTGGAATTAATTTTGGTTTAGATTAGTGGTACCATCGGTGTTTTGACATTTTGACTTCGGTGTTTTTGTTTTTGGCGTTTTGTTTTCGGTGTTTTTATTTTTTGGTGTTTTTGTTTTCAGCGTTTTAATTTCGGTGTTTTAACTATTGGCGTTTTTTTTTGGCATTTTGACGTGCTACCTTTTCTGGAATTGATTTTCAGTGTAGATTAGTGGTACTATCGGTGTTTTTGGCATTTTGACTTCGGTGTTTTTGTTTTCGGCGTTTTTGTTTTTAGTGTTTTTGTTTTTGGTGTTTATGTTTTCAGTGTTTTGATTTGGGTGTTTTGACTTTCGGCGTTTTTGTTTTCGGCATTTTGACGTGCTACCTTTTCTGGAATTAATTTTTGGTTTAGATTGGTGGTACTATCGGTGTTTTTGGCATTTTGACTTCGGTGATTTTGTTTTCGGCGTTTTGTTTTAATGTTTTTGTTTTCGGTGTTTATGTTTTCAGTGTTTTGATTTCGGTGATTTGACTTTTGGCGTTTTTGTTTTCGGCATTTTGACGTTCTACTTTTTTTAGCATCGATTTTTAGTTATGTTAGTGGCACTATCGGTGTTTTGTCTTTTGGCAGTTTGACTTCGGTGTTTTGGTTTCTTTCAAAATTTTTAGTTTGACTTCGGTGTTTTGATTTTCGGCGTTTTTGTTTTCAGTGTTTTTGTTTTTCGGTGATTTTGTTTTTCGGTGTTTTTTTTTCGGCGTTTTGACTTTGGTGTTCTCGTTTTCGGCGTTTTTCTTTTCGGCATTTTGACTTTGGTAATTTTGTTTTCGGCATTTTTGTTTTCGGTGTTTTTATTTTTCGGTGTTTTTGTTTTCAGTGTTTTAATTTCGGTGTTTCAACTTTTGGCGTTTTTGTTTTCCGCATTTTGACGTGCCACCTTTTCTGGAATTGATTTTCAGTGTAGATTAGTGGTACGATCGGTGTTTTTGGCATTTTGACTTCGGTGTTTTGTTTTCGGCGTTTTGTTTTAGTGTTTTGTTTTCGGTGTTTATGTTTTCAGTGTTTTGATTTCGGTGATTTGACTTTTGGCGTTTTTGTTTTCGGCATTTTGACGTTCTACTTTTTTTAGCATCGATTTTTAGTTATCTTAGTGGCACTATCGGTGTTTTTTCTTTTGGCAGTTTGACTTCGGTGTTTTGGTTTCTTTCAAAATTTTCAGTTTGACTTCGGTGTTTTGATTTTCGGCGTTTTGTTTTCAGTGTTTTGTTTTCGGTAATTTTGTTTTCGGTGTTTTGTTTTCGGTGTTTTGACTTTGGTGTTTTCGTTTTCGGCGTTTTTGTTTTCGGCATTTTGACTTTGGTAATTTTGTTTTCGGTGTTTTTGTTTTCGGTGTTTTATTTTCGGTGTTTTGTTTTCAGCGTTTTAATTTTGGTGTTTCAACTTTCGGCGTTTTTGTTTTCGGCATTTTGACGTGCCACCTTTTCTGGAATTAATTTTCAGTGTAGATTAGTAGGACAATCGGTCGTTTTGGCATTTTGACTTCGGTGTTTTTGTTTTCGGCGTTTTTGTTTTTAGTGTTTTTGTTCTTCGATGTTTATGTTTTCAGTGTTTTGATTTGGGTGTTTTGACTTTCGGCGTTTTTGTTTTCGGCATTTTGACGTGCTACCTTTTCTGGAATTAATTTTTGGTTTAGATTAGTGGTACTATCGGTGTTTTTGACATTTTTGACTTCGGTGATTTTGTTTTCAGTGTTTTTGTTTTTCGGTGTTTTTGTTTTGGTGTTTTTGTTTTCTGCATTTTGACTTTGGTAATTTTGTTTTCGATGTTTTTGTTTTTGGTGTTTATATTTTTTTCTTTTTGACATTTTGACGTGCTACCTTTTTCAGCATCGAGCGTTAGTTTAGATTAGTGGTACTATCGGTGTTTTTGTTTTCGGAATTTTAACTTTGGTGTTTTTGTTTTCGGCGTTTTGTTTTCAGTGTTTTGTTCGGTGTTTTTATTTTTCGTAAAATTTTGTTTTCGGTGTTTTCATTTTGTGGGATTTTGTTTTCGTAAAATTTTGTTTTCGGTTTTTTCATTTTGTGGGATTTTGTTTTCGGCGTTTTGATTTCAGTGTTTTGTTTTCAGCATTTTGACTTTGGTGATTTTGTTTTAGGCGTTTTGGCATTTTGACTTCGGTGTTTTCGTTTTCGGCGTTTTTGTTTTCGGCATTTTGACTTTGGTAATTTTGTTTTCGGCGTTTTTGTTTTTCGGTGTTTTTATTCTTCAGTGTTTTTGTTTTCAGTGTTTTGATTTCGGTGTTTTGACTTTCAACGTTTTTGTTTTCGGTATTTTGACGTGGTACCTTTTCTAGAATTGATTTTTGGTTTAGATTAGTGGTATTATCGGTGTTTTTGGCATTTTAACTTCGGTGATTTTGTTTTAGGCGTTTTTGTTTCCAGTGTTTTTGTTTTTCGGTGTTTTGGTTCTTTGGTGTTTTTGTTTTCGGCGTTTTGACTTTGGTGTTTTTGTTTCGGCGTTTTTGTTTTCGGCATTTTAACTTTGGTAATTTTGTTTTCGGTGTTTATATTTTTCTTTGTTTTTGTTTTCGGCGTTTTTGTTTTCAGTGTTTTTTTCGGTGTTTTTGTTTTTCTTAAAATTTTGTTTTCGGTGTTTTCATTTTTGTGGGATTTTGTTTTCGGCGTTTTGATTTCTGTGTTTTGACTTTCAGCATTTTTGTTTTGACGTGCTACCTTTTTTGGCATCATGTGGAGAGTAGATAATCTCGTACGAGGCACCGACACACTCTCTCCCCGTAGAGTCACACTTTAACTGACTAAAAGCTTCTTTGTTTTTTGTCCATTTTCGCCGTTTGGCGTAACTGATCCACGAGCGCCCAGATTGTTGGTTTGCACCTGGTCAAAAAATGAAATTTTATTTTCCACTTAACTAGGAGTTTCCGCTTTTCCCTAGATCTCAGCCTCTACACCCAACGTCATATCATTTCCAGCAGAGCCTGAATCAGTCCTTCCATTTGCACAGACGCGAGTCATAGTCAGCACCCAACATATGTAACATCTGCAATTTCATGTACATTTTCGGCATTGGCAGGGGAGCTTTTTTCGCGCTCCCCTTATCCATCTTTAGGATGACTATCGGCGTCATCGAGCCGTTGCTTTAAGAAAACAGAAGATTAGAAGTTTTCAGGTTGGTCACCTGCGTGACGCTCCACCTCACTTCGGCTTCGTTCGTAACCGCGTCTATGTCGCTGATGCGGATATTAATGCTCTTTTTCAGGATTTCAAGAATTTCGTTCTATGGACGGTTGCAATACAATCTCGGGGGGTAGCTCAATTTCGGTAGATGGTTCAGGAGTATCTTCTCTGGAGAATCTGGAGAATGAGATTCAGGAGAATCTCATTTGCTCTTTGAAATTCTTGCGTTATTAATTTAGGATCTATTGAGTTCTTGTAAGTTCTTGAACATGTAAGTTCCTTAACTGTTCTAAGGGTTGCGTGTTGTGTTTTTCCGATAACTGTTTTAAATGATCCTTTGGATTCTAGGACGTTTGGATTTCCTTTAAGTAGAATCTCGCCCAAAATATTAGCTTGTAGTTTTGTTTGTTCTTTTTATTGTTTTTGTCGCAAGGGGGCTCAACATCGATGAATAGTTTAATAACCTGGGGAGTTATGGGTGAAATTCTGGGTGTAGACGCAATCGCTCCTTCAAAATCTTCCACAATTAATTTTAGATCTATTGGATTTCTTCTGTTTGTTTCCTGTTCCAGGTAGTTCCCAGCTGTTTGAAGGACTGTGTGTGGTTTTTTCCTAATCATTCAAGTACTTCGTATCTAAAATAATTCTTTTTACTCCTTAGTACAGGTTTCCTAATTTTGTAAAAGAGATCCAGAAGAAGCGTCCATTTTTCTTTGGATCTTCTTCTTGTTTATTGGATGCTATGATTGTTTATAAGTTTTTTACTTTTGAGGGTTGATGATAACGTTTTTGGATGCTACCCCAGATTATGGGACCTTTGAGTGTTCTTCAAATAGAGTTTTGCCCAAAATCTTAGCTTTTTGTTTTTGCCTTTTTTCAATCTGTTTGTTGATGGTTGCCCAGTCTGCTTGAATCTAGTGACGATCATGTTCTCGGACGTCAGTTTTTTTGGCAAACTTCCATCTCAAACAGTGGAAGAACTTCTGATTATTGTTTGGAGGGCGTCTATGGTCGGCCTACCTTTCCTGCACCGTACTGTTCGTTCCAAAGGTCGCCGCTGTTCTCGATGCCCTCTCATTAAGTCTCACAAGAATAATTTTTTTAGGAGTTTTTCGGCTTTGGTAGCTTTTCGGATGGAGATCAGGGCTTCCTTTTTTCACCTCGGGGGGAAACTGTTCACTCGAGGCAGTTGTTGAAGAAGCCCAAATGGTGATGATTTTGAGGGCCGCCTCCGGTATGCAGGAAGGTTTCGAGCCTTATCCGTAGGAACTGTTTTCTGGTAAAGGGAGGCCAGACTTGGATAGTTTGGAAACCGTTGCTTCTTTCAATTTTTAGAGCTTCAACGAGCTCTTCCAGTGTCTCCGCTTGTTGCGCGAGATTTCGTGACTTAGTTTTTTTGCCGACAAGAGAGCATTATTCCCATGTTTGTCGTCCTTTAACTACTCCCTAACACAAGTCGGCCTTTAGTCTCACCTCAAAAAAATCCGCAAATTTGACGTTTATTACAAAATAGCATCGCCCGGCAAAGCGGAGACGGGGGGGGGGGGAAACAAAAATTTGAATATTTAAAAAAAAACTCTCCTCGCAGTCGTTAAACTTTCGAAAAACTAACAAGAACAAAAAAAAGCGCAACTCTTGTAGAGGGCGCTCGAGAAAACAATTAAAGAATAAAATAATTTGACAGCAATTGGGGATTGAACGTATGGCCCGCTGTCTGTAGGGCAATTCCCTAAGCCACCGATCGGCTACGATTAAATTTTAAATTTTATTATGTACAATATATTATCGTTTAAATAAAATACAATCGCAAATAAATAAATAATTAAGTCAACTCCTCGTTTAGGTCATGCACGCTACGTTTGTTTCAAACGGAAAATGACAACAAAACTGTAAAAAATCGAATTAAATGACGATTAAGATCACAAATTGTTTTATGACGCTATAATCGGTTTATTAGTGGCGTTTGGTGTTTTTATGGTTGAACGCACTGTAGGTCAATTGATTTATTAAGTACGCTACGCTACGCTCACAGGTAACTTCAGTGGGAAAAGCAGGTGGGATCAAAAAATAGGTGGACGCCACATAATCGAATTCGAAAATCTTGGCACGAGAAGTAACACGCTAGCCGCTCGGTCATTCGCTCAACACAATTTCAATAGTAATATAAATATTATAAAAAAAATTAATTAATATTGAATAGCAAAAACAATGGGCGTGGCTAGTGGCGCTGTAAGCAGTCACCGTTCGGAGGCTGGAACGTATTATAAACATATTTAGTTGTATATATAATTTTAAAAAAATCAAATCATTAATTAAGAAGACTAATTTAAATTACCATGACAATAATTGAAATCCATTAACTACGGCGTTATATACATTGTCACATCGATTAATGTTTTAGTATTCTCTGTTTGCGACGACGACTACGACAAAATTTTTTTGGGTTTTACTCGTTTAAACGACCTTCATTCACGCATAACCTATAGATTTTCTGTACCGACACGTTATTTCTCAATCGTTTGCCAATTTCTACAGTTTCTAATCACGAACCCCTTCCGTTTTTAAATTCGTTTCCTGTGCGGATTTGTCGGAATTTAAGGACTGAAAAATAGGATTTGAAGATTTTTAAGTGACGTAACGTTGAATTTACATCCTTGTTAAATATTAACTCAAACGTTTTATTAAATAAAGCCACCGTAGCACAATTTACTACAGGGCTGTATTTTAAAGCTTTATTAGAAGGATTACACTTCGGATCAACTCGCACAGAAAATTTATGATTAAATTTAGAATTTTGTATTATTTTCGACTTAAATAATAAAAATTGTTCTAAAAATTTTAACTTTTCAATTATACTTTCACTTTTATAATTTCTAATCCGGGGATTACCCGTCTCGAAGTAAAGGCACGCGAAAAGCACACAAATCGGCTTGTTTTCCATCGCCGATTTGCTAACTGCGCTACTTCATACAAATTCGCGGTTAAAGTTTTTTATGGTTTTATTGCTACTGTTGTTTGGTAAATTTTAATCATATCGATCTGTTGTTTCAAATTTGTGTTTTATTATTTATATTGTAAACATTACGCTCCCAATCTACCGCAACAATTTACAATATACTCAATCGCTAATTAGGTGTCACACATAATATGGTGGCGGATTAAAGCAATTTAAAGAAATACCATTCGGTGTATTAAACGCCCCTGCTACGGTTCCATATCCTCAAGCCAAAAACTCTTTTTTTAGTCTGGCAAAACTGTCGGGATGAAAATTTTCATTAGAGTAAAACGAAATTGTTTTATTTTTTAAGGTGCTGTCAAGAATGTGCCCGCACCGAGGGCGAACCATGCGGCGGCGATCAAGGGTTTAGTGGAACTTGCGAACCCGGATTATCCTGTCAACAACCCGGGCCATCACCAAGTGAGGGAATTTGTCGACCAATCATTTTTGATACGTTTCAAGACACGTGAAGCGAAACAATTAATTTACGTAAGTAAAAAACGTTTAATTATTAGGCTAAAAAATTGGGATGAAGGAGGGTTATACATAAACGAAACGGGAATAATTAAAGTTTGAAATTTACCTGAAACAACTCGGCGAATGCGTTTGATAGTAATTAAAGTTTTGGGTTTTGAGACGTTTTAATCTGTGAAACAGTGAAATGTTTAGGAAAATGCACAAAGTTTACACAATATTGTTAATAATGGGGAACATAACGTGAAGATATAGATGGTATTTAAGATAAAATTGTCGGATCATAACAGGTCCTTGTGAAGTTTAATCTGCACGCATGGCGGTCAGGATGAGGCAAAAACAAATCTTCCTCTCTTGCCGGAACTCGATACCGGCAACCGGATGCATGAACAAGATGTAACCCAACCGCATCACGAAAATGGCCTAACAATAACATAACATCTTATGCGCTACCCACTGACTAAATTACATCGAGATATCTTTTGAAGTAACGTTTTCCATGCTGGCAAAACCTGAAACTCATTTAAGATTACGAACAATTTTTTTTTAAATTAAAAATGCATTTAAGAAACGAAAACATTTTAAATTGAAATTGCTTTTGGTAATTACATAAATTTTTTTTAAAACGACGTTAACTCGAAAATGTGATGTAACGGAAAAAATTTAATTGGAACTCTAATTTCGCCGTTTATAATTTTGACCCTGTAAACGTTAATTTTTATTAAAACATGTCAGTTCAATTTTAATGGAATATCGATTATGAGGTTCATTTCTAAAGCACGTTCCTATATTTGTCTGGTCAAATATAAACTTTTTTATTTCAGTTTGAAAACAATTTGTACTGTGTACTTGAAAAATAAAGATTTTTATTCTTAAACTAAACTAACTAACTTCCCCTAATCCAAAATTGCTTAATTTCTCAGGTAAGCATGTAAATCTGAAAAATTTATAATTTCGAGTAGGGAAGTCGCTGTCTCACATGTTCGACCGTAAGTTCCCACTAGACTGCTCAAGTTTCACCTTCATTTGGCCGCTTGTATGCTGCCATATTACAAAGGACTCACTCACAATAAAACTACAAAAAAAGTGAAGAGCCCTACGGCTTTACGTTCAAGAAACTTGATAATAAGCTTGTCTCAGAAGCTGATGAAACCTTTTGAGCAAAACTTTTTTCGATAAATTAAAAGCTTGATTTACTAAACTTATTTATAAAGATTAATTAATTAAAATTTAGCACAAAAAAGTCAAGCACCAATTATATCGCTCCTGTTTGAATAGAGTCGCTACAATCGCAACTTTCGGTATGGCCGGTACTATGATTAAAAAATATCTCAGTCCTAAAGACTTTAATACTAAAAACAAAATCTAAGAAACACGGTGAGTTTTATAGATTTTGGCAACTTTTTACTTATTTGGGGAGGGGGAGCTATACTTCAAGCAAGTGTTGATATTGTAGAGAGAGCATGGGAATTTGCCTTCATCCAAAGGTTATTACTATTTAAGAAGATACACTAGAAATTATTAGATTTCCAGCGATTATTAGGTTTAAGGTTATTCATACAATAACCCCCCTTCCCCCCTTTCCTTTTTAAATCTGTATAATTTCGAGCTACGCGTTTTTTAGTCATTATTTCCGCCTTTAACTCATTCGAAGTAAATACAAATTTAGACAGAGTTTCTAATAGTTTAAAAGCTAGAGGAGCGGAAGGGGGAGGGGGGAAATACATTATTTTGAAAAGTATAATGGGGGGCTGGGATATATTTCAAAAATAGTTGAAATACATTCGTCCGAGAAAACAAATTGCAAACTTCAAATTGTAAATACAAATTTCGACAGAGTTTCTAATAGTTTAAAAGCTAGAGGAGCGGGAGGGGAGGGACGCATTATTTTGAAAAATATAAAAGGGGGCTGGGATATATTTCAAAAATAGTTGAAATACATTCGTCCGAGAAAACAAATTGCAAAATTCAAACTTTTCTAAAGTCAATAAATTTTGCTAAATAAGAGATAGTGGAATTGGGGGTACGGATATTTTCAATGTACCCATGTTAATATTCTCAAATAAATAAGGTATTATCTTAAATTTTCTCCTTATTTTTAAGCATTTAATCACCTGTCTTCCGATACAGGGGTAGTGGGAGTTTTAATAATTCCCCCCTTTTAAACCTCTTGGTTTATGCAGTCGATTGTAGTCAATTGTAAATTTCAAATTTCAACAAAAGGTGTCAAATCGTGCACGGTTCCGAAAAATAATAAAATTAGTACCTGGGGAACATTTCAAAAATAATTCAAATAATTTGGGGATCTTTCAAGAACATAACATGAATGACAAAATTGGGGAAGTCTGGGGGTATAGAATTCCCCCCATTTTTCTATTCTCTCTCCAATATAACAATGTCAGGATTTCCAAAGAAACTAAAAAAGTATCATAAAATCTTTCCATGTGGGGGCACTGGGGGGTATTCCAAACCATTTCACGCTTCTCCTAGCAAATTGAAGATTTACTCGAAAAATGAAAAATTGTAAATCTAGCATGGTTTTGAAAAATATAATTAGCGGCTGGGAAATATTCCAAAATTGTAACTTTTGAACAACAATACAGAGGTTCTGGGGGGGTACTTCATACTCCCTACCTCCAATACTCTCTCGAATTATGCAGTCTATCTTTCTCATAAATCAAAGAGGAATAGCAAATCTTACACGGCTATGAAAATTAAAATTAGCGGTTGGGGAAGAAGTTAAGACATAAAAAGAAAAATAGAGACCGGAGGTTTGAGGAGATGGAAATTGGGTTGGTATGTAATTTTTAAAGAATTAATTTTCTTTTCTATGATACAGAAGTACTGGATACTCCATACAGGAGGAGTACTATATACCTCCCTGACCTCCAAGTTTCTGCAGTTTAAACTAAAGATGAAAGATGGTAAAAGTAAAATAAAAATTCTCAATATGGAGATCTGTAGACAAAACTGAACTAAAATATAATGATCAAAATGTTGAGATGGGGGTTAAATTCTCTAATATATCTATGGGAATATTCCCAAGTATACCAAAGCGGTACCATAAACTGCTCCTTTTATTTTTAACGTAAGTATTTAAGAAGCATATAAGGGAGGGGGTATATAAACTTCCCATTGTATCCAAGTTAATATTCTGAAGTAAATTATGAAATATCATAAATTTTCTCCTTACTTTTTAAGCATTTAACCATCTATCTTTCAATACAAGGGTAGCGGAGGTTTTAATAATCCCCCCTCCCCCGACTTCTTGGTTTATGCAATTTATTTTTTTAGTAGCAAATTGCCGATTTTAATAAAGAATAGTTCAAAAAAATAAAATTAACCGTTAGAGAGCAATTCAAAAAATTCTAATAGAACCTGGGGAGAACTTAAATAAAATATAGAAACCGTGACGACTAGGAATTATAGAAAACTCTCCAATATTTCCTGAAGATCTAAAGCGGTATCATAAATGTTTTCCATAATTTTAAACATTTAATCTTTAGTCTTCCGGTACAGAGACACTGGGGGGAGTACTCCATATCCCCACACCAGTTTAGACCAGGACTAAACGTTTTGTTCTTATTTGCAGTGCATTGAAAATTTAAACTATGGATAAAGGATAAAGGACCATCGATAACGTAATTTTCACGTCAAACTACGTAATATCTGACATATCTGAATAATTAACGTAAATGTAACGTTAACTTCTTAGCTGGGAAAGCAACACTACAAAGTTCAATAAATTTAAAAAAGAGGATGTAATATAAACTTTTCGTAATTTTCACGTCAATACTACGTAATATTTGACGCATATAAATAATTAACGTCAATGTGTCGTTAACTTCTTAACTGGGAAAGCAATACAACAAAGTTTAAAAAATTTCAGAAAAGGGATGTAATAATAAATTTTCGTAATTTTCACGTCAATACGACATAATATTTGACGCATCTGAATAATTAACGTAAATGTAACGTTAACTTCTTAACTAGGAAAGCAACATAACAAAGTTTAAAAATTTCGGAAAAGAGATGTCATAATAAATTTTCGTAATTTTCACGTCAATACGACGTAATATTTGACGCATCTGAATAATTAACGTAAATGTAACGTTAACTTCTTAACTGGGAAAGCAACATAACAAAGTTTAAAAATTTCAAGAAAGAAATGTAATATAAAATTTTCGTAATTTTCACGTCAATACGACGTAATATTTGACGCATCTGTATAATTAACGTAAATGTAACGTTAATTTCTTAACTGGGAAAGCAACATAACAAAGTTTAAAAATTTCAGAAAAGAGATGTCATAATAAATTTTCGTAATTTTCACGTCAATACGACGTAATATTTGACGCATCTGAATAATTAACGTAAATATAACGTTAACTTCTTAACTGGGAAAGCAATATAACAAAGTTCAAAAATTTCAGAAAAAGAGATGTAATAATAAATTTTCCTAATTTTTACGTTAATACCACGTAATATTTGACACGCACTTAAATAATTAACGTAAATGTGTCGTTAGCTTCTTAACTGGGAAAGCAATACAACAAAGTTCAAAAAATTTCAGAAAAAGAGGATGTAATAATATATTTTCGTAATTTTCACGTCAAGATTACAGAATATCTTACGCATCTGAATAATTAACGTAAATGTAACGTTAACTTCTTACCTGGGAAAACGCACATCCATTTAAAAATTCAGAAAATTATAATTTTTGTAATTTTATAATAGACGATAACTTCCTGTATACAATTTCGTGTTTACGGCAACTTTATGCTCATGTTCTGTTTTAGTAAATGTAACTATTTTTACCGGGAAAAACAGACAATTTTAAAAAAATTTAAAAAATTAAAATTTTGTTTTTCCCCCGTATATATTTTTGCCAACTTTATCTTTGTTCTGTTTTAATTACGGCGTTTTTGTTTACGGTGTATTGATTTCGATTTTTCTGCAAATGTATATTGTTTTCAAAACTTTTAAATTTCGAAATTTTTTTGTTTTGGGAAAAAATTTGTATTTTGCCATTTTTATTTTCTGTTTTTATTTCCCGGGTATTTTTTTTTAGGGAAATTTTATTCTTACCTGGACGCTTTTAAAATTTGAAAATTTTTTTCAGAATTTTTGATTCGGTATTTTTGCTTTTGGACTTTATTTTTTTGACTTTTTTTTCGTTTTGTTTTCGGTATTTGTTTCGATGTTTTACTTTGACTTTTTGTTTTCGGTGTTTTGTTTTCGGTATTTTTGTTTTCGATTTTTATTTCGTTATTTTATTGGCGTTTTGTTTTCGTATTTTGTTTTCGGTATTTTTTTTTTACGTTTTACTTCGTACTTTTGTTTCGGGTTTTGTATTTTCCGATTTAGTTTTCGTATTTTATGTTTTCGATATTTTAACTTGTTTTGTTTTATTTCGGTGTTTTCACGGTGTTTTGCTTTCGGCTTTTTGTTTTCGATTTTTGTTTTCGGTATTTTTAGTTTTCGATATTTTAACTTCGGCGTTTTGTTTTCGGTGTTTTGCTTATTTTTTTTTACGCGTTTTTTTTCGTATTTTTGTTTTATTTTTTGTATTTTTATCGGGTTTTGTTTTCGATTTTATTTTCCGTTATTTTGTTTTCGGCGTTTTGTTTTCCGTATTTTGTTTTCGTATTTTATTTTGATATTTAACTTCGGCGTTTTGTTTTCGTGTTTTGGCTTGGTGTTTTTGACTTTTCGATGTTTTGTTATCGGTGTTTTGTTTTGATGTTCTTTGTTATTTTGTTTCGGTTTTGTTTCCGTATTTTTGTTTTCGATTTTATTTTCGTTTTTCTGTTTGGCTTGGTTTTTGTTTTGTTTTGTATTTTCGTATTTTCGGTGTTTTGCTTATCGGTGTTTTTGTTTTCGATGCTTTCACTTCCGAGTTATTTTTTTTGCTGTGTTTTTGTTTTCCGTATTTTTAATTTTCTATATTTTAACTTTGGCTAATTTGTTTTCAGTGTTTTGGCTTGGTGTTTTCTTTGATTTTTTAATTTTGTTTTTCGGTATTTTGAGTCGGTGTTTTTGCTTATCGGTGTTTTGTTTTCGATGCTTTCACTTCGTGTTATTTTGTTTGCGTTTTTTTTTCCGTATTTTTAGTTTTCATTTTTTTCGGTTTTGTTTTCGGTGTTTTGTTTCGATGTTTTCACTTTCGGGTTTTTTTTTGCGTTTTGTTTTCCGTATTTTAGTGTTCCGTTATTTTATGTTTTTGATGATTTTACTTTCGGTTTTTGTTTTGGGTTTTTTATTTTGCTTTTATTTTCGTTTTGATTTTTGTTTTCGGTGTTTTGTTTTTGATGCTTTCACTTCCACGTTATTTTTCTTGCGGCGTTTTTGTTTTCCGTATTTTTATTTTTCGATATTTTGACTTCGAAGGTTTTGTTTTCGGTGTTTTGGCTTTTCTGCTTGTTTTTTTTTGTTTTCGGTTTTTTTATTTTCGATGTTTATCGTTATTTTGTCGTTTTGTTTTCGCGTTTTCATTTTGCGTTTTTGGTTCGGCGATTTGATTTTCGTGTTTTTGTTTTCGGCGCTTTTGTTTTCGATGTTTTGACTTTGCTGTTTTTGTTTTCGATGTTTTTGTTTTTTGGATATTTTGTTTTTCGGTATTTTTGTTTTGGCCATTTGACGTGTTAACGGTTCTTTTGCCACTAGATTTACTTACAATCTGTAGTAAATCGATATTTTAATATAAACATGAAGAATGGCAAATCATACACTGAGCAAGAAAACAAAATTAGTAGCTGGGGAGCATTCTCAAATTAGTTCAAATAAGTTGGGAGATACGTCAACATCACACAATGAAAAATAGAAAACGAAGAATTTGGGGATATAGAACTCTCCCCCCCCCTCCCAGTATAATATTTTATTATTTCCAGTAAGTATATAAAGCGGTGCCATAAAGTTTCTCTATAATTTTAAAACATTGAATATTATGTCTTCCAATATAAGAGCCCTGGGGAAACACCATACCCCCCAGATCTCCCTAGATCTGTAGTAAATTTACGATTTAATCAATTTTCGTAAGATGCAAACAGTTTTTCCGTCCTAAAAAATAGAATTAGCGGTTGGTAAATCTATCTGTTAATATCAAAAATAAAAACTGGGAAGGGGTATTTGGGGCAGATGATGGGTGGAAATAGAATATCCCTAGTACTCTAGTGTCAAAAGAAAAAAGTTAAATTTTTACAAATTACTAAAAAACTTCGTGGTACCGCTTTAGTTTTTTTTGGAATATTAGCATAGGTGTATTGGGGAAAATAGATCATTGGGTTGGAATCCAGTTCCAGACAATATTTAAGCATTAAAGGTAAGAAATTTCTTTTCATTTTTAGATTACTCGTTTGTCGATGTGGATTTAATCGTTCCTACGGCGTCTGCGAATTAATTTTACCTTACACAATATTCTGAGACAATTCAAACTGTTCCAACGAAATTCTGTTTAAGTTTTTAAGAATAACTGTACGTTTGATATCACTAGGTAGGGAGAAGATAGTATAAATCCTTTCCAAATGGCCGTACATGTCAATTAATTTAAATTACCAAAAGCGGAGAACATTTAAAATACTGTTCAAAACCTGATTTTTCAGAAGAGAACTGCCTAAAAGTTTCATAGGGTGAGGCGCCATGAGGCCTGGTGGTTAAAATACCTTTAGATGCCTTGTCAACATTCAATGGACTAATTATGCGACGTTTTAAAATCCGTCATGTTTTCCAAGAATTGAGGTAACTGCCTTTTGTTTTAAATTTGGGCGCCGTCTTTTGACCCTTGTGGTTTTCGGTGTTTTGATTTTTTTCGATTTTTAACTTCGGCGTTATTTGTTTTCGGTTTTTATTCGCTGTTTTTGTTTTGAATTTTTATTTTTCGACTTTTAATTCGAGTTTTTGTTTATAATGTTTTGGTTCGTACGCGTTATTTTGCTTTCGGCATTTTTTTTCCGTATTTTTGTTTTCGATATTTTTATTTTGGATATTTTAACTTCGGCGTTTTTATTTTCGGTCTTTAACTCGGTGTTTTTCCTTTAGGCATTTTGCTTTCAGCATTTTTATTTTCGATGTTTTCACTTCCGCGTTATTTTGTTTGCGGCGTTTTTGTTTTCCGTATATTAGTTTTCCGTATTTTTATTTTTGATATTTTAACTTCGGCGTTTTTGTTTTCGCTGTTTTTGCTTTTGGCATTTTGGTTTTGGTTTTGTTTTCGGTATTTTGCATTTCGGTGTTTTTGTTTTCGGTATTTTGTTTTCGTTATTTTTATTTTTGATATTTTAACTTCGGCGTTTTTTTTTGGTTTTCTGGTGCTTTGACTTTCGGTTTTTTGTTCAGTTTTTGTTTTGATGTTTCACTTCCGCGTTATTTTGTTTGCGGCGTTTTTGTTTTCCGTATTTTTGTTTTCGGTATTTTTATTTTTCGATATTTTAACTTCGGCGTTTATTGTTTTCGGTGTTTTGGCTTCGGTGTTTTTGCTTTTGGCATTTTTTTATTTTTGTTTTTCGATGTTTTTGCTTATCGGTGTTTTTGTTTTCGATGCTTTCACTTCCGCGTTATTTTGTTTGCGGCGTTTTGTTTTCCGTATTTTGTTTTCGGTATTTTTATTTTTCGATATTTTAACTTCGGCGTTTTTGTTTTCGGTTTTAGCTTCGGTGTTTTTCCTTTAGGCATTTTGTTTTCAGCATTTTGTTTTCGATGTTTTCACTTCCGCGTTATTTTGTTTGCGGCGTTTTTGTTTTCCGTATTTTTGTTTTCGGTATTTTTATTTTTTGATATTTTAACTTCGGCGCTTTTGTTTTCGGTGCTTTGAGCTTCGGTGTTTTGCTTTTGGATGCTTTGTTTTTTTCGTGTTTTGTTTTGATTTTGTTCGATTTTGTTTTCGATGTTCTTGCTTATCGGTGTTTTTGTTTTCATTGCTGTTTTCCGTTTTTCTTTTCGGTTTTGTTTTCGGTATTTTTATTTTTCGATATTTTAACTTCGGCGTTTTTGTTTTCGGTGTTTTGGCTCGGTGTTTTTGCTTTTGCATTTTTTTTCGGATTTTTGCTTTTTGGATGTTTTGCTTCATCGGTGTTTTTGTTTCGTGTTTCACTTTCGCGTTATTTTGTTTGCGCTTTATTGTTTTTCTATTTTTGTTTTCGGTATTTTTATTTTTCGATTTATTTTTTTTCGGTGTTTTTGTTTTCGGTGTTTTGTTTCGATGTTGTTTGCGTTTTGTTTTCCGTATTTTTGTTTTCGGTATTTTTATTTTTTGACGTTTTAACTTCCTTTGTTTTCGGTGTTTTGGTTCGTGTTTGTTTGTTTTGTTTTCGTATTTTGTTTTCGATTATTTGTTATCGGGTTTTGTTTTCGATGCATGTTCATTTTGTTTTCCGTATTTTTATTTTTTGATTTTTTAACTTGAGCGTTTTTGTTTTTGGTGTTTTGGCTTCGGTAATAATTTAGGGAATTTAAGAACTTGAAATAAATAAGGACAGTTTATTTATTTCAATGTTCCCAAGGAAAATAGTACTGTAACATAAGGATTTTTCATAATTATTAAATCTGCCAAGACACTATTAAAATAAGAGTGCACTGAAGCACTTTATCCCTCCCCCGGCCCCCAATTTATTTTTACCTGTTGTAAATCGTAGCTTTAATCAAAAAGTAAAATATTTCAAACATACTTCCTATAGAGGATTTGTGAATAATAGGAAATAATATACAGCAACCGAGAGATTTGGGGGTCGGGGAAGGGGGGTATGAAAAACCTTCTCCCCGCCTCACTCCTTTAACTACAGCGGTATTATGAATTTCAGGAACCACAGTGCCATCACAAAGATTCTTTATAATTTTTTTGTCTTTTTATACAGATGCACTGGGAGGAACTTTAACCCCCCCGACCCCCTACGGTTAGCAGTGTAATTATGTCGCTAATTAATAAAAGATTTAAACTATGGATAAAAAATAGTAAATCTGGGTTCCAAAATTAAAATTACCGGCTGGGAATATTCTAAACCTTCTGAAAATAGTTTAAACAAGGAAGGGGGTACAATCTGTAAACAACAGAAAATAAAAGCCTGGGTGTTTGGGAAGTATGGAATCCCACCTCCCTCTAGTGCATTTATGACAATATTCTTATGGGAACTGAAGCGGTATCATGAAATTTCTCCATAATTTCCTTTTATAATACAGAGTTAGTCAGAGATTCTTTACATCCCACAAACTCCCCCCCCCCTTTTCGGTCTAATCAGTTTATTCTTATGTGTAGCGATTGGAAGATTATAACGACGAACAAAAATTGTAAATTTTGCACGGTTCTGCAAGATAAAATTAAAAAAATAGTTTCAGTAAGTTTTCTGGTTCTGATATAAGGGCACAGGGAGTACTCTATGCTCCCCCAAGACTCCTAGTTAGTAAAAAATGAAATTAAAGATTTAAACTATGGATAAAATAAATCTTTCACCGTCATAAAACATAAAATTGTCAAAATCAAAAATTAAAAAATAAAAACCGGGAGGTCTGAGGGAGGGGGGGTTAGTAGTAAGTTGCATATTTCAACATAGGATGGTAAATCGTTGATGGTTTACTTACAGGGAAACAGCGTCTGGGGAGCATTCTAAAGGATGTTTGAAGAAGCTGAAGGTTTTGTCAACAACTAAAATAAACCGGGGGGGGGAGTGAACTTACCAAAACACCTATGTAAATCATCTCAGACGGACTAAAGCGGTACCATAAAGTATCTGCATAATTTTTAAACACATTTATTTTCTTGTCTTCTGGTACAGGGACACTGGGGATACCCCATACCTTCCGGACCTCCCGATTTATGCAGTCTATTGTTTTAGTAGTAAAACAAAAGTAGAGAAGCATTTCAACTTAGAGATCTGTGAACAACTGAAGTAAAAAAAAACTGGGAATACTCCCAGTACCCCTAGTCCATATTCTCAGGAAAACTAATTTGGAATATGAGAAATCTGTAACATTGAAAAGCTGGTGGGGAGTATTTTAAAAATAGTATAAATAAGTTGTGCAATCTGCGGACAATATGAAATGAAAGATAGGAACTGGTAGTCAGGTGGTATGAAATACCTCAGGTATCATCATGTCAAGACTCTCGAGGGAATAAAGCGGTATCATAAAGTTTCTCCATAATTTTTAATCGCATTTAATGCTGTCAGTATTAGATATTAAATTTATTAAAGCTACCCATGAGTTTTCCATTATATAGGTACTTCACGAGTTTGCAATTGTAAAAGTTATACCTAGATAATTTATATTGCGAACTTACTGTTTTGAATTATTCCACTCATTATATTAAGCTTTGTCTAAGTGGCAATAAGTTTTTAAATTATAATCTCTGGTATTTATGCAGAATTCTTTTGAGAGTACATAGTAAAGTTTGATAAACACTAATTACTATTTATTTGAATACCCAAACTTCTTTAATTAATTATTCAGATACTTAGGGAAAGTAATAGAGAAAATGATGTAAACAAAGAAGAGTAGTGAAAGTAAGCGGATCTTAGGCCACTTTAATTGATTTAACAGGAAATTAATAAATTTCAAGTTTGACCTTGATTTATTAAATTAAAAAATGATCCAGGATCCGCTTACTTTAACTACTAAGAATATTTGCTCGTTAACAGTTGATTTATAGGTAGCAGATCTCAACACCCACCACATCTTCTTGTTAATGAAAATTGTAGGTTCGGGTTCTATCCTCGTTCAGGAATATTTTTTTTATTAAAAACTTTCAATTACCTGTAGGTTTAAATAATTTCGGATTGGATTCTTTTCCAAACGAACGTTTTCTTTTTAAATGATCGGAAAATGGAAAATTGCATGGACGGCCAATTTTCCTTTTATTTTTCTAGCAGATGTTTAGTTTTATTTTGATATCGGGAAGAGTGTAGGTTATTACCGGAAAACTTGGCTCTCCGAAAAGCCAATAAAACCGAAAATGCAGTGGAAAGCAAATCTATAATTTTTAATAATACATTTTTTTTTAAATTGAAGTGCTCAACCGGCGCGATACAATTCGCAGATTAAAAAGTTTATGAGACGAAAGATATTATCGATAAAGCGATTTCTAGAAGAAAAAACCTCATTACGTTTTCTTATCATTTGATTTACTTTTGATGTTCGAACCGAACGAGAGAGTTGATTTTTAACTGAAAAACTTGTATTTGATACAAAACGTGAAGAAGTCTCTCGAGATTCTCGTGCTGTAGAAAGTTGTCGCTTTAGAAAACACAATCATTAATGCATTTTTGAGAATTTAAGTGTCACAAAGTTGATAAAGCAAAACAAAATTCGCCTTTTTTTAATAAAAACAAAGTTAAGACAAAACGATTCCGTCGTGTAAAATAAATGTCGCTGGATAAGAAACATTTTGCTGCAACTTCAAATTGAAACTTTTAGCTTATTTCATGGACGACTGGCAAACATTAAGATTAACCACCACAAAGTTTGCCCTAAAAATTAAACTTTCTTAATCACAAGAAAATTTTTCGATTTTTTAAACGCTGCTGGGTGGCAGCAAAGCTCCTATTCCTGTCATTCTTTTCAGTTTAGGAAAGTACAAAAATATCTCGAATTTGGTCCAAAGTTTCGAAAAAGTTTCATAAATTTAATTTTATTGTAGTTACGTTTGTATTGTGGATAGTTTTTTTTTTGGCTTTCCTGTTCACCAAACTTTGCGTTAATAATAAAAAAACTTTATGACCTAATAAAGGCGGCCCTTATGTTGTTACATAGAATGACCAACTCGAAACTGACATTTTATTTATTTTAAATATTTTATTACACCTCTTAAGAAAAGTGTCACTTTTCATTTACTTTCTTTAACAATATGAAGTTATAAAAGCGACACGATTAAGTTACTTGGGAAACTTTGCCATTTTTAGGGTGATATAATTAAATTTTTATATTTGGCGCTCTAACCTCTAAAATTACATCAAACTTATGTTGTTTTTAAAAGCCCCAATCTTCCAGATCGCTAACCTAATCCTCCCGTTCACCCCGATTCTAAATTTAAACTTTAGGGCCACCCACTTCCCTATTTAACAAACATGCGGGCGGATTACAAATTCGATACAAAATATCAATATTTCTAATAAACTTTTTTATAAATGCAATTCCTTGGTCTATTAATTACAAAAATTTTCCAAAAAAAATTCAAAAAATGCAAGTTTTACTGTGTGAATCGCCCTAGGCGCCGTTCATTCAACGCCATCCGCACGTGGCGTAACAATAGCAAATAATTTACAGTTTACAATAAATACTAAGGACAAAGTGGTAAATAAGTAAATAATAAAAATGTTGAGTATTTGGAAACCTTAACAATTCCAAACCTCGATTGAACAAATTTTTCCCAAAACTCAAAAAGAAAATCTTTAAAATTCCTTAGAAATCTTTAGAATTCAAAATTTTTTGTACACAAAAAACCTTTTTAAAATTTTTGGAAACCTTTGTTATTCTTTGAAATTTCTTAAAAACCCTAAAATTACAAGGAAATCTTAGATTTCTCTAGAAATTATAGTAATTACTGGGAAATTTTATTCTGAGTTTCGAGAAATCCTTTGAGATTTCTCGAAAATCTTCAAAAGTCCGAATCTTGTGTACGTAAATAACCTTTTCCAAGACATCAAATTTCTTTAAAATTTTTGGAATTTCCATAAATTAAATTGGAATTTTTAAAATCTTTAAAGTTCATTGAAAACCTATCGAATTCTGTAGATGTCTTTTGAATTTTTTGAAAAATTTTGTTATTTCTTATAAATCTTTGTAATTCATTGGTAATTTTGAAAAATATTGAGACATCTTTGGAATTTTTGGAAATCTTGAAATCATTAAAAATTATTCAAGTTCTTTGAAAACGTTTGGAGTTCCATATATGTAAAAAGAATCTTTAAATTTAAAATCTTTAGAATTCATTAAAAATATTTCGAATTTCTGGAATTCCCAATCCTTAATTTAAAATTCTTTAAAAATCTACAAAATTCTTTGCAAATATTTCGAATTTTTGAAAAATCTATCATATTCTGTATATATTTTTAGAATTTCTTAAAAAAATTTGCGTCTTTTGAAATCTAAATCCTTAGAAATCTTTAAAATTATTAGGAAATCTTTGAAATTATCTGGAAGATATTCTAATAAATTTCTGAAATTTTTGAAATTTCCATAAATTATATTGGAATTTTTAAAATCTTTAAAATTCATTGAAAACCTATCGAATTCTGTAGATGTCTTTTGAATTTTTTGAAAAATTTGGTTATTTCTTATAAATCTTTGTAATTCATTGGTAATTTTGAAAATATTGAGACATCTTTGAATTTTGGAAATCTTGAAATCATTAAAAATTATTTAAGTTCCTTGAAAACGTTTGGAGTTCCTTATATGTAAAAAAGATCTTTAAATTTAAAAATCTTTAGAATTCATTAAAAATATTTCGATTTTCTGGAATTCCCAATCTTTAATTTAAAATTCTTTAAAAATCTACAAAATTCTTTGCAAATATTTCGAATTTTTGAAAAATCTATCATATTCTGTATATATTTTTTAATTTCTTAAAAAAATTTGCGTCTTTTGAAATCTAAATCCTTAGAAATCTTTAAAATTATTAGGAAATCTTTGAAATTATCTGGAACACTTTAAAATCATTGAAAAAGCTTGGAAGCTTTTTGAAGCCTTTGCAGATTCATATTTTTTATATTCCAATTCTTTAAATTCTTTGGAAATTTTTGCAAGTCCTAATTTTGTCGAAGCAAATTTTCAATAAATTTTTCCCTAGTGGACCATCAAATTTCTTTAAAATTTCTGGAATTCTCTAAACTTCGTTAAAAATCTTCAAAATTTGTTGTAAATTTTTAATATTCTTTAGAAATCGATCGAATTCCTTAAAAATCTTTTGAATTCTTTGGAAGCTTTTGCTATTTCTTATAAATTTTTGAAAATCTTTGTAATTCATTGATACATTTTTAAAAATAATAGAAAATCTTTCAAGTTCTTTGGAAATCTTTAGAGTCATTAAAAATTATTCGAGTTCTTTGAAAACTCTTGAAATGCATATAATTCTTAAGAAAGCTTTGAAATTCGGTGCAGATCTTTGGAATTCTTTTGAAATCTTTGGAATTATTAGGAAATTCTTCAAGTTTCTTGAAAGTATGCAAAATTCATTGCCAATGTTTTAAATTCAGTAGAAACCTTACCGTCAACTTTCTTTAAAATTACTGGAATTCCCAAATCTTCATTTGAAATTCTTTAAAATCCTGGAAATTCAACGTAAATTTTTTAGAAATCATTAGTCGTAAGAAATACAAATCATTGCATTTCTTTAAAAATTTTGAAATTTTCTTAGAAATCTTTGAAATTCCTAGAAAATCTTTAAAATTCATTGAAAATTATAGTAATTACTGAGAAATCTACTAAATACATTGGAAATCTTGTGATGAGTTTCTTACAAATCTTTTGGAATCTTTGAAAATCTTCAAAAGTCCAAAATTTGTGTAAATAAATATTTACTCTTTTGTGAGAAATCAAATTACTTTAAAATCTTTGGAATTCCCATAAATTATTTTAGAAATTTTTGAAAATCTTAGTATTCCTTTGAAAATTTTAAAATTTTCTTAGAAATCTCTGAAGTACCTAGAAAATCTTTAAAATTCTTTGAAATTTATAGTAATTACTGGGAAATCTACTAAATTCATTAAAAATCTTTTGAGTTTCTTACAATCTCAAATCCAAGGAGTTCTTGAAAAACTTCGGAAGTCCGAATCTTGAGTACGTAAATATTTACCTCTTGCAAGACATCAAATTTCTTTAAAATCTGAAATTTTCATAAATTATTTTAGAATTTTTTGAAAATTTTTGTATTTCTTTGGAAATTTTGGAGTTTTTTTTAGAAATTCCTGAAATTCCTAAAAATCTTTAGAATTCTTTGGAAATTATAGCAATCACTGGAAAATATACTACATTCAGTGGAAATCTTCTGATGAGTTTCTTACAAATCCTTTGCAGTCTTTAAAAATCTTCGGAGGTCCGAAATTTGAGTATATAAGTATTTATCTTTTGCGAGACATCAAATTTCTTTAAAATCTTTGGAATTTTTATAAATTATTTTGGAATTTTTGGGAATCTTTGTATTTCTACGAAAATTTCAAATTTTCTTAGAAATCCCTGAAATACCTAATAAATCTTTAGAATTCTTTGGAAATTATTGTAATTACTGGGAAATATACTAAATTCATTGGAAATCTTCTGAAGCATTACTTACATATCCTTTGAAGTCTTTGCAGATCTTCGAAAGTCCAAAATTTGTGTTCATAAATATTTACTCTTTTGCAACACATCAAATTTCTTTAAAATCTTTGGAATTCCTATAAATAATTTCAGAAATCATTGTATTTCTTTGGAAATTTTGGAATTTTCTTAAAAATCCTGAAATACCTAGAAAATCTTGAGAATTTTTTAGAAATTATTGTAATTACTGAAAAATCTACTAAATTCTTTGGAAATTCACTGATGAGTTTCTTACAAATTCTTTGGAGTCTTTGAAAATCTTTAGAAGTTTAAAATTTGTGTACATAACTGTTTATCATTTGCAAGACTTTAAATTTCTTTAAAATTTCTAGAATTTCCACAAATTATGTATTTTGGAATTTTTTGGAAATCTTTGTGTTTTTTGGAAATTTCTGATTTTTTAGGAATTCCTGAAATGCTTTAAAATCCTTTATAATTTTTTGGAATTCATGATAACTAATAACAAATCTTTTTAATTTATTGAAAATCTCTTGAGTTTTTACAATTTTAATTCCAAGAAAGTTCTTGAAAATCTTTGGAAGTCTAAAATTTGTGTACATAAATATTTACTCGTTTGCAAAACATCAAATTTCTTTAAAATCTTCGGATTTTTCATAAATTATTTTGGAACTTTTTAGAAACTTTGTATTTCTTTGAAAATGTCTGAATTTCTTTAGGAATTCTTAAAATTCCTAAAAAATCTTTAAAGCTTTATTATAACTAATAGGAAATCTATTGAGTTCATTAAAAATCTTTTGAGTTTCTTACAATCCCAAATCCAAGGTAGTTCTTGAAAATCTTCGGAAGTACAAAATTTGTGTGCATAAATATTTACCTTTAGCAAAAATGAAACTTTAAAATTTTAGAATTTCCGTAAAATTTTTGAAATTTTTGAAAATATTGGTATTTTTTGCAAATTTCTAAATTCAATGAAAATCTTTGGAGTTTTTAACAATCTCAAATCCAAGGAAGTTCTTGAAAATCTTTGAGTTTTAACAATCTTAAATTCAAGGAAGTTCTTGAAAATCTTCAAAAATCCGAATGCTGTGCACATAATTATTTACCTTTAGCGAGACATCAATTTTTTTTAAAATTTTTGGAATTTCCTTAAATTATTTTGGAAGTTTTTGGAAATCTTGGTATTTCTTTGCAAATTTCTGAATTTTTATGATAATTCTTGAAAGTTCTAGAAAATATTTAGAATTCTTTGGAATCCATTATATCTAATGTGAAATCTCTTGAGTTCATGGAAAATATTTTCAATTTCTTACAATTGTAAGTCCAAGGAAGTTTTTGAAAATCTTGGAAAATTCAAAATTTGTGTACATAAATATTTACCTTTTGCGAGACAACAAATTTCTTTAAAATGTTTGGAGTTTTCATAAATTATTTTGGAATTTTTTGGAAATCTTCGTATTTCTTTGGAACTTTCTAAATTTCCGTAAAAATCTCTAAAATTCTTAAAAAATCTTTAGAATTTTTTCGAAATTATAGTAATTACTAAAAATTTACTAAATTCATAAAAAATTTCGAGTTGATTAAAAATCTTTCGAAGATTTTGAAAATATTCGGATGTTGACGTTGAAAAATTTGGAAGTCTGTGTTTATTGGAAATGTTTTCAAGTCAATGTAAATCTTGTAAATTCTTTTTAAATTTTTTGAATTTATTGGAAACCTTTAGAATTCTTTAAAAAATTTTAAAATTACAAATCTTGCGTACAAAAATATTTATATCTTGAGATCCATTAAATTTCTTTAAAATTATTGGAATTTTTATATGTAAATTATTTTAGAAATTTTTTGAAATATTTGAATTATTTAGAAATTGTGGAATTTCTTAAAAATCTTTGAAATAAATCTATTGAATTCATTGCAAATCTTCCGAGTATTTTACAAATTCTTTGAACTTCTTGAAAATTTTCGACAGGTTTACAAATTTTTCTGCAGTATTTACCTCTTGCGGGATATCATATTTCGTCAAAGTTTTAGAAATTCCTAAAACCCAACTCAAAATTCTTCAAAAATTATTGAAATTTCTTGCAGATTTTTTACATTTCTCAGAAATTCTTGAAATTTCTAGCAAATTCTTGTAAATTGAAAAAAAATTGTTTGGAATTCTCAGGAAATCTTTGAAAACTTTGGAAATTTGTGCAATTTTTTGGAAATGTTTTCAAGTCATTGAAAATCTTGTGAATTCCATTTAAAGATTTAAGAATTCAATGGAAACTCTTAGAATTTTTTGAAAAATTTTGGTATTCAAAATCTTTGCTCTTAGATTTTTGCCTCTTGCGGGACATCAAATTTTCTTAAAATTTTTATAAATTATTTTGGAAATCTTTGTAATTTTTTGGATATTTCTAAATTTTCTTAGAAATCTCTGAAGAGCATAGAAAATTTATTGAATTTATTGAAATTTTTTGAATTTCTTACAAATCTTTTGATTTCTTGAAAATCTTCGGAAGTCCAAATCTTGTGTATATAAATATTTTCACCTTGCGGAACTTCGAATTTCTGAAGTTACTTTGTATTTCTGAAGTTCCGTAAAAATTAATCAGAATTTTTTGCATTTTATTGGAATAGTTATTAAAAATATTTTGAATTTTTTTAAAATCTTTAGAATTATTCATTGGAAATTTGGAATTTTGAATCTTATATTCACAAATTCTTCAATGTATTTGCTCCTTGCGGAGCATTACAATTTATATAAAATTCTAGGAATTTTCAAAAATTAACTTGGAATTCTTTAAAATTCCTGACAAAAATTTGAAATTTCTTATAAATCTTTAGAATTCTTTGGAAATCTTCGGAGTTTTTAGTGAATCTTGGAAGTTTCTTGAAAATCGTTAGAAATTCTTTGAAATTTTGACAATTAATTGCAGTGGCGTATTTAAGGTAAGGAAAGAAAATTACCCCCTCTCCTCTCAATGACGACTCGGATTGTATTCCTGAAACCCTTCGTCATAAAAATAATATTTGCCAAGCGATTTTAAAATTTGTTTGAAATAAGTTTAAAATTTCTTTTATTTTTTGACTTTTTGGAATTTGACAGTCATTTTTTACCACTGACGCGCATGAATGGATTAACGAAATTTCAAAAATAATCTGGTTTACCCCCTCAATAGGCATTTTTAAATACGCCACTGATTGATTGGAAATGCTTTTAAAGTTTTAGTATTTTTGCCTCTTGTGAGACATCAAACTTTTTTAAAATATTTAGAATTTCCAAAACCTAATTTGGAATTTTTTGAAATTCGGAAAATTCTTGAAATCTTCAGAATTTCTTTAGAAATCATTGGTAGCTTTTACGATTACATAATTTGAAATATTTTTAAATATAATCCGAAAGGCAAAGAGACGTTGGCCGACCGCGAAAGCGTTAGCGAGACTTATGAAGTCGGAACAGGCAATAGAGCCTAAACCCTGAAAGGAAGAAGAAGAAGACACCCAATCTTGTTTTAGTGTGAGAAAAGGGACCGCATAAAAAGTCGCGTTAGAAAAATATTTTATTTCTTATTCATATACCGCACAAAAAAAAATTGCACGTTTAAAACCGCACAAAGAAACACCGCATAAAAACAGGCTAATTTTAGAGTTTTTAGTAAATCTAAAAATTTTTTTGGAAATCGTTAGAAATTCTTTGAAATTTTGACAATTGATTGCAGTGGCGTATTTAAAGAAGGAAAAGGGGCAATTGTCCCCCTCTCCTCTCAAGGATGACTCGAATTGTATCCCTAAAACACTCCGTGATAAAAATAATGTTTGCCAAACGGTTTTATAATTTAAATAAGTTTGAGTTTGAAATAAGTTAAATTTTTTTGATTTTTTTAGTTTTTGGAATATGGCAGTTATCTATTTACCTCTGACGCGCACGAATTAATTAACGAGATTCCAAAAAATAATTTCGTTTGCTCCCTCTTTAGGCATTTTTTAAATACGCCACTAATTGATTAAAAATGCTTTTAAAGTTTTTTAGTATTTTTGCCTCTTGTGGGACATCAAACTTCTTTAAAATATTTAGAATTTCCAAAACCTTATCGGAAAATTTTTAAAATTTTCAGAATTTCTTCAAAAATCATTGGTAGCTGATTTTTTACAATTACATAATTTGAAATATTTTTAAATACACCCAAACCTGTTTTTGTGTGAGAAAAGGACCGCATAAAAGAAGTCGCGTTAGAAAAATGTATTATTTTTTATTTATATACCGCACAAAAAAATTTGCAGGTTTAAAACCGCACAAAGAAACACCGCATAAAAACAGGCTAATTTTAGAATTTTTAGTAAATCTTGGAAGTTTCTTGAAAATCCTTAAAAATCCTTGGAAATTTTGACAATTGATTGCTGTGGCGTATTTAAGGAAGGGAAAGGAAAAATCGCTCTTCCCCCCTTCCTCTAAAGAATGACTCGGATTGTATCCCGAAACACTCCGTGATAAAAATAATGTTTGCCAAGCGGTTTTAAAATTTAAATAAGTTTGAGTTTGAAATAAGTTTTAAATTTCTTTTATTTTTTGATTTTTGGAATTTGGCAGTCATTTCTTTAGCACTGACGCGCATGAATAGAAAATAATCTGATTTTTTCTCTCCATAGGTATTTTTTAAATACGCCACTGATTGATTGGAAATACTTTTAAGGTTTTTTTAGTATTTTTGCCTCTTGTGGGACATCAAACTTCTTTAAAAAATTAGAAATTCCAAAACCATAATTTGGAATTTTTTGAAATTCGGAAAATTCTTGAAATCTTCAGAATTTCTTGTAAATATTTAGAAATCATTGGTAGTTTTACAATTACATAATTTGAAATATTTTAAATACACTCAAATCTGTTTTTGTGTGAGAAAAGGGGACCGCATAAAAGAAGTCGCGTTAAAAAATATTTCATTTCTTATTCATATACCGCATAAAAAAAATAATTGTACATTTAAAACCGCATAAAAACAGGCGCGACTATAATTAAATTTTTTTTTGAATACCTAGAAGCTTTTCGAAATTTAAAATATTGTGTCTCTAAATTTTACAGTAGTTTGGTCCCTATCAGGACATTAAACATCTTAAAAATGTTAGAATTTCTAAAAACTAATGTGTAATTCCTTGAAAAGTGTTGGGATTCTTTAAAATCTTTGAAATTCTCTGGAGGTTTTTGCAATTTTAAATCTAGAGTATGCAATAATTTTTTTGATGTATTTGCTCTTGTTGGTCATCTTACTTCTTTAAAGTTTTTGGAATTCACAAAAGTCATTTTGGAATTTCCTGGAAATCTTTAGAAATCTTTGAAATTGCTTGAAAATGTTAAGTATTTTTTAGAAATCGATAGAATCACTTGGATATCTTTTGAAAATTTTTCAATTTTTCGAAAAAAACTTACAATTTTAAATCTTATGAATGTATTTGACCGTTAGAAAAACTAATTTGGAATTTTTAGTAAATCTTACATCGTTGGAATTTTTTGTAAATTTCAGCAAATCTGCTTTGTTTGTTTTTGTTTGTTTGTTTTATAAACTTCATCTGGCGCCCGTCAATAGCAGAATTTTTTTCTTTACAGTTTTTTGCACGACGCTGGATGTGAAGGCTAGATGCCTTTCTGTGAAGGTCATATTTTTCTACTTTTAGTGTTTTTATTTAGATTTTTAGATTTTTACTTTACAGTTTAAATTAGCTTTATAAAAAAACGAGACTTGGCTGAAGTATATTTTAATTTCAAGTTTGATGTTTTTCTTTGTAAATAATAATAATTTAGAATTTTCCTTTTGATAAAAAGGTACATAGTAGAAAGAAACACAGAAAAAAACACAAAAAAGGGTTTAGAAAATGTTTATACTATTAATTTGTTGCCGTACAAAAATTCCGATGTTGTTTAGTTTGTAATAATTGGTAAATTATAATTTCGAAAACAAAGAGTTATCATTTTCAATATATCAAACATGAAAATTTTGAAAAACTTTAGAGGGAATGAATTGTACGAACTTTAACTCCGATTTTGTTTTCTACTCGGGAACATTTCTGGAGCTTGTATTTTAGTAAAATTTAATCAAAAGGTTTTTTTTTAATTTGAAAAATTTAAATTGAACGAAATAAATCGAAAAACGTTTACAAGTCTTAATGGAAATTTTGAAAATGGAATATGCGCGAACAATAAACCCCACAACGAGGATAATTAGGTAGTACAAGGGAAACTATTGAATAACGTCAACCCCTAAAATTATCTACACCTCGAAATTCCTTTCAGTTAATATATAATATAATAACGACTATACGTTTTTATTGTTACCAACACAAAAGCCTAACAAATTGCCGCACTAGTAGTTTACTATTTGAGTTTTGCCGGAAGTTGAACACCAAATAATTGTGAATCTACCCTCAAAACACCAATAATTAAACCTTTTTCCTTAACCGCCAACATCGATCCAGGTGTGTAATTTTAAGAGGTATTTTCTAATTTAAATTCGCAGGTTTTATCAAATTTTTTTACTAAGATATCAATTTTTCGTATCGCTGCTAGTAAATTTGTTTTTGATGAGAGATGAAAGGAAACCCTTGATTTGAATTTAAAATTAACTTTTTTCAAGAAGAAATGTTTAAATTTTAAATTACAATAATTTTTGCTTTATTTTACAATTTTGCACCTTCGGGGATTTGGTAAATTGCGCAAGGATTTTCGCCAAACTTTAAACTAAGTTTTGAGCAACTACTTAGGAAGTTACTAAACCATTTTGTTATGTTTATTGTGATATATGGGATGAATAAGTTCTCGATTGTTTTAAGAGTAACTTAAATTTTTATTTAAGTTAAAAAAATTTTTTCGAAAGACAATGGAAGTCAAACTTAGTCCCGTATTATAAATCTTGTTCTCTCTTCATTAATGTATCGTTAGGCTGGGTGTACTTAAAATCCATTCAACAATAACTCAACCCTACATAATGCAACTTCCTCGAACTTGGATTCTACAACGAGAAGTTTTACTTCCCGCTCCAATAAAATCCTACTACATTAATAAGAATTTGAAATTTTAAGTAATTATACAGCGAATGCCGAGTTTCCAACTTCAGGGTGGTCACAATATAATAAGTCATCCCTACATTTACCTTATTAGTCCATTTAGATCTTTTGGCAGCTATAGCTAGTGTTTCTCACCAGTTGGTTTTTTTCATTACGACGAGACAATTAAAGCTTATTGAAAATCAATTTATTGTTTTGATGAGAAAATGAGAACTCTCATCTTAACAAGTAGAGATTATAGTTAATATACCAATCAAGTAATAAAATCGGTCGTAAAAAGTTACAATAATCAATTCAAATTTATTGTCAGCGTTGTTCATACGAATATTTTAGCAATTATTCTGTAAATCTCTATTACGTGTGAATCAGTGATACAGAACATTTCATATCCTATTTCTCTGTATGATCAGAGATGAGCCGACATGTACACATGAACGAATAAGTAAATGTAAATACTTAGTTAGACATGTTAACACATGAGATAAAATAATTTAATTTTAGTTGTAATAACAATACAACTAACTATGAACTGTTGCTTAGAATTTAATTGGAAATTTAGAGCATGCCCCTCCCGCCTAAGTAAACTTTTACATGTAAACAACAGTTGTAGTGTTATAAAATGGCACAACCCTTCTCCCCTTGCACCCTTCATCGCGTGTAAGCATAAAACCTTTTTATTTCTATCGCAGTTGTGGAGTTCGTTATAAACTCCATAGTTCCCTCCAATATTTTCAAAATTTAAGCAAAGAATAAAATTGACAATTGTTGCAGGGTCCTTAGAATTAAAAATACCGAACGGGTAGCTTTCCAAAGTTTGGGAATTTGTGGACAATATAAAGTGACAGATAGAGGTCAGGAGGTCTAGGAGGTATGGAATACTCCTCAGTATACCTATGTCAGTACTCCCAAGAGATCTAAAACTCTATCTCTATAATTTTATAATTCATTCTCTATAAATTTAATTTTTTGCCATTTTATACAGGAGTATTGGGGGGGTGGTCAATAACATAAAATTAGCAGCTGAGTAATATTAAAAAAAATTGGAGATTTTCGAAAAATTAAAAATAAAATCCTGAGAGTCTGGGAGGTATGGAGTATTCCCCAGTATACCTATGTCAATATTACAAAGAGAAATAAGCGGTATCATAAATTCATTTCCACATAATTTCTACCATAAGGTACTGAGACCTCCCAAAACTCCAGTCTATTTAAAATAGACACTGGGAGGATTGAGGAAGTATAGAATATTCCCTATCTATCTATGTCAATTCTTCCAAAAGAACAAAAGCGGTATAATGCAGTTTCCACATAATTTCTATCATTTAATTTTCTGCCTTCCGATAAAGAGGCACTCGAGAGTATTCCGTACCTCCCAAACCCTTAATTCATTTGGTTTATTATTATCTGCAATAATTAAAAATTTAAACCAAGGATGATGGTATATGAAAAGTAATAAAAAATAAATAATTAAATCGTATAATAGAAAATAAAGCTGGGAGGTCTACGACGTACTCCATACCTCCTAAACTCTCAGTTCATTTGGTTTATTATTATCTGCAGTAAATTAAAGTTTTAAACTATGATTGATGGTATATGAAAAGTAATAAAAAATAAACAATTAAATGGCGTAATAAAAAATAGAGACTGAGATCTGGGAGGTATGAAATACTACCCATCTAATCAATTCAATTCTAATCATGTCAATTCTGATAAGAAAACCGAAGTGTGAAATGAATTTCTATCATTTAATTTTTTTTTCTTCCAATACAAAGACACTCGGAATTACTCCAAACTTTCCAAACCTCTAATTTATTTAGTTTATTCTTCTAGGGGATACTCTATACCTTCTAGATCTTTCTACCCCCTGGTATATCTATAGTACATTAGGATTTTTACTAAGGGAGAAAGATGGCAAATTTTGTAAACAATTTTAAATTACAGTTAGAGGTCTGGTGGTATTGGAGTTATGGAGTACTCTCAATTAATTCTTCCAAAAGATCTACATCGGTATCATAAAGTTCCTCTAAAAGTTTTATTAATTTAATCTTCTGTCTTCCGATGCAGAAACTCTATAAGGGACTCCATAACCTCCAGACCTCCCGGTATATGCAGTTTATCCAAATATCTACTAAATTAAGGATTTATACCAAGGATAAATCATGGAAAATTTTAGTGGATCTGCAAAATAAAATTAGCACATGGGAATCTTTTCATAAATAGTTTGAATTAGTTGGGGAATTTGTCAACAATTTAAAATGACAGATAGAGGTCTGGAAGTATGGGAGTTATGAAGTACCCCCAGTTAATTATTCAAAAAGATCTAAAGCGGTATTATAAAGAATCTCTAAAATTTTATTAATTTAATCTTCTGTTTTCTGATGCAGAGAGTTCATGGGGAACTGCATACCTCTAAACCTCTCGGTGTATGCAGTTTATCCTACTCTGTACTAAATTAAAGATTTATACCAGGGATAAAATATGGAAAATTTTAGTGGATCTGCAAAATAAAATTAGCACATGGGAATCTTTTCATAAATAGTTTCAATTAGTTGGGGAATTTGTGAACAATTTGAAAATGACAGATAGAGGCCCGGTAGTACGGGAGTTATGAAGTACCCCCAGTTAATTCTCCTAACAGAACTAAAGTGGTATCATGAAGTATCTCTAAAATTTTTATTAATTTAATCTTCTGCTTTCCAATGCAGAGAGTTTATGGGAAACTCCATACCCTCTAAACCTCCCGATGTATGCAGTTTATCCTAATCTGTACTAAATTAAAGATTTATACCAGGGATAAAACATGGAAATTTTAGTGGATCTGCAAAATAAAATTAGCAGCTAAGAATCTTTTCATAAATAGTTTGAATAAGTTGGCGAATTTGTAAACAATTTAAAATGACAGATAGAGGTCTGGTGGTATGGGAGTTATGGAATACCTCCAGTTAATTCTCCCAAAACAACTAAGGTAGTATCAGGAAGTTTCTCTAAAATTTTTATTAATTTCATCTTCTGTTTTCCGATGTAGAGACTTTAAGAAGACCCCGTACCCCAGACCTCCCGATATATTCAGTTTATCTTTATAATTTAAACTTACAAATAGAAGCTTGATAGTATGGAAGATATGATATATTTACCCCCTCTGCTCAGCTAATCTATGTTAATTTTTCCAAAATAACTAAAGCGGTATCATAAATATTCCTCATAATTTCTTATATTTAATTTTCTGTCATCCGATGCAGGAGCTCTGGGGGTTACTCCAGACCCCCGGTCTTTAATTTTATTGTTGTCTGTTGTAAATAAGAGATTTACAATAAAGAAGCTAATATTATATTAAAATAATTAATAAAAGCTCTCCAACACATCTAAGTCATTTTTAAATTTTTAAACATTTAATTTTTTTTTCCAATACAGGGACACTGAGGGTACATGGGTTTCCAAAGAAATCTAAATAATTACATAGAATTTTAAAGATTTTTAGAGAATTCCAAATTTGATGATCTGCTAGGGAAAATTTATTTAAAATTTGCGTACACAAAATTGAAACTTACAAAAATTATATTCAGGGAATTTCAAAGGTTTGCAATAAATTATAAACTTTTCAAGATACTTTAAGGATTTACTAATAGCGACAAAGATTTTAAAAAAATTCAAAAAGATAGCTAAGAATTGCGAAAATTTTAAAGATCTTCAAAAGTTTCAAGAAACTTTTTGAATGATACTAATGATTTCAAAGAACTTCAAAGATTTCCTTATAATTTTAAAGATTTCTAAGAAATTACAAAGATTTTTAAAGATTTATAAAAAATAGCAAAAGTTTCCAAAGAATTCAAAAACATCTGCAGAATTTGATATATTTTAAAAAATTCTAAAGATTTTTAAAGAATTTTGTAAATTTTTAAAAAATTTTAAATTAAGTATTGGAAATTCTAGAAATTCAAAATTTTTTCAACAAATTCTAAAGATTTTTAAGAAACTTTAAAGGTTTTCTAATAATTTCAAAGATTTTAAAGGAACTCAAAAGATTTCCTACGGATTGTACAGATTTCTAAGGAATTACATATATGGATCTCCAAACGTTTTCAAAGAACTTAAATAATTTTTAATGATTCTAAAGATTTCTAAAGATTCGAAAGATTTCTCAATAATTTTAAAAATTACCAATGAATTGCAAAGATTTATAAGAAATAACAAAAGTTTCCAATAAATTCAAAAACATCTACACAATTCGATAGATTTTCAATGAATTTTAAAGATTTTTTAAAAATTCCAAGTTAAGTATTAGGAATTTTAAGAATTTTAAAGATATTTGATGTCTCGATAGGGGAAAACACATCTTAAAATTTGTATATAAAAAATTAAGACTTCCAAAAACCCCCAAAATTTAAAATATTTACATTTTCAAGAAATTCGATAGATTTCCAAAGAATTCTAAATGTTTATATTGAATTTCGAGGATTTTTAAAGAATTCCAAATTAAGTTTTGGGCATTTAGGTAATTTGATGGTCTGCTAGAAAAATTTTTAAGTTTTGCGTACACAAAATTTGAACTTAGAGTTTTAGAGAATCCCAAAATTTGCAATGAATTCTAAACATTTTCGAAGAACCGTATGGATTTCCTAATAATTGAAAATATTTTGAAATAAATTCAAAAGATAGCCGATAAATTGTAAAAATCTTTAAAGAATTATATAGATTTCCAAAGGTTTCCAAAAAACTTAAAAGATTTTCTAATGATTCTAAAGCTTTCTATAGAACTTTAAAGATTTCTTAATAATTTTAAAGATTTTTAATGAATTACAAAGATTTTCAAAAATGTGTAAAAACAGAGCAAAAGTTTTGAAGAAATTCATAAAATATCTGCAGAATTTGATAGAACAAATAATTCTAATGATTTGCAGAGAATTTTGAAGATTTTTAAAGAATTTTAAATTAAGTATTTGAATTTTCAATAATCCAACATATTGTCAATGAATTCTATAAATTTTAAGAAACTTTAAAGGTTTTCTAATAATTCGAAGATTTTAAAGAAGCACAAAAGATTTTGTATGGATTGTAAAGATTTATATAGAATTACATGTATGGATTTCCAAACGTTTTCAAGGAACTTGAATGCTTTTTAATGATTCTAAAGATTTCTAAAGATTCCAAAAATTCTCCATAAAATTTCCAATAAATTACAAAGATTTATAAGAAATAACAAGCATTTCCAATAAATTAAAAAATATCTGCAAAATTCGATAGATTTTCAATAAATTTTAAAGAGTTTTAAAGAATTCCAAATTAAATATTGGGAATTCCAGGAATTTAAAAAAATTGACGTCTTGATGAGGGAAAACATAATTAAAAATTAAAAATATTTGCAATAAATTCTAAAAATTTCTGAGAAATTTTATGGATTCTTTAATAATTCTAAAAATTTAAAAAAATTCAAAAAATATATAATGAATTACATAAGTCGCTAAATAATTGTATGCATCTCCAAAGGGTTTCAAGAAACTTAAAAGCTTTTAATAATTTTAAAGATTTTCAAGGATCTTTTAATATTCCCTAATAATTTTAAAGATTTCTAAGGAATTAAAGAAATTTTTAAAGATATATTAAAAAATAGCAAAAGTTTTTAAGGAATTCAAAAACCTCTACAGAATATGGCGGATTTTCAGAACATTCTAAAGATTTACGAAGAATTTTGTAGATTTTTAAAGAATTTCAAATTACGTATTAAAAATTCTAGAAATTAAAAAAACATTCAATGAATTCTAAAGATTTTAAGAAACTTTAAAGATTTTCTAATAATTTTAATAATTACCAATAAATTACTATAAATAGCAAAAGAATTCAAAGGATATCTACAGAATTCCATAAAATTTTGAAGATTTTTAAAGAATTCCAAATTAAGTTTTGGGAATTCCAGGAATTTTTAAGAAATTTGATGTCCCGTTAAGGGGAAATATATTTAAAATTGGGACGTTTGAAGGTTTCTACTGAATTTTAAACATTTTCAAGAAATACAATGATTTTAAAGAAATTTCAAAGATATCCAATGAATTGCAAATAATTAGATTTCTAAAGAATTATATGGATCTACAAAGGATTCCAAAAACTTCAAAATCTTTTTAATAATTCTAAAGATTTCCAAAGAACTTCACAGATATTCTAATAATTTTAAAGATTTCTCGGAATTACCATGATTTATAAGAAATAGCAAAAGTTTTCCAAGAATTTAAAAGATATCTACGGAAATTGGAATTTTAGAGACATAATTTGTATTTCTTTAGCTACTAGAATTATTCTGAGGGTTAAATTGTGAAATAATCCGGCCACCCTTTTTTTATAAAAGTAAACTCAAAAAGAGAAAAATAATTTTGGAAATTTAAAAATTCAAAATATTTTCAATGAATTCTAAAAATTTTAAAAAAAATTTAAAGATTTTTAATAATTTCAAAGATATTAAAGGAACTCGAAAGATTTCCAATGAACTATAAAGATTTCTAAACAAATATTTGGATCTCCAAAGGTTTTCAAGCAACTTGAATGATTTTTAATGATTCTAAAGATTTTTAAAGAACTTTAAAAGTTTAACAGTTTTAAAAATTACCAGTAGATTACAAGAAATACCGAAATTTGCAAAGAATTCAAAAGATATCTACAGAATTCCATAGATTTTATAAAAATTCTAAACATTTACAAAAAATTTTAAGGAATTTCAAATTAAGTTTTGGAAATTTTAGGAATTTTAAATAAATTTGATGTCCTGTCAAGGGGAAATATACTATGTAAAATTTGCGTACACAAAATTAAGACTTGCAAAGGTTTCCAGGAAACTCAAAACATCAAAGATTTTTTAATAATTCTAAATATTTCCAAAAACTTTAAAGATTTTCTAATAATTCCAAATATTTTGAAAGTACTCAAAAGATTTCCAATAACTTGCAAAGATTTTTAAAGAATTGTGTGGATTTCTAAAGGTTTAATGAATCTAAAGATTTCCAGAATTTCCTGAAAGTTTTAAAAATTACCAATGAATCACAAAGATTTATAATAAATAGCAAAAATTTCAACAAATTCAAACTATATCTATAGAATTTGATAGATTTCCAAAGAATTCTAAAATTACATAAAAATTACAAGATTTTTAAAGAATTCCAAATTAAGTATTGCGAATTCCAGAAATTTAAAAATATTTAATGCATTGATGGCGGAAAACATTTAAAAATTGAAAATATTTGCAATAAATTCTAAACATTTTCAAAAGAATTTTATTGATTCTTTAATAATTCCAAAGATTTAAAAGGAATTCAAAAAATCATCGATGAATTACAAAAGTCTCTAAATAATTGTATACATCTCCAAAGATTTCCACGAAATTTTAAAGCTTTTTAATGATTTTAAAGATTTAAAATGAACTTCAGAGAATTCATAATAATTTTAAAGATTTCTAAAGAATTACAATGATTTTTAAAGATTGCTCCACCCACAAACTTAACGAAACCATAAGTACAAAATGATTTTCAACCAAAATTAAATAGGAGGATTTTAAAATATGCAACATTCGGCAACTACTTGCTGGTAACCTCCTAGGTAGTTCTTTAACATGGCGGCAGCGGGGGGAGGCTGGATATGATCTTTCAGCAAATCATAAAGTTTAATAATTAAAAACTAAATTGAGTTTAAAAGCAAATATTAAATACACTTTCAATGAAACTTTAGTATTATTTCTTTTATAAAATCACGTAAAAGTACACGACGTGGTTTGGAATCCACGTTACCATAACCTTACCATAGTAGCTTTGTTTTAGCTGACAAACTTTCTACTTGACTGACCGTTCGATGTACATAAACTTAAATTGTTTAAATAATAATTTTTTAATAAATGAATAAATTATTATTATAAAACTGTCGTGCCACTCCGGTCCTGACTATCGGATAGGTCGATTAATGTGGGAAGATGCCGATGAGCAAAGTACAAGTAAATTTAATCATAAAGAAAGCTTGAACTTTAAGATAGAAAACAAACAGGAGAAATCGATAAAAAAAGCTTTATTTAAAGTGAGAGGAGGTAATATAATAATTAGTTTTTAATGGGAACTTTTTAAGTCTAATTGGGTCTATGTTTACTCAATTAAGGGGCACAATTTCTAGCACCTGAAATTTAATTCCAAAATATTGTATTACACAGGAACTTGCCGGTAATGAAAATTTCGGTCCCGGAAACTTTGAATAAAGCTCGACAGAATGTTGGAAATGAAACGCGATCGTTTGTTTAAATAAAGCGAGATAAATAAATTTAATATATGAAGAATGGATAAGATTAAGATGTAAAATGACTGCTTTCGGAGGGAAGCGTTCGGAAGGACAATGAAACCGTTGCTCTGGGGAGCTGTTAACTGCCACGTGCAGGAGTTTGTTTTAGTAGTCCTGCCTCATCTTCCTAAAGATCTGCATTGCTGTAGGCTTTGGGATTGAAATTATTGTCCGCTGAATACCAATACACATTCACCTCGTAACACATCGATTAATTTCCCAACGTTCGAATTATTAAAATTTTCCAATTTTCTTTTTTTTCATTTTGTACGTCTCGAACAAAAGTTGTGATCCTTTGCAGCGAAATCGCATTACTGGAAGCCCATATTTTCCACTAGGAAGAAATGTATGGAGTTATAGTCCGGCAAACTCAATTTATTTGGTCCGGCAAGCTTTCGCATCAGTACCGGAAATTTTTTAGTTTATTTTCCGACTGACATGATTCTCAAATTGTTAGTTATCGTCAGGCAAACAGTCACGAACCCGCAAGTACCGCAAAATAAAAAATTTCAAGATGAACTGTCTATCACAAACTTTCAGGACAAAATTAATCGACCTCTTGTCGACTTTTTATTTTTCCAAACTTTTTAATATCGCGCGTTATTCAAAAGACATGTTACAAATTTAAATTAAACTTGGTGTGAAGGAAAATGGGTGGCGCGCAATTTTAAACTTGAAAACTTTTATAGTTGAATCCTTGCTCGTGTTAAGGTTTAATAAAGGATAATAAACGTTCATTATTATCGTATCCAGCGTACTTATGAAGGATACAACATCACTTTGACGCAATTTTTACTTTAATAAGCGATTGTCCGATTTTAATAACCGGCTTATGTGTTCACTAATAAATTTTATTAAAGCCTAAGGGAACTTCATTCATGACGATATACAGGGTGGCGACAGTAAACGAAATTTTACATTTCCATTAGGAAAACTATAATGTAAAACAAAAAGTCCAATAATATAAGAAAAATTTCCAAAAAAATATTTTTCTCTTTTTGAGTTTACTTTTATAAAGGTTTTAATTAAAAAACAGCATAAATCCTTACTTATATTATAAGGCTTATGTTACCCTTTGGTAACTTTGTTACGGGGGTGTCGGGTTTTAAAAATCTTAAATTAACAAAATATAGTCGAGTTTTCCTTTAAAATAATGTCAAATTGAGTAAAACCAAAAAAAGTGCCTGAAATTTACTTTTATTAATTTTTTACACAAAATATTAGAAAAACACAAAATTTATAGAAAATTTTACCACATAGAAAATTTTTTCCGTTATTATCTCCTTTTTTATTTTTAAATTTGTTTGTGTGGAGGATCTTCGAAGTATATCCTCGACTTATACGAATTTCCTCTGCGGGACATTGCATTTCGTTAAAAATGACAAACATTAAAGTGATTACCACTTCAAAAAGCATTTAGTAGTTTAGCGACTGAAAACTATAATAAGTAAAAGCATTATAGTTTGGTAGAATAAATCTTAATTTTATTCCCCTTCCCCCCCCCTCCCCAAGACAAGAAGAATACGTGTAGATTATGAAATATAGCTGAATCCACAATTATTAGAAGGGGGTTATTCCGTGGAATATATTCTAAATCTCTCGATTTATAAGGGTTTCCCTCAGCGGGACAACAAATTTCTTTAAAATGTTTGGAGTTTCCAAGTCTTAATTTAGAATTCTTTAAAAATTTTCGAAATTTTTATCTTACATTTAGAATTCTTTAAAAATCTATTCATTTCTTTCTTTAGAAACTTTTGCTATTTTATAATTCTTTAAAAATCTTTAAAATTATTAGGAAATCTTTTAAATTCCTTATAAATCTTTAGAATCATTAAAAAATCCTTGAGGTTTCTTGGAAACCTTTGTAGATCCATATAATTCTTTAGAGATCTAATCTTTGCAATTCATTGGATATCTTTAAATTGCTTTAAAATATTTACAATTATTAGGAAATCCTTCAAGTTTCTTGAAAATGTTTCAAATTTAGTAGAAACCTTCGAAAGCTCTAAATTTGTGTACGCACATTTTAAATATATTGGACATTAATTTTTTTTTGAAATTCCTGTAATTCCTAAAACTCGATTTCTTTAAAAATCTTTGATTTTTTGAACATCTATAAAATTCTTTGGAAATCTATCGAATTTCGTAGATATATTTTGAATTCATTAAAAATTTTTACTATTTTTTCCAAATATTTGAAAATATTTGCAATTCCAGGAAATCTTTAAAATTATTAGAAGAACTTTAAAGTTTTTAAAAAGCATTCAAGTTCCTTGAAAACGTTTGGAAATCCATACATGTAATTCTTTAGAAATATTTGCAGTCCGTAGGAAATCTTTCGAGATTTTTTAAGATCTTCGGAATTATTAGAAAACCCTTCAAGTTTCTTAAAAATCTCTAAAATTTATTGAAAATATTTTGAATTACCTACTGAAATTTCCAATACTTAATTTAAAATTCAGTAAAAATCCTCAAAATTCTCTGCAAATCATTAGAATTATTTGAAAATCTATCAAATTCTGCAGATATTTTATGAATTTCTTCAAAACTTGCTGTGTTTTGTACATTTTAAAGAATCTGTAAAATAAATAAGAAATCTTTAAAGTTCTATAGAAAGCTTTAGAATCATTAAAAAATCTTTTAAGTTTTTTGGAAACCTTTGGAAATCTATATAATTCTTTAAAGATTTTTACAATTTATCGGCTATCTTTTGAATTTATTTCAAAATATTTTCAATTATTAGGAAATTCATAAGGTTCTTTGAAAATATTTAGAATTTATTGTAAATTTTTGGAATTCTGTGAAAATTATTGGAAGTTCAAATTTTATTATATTATAAATCTTTGTGATTTGTTGGTAATTTTTAAAATTTTAGGAAATTCTGGAAATCTTTAGATTCATTAAACCTTTAGAAATCCACACAATTCTTTAAAATCTTTGTAAATTATTGGAAATCTTCTGAGTACCTTCAAAATATTTGGAATTATTAGAAAATCTTTAAAGTTTTTAGAAATCTTTAGAGTTTATTGGAAACATTTTGGATTTTAAGAATTCCTAATATTTAATTTAAAATCTTTAAATTTCTTCGAAAATTTGTAAATTCTTTGAAAATCAATCAAATTCTGTAGGTATTTTTGAATTTTTGGAAACTTGTTATTTTTATAAATCTTTAAAATCAGTGTAATTCTTTAAAAAATTTAAAATTATTATGAAATCTCTGAAGCTCTTTGACAATATTTAAAATCATTAAAAAGCTTTAAAGTTTTTGGAAACCTTTAGAGATGTATACTATTATTTAGAGACTTTTGTAATTTATTGATTATTTTTGAATTCTTTTAAATCTTTGGGATTATTAAGAAATCCATGAAATTCCTTGAAAATGTTTAGAATTTATTGAATATTTTCAATTTTAAATATGTTTCCTTCATCAAGGCATCAAATTTTTTAAATTTCTGAATTCAATACTTAATTTGAAATTCTTAAAAATCTTTAAAACTCATTGAAATCTATCGAATTTTGCAGATATTTTTAATTTATTATTTCTTTATTGGAAAATTTTTAAAAAATATTGGGAAATTTTGAAACTTTAGAAATCTTTAGAATCATTAAAATTATTCAAGTTTCTTAAAAACGTTTGGAGATCTAAACATGTAATTCTTTAGAAATCTGTGCAACCAAAAAAAATCTTTTGAGCTTCTCAAAATCTCTAGAATTCATTAAAAATCTTTTAAATTTTTGAAATTTCCAAAACTTAATTTAAAATTCTTTAAAAATCCATAAAATTCCTTGCAAATCTTTAGAATTATTTGAAAATTTATCAAATTCTACAGATATTTTTTGAATTTCTTGAAAACTTTTGCTTTATTTTTATTCATCTTTAAAAATTTTTGTAGTTCATTAAAAATTTTTAAAACTATTAAGAAATATTTGGAGTTCTATAGAAATCTTTAGAATCGTTAAAAATCTTTTAAATTTTTTGGAAACTTTTGGAAATCTATATAATTCTTTAAAAACTTTTACAATTTATCTTTTGAATTTCTTTAAATATTTTTCATTATTAGGAAATCCATCAAGTTCTTTGAAAATGTTAAGAATTCATTGCAAATTTTTGGGATTCCTATTGGAAAACTATTGCAAGTTCAAATTTTGTGTACGCAATAATTAAACATTTTTCCCTAGCAGACCATCAAATTTCCAAAACATTCCTGAATGCTCAAAACTTAATTTGAAATTCTTTAAAAATCCTCGAAATTCTTTATAAACATTTAGAATTCTTTGGAAATCTATCAAATTCCTTGAAAATGTTTAGAATTCATTGTAAATATTTTCAATTTTTGGGGAAATTTTTAGAATTTCTGGAATTCCCTAGACTTAATTTAAAATTCTTTAAAAATCTACAAAATTCTTTGTAAATCTTTTGAATTCTTAAAAAATCTATCATAATCTGCAGATATATTTCGAATTTCTTGAAAAATTTTGCTATTTTTATAAATATTTGAAAATATTTTTAAATTCCTTAGAAATCTTTAAAATTATTAGAAAATCTTTGAAATTATCTGGAAATCTTTAAAATCATTTAAAAAGTTCGGAAGCTTTTGCGTACTCATTGAGAGATTTTTGCAATTGATTGGCTATCTTTTATTAGGAAATCCTTGAAAATGTTCTGAATTTATTGCCATTGTTTTAAATTCTTTGGAAAACTTTGCAAGTTCTAATTTTGTCTAAGCAAATTTTTCACTAGTAAACCATCAAATTTCTTTAAAATTCCTGGAATTCCCAAAATTTCGTTAAAAATCTTGAAAATTTGTTGTAAATTTTTAATATTCTTCAGAAATCTATCGAATTGCTTAAAAACTTTTGAATTCTTTGGAAGCTTTTGATTTTTCTTATAAATTTTTGAAAATCTTTAATTCATTGATAAATTTTTAAAAATATTAGAAAATCTTTCAAGTTTTTTGGAAATCCTTAGAATCATTAAAAATCATTCAAGTTTCTTGAAAACTATTGGAGATGCATATAATTCTTAAGGAAGCTTTATAATTCGGTGCAGACCTTTTGAATTCTTTTAAAATCTTTGGAATTGTTAGGAAATCCTTCATGTTCCTTGACACAAAACTTAGTACAAACCTTAAAAAGTCCTAATTTTGTGTATGAAAATTTTAAATAAATTTACCCCTAGCGGGCCATCAACTTTCTTTAAAATTCCTGGAATTCCCAAATCTTAATTTGGAATTCTTTAAAAATCCTGGAAATTCAACGTAAATTTTTAGAAATCTTTAGTCTTTAAAAATCTTTCAAGTTGTTTGAATACCTTTAGAGATCTATATAATTCTTTAAAGATTTTTGGAATTCGTTCTATTTTTGAATTTCTTTAAAATTTTTACAATTATTAGAAAATCTTGAAAGAAAAATGTTTTGAAAACTTGGATATCTTTGGATGTCCCAATCTCATAAACACAAGTTTTTTAAATGTGATTTTTCTGTCCTGGACATTGAATTTCTAAGAGTCTTGAAATTCCCAAAAAATAACTTGGAATTTCTTAAAATTCGTACACATTGTTGACATTTTTGCAAATTTTTGGTATTACATAGAGATCTTTTGAATTATTTTACCTTTTTGGAAAAATTTTGAAATTCCTTAAAAGTTTTTAAAAAATAATTTGGAATTCTTTGGAAATTTTTAGAAATCTTCGGAATTTTTGCAAATCTTAAAATTATTACTGAAAATTCGGTGAAAATCTTAAGAAATTCTTAGAGACTTGTCAGAATTTCAAATATTGCGTACTTCAGTGTTTTTCTCCTTAAAAATTCTTAGAATTTCCAAAAACTAATTTGGAATTCCTTTCAAATTCTTTAAAATCGTTGGAATTTTTGGCAAATCTTTAGAATTATCTGCAATTTTTTTAAATCACGGTTTTACAATTTTTTAAATTTTCAAAAAGTAATTTGGAATTTAAAACTTTCAAATCCTTAGATGCTATTAATTTGGAATTTTTTGGAAATTTTTAGAAATCTTCGGAATTTTTGCAAATCTTGAAATTATTACTGAAAATTCGGTGAAAATCTTAAGAAATTCTTAGATACTTGTCAGTATTTCAAATATTGCGTACTTCAGTGTTTTTCTCCTTAAAAATTCTTAGAATTTCTTAAAACTAATTTGGAATTCCTTTCAAATTTTTTAAATCGTTGGAATTTTTGGCAAATCTTTAGAATTATCTGCAATTTTTTTTAAATTATGGTTTTACAATTCTTTAAATTTTCAAAAAGTAATTTGGAATTTAAAACTTTCAAATCCTTAGATGCTATTAATTTGGAATTTTTGGAAATTTTTAGAAATCTTCGAAATTTTTTGCAAATCTTGAAATTATTACTGAAAATTCGGTGAAAATCTTAAGAAATTCTTAGAGACTTGTCAGAATTTTAAATATTGCGTACTTCAGTGTTTTTTCTTCTTAAAAAATTCTTAGAATTTCCAAAAACTAATTTGGAATTCCTTTCAAATTCTTTAAAATCGTTGGAATTTTTGGCAAATCTTTAGAATTATCTGCAATTTTTTTTAAATTATGGTTTTACAATTCTTTAAATTTTCAAAAAGTAATTTAGAATTTAAAACTTTCGAATCCTTAGATGCTATTAATTTGGAATTCTTTGGAAATTTTTAGAAATCTACGGAATTTTTTGCAAATCTTAAAATTATTACTGAAAATTCGGTGAAAATCTTTAGAAATTCTTAAAGACTTGTCAGAATTCCAAATATTGCATACTTCAGTGTTTTTTCTTCTTAAAAATTCTTAGAACTTCCAAAAACTAATTTGGAATTCCTTTCAAATTCTTTAAAATCGTTGGAATTTTTGGAAAATCTTTAGAATTATCTGCATTTTTTTTTAAATCACGGTTTTACAATTTTTTAAATTTTCAAAAAGTAATTTGGAATTTAAAACTTTCAAATCCTTAGATGCTATTAATTTGGAATTTTTTGGAAATTTTTAGAAATCTTCGGAATTTTTTGCAAATCTTAAAATTATTACTGAAAATTCGGTGAAAATCTTTAGACATTTTTAGAGACTTGTCGGTATTTCAAATATTGCGTACTTCAGTGTTTTTTCTCCTTAAAATTCTTAGAATTTCCAAAACTAATTTGGAATTCCTTATAAGTTCTTTAAAATTGTTTGAATTTTTAGCAAATCTTTAGAATTATCTGCAATTTTTTTTAAATTATGGTTTTACAATTCTTTAAATTTTCAAAAAGTAATTTGGAATTTAAAACTTTCAAATCCTTAGATGCTATTAATTTGGAATTTTTGGAAATTTTTAGAAATCTTCGGAATTTTTTGCAAATCTTAAAATTATTACTGAAAATTCGGTGAAAATCTTAAGAAATTTTTAGAGACTTGTCAGTATTTCAAATATTGCGTACTTCAGTGTTTTTCTCCTTAAAAATTCTTAGAATTTTCAAAAACTAATTTGGAATTCCTTTCAAATTCTTTAAAATCGTTGGAATTTTTGGCAAATCTTTAGAATTATCTGTAATTTTTTAAACCGTGGCTTCACAATTTTTTAAAATTTTTTAAAAGTAATTTGGAATTTTAAACTTACAAATCCTTAGATGCTATTGGATGCCTGATCAGGAGAAAATTTCCACGGATATGGAAGGCAGCAAGATTGGTGCGATCATCCATTTAAGTTCAAGTCGCTAGGAATTTTGTTTAATTTTTTGAGCCACTACGCCACTGCTCAAATTAAACTAAATCAAGTTAAATAAATATACGTCGAGGATTTACACCAGCAACTCTGCAAGAACCATAAAAAAAATTGAATTTAAATAGTTTCTGCACGGGAGGCATTCAAAGTAGGAGATTTTGACGTTTTATGACGTAAAATGACATGCTGAATGTTTTTATAAGTAAACTGTTGAAAATCAATATAAATATGCTGTCGTGGACTTATGAGTCAAACTGATTTATTAAAATATTGCAATTCTTTAAAAATGAATATAAAAACTCCAATATAGAAACCAATATAAAATCCTTTCCATAGATTAAATAAAAATTTTGATAAGTGCATTTTGTGATAAAAATAAATTAGCCGCCGTATTAAAAGATTTCTATTCAATTCAGCTTTAATATTCCCTTTTACAAGATTCACAAAGGACGAGGATGCAGCAAAAATTGCTCACTTGAGCTTTTTTGTATCCAACCACGCGATAGTTTGCTTTTTATTTAGATGTGGAAAAAAATTACACAAAACGAAATTCGAACTAATTACCTTGCGATTAATAATGCATTAATCACGATCCATTAAATTACCGTCCTGTGGCGTTATTAAGTTTCAGATTTCCCATCAATCTTGCGGAAGTTTTAAAATGATCTGACTAATTTTATAAAAAAAAAAACGAATTTGGCGCGACAAACGGGATCAAATAATACGATTCGGATAAAACTCCATAAGGTTGGGTTATCTGTTTATTATAATATTTTTAAGATTAAAACTATACGAAGATAGTTGAAATCTTAAAGATAGTTCACCCGAGAGCAATAAAAAAGCATCCGATTAAAAAATATAATTTTTTTGTAATTTAATAGAAAACTTTCCATTGCCTTAAGTAAACATGAGTGTGCGTCGGAAATGTTAAAATCGGAGTAAAATAACCAAATCTAAATACGAATGAAGCTAGGGTTAGAAGGGTTGAAGCACGATTTTAATTTTAATTACTTACAGGTTGCTCAGGCCATGCACAAAGTGTGTCCTTAAATTTAAAATCGTTCTAGGGAAAATATTAGAATGGAAGGCAAAATGAGTCCTGCGTTTAGATTAAACTGAATAATCTAATTCAATTATTAAAACACTTTGGGAATCGAGATTAATCTCGATTTTTTTTGGAAAATTGAAAAGTTCTTGATTAAAAATTTTGCACAATGGGAAGAATAAAGTAATTTAGGTGAAGAGCTTAAAACGAACAGAACTGGGGTATTTCGGTATAATTACAAAGCGGTTTTTAATTTTTTTTTATGTTCGACGATCGTTATCGCCTGTCAGCCGCTATCGTGAGCGTAGGTGAGCTGTAGTAATGCACTTGTAACAGCTCCAACAGGTAGCAGTTTGGTAATTACCGCCCTACCTTGCTTTACACAAATTCCGTATCGATTATTATTTTTTTAAATTGTAATTTTCAATGACAATGGCCACAAAATTAACAAAGTCTCATCGAATATAATTTAAATTTTACGCGCTAACCGCAAACAAATTTAATATTCAGCATTATGCATTGCGTTGCACCGATCAACCCGCAATCAAATGAACACACAGGAGTGGCTTTAACTAATTTTGTTTGCGAACCCATTCCGAAAAACCGCAAAATGCATCACGGATATTAAATTTCCAACAATTGGTTGTTGTTGACGTTTGACAGGTTTTCCACTTCAAGATTTTACTTTCATTTTTGATTATTAAACGTGAAAAACTAAAATCAACCTTTATTGTAAATATTTAATCCATAAACTTTCAATTACAGTAATTTTCCTCGAATTTTTGTTTACCAATAAAATATTACAATTATTCGATTTCTGATAATCTAAAATAGCTCTTCGAACGAATTCGACAGGTTGACACCGGAAAGTGAATCGATTTAGCATTTCCCCTGTTCTAAAAGGGATTAGCAATTTATGGCGGGAAAGAGGGGAGTTAATCCGTTTCGAGTGTTAGAGCTCGAATACAACTCAATTCAGTTTTTTTCAAGAAACATTTATTGCCAGAATTTTTAGCATTATGCTCAGGAAAGGATTAAAAAATTACATACAGGGTGTATCGTACAAAATTACCTGTTGACTTACAATCCTTTTAATTTTAAATTAAGTTATGTAAAAAATATTGGTAACAAAAACTTCTAGTTTTCTTTTTTAACTTTTCGCAACATTTCGCAAGAAAAATGAAAATAACAAACATAGAAGGAATAAAACAGATAATTAATACAAACATTTTTTTGTGAAATAAATTGGTTATTTCAAAAGTTGTAGCCTGTTAAATTTGTAGTTTAGTTTTGGAAAAACATTTTGGTTAAAAGATATTAGGAATTTTCCAGAAAATAGAAAAATTCCATTTTTTACCTAATTCAATTCGAAATTTTAGACATAAATCTGTGGAGAAATAAACTTTTTTATAATTGTCTTTATGCTCGGAGGACAAGTGAAGCCGTCGGTTCCCCTGAGGGAACGATTACCACTATTCACATTGAAACAGTTGGTTTAAAATGTTTTTGTGTTAGATAAATGTTTAGTGAGCAATGAATATGCAATTATTTAGTATTAGAACGTCCAATAAGGTTTTGCTGGTATTCTAGTTTAAACTTTACTGAGCAATTAGCATACAGAGGAGTAACCCCCTTCCCTCCTCCCGGTGATCTTATACCGGAAAACCGAAAATTAAAAACTCAATAATTATGAACAATAAATAAATATTTTAATTCGGTTGGCAACACTGACTTAAATGTACTTAATTCACTAAAGAGCAGATATTAAACTTTACTGAAACCAATTGCGTCGGGAGTAGGAAGTACCCCTATCGCTAGTATATCGCAATATACAAATTTAAATGCTTAATTATTATGAAGAAAAATGTTATTAATTCAGTTCTTTTGGAATATTGAAATTAGTTATACTGGGGTTACTCAAGCCAGCTCGGGGGTATACCTCCCTGGTTTTTATATTTTTTAATATTTTTATTTTTGAACTATATTTGTAACGATTCGCACCCTAATCTATTTTGGAATCATGTGGAATTTAGTATCTTTTGTACAGAATGGGGAGTTTGAGGGGATATAGAATTCTCCATCCCCCAGTGTCTTTATAGCGCAAGAAAAAATTAAATGTTTAGTAATCATGAGGTAACCTTATGCTACCATTTCAGTTTTCTTACACTATCACTATATGCCTGTTTACATCCACTGTTGGATATAGGCCTTCAATTTAGTAATTAGCATAAAACATCACACTGGCCAAGCGTCTTGGTGAGTGCGTTTTATACCTACTGCCAGGTAAGACGGTTAGAATAAAGTTTTATCGAAGGGTTAACCGCTGGCGAAGTTTTTTGTACACATCTAATGAAGTACATGAAGTACTGGGGAGGGTGTAGAACACCTTCCCGTGCACAAATTTTGGAATGAAGAACATTGCAGTAATTCAGAACCCCAGACCGAGTAGTTTATTTTTATCAGAAGTAAACTGAAAATCTCCGTTGCAGAAGCACTGGAGGTTCACCCCCAGACCCCCGTTTAAATAATTTATTTTTTATTAAAAGTGAATTAAATATTTAATGTGTTTAATTCGTAATCTGACAATTATAAACTACCTAATTATAAATTCCGTACTCCCTGGGAGGTAGATCTCTGCAACAGGAGAGTTCAGTTTACTTCTGATAAAAAATAATCTACTTGATCCGGGGAGCTGGGGGGGGAGGGGAGTGAAACACCCTTTAGTACCTCTACAACGGGAGATCTTTAGTTTACTTCTGATATAAATAATCTACTCAATCCGGGGGGTCTGGGGGGTGTGGAACACCCTCCAGTGCTCAAATTTTGGTATTTCTGTAAGTCTCAGAAATTGAAAGTCTCTGATACTGAAAGTATCGATTAATTACTGCTGAATTCTATAAAGGACAAAGAAGTATAGAAAATTATGATGAAGTACGTGAAGTGTGAAGTTAATTGTACACGATTTCCTCTAGCGGTTGACCCCTTGAGTTTTATACTCCACCCGGGTTTGAACCGTGACCGTCTCTTCTTACAGTACTGGTACTCAATACCCCCTAGACCCCCCGATTTTAAAATTTTATTTCATGCAGTTAATAGAATTTCCAACCGATTTCAGCGATGTCTATCGCTAATTCAATTTTTCAAAACCGCACGGAATTTAAATCGTTAATTTGCCAAAATATAAATAAACTGTTTAAACGGGGGGTCAAGTACCCCCAGTGCTAAAATCAGAAAATTAAATGTTTAATAATTATGAAGAAATCTTATGCTATAGTTTCAGTTCTTCTAGAAACATTGAAATAGGTATACGGGGGGTATATGGGGATACTCCATACCCCCCAGATCATTAATTTGGTTTCTATTTCATGTTGTTACCAGATCTCTCAAATACGTTCATTGTCAACTGGTCATCCAACTGTGAAGAATTTACTATTTGTCATCCTTTGGATAAAGGAAAGCTAAAGAAAGGAGTAACTTATTAGACGTGGTTGAGGGAGGAGAGTCTTGGGGCATAGAGTACAACTCCCCAATTCTATTATTGGAGAACAGAAAATTAACGATTTAATAATTATGAAAAAATTTTATTTTACAGTTTTAGTTTATTTGGAATCATTGACATATGTAGATATACTGGGGGGTACTCTAAGCTCTCCATACCTCCCGGTTTCTATACTTCATTTAAAGTTGTTTACAGATCTTCCAACTTATTTGAATTATGTTGGCAATCATTCACAGCCGCTGATTCTATTATTGAAAATCATGCAAACTTTAGTATCTTTTATCTTTCGTACAGACTGGGGAGTCTGGGAGTATAAAATTCCTTCCCCCCTCTCCCCCTGTCTTTTATATTGCAAAAATATTAAACGTTTAGTAACTTTAAGGAAACTTTATGCTACCATTTTAGTTCTCCATGAACATTGAAATAGATATACTGGGGGTGACTCAATGCCCCCCAGACCCCCCAATCTCTATATTTTGTTTTATGTTGTTAACAGATCTTTCAACTGCGTTCATGGTCAACTGTGTGAAATTTACTATTTATCATTCTTGGGTTAAATCTTTAATGTACTCTGGTATAACTTAAACGGGGTTGGGGAAGGGGAGTTTGAGGCATGGAGTACAGCTCCCCAGTGCCATTATTTTGTAAAATCGAAAATCAACGGTTTAATAATAATTATAAAGAAATTTTATTCTACAGTTTCAGTTCTTTTAGAAACATTGACATAATTATTAAAAGGAGTACTCCAAGCCCTCCATACCTCCCGGTTTCTATATTTCATTTTAAATTGTTTACAGATCTACCAACTTATTTGAATTGTGTTTGCAATGATTCGTAGCCGCTAATTCTATTTTTGAGAATCGTACGAAATTTAATATATATTTTTTTTCGTATAGACTGGGAAGTTTGGGGGTGTAAAATCCCCTCTCCCCAGTGTCTTTATATGGCAAATAAAAATTAAATGTTTAATAATTACAAGGGAACTATCTGATGCTACCATTTCAGTTATTTTGGAACATTAAAATAGATAAACTGTGCGGGGGGTTTCTGTATTTTATTTCATGCTGTTAATAGACCTTCCGACTGATTTGAGCTATGTCTATCGCTAATTCTATTTTTCAAAATCGTACGGAATTTAAATCATTAATTCACTACAAATAAGAATAAATTATTTATAAACGGGGGTCAAGTACTTCAGTGCAAAAACAAAAAATTAAATGTTTAATAATTATGAAGAAATCTTGTGCTACAGTTTCAGTTCTTCTGGTAACATTGACATAGGTATACTGGGGGCTCTATACTCCAGACTATTTGGTCTCTATATTTTATTTCATGTTGTTACCAGATCTCTTACCTGAATTCATGATCAACTGGTCATCCAACTAGGTGGTATTTACTATTTGTCATCATTTGATTAAATTTTAATTTACTGTAGAAAGGAATAACTTAGGTGGGAGGAGGAGGCGAGTCTTGGGGCATAAGGTACAACTTCTCAGTGCCATTATATTAAAGAACAGAAAATTATCGGTTTAACATTTATGAAAAATGCTTATTCTAAAGTTTTAGTTCTTTTGAAACAGCGACATAGGTATATGAAGGGAGGTCTCAAGCCTCCATATCTCCCGTTTTAATATTTTATTTCATGTTATTCATAGATCTTCGAAGTTATTTGAATTATGTTGGCAATGATTCGCAGTCGCTAATTCTATTTTTGAGAATCGTGCGAAATTTAGTATCTTTTTTCGTATATATAGTATAGACTGGGAGTTTGGGGAGTAAATCCCCCGTAGTGTCCTTATATTGCAGAAAAATGAAATGTTTCATAATTATAAGGAAACTTTATGCTACCATTTCAGTTCTTTTGAACATTAAAATAAATATACTGGGGTATAAATAAATACCCTGGGACCCCCGGTTTCTATATTTATATCGATTATAGATTTCTCAACTTATTTGAATCATGTCAGAAATATTCTATATACACTCGGAGGAAAAAGGGGTCTGGGAGTATGGAGTAACCTTCGTTGCCTTTATATTGGAAAACAATAATTAAATCTTTAATAATTAAGAAGAAATCTTATGCTACCGTTTCAGTGCTTTTGGAGCATTGCCATAAATGCACTGGGGCATACCAAACTCCTCATATTATCTCCTGTTCTCTATATTTTATTTTATGTTGTTTACAAATCTCCCAACTCACTTTAATTACGTCTAATCTATTTTTCAGAACTGTGCAGAATTATCTATTTTTATCTTTCCGTTAAAACTTAAACTCAGGACATGCAGAAATAAACTGACCGGGGGTCTGGGGTATGGAGTCTTCTCAGTACGTTTATATCGTAAGAAAAATAATTAAATGCGAAATGATTATGCGGAAACTTTATGTATGCTAACATTTTAGTTTTTATGGGATCATTAACATAGGTATACTGAAGAAAGGGGGGGGGGTACTCCATATCCCCCAGACCATTTAGTCTCTATATTCTATTTCTTGTTGCTAACAGATCTCTCAACTGCGTTCATGATGAATTGGTCATTCAACTGTGTAGAATTTACTACTGTCATCTTTAGGTTAAATCTTTAATTTACTGTAGAAAAAAATAACATAAATGGGGTTGGGGAGGGGAGTCTTGGGGCATAGAGTACAACTCCCCAGTGCCATTACATTGGAAAACTGAAAATTCACGATTTTATAATTATGAAGAAATCATATTCTACAGTTTCAGTTCTTTTAGAAATATTGACATAGGTATACGGGGGAAGGGGGGTACTCAAGCTTTCTATACCTCCCGATTACTCAATATCCCTCCAGACCCCTCGGTCTCCATATTGTACTTTTGGTTTTTACAAATTTTTCAACTTATTTGGATTATGTTTGTAATGATCTACAGCCATTATTTCTATTTTGCAGAACTGTGCAGAATTTATTATCCTTTGGTTAACGGGGGGGGGGGGAGTCTGGGGAGTCTAAAAACCCTTCAAGTGCCATTATATCAGAAAACGGAAAATTAAATGTTTAACAATTATTATGATCAAATCTTATACTACGATTTCAGTTTTCTTAAAATATTAGCAGAAGTATACTTGAGGGGGGGGTACTTCATACCTGCAGATTTTCGGGTCTCTGTATTTTATTTTATGTTAATTTGAGTTATGTTTATTGCTAATTATATTTTTTAGAATTGTGCGGAATTTAAATCTTTTAAAATAAATTGTTTAGACGGAGGGGTAAATATCAAGTGTTCTCCAGTACCATTATATTAAAAAACATAAAATTAAATATAATTATCCGGATACCTTATACTACCATTTCAGTTCTCTTGGGAACATTGCCATAAATGCACTGATGTGTATTATAAACTCCCCAGACTCCCTGAACTCCAAACTTTATTTCATGTTGTTTATAGATTTTTGCCATAGATTTGGATCAGCTTATTTAAAATATATTTGCAATAATCCAAGGCCGTTAATTTTATTTTTGGAAACCGTGCGAAATTTATCGTAAAATCTTCAATTTAAGTAGATATACGAATAAACTCTACGGACGGGGGGATTGGGGAGCATGGGGGACTCTGCAAGTGATGGTATATTAAAAGATTGAAAATGAAACGATTTTATAGTTATGATCAAACCTTATGTTGCAATTTTAAATTTTCTTGAGGATATTCCACACCCCCCAAACTCCCAGTCTCTATATTTTACTTTATGCTGAGTACAGATCTCCAATTTATTTGAATCGTGTCTGAAGTACTCCGCAAGCGTTAATTTTATTTTTCAAAGTTTACTATTCTTCATTCTTCTGGTAAATCTTTAATTTACCGCAGATAGGAATAAACTGAACAGTGGGGGGAAAGAAGAGAATCTGGGAGTATGGAGTAACCTCTATTCTTTTTATGTCGAAAGAAAAATAATTAAATCTTTAATAATTATAAATTATAATAATTATAAGGAATATTGCCATAAATGCAAGGGGGGGGTTGCACCCGGTCTCTATATTTTATTTTATGTTCTTTACAAATCTTTCAACTTATTTGAATTATGTTTGCAATAATTCACAGCCGTCATTTTAATTTTTTAGAACTTTGCAGAATTTAGTATCCTTTGGTTAAATCATAAATTTAGTATATATAAAAATAAACTGTACAGACCGGGGAGTGGGGAGCATGGCAAACCCTTCAAGAACTATTATATCGAAAACCAAAAAATTAAATATTTATTAATTATGATCAAATTAAAATTTCAGTTCTCTTGGTACATTGGCATTAGTATATGGGGGCTACTCCATGCTTTTCAGACCCCCCCCCCCGGCCGCTATATCTTATTTCATTTTGCTATGTTTACAATAATATTCAGTCGCTAATTCTATATTTTTCAGAGCTTTACAGTATTTACTATTCGCCATCCTTTGAATTTACCATAGATAGAAACTAAGAGGGGGGAGTGGCGAGAAGGAAAAGTGTCATTATTTTGAAAATTAGAAAATTAAATCTCGAATAATAATTATGAGAATACCTTATGCTACCATTTCAGTTTTCTTGGAAACATTGCCATAAATGCACTGAGGTGTATTTCGTATCCCCTCAAACCTCCCGCTCTCTATATTTTATTTTATTTTGTTTATAGATCTTTGCCACATATTTAGACCAACTTATTTGAACTACGATTGCAATGATCTTTCGGTTAAATTTTTAATTTAACTCCTTATAGGAGTAAACTGTACAGAATGACTTTTGTCTTCGATAATGAGCACTGGGGAGCACTCAATACCCCCAAACTCACCGGTCTGTATATTTTATTTTATGCTGAATACAGATCTCCCGACTTATTTGAATCGTGTCTGAAGTACTTTGCAGACGGTAATTTTATTTTTCAAAGTTTACTATCCTTCATTCTTCCGGTAAATCTTTAATTTACCGCAAATAAGAATAAACTGAACAGTGGGGGGAAAGAAGAGAATCTGGGAGTATGAAGTAACCTCCATTCTTTTTATGTCGAAAGAAAAATAATTAAATCTTTAATAATTATAAGAAAACCTTATGCTACCGTTTCGGTTGTTTTGAAACATTTTTGAAACCCAAGGGGGGGGTGCATCCCGGTCTCTATATTTTATTTTATGTTCTTTACAAATCTTTCAACTTATTTGAACTACGTTTGCAATGATTCACAGAATAGTAACAAAAAATTAAATGTTTATTATAGTAAAATTATGATTTCAGTTTTCGTGGAACATTGGCATAGGTACACAGGGGGGGGGCATGCTTTTCAGACTCCTCTATACATTATTTTTTATTGCTATGTTTGCAATAATTTGCAGGCGCTAATTCTTTATTTTTCAGCCGCCATCCTTCGAATTTACTATAGATAGAAACTAAGAGGGGACGCGACGAGGAGAGGAAGAGTCATTATTTTGAAAATTGAATCTTTAATAATAATTATGAGCATACCTTATGCAACTAGTTTAGTTTTCTTGGAAACATTGCCAGAAATTCACTGAGGTGTATTCCGTATCCCCTAGACCTCTCGCTCTCTATATTTTATGTACAGATTAGGGAGGTATGAACATCCCCCCTAAATACACTTATGTATTTTAATGTTTCTAAGAGAACTAAAACGGTGCTGTATCATATCATTCAATATTTATTCTTTGTTTTTGATAAGAGAGCACTGGGGAGCACTCAATACCCCCCCAGACCTCCCCAATCTATGTGGTTTATTCTTTCTAGTAAATAAACGATTTTACCGAAAGAATAAAGACGGTAATACTTGCACTGCTGGGGAGCTTTCCAAAAATAGTTCAAAAAGTCGGAGAATATGTTAAGAACATAAAATAAAAGAGAAACTGGGAAATTTGGGAAGCATGGAGTACTCTCTAGTTAACTGATTTCAATATTTTCAAAATGTTCAAAATGGTTTGGCAAACAAAGGATGGGCGATAGTAAAACGATATTATCGAGAGTTTTCCCAATTTTCATTTAATTTTAAAACAGCCTAGCTCTCGGAACTGTGTATTAAATAGGAAGTTAGGCGCTTGTTTTTCACTTGAGATAAAATTTTAAAGTAAAGTGAGGTCACATTGAAAGAAAAAGCCAGGGTAGAAAGTAAAAAAGAAAGTTGAAAATTAAGTAGCTTTTAAATTTTTCGGTTAAATTAAAAAAAATTCTTTGTTGGTTTTTCAGCGTTTATCGCCAATGTTTCAATTTTTTAAGTTTATTATTCACTTGGAGCAATTTAAAATTGCTCTAAAGTTGTTCTTTCATCGGCTAATGAAATTTTTGAGCCTTAAAAATTAATTTTCCTTTGAAGCGGCAATTATCGTAATTAAGGGAGTTCGATAAAAAAAATTAAAACGAATTTGACGAGATGCTCAAAAATGTGAAATAAAAGCACAAACATTTAAGGTATTTTAATTATCTTCTTTTGATGAACACTCGAAGCTTTTAGATAATACAGAGAAAATTTACAAAGGTGTCGTTTCTTTGTTTTGGTTTCGGATCTGTTTGTTAAATTAGTACAAAAGGTGGAAAATTCAGTGCCATGTTCATTTTAATTCGTTTTGCACCCCGATACTGCCCTGTGTGCTCCGTGAATAAAATAAGAAGCTTTCTTGTTTCCATCAGAGAAAAAAAAGGAAACATCAAAGTGACCGACACTTTTCCATACTAAATTATCTTATTTTTAAACCTGCATTACACCGAGAGCTTTCGAAACCAAAAAAAGGTTCGAATCTCTGCAAAGGGTTTTTTTTTCCAGCAGGAAAGCTTTCAGTTTGTGTTTGTAGTCGACAAACTTTCGAGCACCATTAATTTTAGTCGTTCACTTTGAATTGAATTAGCCATATTTGCTTTTTCCATCGATTTTGAATTTACTGGTTTATTTTTTTATTTCGACTAAATCCATTATTTCTAAACTGCTTCTAATAGTTTTTGTTATTACACGACTTTTACACGCAACGCACAAAAACGAACTTAATTACTGGAAGCTTTAACGTGTTCCTCAAGTATCCAATCGAACAAACGATAAAAGTTTTTTCATTTTTTCCGCACCATTAACTCGAAAAACTCGATACAAATTGAATGAGCGTTAATTTTTCAAATTTTCCTTTAAAAAAAATGCTGAAAATTTTGAAATTGCGGTAACAATTGAAACGGTACGTGCAGAAATATATGGCTCTTGAAAAGAACTTCAAAGTCGAGAAGGTTTTTAAAATTGAATAAGAATTTCGATTGAAACAAGTAAAAAGTTAAGTAAATTCTCTTTCTGTCTTCTTGCTCCTTTATGTAACGATTCAGGTACGGCTTAAAAAGAATTATTATGGAAGTAGAAGAATTTTATATGTGATTTAATTTCAAAAACTTTTCCACTGCTTAAATACGATTCCGAGGGTGGTAATCACTTTTTACATTTTTTAGGCAATTTGTCCCATTTAAAATTTAATTTTCAAGATGCATTTTACAGGGGCTGCGAGGGTTGCGCTAATTTATTACCGAAAAGGTTCTATTTGCAATGATCGGGGTGAATTGTGACCCAGCTTAACATAACATCGACCTAACCTAAGATTTTTAAATTTATTTAGCTTGTTTTACTTTTATAATACTCCGACATTAATTTCAGCTTTTATAATTCTTTACTTTTGCTTTTTAGGACGCAGCTTTGAGTGCTTAGGTGTTCGTAAACATTTGTATTCGCTATAAACCTCTCATACAATCCGTTTGTCGTAATTAACATATTATTAAAACTATCAGCTATTCGAAAGCAGGATATGCTCGGTGAGATTATCAAAGTACATTAGTTACAAAAAAATCCCCCCCCCCTTAAGGAAACAGCAATTTACTGCGTAAGAAATGTAGAACATCAAAGTTGAAAAAAAACCATCAGAGCTATGGTATCGATTTATCTTAAAGAATTTACCCCCCCCTTTATACGCCATACTTTCAGTCAATGCAGTTTATTTTTATCACCACAGATGGCAAAATTTACACAATCCCTAAAGCTAGAATTAGGGACTGAGGATCATTTAAAACAGTTTAAATAAGTTGAAGAATTTGTAAAGAATATAAAATGAAAAATAAAGCCTGAGAAACTAAGAAGTATGAAATAACTCCCCCCCCCCTAGGGCAGTAATTTAAATTTTTTCAAAAGAAGCAATACGATATTACGTGATTTCTTCAGAAATATTGAAGATCTTAATTTTATAATTGTCAACATAAAGGTACTGGAAAGTCAGCATTTAATACTCCTTAGGACACCCCCCCCTACTCGGATTTATACAGTTTATTCTTATCTGTAGTTACTATAAAATTTAAATGAAAGATGGACAATGGTAAATTTTGCGAAAATAGACTAACCGGCTGTCAACAACATGAATAAAATATAGAAATTAGTAGCTATGGTGGTTATAGAGTACCCCCTTCTCTCTCCAATACACTTATGGTAATGCTCCCAAGAAAACTGATAGCGCAGCATAAGGTTTGATCACAATTTTTTAATTATTAACCAATTTATTTTCTGCTTTTCAATATATATAATAACACGGGAGGGGGCAACTACATATCTCTAACCCCGTTTATTCGTATCTATAATGAATTAGAGATTTAAAAGAAGGATAAAGAATGATTAATTTTGCACACTTCTGAAAAATAGAATTAACAGTCGCGAAGCATTCCAAACGTGATGAGATCTTTAAACAACATAAAATAGAATACAGAAACTGGAGGTCGGAGAGATGTAGAGTTCCCCAGTACATATGAACTCCCAAAATAACTAAAACAGTAACATGAGGTTTGATCTTAATTTTTAATCAATTAAATTTCTAACTGCAAAATAAAAGAGAATGGGAGAGGAGATACTATACTCCCAGACCCCTCCCTTCATACCCCAAGGTTCAAGCAATTTATTTGTATCTGCAGTGAATTAAAAATTTGACAAAAAGATAAACTACCAAATAGTATTGGCGGCTGCGAAGTATTCAAGCATGGTTCAAATAAGTATAGAGATCTGCAAACAACATAAAATAAAATATAGAAACAGGGAGTTGGGAGGTTATACAGTGCCCCCCTCCAGTATACATAAATATGTCAATTTTCCCAAGAGAACTAAAACCGTAGAATCAGATTTGATCATAATTATTAAATAATTAATTTTCTGTTTTTCTATATAACGACACGGGGGAGGGATCTCCATACCTCCAATCCTTCACTTAATGAAGTTTATTCGTATGGACGCCCATTCGTATATGTACTAAGCTAAAAATTCAACAGAAGAATGACAGATGGTAAATTTCGCAAGGTTCTGAAAAATAAAATTAGCGGTTGCGAAGGTTCAAATAAGATGGGAGATCTGTAAACAACATAAAAATAATATAGAAACCGGAGGTGTCTGGGAGATATGAAATACTCCCCAGTATATCTATGTTATTGTTATTAAGAGAACTAAAACTGTAGCATAAATCATTAACAAATTAATTTTATATTTTTTAATATAATGGGACTGGAGGATAATCCACACCTCTCCGACCTCCCGGTTTATGCAGTTTATGCATATCTGTAGTGAATTAACGATTTAACATAAAGATGAAGGTTGCGATATTTCGCACTGTTTTGAAAAATAGAATTAGCGACTGCGGAGCATTCCAAACAACACAAAATAAAATATAGAGATCCGGAGATCGGGGGGTTATAGAGTACCACCCTCCCAGTTCCTAAGAGAACAAAAACAATAAATGTGTGATCACAATTCTTAAACAATTAATTTTCTATCTTTTAATAGCATGGAACTGGGGGAATACTAAATACCTCTCACACCTCCACAACCCCTAGTGCATGCAGTTTATTCGTATTTGCAATAAATTAAAGATTTAACAAAAGGATAAAAGATAACTAATTTCGCACGGTTCTAAAAAATTGCGTTGACATCTGCGGAGCATTCCAAACATCTGCAGACAACATAAAATAAAATATAGAGACTGTGGCGAATAGAAATAAGCTGATAGTCGTATTATTTAGGTTGGTATATTTTGTATGTTTTATATTATTATATAAGCAAATTATTTAACAATAAAGATAACAAACTAGAATTACATAAATATCTTAAGAAAGATACTAAAATGGTGACCCCGAAAGAAGAAGAAAACCGGTACTAGAAATTGACCGAGTAGGAATAAAAATAATGCCTTTCTGGATGGAAAAGCCACACTTATGGTTTATACAATTGGAAATACAATTCAATCTAAACCGAATAACAACGGACGAAACTAAATTCTACCACGTCGTGGCTAACTTAAACACGACTACAATGGTAGAAATAGAAGATATATTAATAAATCCTCCAGAAACAGGAAAATACGAAAAATAAAGCAGGAGTTAATTAACCGCTTATCTACTTCACAAGAAGCAAAAACCAGAAGATTGCTAGAAGATGAACAAAGGGGGGATAGAAATCCTGCGCAATTTTTGCGACACTTACGAAGTCTAGGAGGATCAATAATACCCGAAAGCCTGATGAAAAAAATCTGGTAGTTCGCTTACCAAATGAACTAAAACCAATCTAGCAGCAGTGCAAAAACCGAACAAACACTGGATGAATTGGCAATTTTGGCAGACAAGGAAACGTTCAAACACTCACAAAACAAAGACCAAGAGCAGAAGACACAAACAGCGAAGTAGATAAATTAAAAATTGAATTAGAAACATTAAGAAAAGAAAATAGGTCATTACGAAGTAAAAGCAAAAATCGCGAAAAGGTAAAAGGCTTCATTTGTAAGTTTCATAAGAGGTTCCGCGGTAGATCGACAAGATGCCAGGCAGGTTGTACGTATAAAAAAAACGAACTAAGTAGCCAGTAACAGGGACGCATGGCCACATCAAAACAATTTCAAGTCGTCTCCATGTGATTGACAAAACATCAAAAATAGAATACTTGATTGATACAGGCGCAGATTTGTGTGTTTTTCCTAAACGGTTGTTAAAAGGCCCGTTTACAGTAGGTGAATTTAAGTTATTTGCAGCTAACGATACAACTATAAATACATACGGTTTCACAGTACGAATGTTAGACTTTGGAACAGGCAAACAATACCGGTGGCGTTTTATAATCGCAGATATCAATAAACCCATTATCGGCGCAGATTTTCTTAAAGATTATGGATTATTAGTGGACTTAAGAAACAGAAAACTAATAGATACCACCACAGCCATGAACACAACGGGAGAAACAAAATCAAGTGAGTTAGGAACAATAAGAATGATATCCAACAACAACAAATTCCACGCACTCTTAACAAAGTTTCCCCTCAATAACAAATCCCTTGGCAACTAAAAAGAAAATACTTCACGAAACTGTACATTACATCGAAACAACACAGGGACCTCCAGTATTCTCTCGACCACGACGATTAGCACCGGAACGACTTGCAGTAGCAAAAAAAGAATTCGAATATATGATCGAATTAGGAATCGCTCGACCTTCCAAAAGCAGCTGGTCTTCGCCACTACATTTGGCTTTAAAAAAGAATAATGACTGGCGGCCATGTGGAGATTTCAGGTTACTTAATGCACGAACTATACCAGATCGTTACCCGGTGCCGCACATTGAAGACTTCTCCCATATGCTATACGGAAAAAAAAAATATTTTCTACGATAGATTTAGTCAAAGCATTTAATCAGATTCCAGTTAATCCCGATGATATAGAAAAAACAGCTATAACAACACCGTTTGGATTATTTGAATTCCCATTTATGTGCTTTGGATTAAGAAACGCAGCACAAACCTTCCAGAGGTTCATAGACGAGGTAGTACGAGGATTGGATTTCGTGTTCCCATACATTGATGACATGATTATCGCATCAGAAACAATGGAAGAACATATTAAACACTTGACGATCTTATTCCAAAGACTCGAGAAATATGGTATCACAATTAATGCAGCAAAATGTCAGTTTGGAAAACCGAAGTTACATTTCTGGGCTACGTGATCAATGCAAAGGAAGCAAACCTCCTACCGACCGAATAAATGTCATAAAGGACTGCGAACTACCCAACACAGTAAGGCAATTAAGAAGGTTCCTAGGTATGGTTAATTTCTACCGAAGATTTATCCCCAAAGCGGCGGATATACAAGCTCCATTAAACAAATTATTAACCGGTGGAAAATAGGAAAACAAAAAAATAATTTTGAACCAAGAAACACAAGATACTTTTGCAAAATCTAAAAAAGCTCTTGTTAATGCTACATTACTTGCTCATCCTGCAACTAACGTACCACTTTCAATTATGGTAGACGCTTCGGATTCAGCAGTTGGCGCGGTATTACACCAAGGAATCAACAACGAATGAGTAGCGGCTTAAAAGAATTATTATGGAAGTAGAAGAATTTTATATGTGATTTAATTTCAAAAACTTTTCCACTGCTTAAATACGATTCCGAGGATGGTAATCACTTTTTACATTTTTTAGGCAATTTGTCCCATTTAAAATTTAATTTTCAAGATGCATTTTACAGGGGCTGCGAGGGTTGCGCTAATTTATTACCGAAAAGGTTCTATTTGCAATGATCGGGGTGAATTGTGACCCAGCTTAACATAACATCGACCTAACCTAAGATTTTTAAATTTATTTAGCTTGTTTTACTTTTATAATACTCCGACATTAATTTCAGCTTTTATAATTCTTTACTTTTGCTTTTTAGGACGCAGCTTTGAGTGCTTTGGTGTTCGTAAACATTTGTATTCGCAATAAACCTCTCATACAATCCGTTTGTCGCATTCAACATATTATTAAAACTATCAGCTATTTGAAAGCATCGGATGAACAAGAACAACTACAATTTATATTTACAGCAAATTTATAAGCTTTTATGTTACAAGAAAAACTCAAAAATGGGAAGAAAGTAGTCACTTTATTCCCGGTGAGTTTTCGTTTAGGCAATGCCGCAAAACAGAACTTACTCGGCGAGATTATCAAAGATTATCAGAGATTATTACATTGGCTCCAAAAATTCCCCCCCCCCCTCTCAAGGAAACAGCAGTTCACTGCGTAAGAAATGTAGAACATCAAAGTTGAAAAAAAACATCAAAGTTAAAAAAAAAAATATCGGAGCTATAGTATTGATTTACACTAAAGAATTTACCTCCTCCTCCCCCCACTCTACGCCATACCTTCAGTCAATGCAGTTTATTTTTATTACCACAGATGGTAAAATTTACACAATCCCAAAATCTAGAATTAGGGACTGGGGAGCATAACAATTCAAATAAGTTGGAACTTTGTAAAGAATGTAAAATAAATATAAAGCCTGAGGGACTAAGAGGTATGAAATAACTTCCCTTCCCCTCAAGGGCAGTAGTTTTAATTTTCTCAAAAGAAGCAATATGATATTACGTGATTTCTTCATAAATATTGAAAATCTTAATTTTATAATTGTCAACATAAAGGTACTGGAAAGTTAGCATTTAATACTCCTTAGCACCCCCTACTTGGATTTATACAGTTTATTCTTATCTGTAGTCACTTTAAAATTTAAATGAAAGATGGACGATACCGCAGCATAAGGTTTGATCATAATTTTTTAATTATTAACCATTTTATTTTCTACTTTTCAATATATAATAACACTGGGGGGAGGGCAACTCCATATCTCCAACCCCCGTAGTTCATGAAGTTTATTGGTATCTGTAGTGAATCAAAAATTCAACAGCAGAATGAAATACGATAAAGATGAAACATAAAATTCAGACAACACGAAAATAATATAGAAATCGGGAGGTCTGGGATATATCAAATCCCCCATATATCAATGTTAATATTACAAATATTATTACAGTTTGATCATAATTATTAAACAATTAATTTTTGGTTTTTTATTTTTTGTAACAGAACTGGGGATACTCCATATCCTCAGACCTCTCAAGAGATTCAGTTTATTCGTATCTGTAGTGAATTAGAGATTTAAGAGAAGGATAAAAGATAATTAATTTCGCACGCTTCTGGAAAATAGAATTAACATTCGCGGAGCATTCCAAACGTGGCGAGATCTTTAAACAACATAAAATAGAATACAGAGTCCGGAGGTCGGAGAGGTGTAGAGTTCTTCAGTACACTTATGTCAATGTTTCCAAGAGAACTAAAACAGTAACACGAAGTTTGATCTTAATTTTTAATCAATTAAATTTCTGACTTCAAATATAATAGGATTGGGAGATACTTTATACTCCCCAGACCCCCCCATACCCCAAGGTTCATGCAATTTATTCGTATCTGCAGTGAATTAAAAATTTGACAAAAAGATAAGCTACCAAATAGTATTGGCGGCTGCGGAGTATTCAAACATGGTTCAATTAAGTTGAGAGATCTGCAAACAACATAAAATAAAATATAGAAACCGGGAGTTGGGAGGTTATACAGTGCCCCCCTCCAGTATACATAAATATGTCAATTTTTTCAAGAAACCAAAACCGTAGAATCAGATTTGATCATAATTATTAAATAATTAATTTTCTGTTTTTCGATATAACGACACGGGGAGGGGTCTCCATACCTCTAATCTCTCACTTAATGAAGTTTATTTGTATATGTACTAAGCTAAAAATTCAACAGAAGAATGACAGATGGCAAATTTCGCACGATTCTGAAAAATAAAATTAGCGGTTGCAGAGATTTGAAAAGAAAACAGCTATAACAACACCGTTTGGATTATTTGAATTCCCATTTATGTGCTTTGGATTAAGAAACGCAGCACAAACCTTCCAGAGGTTCATAGACGAGGTAGTACGAGGATTGGATTTCGTGTTCCCATACATTGATGACATGATTATCGCATCAGAAACAATGGAAGAACATATTAAACACTTGACGATCTTATTCCAAAGACTCGAGAAATATGGTATCACAATTAATGCAGCAAAATGTCAGTTTGGAAAACCGAAGTTACATTTCTGGGCTACGTGATCAATGCAAAGGAAGCAAACCTCCTACCGACCGAATAAATGTCATAAAGGACTGCGAACTACCCAACACAGTAAGGCAATTAAGAAGGTTCCTAGGTATGGTTAATTTCTACCGAAGATTTATCCCCAAAGCGGCGGATATACAAGCTCCATTAAACAAATTATTAACCGGTGGAAAAAGGAAAACAAAAAATAATGTGGAACCAAGAAACACAAGATGCTTTTGCAAAATCTAAAGAAGCTCTTGTAAATGCTACATTACTTGCTCATCCTGCAACTAACGTACCACTTTCAATTATGGTAGACGCTTCGGATTCAGCAGTTGGCGCGGTATTACACCAAGGAATCAACAACGAATGGCAACCACTGGCATTTTCGCAAAATCCTTAAATTCCGCTCAACAAAATATAGTGCCTATGATAGAGAACTATTAGCAGTATACGAAGGAATAAAAAGTTTAGATATTCGCTAGAAGGAAGAGAATTTAAAATCTACACGGATCACAAACCACTCGTATTTGCATTTAAGCAAAACCTGATCACTGCTCCCCAAGACAATTTAGATATCTTGACTTTATTAGCCAATATTCAACCGACATCGAACACATAAGCGGTAGTAATAATATCCCGGCAGACACACTATCAAGATTAAGTCTAGAAGAAATTTCAAAACCAACAGTACATTTGAATTCAAAACATTGGCTAATGAACAAGAAAAAGATACTGATCTTCAAAATGGATAAATGGAAAACATTCCTTAAAAATAAAGAAGATATATTTTCCAGAACACCAAATCAACATCCTATGCGACACAAGCACTGAGTCCGTACGACCATTAGTACCACACAAGTTAAGATTCCCAATTTTAAAAATTCCATGGTCTCGCACATTTAGGTACTAAGGCAACAATTAAATTGATATGCACACGATTTGTGTGGCCATCAATAAAAAGAAGTGAAGAATTGGTGTATGCAGTGCGTGCCTTGTCAAAGAGCAAAAGTATATAAACATACAGTCGCACCAACAGGAAAATTTGTAACACCAAGTAAACGTTTCGAACATATTCATGTAGATCTGGTTGGACCATTACCACATTCAAAAGGATACACGTATTGCATGACTCTGATAGACAGATTTACAAGATGGATCGAGGTTATACCCATTAATGACATCACAGCAGAAACTGTTGCCAGTACAATAATAACACATTGGATATCGCGGTTCGGCATTCCTCTGCGGATTACAACCGACCAGGGAAGACAGTTTACATCAAACCTCTTTAACAACCTATCCAAACTTTTAGGTTGTGAACACATCCAAACAACCGCTTATCACCCAATGGCAAATGGAATGATTGAAAGAGTCCATCGACAGTTAAAAGGTGCAATCAAATGTCATATTATGGAGAATCACGAATCATGGGTCGAAGCGTTACCGTTAGTTCTTCTCGGACTACGTACCGCTTTCAAAGAGGACATCGAATCGACTTCGGCAGAACTAGTTTATGGTGAAAATTTACGACTACCAGGTGAACTATTCCACAACAATAGTATTACCGACGATCCTTCAAACTTTGTTACAAAATTACGACAACATTTTCAAAAAGTAAGACCATGTCCCGGTAGTAATCACGATGCAAACAAAAGAATATTTATACACAAAATTTGCAAACATGCTCCCACGTTTTGTGCGACATGATGCAGTCCGAAAACCACTGCAACCAACATACGATGGCCCATACAAGGTGATTTCGAGAAATAACAAAGTATTCAAAATTAAAATGAACGAAAAGAATATATCAATATCGTTAGACAGATTAAAACCTGCTTACATGATAACAGATGAAATAGATAAAAATACATCAAAACAACCCGAACCAATACCGCTTCAAGCTTCCCCAACAGAAAAGAAAAGCATTTTAAAACAAACCAAACACATACAACAACTCGTTCAGGAAGACGAGTGAGGTTTCCTAACAGATTAGGTGAATAATTGTAAATAGTAGAAGTAATATACAAACGTTTGTGAGTAAAATGACGTATCATGACAAAAAAATCGTCACTGGGAAGGGGGTATTGTGGCGAATAGAAATAAGCTGATAGTCGTATTATTTAGGTTGGTATATTTTGTATGTTTTATATTATTATATAAGCAAATTATTTAACAATAAAGATAACAAACTAGAATTACATAAATATCTTAAGAAAGATACTAAAAGACCGGGGATCTGGGGGTTATAGAGTACCCCCCCCCCCAAAGCACAGTTATGTCAATGTTCTCAAGTGAGCTAAACATAAGGTTTGATCTCAATTCTTAAACAATTAATTTTTTGTCTTTTAAGATAATGGGACTGGGGGAATACTCCTCCCCCCCCTATCTATGCAATTTATAAGTAGTGAATTAAAAACTTTCCAAACATGGTTTAAATAAGTTGATAGATCTGCAAACAACATAAAATAAAATACAGAGACCGGAAATCGGGAGGTTTTAGAATGCCCCCCCCCCACCGGTACACTTATGTCAATGTTCCCGAGAGAACTAAAACCGCAACATAAGGTTTGATCATAATTATTAAACATTTAATTTTCTGTTTTTCGATATAATGGCACTTGGGGTCATCCCTACCCCCCAGACCTCCCGGGTTATACAGTTTATTTCTATTATGTACTAAATTAAAGATTTAACCGAAGGATGAAAAATAGTAAATTCTGTACGGTTCTGAAAAATTGAAATAGCAGCTGTGGATTATTACAAAACATAGTTCAAGTAAGTTAAAAAATCGGAATATACCATGAAATAAAAAATATTAGAGACCGGGGGGTGTGGGGGTTATGAATGTCCCTCAATCTATTTATTATGTTAGCAAAAGAACTTAAAGGGTAACATAAGGTTTCCTTACAATTATTAAACATTTAATTATTTTTCTTCCAATATAAAGGCAATGGGGGTTACATCATCCATACTTCCAGATCCCCCCCTTATCTTTTCCGACCGTACAGTTAATTCCTATCTGCGATAAATTAAAGATTTAATCGAAGAAAGAAAAATAGTAAATTTTACACCGTTCGGAAATATAAAATTAGTTAGAAAGTCTGTAAGCAACATGAAATTAAATATAGTGACTGGGAGGTCATTCGTAAAGCGAATTGGAGGTGCTTTGAAACAGAACTTTAGAGGCAAGCAGGGAAAAAGCAACTTTGCACTTATTTAATGTTAGAAATAAAATTAGTGGGAAAATCTGTAAACAACATAAAATGAAATATAGTGACTGGGAGGTCATTCGTAAAGCTAATTGGAGGTGCTTTGAAACAGAACTTCAGAGATGAGCAGGAGGAAAAGTAACTCTGCACTCTCTTAATGTTAAAAATAAAATTAGTTGATAGTTCTGTAAGCAACATGAAATAAATTAAAAAAGTGATTAAGGGGTCATTTGTAAATCGAATTGGAGAATTGGAGAGAAACTCGTAAAACGAGTTGGAGGTTCTTTGGAACGGAACTCTAGAAACGAGCAGCAGAGAAAGCAACTCTGCATTTGGTTAATGTTAAAAATAAAATTAGTTGGGAGTTCTGTAAACAACATAAACTAAATTAATATAGTGACTGGGAGGTCATCTATAAAGCGAGTTGGAGATTCTTTAGAACGGAACTTAAGAAGCTAGCAGGGAGAAAAGCAACTTTGCACTCCTTTAATGTTAGAAATAAAATTAGTTGGGAGTTCTGTAAACAACATAAACTAAATTAATATAGTGACTGGAGGTCATTTGTAAAGCAAATTAGAGGTGCATTGGAACGGAACTTCAGAGACGGTCAGGGGGAAAAGCAACTCTGCACTCGCTTAATGTTAAAAATAAAATTAGTTAGGAGTTATGTAAGCAACATGAAATAAATTAATATAGTGACTGGGAGGTCATTTGTAAATCAAATTGGAGGTGCTTTGGAACGGAACTCTAGAAGCGAGCAGCGGAGAAAGCCACTCTGCACTTGTTTAATGTTAAAAATAAAATTAGTTGGGAGTTCTGTAAACAACATATCCTAAATTAATATAGTGGCTGGGAGGTCATCTATAAAGCGAGTTGGAGATTCTTTAGAATGGAACTTAAGAAGCTAGCAGGAAAAAAGCAACTTTGCACTCATTTAATGTTAGAAATAAAATTAGTTGGGAGATCTGTAAGCAACATGAACTAAATTAATATAGTGACTGGAGGTTATTCGTAAAGCGAATTGGAGGTGCTTTGGAACGAAACTTCAGAGACGGTCAGGGGAAAAGCAACTCTGCACTCGCTTAATGTTAAAAATAAAATTAGTTAGAAGATATGTAAGCAACATAAAATAAATTAATATAGTGACTGGGAGGTCATTTGTAAATCAAATTGGAGGTGCTTTGAACGGAACTCTAGAAACGAGCAGCGGAGAAAGCAACTCTGCACTTGTTTAATGTTAAAAATAAAATTAGTTGGGAGTTCTGTAAACAACATATCCTAAATTAATATAGTGGCTGGGAGGTCATTTATAAAGCAAATTGGAGGTTCTTTAGAACGGAACTTAAGAAGCTAGCAGGGGAAAGCAACTTTGCACTCATTCAATGTTAAAAAAAATTAGTTGGGAGATCTGTAAGCAACATGAACTAAATTAATATAGTGACTGGAGGTTATTCGTAAAGCGAATTGGAGGTGCTTTGGAACGAAACTTTAGAGACGAGCAGAGAAAAAAGCAACTCTGCAGTCGCTTAATGTTATAAATAAAATTAGTTGGAAGATCTGTAAGCAACATAAAATAAAATATAATGACTGAGAGGTCATTTGTAAAGCAAATTGGAGGTGCTTTGAAACAGAACTCCCGAGACAAGCAGGGGAAATATAACTCTGCACTCGCTTAATGTTAAAAATAAAATTAGTTGGAAGATCTGTAAGCAACATGAAATAAAATATAGTGAGTGGGAGGTCATTCGTAGAGTGAATTGGAGGTGCTTTGAAACAGAACTTCCAAGACAAGCAGGAAAATGTAACTTGCACTCGCCTAATGTTAAAAATAAAATTATTTGGGAGTTCTGTAAGCAACATAAAATAAAATATAGTGACTGAGAGGTCATTAGTAAAGCAAATTGAAGGTGCTTTGAAACAGAACTTCCAAGACAAGCAGGAAAATGTAACTTTGCACTCGCTTAATGTTAAAAATAAAATTAGTTGGGAGATTTTAAGCAACATGAAATAAAATAGAGTCACTGGGAGGTCATTCGTAGAGTGAATTGAGGTGCTTTGAAACAGAACTTCGAGACAAGCAGAGGTAATGTAACTCTGCACTCGCTTAATGTTAAAAATAAAATTAGTTGGGAGATCTGTAAGCAACATGAAATAAAATATAGTGAGTGGGAGGTCCTTCGTAGAGTGAATTGGAGGTGCTTTGAAACAGAACTTCCGAGACAAGCAGGGGTAATGTAACTCTGCACTCGCTTAATGTTAAAAATAAAATTAGTTGGGAGATCTGTAAGCAACATGAAATAAAATATAGTGAGTGGGAGGTCATTCGTAGAGTGAATTGGAGGTGCTTTGAAACAGAATTTCGAGACAAGCAGAGGTAATGTAACTCTGCACTCGCTTAATGTTAAAAATAAAATTAGTTGGAAGATCTGTAAGCAACATGAAATAAAATATAGTGAGTGGGAGGTCATTCGTAGAGTGAATTGGAGGTGCTTTGAAACAGAACTTCCGAGACAAGCAGGGAAAATGTAACTCTGCACTTGCTTAATGTTAAAAATAAAATTAGTTGGGAGATCTGTAAGTAACATGAAATAAAATATAGTGAATGGGAGGTCATTCGTAGAGTGAATTGGAGGTGCTTTAAACAGAACTTCCGAGACAAGCAGAGAAAATGTAACTCTGCACTCGCTTAATGTTAAAAATAAAATTAGTTGGGAGATCTGTAAGCAACATGAAATAAAATATAGTCACTGGGAGGTCATTCGTAGAGTGAATTGGAGGTGCTTTGAAACAGAACTTCCGAGACAAGCAGAGGTAATGTAACTCTGCACTCGCTTAATGTTAAAAATAAAATTAGTTGAGAGATCTGTAAGCAACATGAAATAAAATATAGTGAGTTGGAGGTCATTTGTAGAGTGTATTGGAGGTGCTTTGAAACAGAACTTCCGAGACAAGCAGAGGTAATGTAACTCTGCACTCGCTTAATGTTAAAAATAAAATTAGTTGAGAGATCTGTAAGTAACATAAAATAAAATATAGTGAGTGGAGGTCATTGTAGAGTGATTGAGGTGCTTTGAAAAGAACTGAGACAAAGAGGAGATCGATTTTGACAAAAATGTCTTTAACCCGAAGGTTATGGACAAAGGATGCTAGTAAGTTTGCTGAAATCTCCGGACAAGGAGATTTTTCTCCTGTTTAGTTTTCGTTATTGGGAAGGGGTTACAGTAGGTGTTTATCACGGGGTTGGAGTTTCTGATGAGGGAAAATGTGCGGGGAACAATTTGGCTTCGTAAAGGATGCTGGGATTCGTATGATGGAGGGAGCGAAAAGTATTTTTGATGAACTTCGGGTGTCCTTTTGATGTGATCTTTTGGAGCGTCAAGCTGCATAAGCTAAAGGAGGTGGAATTATGACCCTTGTACTTCTGTTAGAGGTAAGATGGTGGAGCTGTCTACATTGAAATCTATCAATAACCAACTTTCTGCAGAGTTTAAGGGTAGAAAAAAATACAGTAAGGAGACCTACGCGAATAATGCAATGCACTTTCAGTGTATTCCTGGTTGCATATCATTCGGATCACTATTTTGTACAACTTCGGCTGAAAACAATAGATGGCGCTAAGAAAGTGGCGGCTCGTGAGTTGTAGAACATTTTTGTAAAAACCAAAAAAAAGTAGTTACAAAATTTCTTCAAAAAGTTAAATACAAAATAGTAGAGTTTCTTGGCAGGATCGGCTCGTGCCGAATTGTTTACGTTGCCAGTACGGCCCTGTTCATCGTGTTAGTGAGCTACCACTTTGCTGTTATAGTATAAATTAATTATTGAGGCATGACTTTTAAAAAATAAGTTCGTTGCTATGAGAGTAGATTTCGCGTGGGCGCCCTTTTAAGGTTTGTTTCATATTAATTAATGACTTGATTTATTCGTATCGGAGGATTATTATAGAAAATGCGTGGAGTGAGATTTTGTTACTTTACTAAAAATAAAATACTATTTTGATAAGAAAAGAGAACTTAATATATATTTTTTATCAGGATATTTATATGAAATATCTAAGATAAACAAAACAAAATAAATAATAATATAATAATGGAGTAATACATTTTTGGAGCAAAAAAGTAATTTTTAATTAACTATGCTTTTCTTGTTACAGATGTTTGTTTTCGCTTTCAACAAATTATAAGGTAAGCGTTTTTAATAACGAATTTTTATAATTACACAATAAAATGTGTAAAACCATCGAGTTAAAAGGCCTCCCGAGCCCATTCACCGTAGGTATCTTATTTATCAGATCAGCGAATTTTGGATAAAAATTACAGTGGTACTAACATTTGCCTACGAGGTGAATTATAATAACCCACAGAGCCGGATCCAGGATCATAATTATATTATTTTATAAAATTAGAGAATTAAAATTAAATTTTTAAAATTAGTCGTTCCTAATTTTAGTATTATATACAAAAGGGAAAACTATTTTCTGAATCATTTATATCAATTGGTAAAGAGACGAGTCAACCCTAGGGTGCTGTTAGTTTCAATCCGGAGTTGCCTTCAAATAAAGTCATTCTTGGATTTTATATTGATTGCCTTTACAAGCGACGTGTGTCTTATTTTTCTATACTTTTCGTGTCGTTTTTATTAAAATGAAACTTCCTGCTTCGACATAAGTTGAAATAACCGGAAAAGTCCCCACTCGGAGCAACAAAAATTATTATTAAAATTATCGGAAGGGGATGAAATTTTCCGCTCGTGGAATACCAACGCCTGGGATTGTTAAAATTCGAAGCGTTTAAGAAAATATGAGAAAAATTCATTAACGGATTACAAAAACATCGGATTGTTACTAAAAGCTTGTAATTGATAATTCGTATTTTCCCGAGCTTTTCAATGCTATTTAGACACAACAGGCGAGCTTTTAATGTTATTCGGGAAATTTGCACATTTAATCAAAAATTTTTTTGAAGTGAAAATTTATAATTTAAAAAATAATGTAAAAATTTGTAAAAGAACGAGATAAAAACAAAAGAGCCATGCACACGCGTAATACAATTCACCCTAACCTTCATACATATGCAAATTTTCAGCCATATTGTAACAATCACTTAATACAAAGAGATCTTCCCGCTATCCTGTTAAAGGTTTAGTGGATTTTATTACGAAACATTAATTTTAACCCACGCATAATGAACGAATGCCAAACAGTTTATTTTAAATACAATTGTTTGTATTTATTAAAAGTTTAGACGCAACGTAACGGCTACGTCGCGGCAACGTAACCGCAACTATGTTATTATAGATTTTTACTTAAAACCAAAGTTTTAAAATGTTTTCTTCCGCTAATTACCATTTAAAAGGAAACTTGAGTGGTAAGTTTTTATTAATGTGAAAACAATTGGGAAAAACTAAAAGTTTTGTATAGATAACTGCTGTAATTACCGAGTACACTCTTAATACAAACTAAAAGTTGCATTTAAATTTAATTGTAAATGCAATTTTCTATTTAAGTTGTTGTTTCTTTAGTTAACTGACATTCGAGTACAAACCCTGCAATTATTGACTTACCGTCCTTGTCGAATTCTTTCTTCTAAACAGAGTAGATTTGACAATTGAAATGTAATTAAACTAAAAGCAATACGATTTATTCCCAGCAACATTACGATTAACACTACGAGACATTCCTGTTACGTTACAATGACATTTTACTTATTGTTTAATTTTTTATTTATAAGTTATTGTTCAGGCAGAGAACAAAAAATATACCTCGACCTAGATTCGAATCCCAGCGTACTTTAATGAATACGCCTTGGCGTAGGAAAAACTAGAATTTTGGTTTTCTACTGGCAGCTTTCTATGTGAAAAAATTGCATATCTGTTGAAAAGTAAAGCTGGAATAACAAATCCCTAAAGTTCAAACTGGAAAATATAGTTTTAGAGAATGGGGAGTATTGCCAAGAATACCCCAAAGCCACACTCAAATAAAATTGTAAATAAAATATTTGCAAGCTGAGGATTTATTTTTAATTAATCAATCAATCTTGAAATCAAAATTGGGCCAGAATCGGCTTAGTACAACTACTTAAAGCTACATAAAATTTTAAACAAGAAACGGGGTTTTGCAAAATAAAACCGAGGATTTATTTTTAATTTACCACCAAACCGCCGATTTATCTTAATTAACACACCGCAAATTAAAATATGGATTAAATTGATAACAAAATTGGGCCAGAATCGGCTTAGTACACCTACTTAAAGCTACATAAAATTTTAAACAAGAAACGGGGTTTTGCAAAATAAAACCGAAGATTTATTTTTAATTTACCACCAAAACCGCCGATTTATCTTAATTAACACACCGCAAATTAAAATATGGATTAAATTGATAATAAAAATAAGCCAGAATCGGCTTATTACATCTACTTAAAGCTACATAAAATGTTAAACAAGGAACGGGGTTTTGCAAAATAAAACCGAGGATTTATTTTTAATTAACCACGAAACCGCGGATTTATCTTAATTAAAACAACGCAAATTAAAATATGGATTAAATTGATAACAAAATTGGGCCAGAATCGGCTTAGTACACCTACTTAAAGCTACATAAAATGTTAAACAAAAAACGGGGTTTTGCAAAATAAAACCGAAGATTTATTATTAATTATCTACCAAAACCGCGGATTTATCACAATTAAACCGCGAATTAAATCGATAACAAAATTGAGCCAGAATCGGCTTAGTGCAACTACTTAAGACTACATAAAATGCTAAACAAAAAATAGGGATTTTCAAAATGAAAAACTATGGATTTTCCCAATTTGATGCTCATTTGTAAACAAATAATGCTCTGTTTTCTTATACTGGAAAATTAGGGGATATATCTTCATCGATGTCTTTGTTGAACTTATCTTTTACAGTTGCATAAATTAGCAAGTACACCTCCGTGCGAAAACTACCTTTTTCTACAAAATCCCCCCCCTCCCCAAACCCCCGGTGTATGCGGTTTATTCTTATCTGTACTAAATTAAAGATTTATACCAGGGATAAAGGATAGTAAATTCTCCACGGTTTTAAAAAATATAATTAGCGTTTGGAAAGGATTCAAAAAATAGTTCAACGAAGTTTGTAATCTATCAGCAACATAAAATAAAAATAGAGACCGGGGGTCGGAGGGAAATGGAATAGCTTCCGATTTACCAATGTTAAAATTTCAAAAAACTAATGCGCTGTCATAAAATTTTTCCAGAATTTTCAATCATTTACAATTTTTTTGTGTCTTCTAATAGAAAATCCCGGGGAGTTACTTCGTACTCCCCAGCCCCCCTTTCCCATTTATTCTGATCTGTAGTGAATTAAAGAGTTGAACGAAAAATAAAGGATAGAAAACTTTCCACGGTAAAAAATTAGAATTTGCTAATGGGAAGTATTTTTAAAGTAGATCAAATCAGTTGATAGATCATTCAACAACGTAAAATGAAGGATAGAGGCCGGGAGGTTTGGGAGATATGGAAAAACCTCCAATTTGCCTGTGTTAATATTTTTAACTAAACTACGCGGTATCATAAAGCTTCTTCTTAATTTACTATATTCTTGTATGTTTTGTTTTAAAAGCACTGGAGGGTACTCCATACCTCTCAGACTTCCCGATTTTTAAGAATCAAGATTTAAAAATTTTAAAACCAGAAAAGAAGGAAAAACTTATCGTGATTTTAAAAAATAGAATTAGCAACTTGAAAGCATTTCAAAAAAAATAGCCCAAAGAGATTAAGAGATCTATCGACAGGATAAAATAAAAAAATAGAAAGTGGGGGTCTAGGAGATATTAAACACTTTTTTCTCACCTCCAGTTTACCTATGTTAATATTCTTAAGAAAACTTATGCCGTATCACACCGTTTCTTCGTAATTTGTAATGGTTTAATTTTTGGTTTTCCGATACAAAAGCACAGGGGAGTACTCCACACCTCTCAGACCTCTCGATTCGTGCTATTTATTTTTATCCGTAGTAATTTCAAAATTAAAAAAAAATATAGAGAATAGTAGAGATTTCGGGAGTTTTACAAAATTAAATTAGCTATTGAAAAAATTCTAAGATTAGTTCAAAGAAGTTGAAAGATCTATCAATAACATAAAATGAAAAATGGAGAACGGGGAGCCTAAAAAATATGGATTATCCCTCAGTTCACCTGTGTTAATGTTTTTAAGAAAACTGATGCTGTATCACAAAGTTTCTCTATAACTTTTAATAGTTTAATTTTTGGTTCTCTGATACAAAAGCACTGGGAGGTACTCCATACCTGTCAGACCTCCCGGCCTATGCGCTTTATTCTGACCTGTAGTGAATTAAAGATTTTAAGCAAGGTATAAACTACAGTCATGTTTTCACAATTTTAAACAAATAGAATTAGCAGTTGGGGAGCATTCTAAAAATCGTTCAAAGCAGTTGAGAGATGTATCAATGATATAAAATAAAGGATAGAGGCCGGGAGGTCTGGCAATAGAAAATAGCTTTCGGTTTACTAAAAGCAACGTTCTAAGAAGAACTAATGCGGTATCGTAGAATTTCTGCATAATTTTTAATCATTTAATTTTTACTTTTCCAATACAACAGTACTGGGGAGTACTACATACTTCCCAGACCTCCAGATTCACGCTGTTTATTTTTATTCATTCTGATTTAAAAATTTAAACGAGAGATAAAAGAGAGTAAATTTTTCAAAGTTTCAAAAAATAGAATTAGCGATTGGGGATCACTCCAAAAAATTGTTAAAATCAGTTGATAAATCAATTAATGTCATACAATGAAGAGTAGAGACCGGGAGAGTTAGGGAGATATGAAATAGCTTTTAGTTTATCGAAGGCAACGCTCCTAACAGAAGCAATGTGGTATCATAAAGTGTCTCTAAAATTTTTAATTACTTAATTTTCGATCTTCAGATACAAACGCACAGGGGGTACTTTATACTCCCCACAGACCTCTCCCCCTCTCCGGTTTATGCAGTTGAATTTTATTTGTAGTTAATTAAAGATTAAAACAAGAGATGAAATATAATAAGATTTTCCACAGTTTTAGAATTAGAAACTGGGGAGCATTCAGAAAGAATTAAGATAGAGGCCGGGGCATTTAGAGGTTACGGAATAGCCTCCAGTTTTCCTATGAAAAAATTCATAAGTAACTAATGCGACATCAAAAAGTTTTATTATAAATATTTTTAATCATTTAATTTTTGATTTTCCGATACAGAAGCACCGAGGGTACTTCATACTCCCCATACTCCCCCCTCCCACCCGTCAGTTCATGTGGTTTAATATTATCTGTAACGAATTAAAGGTTAAATAAAACAAGAGATAATGAATAGTAAAATTTTTCAGAATTAGTAGCTGCGAAACATTTAGAAAGTAGTTTAAAGAAGTTGGGAGATTTGAAAAACAATATAAAATAAAAAATGGAGATCGGGAGGTTTGGAGGTTATGGAAAAAATTTTCAGTTTATCTATTCCTAATCCCGAAGAGAACTAATGTGGTATTATAATTTATAATTTTTTTTATGTCTTTTGATATAATTGGAAGCATTGGAGGGGAGCATATTACTTTATTCGTCCCCGGCTCTCCACTATTTACTGTTTAGTTTGATCTGAAATAATTTAATATTTTGCAGTTTATCTATGACAATATTCCTAGGTAATGCGGTGTCATAAAATTATCCACCTTCCAATACAAGAGAACTGGGAGGTTACCCCCTCCCCCCCCAGATTCTCTCGTCTATGCAGTTCATTTTATGCGTAGTAACCTGAAGGTGTAAATTAAATCTGAATAAAATAAAATTTAGAGCTGATAAATATGCCAAAAATATTTTGAACAAGTTGGGAAATCTGTGAAGAACATAAAATAAATAAAACTTAGAGAGCTGGAAAAATATGAACTCCCCGTATATTCATGTTAATATTTCTAAGAAAACTCAGCAAGGTTTGACTAACCCTGCCTTGAAAATACATTCTTTTTAATAAAATTAGCTTTATCAAATGAAGGAGTACAAAAATACAAGGCACTTAAGGTGAGGGTGAATTTGGTAGAACATCTATTATGGCCAAAATTCAATTTTGAACATTGCGATTTCCCCATAAAAAGCACAGGCAAACAAATTATTGCGGCGTAACAATGCAGGTTTTCTGTTGAGGAAACTTGTAAATCTAGTTAGGTTTTAAAGATGTAGTAGTCGGGGACCAATAAATGTCGTCAGTCGCATCCTGCCATCTCTTGTGAGAACATCATATTTTTAAAAAGTTTGATACCTTCTAGGACTCTAGAAATCTAGACTGGTCTAGGGGGATATTTTTAATTATACCCGGAGTGAAAGATGCAGAGGGTCGGTTTTGACTAACGCAACCACGGAAAATCTCGGAATCAGAGTTGATCGACTCTCGCCGACACATTCATGTTGACTGGAATGGAAAAAGTTGTTAAATTAAAAAAAAAGTTTTGTTTTTATATTGGGCCGGCTAATTCTGAGGGGGGGGATGAAGACACCAATAAAGTGATTGCATTTTTTAATACCGTTTTTTCCAAAATATGTAATTTTAATTTTTTTGTTCGTCTATTGCATAGTTATCTTTCATAATTTATAAAAAAGTGGGAAACCTCAGACCCTCTGTCTGTGAGGTTCGTTTTATTTGTAGTGAATTGAATATTTAATAATTAAAGCGTGAAGGTTGAATTTTGTACAGTTTTAAAAATAGAATTGACAGTTGGGGAGCATTTAAAATAATTCAAATCAGTTCGGGATCTGTGAACAACACAAATGAAACATGCAGACCGGGGAGTCCTAGGGGGGCAATCCCAAATTGAAATTAAATCGGCTACAGTGTAATGCTTAAACATTTAATTTCTTTGTTCTCTAGACCGGGGCACTGGAAGGATTCTCTCAGACCTCCCCGGTTTATACAGTTTATTGCTATCATAATTGAATTGAAAATTGTATAATATTCTTTCGGCAGTTGCTAAGTTAACATGATATTTCTAGGCACAAAATCAAAAATATGGCTATAGAATCTGGGGCCCAGGCACACAAAAGTGTAAGACCCCGGTTTCAGAATATTCTTTGGCAGTTGCTATGTTAACGTGACGTATTTATGTAATTATAAAATTGAAAAATACAGCTATAGAATCCGGGGGTCTGGGGGTAGGAATAAATACCCTAAAGGTACATTTAAATTCTTCTTCTTCTTCTTCTTTAACTTTAATTAGGACAAGTCCTGTTTTATTCTAACAGCAGCATCGGAGATATCCGAAGCCACTGCTAGTACTGTGAGCATATTATTTGTTTTACATCTGAAGTAGTTTGCTAGGCTGGCTTCAGATGTGCCTGTTACCTATATTATTGTTAATGATGGCAATTCATTAACATTAACTCATCTCATTAACATTTAAATTGTAATGGATAAATTGGTGAATGAAAAAAATAAGCAAAATTTTTAAACTACATGAAATGCTAGATTAGAAACCGAGAGTCGGGGGGTATAAAATAATCCCTGTACATGTTTTTGTTCCCAAAATCACTAAAACCCTCAATGTGTACTGTCACTCTAGGAGTATTTCAGATATTCCGGTTTATGCAGGCATAATTTTGGGCATAAAATAAAAAATATGGCTATGGAATCCGGGGGTCTGGGAGGGTATGGATACTCCCAGGTATACTTAAATTAAAAGACCCCGGTTTACACAGTTTATTTCCATCAGAATGAAATTGAAGATTTCAGAATATTCTTTTGGCAGTTGCTATGTTAACATGACATTTTTAGTCACAAAAGCAAAAAATATGGCTATAGAATCCGGGGGTCTGGGGGTATGGAATACCCCCCAGGTACACATAAATTGTAAGACCCCGGTTTGAACAGTTTATTTCTGTCAGAATTAAATTGAAGATTTCTGAATATTCTTTTGGCCGTTGCTATGTTAACGTGACATTTTTAGTCATAAAATTGAAAAATACGGCTGTAGAATCCGGGGGGCTGGGGGTATGGAATACCCCCCAGGTACACATAAATTGTAAGACCCCCGGTTTGAACAGTTTATTTCTGTCAGAATTAAATTGAAGATTTCTGAATATTCTTTTGGCAGTTGCTATGTTAACGTGACATTTTTAGTCATAAAATTAAAAATACGGCTATAGAATCCGGGGGGTCTGGGGGTCATGGAATACCCCCCCAGGTACATTTAAATTGTATCGGATAAATTGGCAAATGTAAAAACTAAGCAAAAATTTTTTAAAACTACATGAAGTGCTAGATCAGAAACCGTGAGTCGGGAGGGGGGATATGAAATACCCCCCTGTACATGTTATCGTTCCTAAAAACACTAAAACGGCATCATAAAGCTTTTGCAGAATTTTTAAACGCTAAATGTGTACTGTTACACTAGGAGTATTCCAGATATTCCGGTTTATGCAATTTATTTTTAACAGAAGTGAATTGATGATTTCATCTTATCCGCGTGGCTGTTGCTATGGTAACATGATTATTTTAACCGTTAGAAACTTTATCCACCTGCCGTTTAACAAACAACAGGAAGTATGACTTTGAATTCCACATTAAACTGTCAGTAAAATTAAATTTATAAATTTGCACGCTTGTGTGCGGGGATGATAGCCATCAGTGTACTCCTCCCCCTACTGAGTTTTCTTAAACTCTCGGAGATATTATCCAATGGTATGTTTGGATTAATATGACAGTTGCTGACTTCCTCCTCGGAAGTTGTTTGATCAACAATGTATTCACCACACTCAAATATTGCAGGTTCTCCGGTTTCCGTTTCCCTTGAGTTATAGTTTTCTATTTCTGCTGTTTTTAATGTTTGAAAAAATTTATTTTTGTTGTAGTAAATTTCAAGATTTTCAACAAATCCGCATTTTCTTCTACTTAGAACAACGACGGGAATTGTAATAAGTAAGCGAATGTACGTGTTAAATTTGATTGATGTGCAATTCAATTTGTGAGCAGCTCAATTGCTTTCTAACTCAATAATAGACTGTTTTCGATAAACATATGTGTGCAAAGAAAAGCAACTTTATCGACAACGTTAATAGTGGGGCAAAGAGAGTTTAAACGCAGTTTAAATTTTGATTAGCGGTTTAATTAAAATAAATCCGCGGTTTTGAATTTTAATTAAAAATATTAACCTGTTAATCGATATCACGCCGTTGATTTTTTGTGATTTGTATATCAAACCAGTGAAATACAATATAATTAAATCCCAAAACCGCTAATTTATTTTTAATTATAAATAAATCTAAATCTCAATTCAATTGTTTTATCAAAAGTGCGTTATAACCCTCTTGGTTCCGCTACTGAATTTCGCTTGTTTTGCAGAATTTGTTTCCGTTAGGAGTCAGATAGTTTCTGTTTGACATTTCCCTGCAGTTGCGTCACGCATTTTTAGGCAGAACTCAGAGGTGTCGCTACTGGGGTTTCCGATGAGTTATTGCTGGTATTTAAGGGTGGTTCACAATGCTCTTTTAGTTTTACCCAGACGACGTTTTTGTTGCCTGAAGAAGGTTCGTGTAGTCTGTGCAGGACACTAAATTAAATAAAATAACACAATTCTACGTATACGACGTCTGTAGTCGCGTCACGGTATATGATAATTAGATAGACAATACGGCGCCGCGGGACTTAATTAAATGAATATTGTGTTTCTAAGAAGCATCGTATATCTGGAACTAGTTGCTGAGTTCCGGAAGCACTTTATATATATATATACGTTCCAGCTTCATTTCAAGGACATAAATGCTTAATTATCCTGAATATACAAAACCGTATTTTTTAATTTTAATTTTGAAATATCAAAGCTCACTTCGTCATTAAATAGTTTTTAATTTGATTCGGCGACATGAAAGTTTGAATGCGACGCGATGGAATATTAAATTGACATACTGGAGAACATTTGTGAAACTTTAAGTTGTACAAAGAGAACTTCAGATCATTATTATTAGAGTAGAAACTTGCGATTTAATAAATGCCGCTACATTGCATTTTGGGGGATAAAATGTACATTCTCTCATTTTCATTAGCGATAACAAACTTGAGTAGAACTGAGTAAGTTTAATACTGGCACTGAAACGTTACTTTACATTGTCTATCCAAATTAATGTACAAAGCGTTACCTTAAACCTACGTCATTTGCACACGTACAAAGCGCCTGCTTGTTCGGTGTTTTTGAAAGCTTTAAATTTTTTCGCTTTACTTGTAGCACAGGTTTTGAGTGGCTATTAATTTTTTATGTTGCTTTTTTTTACATTAATGTTGTTGTAGTATCCAGAACTTGAAAATCTCGAGAGGAAAATAATTATGCGTGTAAACCCTTTTTTTGCTAACCTGATACTTTTACGACGTGCTTTGCAATTATCGATTAATTTGTAACTTTAACTCGGCAGACAATTTTCCCCACTTTATTTAATTTGTTATTTTGTTTGACCAACACCGTTAATGGGTAAGAAACAAATTAATGACTCTCAATTATACACATACGTACATGTGTGTATCAAAGTGGCGTCCATTCAGCATAACTACGTCCCGATCTCGCGCTTACTCCTAGTGATTTTTCCAGCGAAACATCGCGGGATCGTTAAATTTTTTTATTAAAAACAGTAAAGTTCGAACGTCACTCCGCCACTCGTAAGGGTTTGCGTTATAAATAAAACTACCAATCAGGATCTCCGGCTTGAAACATCGAGTGTAGATGATACGTGATTTTAAGCCTTAGCCCGGTCCTGTGTGTTTTGTAATTAAAAGAAAATACATTTTAACATTTAACCGTTGGTATTTTTTTAAGTGGGATAAACCTTTTGAACAAATCGTTTTATTTACAATCGATGTGCCAGTTTTAGTAGCAACAATTTACGCTTAGTTCTTTCAAATTACATTTTCGATTAGCCGATCACGTACCTGTTAATTTACTTTATCGGAAGGATTTGGAATTTACTGCCGGTTATTTAACGCATACACAAATTTGTCTGCCGGCTATAACGTTTAATTGAGAAAAATAAATTTGTTTATTTTTTCTTTCTTACGCGCGGCTACGTCCTTTTAAGGTTTTGCTTTAATTATGTCGGCGCGATAAGGCCGCGCAAGTGTTGATTGCCAAGGGTGGGCGTTATTTGAGTAGATAACCGGGTCTATGGTTTATGGCATAAAAGATGAAAAGACTTCTCGCATTACCTTTAGATATCTTCAACGCACAATTTAACTTCGCGCCACTTATTCGAGTGCTTACGAAGCACTTTTTATATTTTTTATTCAGTTATAACGACATACTCGAAAATCATCCACATTTTCTTTTGCTTATCACGCCCGCCGACCACACAGATATGAAAATTTAAATCGCAATTAAAGTGCTACACGCAGGGGCGGACTTTCACCCAGAAAATAGATAACATCGGTTCCAATACTGATAAGAACAACAATTTGAAGGAAATTGTCTCAAAAACATCAGATCGATATTGCACGAGATAATAAACTGATTATCTGTACGTTTTTGTGCTGCTCGATATAGATTCGAACCCGCGCATTGCACCACTAACATCTCTATTATCAAATATAAGAATAAAATACCTGAGTATTTACTAGAAATACGAAATCATAGATTTTATTATAATTATTGTTAAATTAAAATTTACTAAATAATGTAATGAATCCCCCCCCCTCCAGTTTATGCAATTTCTTTTATTCATCTTAAATTGAAGATTTTAACAAAGAATGAAAGATTGTAAATCTTGCCTGGTACTGAATTAAAAACATTATCGTCTGGGCAGCAAGTTGAGGAATTTGGAAACAACACAAAATGAAATACAGAAACCGAGGAGTTTGGGGAGAATGCAACCCCTCCCCAATGTACTTTCTTTCTTACGCGCGGCTACGTCCTTACCTACCTGTAAGCCAGCGTATTCCCCGGGAAACTATAGTTACATTACTATATAGGACATTTAAAATTCTGCTATATGCTACAAAGGCATTTGAGGGGTGGGGTGGGGGGACAATTTCATATTTCCTAAACCTCTCGGTCTATGCAGTTCATCGTTATTTATAGTAAGTTAATTATTTAAACAAAAAATATAGAATAGCAATGCTTGCATTGTTCTGAAATTTTTTTTTACACTAACAAATCTGTCAATAACATAAAATACAAAACTGCAACTGGGGGGTCTGGGGGATTTGGGGTATACCTATATTAATATTCGCAAGACAACTAAAACTTTATATTAAAGTTTCTCTAAAATTTATAAACATCGCATTTTCTGTCTAACAGTACGAGGACTTAATTCCCCCCAGACCCCCCAATTTATGCAGATTATCTTTATTTATCTTAAATTAAAGATTTTATCGAAGAATGAAGGATTGTAAATCTTGAATGATTCTGAATAAGCGAGTTGGGGAATTTGTAAACGACACCATGTGAAATATAGAGACCGGAGAGTCTGGGGGGAATAAAATACCTCCCTCCCCAAAATACCTTATAAGCATATTCCCATGGAAACTGTAGTTACATCAGGAAGTTTCTCTATAATTTGTGAACATTTACGTTTTTGCTATATGTACAAAAGCATTTGGGGGGGGGTACTTCATACTTTTTAAACCTCTCGGCTTATGCAGTTCATCCATATTTATAGTACGTTAATTATTTAAATTTAAAATATAGGATAGCAATTTTTGCATTGTTCTAAAAAATATTGTTTAAAACACTAATGAATCTGTCAATAACATAAAATACAAAACAGCAACTGGGGGGAGGTATTTGGGGCACACCTATATCAATATTCGCAAGACAACTAAAACTTTATACTAAAATTTCTGTAAAATATATAAACATCGCATTTTCTATCTTACAGTACGAGGACGCTGAATGTACTTAATTCCCCCAGACCCCCTAATTTATGCAGATTATCTTTATTTATCTTAAATTAAAAATTTTATCGAAAAATAAAGTATTGTAAATCTTGAATGATTCTGAATAAGAACATTAGCGGCTAAGGAGCAAGTTGGGGAATTTGTAATCAACACAAAATAAAATATAAAAACCGGGGGGTATGGGGGGAATGAAATACCTTCCATTATACCCATAAGAATATTCTCATAAAAACTATAGTTTCATCGTGAAGTTTTTCCATAATTTTTGAATATTTAAGTTTCTGCTATATGCTACAAAGGCATTTGGGGAAGAGGTACTCCGTACTTCCCAAACCCCCCAGTCTATTCGTTTATCCTTATTTATAGTAAATTGAATATTTAAACGGAAAATATGGGATAGTAATTCTAGCACGGTTCTGAAAAATAAAATTCACGGGAGGGAGCATTCCAAAAGTAATTTACTGTAATTTGGGGGCTTTTAGACAACATAAAATAAAAGACGGCGACTAGAGACTGCGACCCCCAATGTACTTATGTAAGTCAATATTCCCAAAGAAACTAAAATGTTATTAAACGATTGATAATATTAGCGCTCTTCTAATTAAAAATACTGCGAGGTAAACAATTCCCCCCAGATCCCCCAATCTATAAAAGCCGATAAATTTTCTAAGTTTTTGAAAAACGAATTAACAGCTAGGTAATATTTTTATAATAGTTGAAATAAGTTGGAGATCTGGAAACAGCATAATATGAAAGTATGCCATTAAAATTGGAGAGGAGGTGTTCCCCGTGACAGTCGTCTGGGAACACGATACTTTAGAACTGAAAAAAAAATTTTTTCTAGCAAGAATTGTTCAACACATAAACACATGCAGCGGAAAATTTGTAAATAATCGTTTACAAAATACTTGGCAAGAATATTAAAGCATATTGACTATGACCTCCCCCCTTCCGTTCCCCAAGGACAAAGAAATTATCTGCGTAAAAAATGCAGAGTATCACAGTTAAAAAATTATATAATTATATAATTTGTTCCTCTTTCACTATCAAAAATCTAGTTACACCACATCCAAGGACGCCGCTAGATAATTTTACAAAGGGGGGAATGTTAGAATTTATTAAGAAATTATTACAATGAGTTTTTTTTTCATAAAAATATTTAATTTATCTTTGATTAAAACTTGAAAAATTACCTGTCAGTTGTTTGTCAAGAGGAGGCAACTGCCCCCCTTTCGCTTTTTTAGCGCCGCCTATGACCATATGACCCCCCCCGCCCCGGTTTATACAGTTTATTCTTATCTTTAGTAAATTAAAGATTTAAACAAAGAATAAAGAATAGCATACTTTATACGGTTTACAAAATAGAATTAGCGATTGGGGGGCAGGGAAATATTTTAAATAATTTGGGGAATGAAAGGACAGTTTACTTATTTCAAAGTTCCCAAAAGAACTAAAAATACTGTATCATAAGGATTTATCATAATTATTAAATCTGCCAATGTGCTACTAAAATAAAGGTGCACTGAGGCACTCCCCCCTCCCCCCAATTTATTCTTACCTGTAGTGAATCGTAATTTTAATCGACAAATGAAATATTTCAAACATACTTTCTATGAGAGATCTGTGAACAATATGAAATAAAATACTGCGACCGGGAGGTTTGAGAAGTATGAGGGGTTTTCCCCCCCCGCCTACTCCAACAACTACAGCTGTGTCATAAATTATAAGAACTACAACGGTAACATAAGGTTTCTTCATAATTTGTGAACATTTAATTTTTTGCCTATTTATGCGGATGCACTGGGAGGAACTCTATACCCCCTCTCCCCAACCCCCTAATGTACGCAGTGCAATTATATCTGTAGTTGCTAAAAGATTTAAACTATGGATAAAAATGGTAAATTTTGCTGGGTTCCAAAAATTAAAATTAGCGGCTAGGAACATTCTAAACCTTCTAAACATGGTTCATGTAAGTAGGGGAGATTTGTGAATAACTGAAAATAAAAAACCAGTTTGGGGCGCATAAAATTCCCCGTCCCCCTAGTGTATTTATGACAATATTCCCAAGGGAACTAAAGCGGCATCATGCAATTTCTCATAATATTTGAATATTTAATTTCTGTCTTCAGATACAAAGCTACTAAGGGATTTTTACATTCCATAGACCCCCCCCGGCCTAATTAATTTATTCTTATCTATAGCGAAAAAATTGTAAATTTTGCACGGTTTTGCAAAATAAATTTCATAAAATAGTTCTAATAAGTTTTCTGTTTCCGATATAAAGGCACAGGGGAGTACTCTATACCCCCCCAAGACCCCCAAGTCTATGCAATTTTTATTTGAAGTAAATTAAAGATTTAAACTATTAATGAAGTAAATCTTTCATCGTGGTAAAACATAAAATTGTCAACTTCAAAAAATAAAAAATAAATACGGGGGGTAAGTTGCAGATTTCAACAAAGGATGGTAAATTGTACATGGTTTACTTGTAGCGAAAAATAAAATTTGCGTCTTGAAGTATTCAAAGGATGTTAGAAGAAACTAAAGATTTTCTGAACAACTAAAATAAACCGGGGTGAAATACCGGGAAGGTCTGGTATACTTACTAAAATATCTATGCTAATCATCGTAGGAGAACTAAAGCGGACCATCGAGTTTCTCCATTATTTTCAAACATTAAATCGTCCATCTTCCAATACAGGACACTGGGGTACTTCATGCTTTCCAGACTCCCCCCCTCCTCTCCGGTTTATACGGTCAATTTTTTGTAGAAAACTGCAGATTTCTGCAAAAAATAGTAAATCTTTACATAATTGAAGATATTAACGTAGGATGAAAGATCTTAAAGATTCTTAAAAATAAAAATGGCGGCTGTAGGCAAATAAATAGGGGGATCTATGAGCAACATTAAATAAAAATTAGTGCCTCAGGGGTTGGGGGTACGGAATATCCCATCGGTGTACATATGACAATGTTCCCATGGAAATAAAAGCTTCTACAAAATTTTTTAAATTTAATTTTTTTTTTGATACAGCGGCACTGGGGAATACTCCATACTCCCCAGTCTATATGGTTTTCTTATTTCTTGTGAATTTCAAGATTTAAAGAAGGAATAAAAAATAATTCATTTTCTCAGCTTTACTATGACCGCAGCCGGGGGCAAACTTTTTCCAAAATGAAAACATTGGTAATGCTCGCGGGGGACAAAAATTTAATCACATTTTTTTAGTTTTCTTGAAAACAACGATAATCCATACCTCCTAGTCTGCACCTATTATTTTTCTTAGAAAATTAATTGAAAATGTCAGTATATCTGTCAAAAGTAAACATTGAAAATAAAATTTGAAATTGACATTTTGCAAAATTCATATTTTTTGTACCTCCCTTTCTGTTTAATGATTGAATAGCAACTTCACTTATAATACAATTGTTATTTTCGCTTTTTTTGATAAATGAGCTAAAAATAAATAATAAAAGCTATTTCAAAAAAGTTTGTTAGACTAAAGTTGTCGCCCGTTAAATTTTATATCTGAAACAGAAAATTTATTTTTGTAAAACTTTTTTTCTCAAAAAATACAGGGTGTGGAAGAATATTAAAAAAATAAAAGTTGAATTTTTTTCAACATTTTTTTTCCTAATTTATTCATAACTTGAAAACCGTTAATTTTAGACAATAACTGGCCAGAAGTAAGTTTATAGACAATTTCGCGTTCTTTAAAAAGGTTCTAAAGTATTAACATCCAAAAGGTAACAGTTTTGGTGCTGTGGGCATTTGAAGATGAAAATGTAAAAATAAAATTTAAAATGTTTTCTACCGCATTTTATTACCTAATTTAATTCATAACTTGAAAACCGTTAATTTTAGACAATAACTGGCCAGAAGTAAGTTTATAGACAATTTCGCGTTCTTTAAAAAGTTCTAAAGTATTAACATCCAAAAGGTAACAGTTTTGGTGCTGTGGGCATTTGAAGATGAAAATGTAAAAAAATAAAATTTAAAATTGTTTTCTACCGCATTTTATTACCTAATTTAATTCATAACTTGAAAACCGTTAATTTTAGACAATAACTGGCCAGAAGTAAGTTTATAGACAATTTCGTACTCTTTAAAAAGGTTCTGAAGTATTAACACCAAAAGGTGATAGTTTCGGTGCTGTGGGCATTTGAAGATGAAAATGTAAAAAAAAATTTAAAAATGTTTTCTACCGCATTTTATTACCTAATTTAATTCATAACTTGAAAACCGTTAATTTTAGACAATAACTGTCCAGAAGTAAGTTTATAGACAATTTCGTACTCTTTGAAAAGGTTCCGAAGTATTAACATCCAAAAGGTAACAGTTTTGGTGCTATGGGCATTTGAAGATGAAAATGTAAAAATAAAACTTGAAATTTTTTTCTACGACATTTTATTGCCTAATTTAATTTATAACTTAAAACCGTTAATTTTAGACAATAACTGGCTAGAAGTAAGTTTATAGACAATTTCGTGTTCTTTAAAAAAGTTCTGAAGTATTAATACCAAAAAGGTAATAGTTTCGATGCTGTGGTCATTTGAAGATAAAAATGATTGGTGATTAAAAAGTTTGAGCTTTGCGACGGTCACAGGGGAAATTTTTGAGTACAATTTACGGTTTTTGCAGCGTTTATCTTTAAATTTTGATTATATCCCGCAATGCGTATGCTACAGAGCAACAGTGAATGGAATATTGGTTTTAAGTCAATAAGGACGACAAACGAAATTGGAAACTTCCCAAAGCTTGGTTTCAAATATTGAGAATACTCGAAAATAATTTAACTAAATGTTTACCAACAAGTAAATTAAACTAAAGAGAATTTCATGATACAACACTTCAAGGCAGTTGTAACTTAACAGTTACAAGATCAAAAGATGTTTCATCTTGGAAACTACATGGAGTTCGTTTTAGATTGAGCGTTAATTACGTAAGCGAGAGAAATTTAGCTAAAAATTAGTTTTTTTTATTGGGAAGGATTCGCATCCCGCTTAGGACAGGCGGTTAGCTCGCGAAAGTGAAAGGACCATTTGTCGAACTAAAGGAGTATCCCATAAAACCTTTCCAACTCATTTTATAAGCAAAAGTGAGTATTGGGCACATAAGTAGGCAATAAATTTCCAGAAAGATTTCAAACAAGCTTTTAGAGAGATCTGGTACGTTTAAGGATAAATCCATAAAATTGCCAAAATTTAAATATTTCTTAAATTAAATCTACCACTTATTTCGGGCACCAAAAGGAACAAAAGTGCTCAATTTCATAATTGAATTTTATTAACACAATTCCATTCTTTCGATGCTAAATTGAATTTCGACAGGATAACGTTAATTTTTTTTTGTTGATTTACGATTGAACTTTGTTTTTCGATTTTGTGTTTAAAAACGCAATTAATCAAACACAAAGAAAGCTTATTTCGAGAGATCACATTCACACATTCTGCTAAAATAATTTCTGTTATTCCTTCTGTTAACCACAGATCAAACTAATTAATCACATCAAACTAATTAAATAACACCGAATATGTGATTGATTGCGGTTAATCAATTTGCTTGTTTAAAAATTCAAAAATGGGGTGAGACCGTCCCCAATAATAAATAATAATTAAAATTTAATTAAAAGTACAGGTTGACTGGATCAATAATCGATAAAGGTTGGAGGGGTGGTGGGGCAATTTTATTACTAAAAACTCCAAGAGAAAATTAATAACCTAAATTTATTGCTGGTTAATTAAAGGCCGAACGACACTTTTTCGATATACTCGACTTATAAAATTTAACAACATCCTTTTGCGGTTTACTCCTTATCAATGTTTTATTTATTATTTTTACGGACGTGACGATTTAATCAACACTCTCGATTTTCCTCTCAGACAAACACCTACTAGTAGTTTCGAGCAGAATGTGATAAAAATGACGAAGGGTAAATATTATTAATTTTAACAACAAATTTTAACGCATATATTATTAGACGAGAATAATTCCGACAGCGAAGAAGCTGAAAAAAAAGAAGAAACAGACAATGAGGTTTCCAAAAAACACAAAACAAGAAGTCGTTCAAGAGATTCACAAAACGAAAGTGTAAGCGAAGACGAAAACGAAAATAAAGTTACTGAAAATCATAAACCCAAACATAAACATAACAAAAGTCAGAAAGATGATGAGGAAGAAGAAGAAGAGGAAGCTGATAATGTTATCGGTAGGTACATAGCGCCATTGTCAAATCTTCGATAAAAATAGTTTTATGCAATTTTGCTTAATTTTGAAATTTTCGCCGATAGAGCAAATTCTATTTGCTAATTCAGCAAATTGTGTTTGCTGAGTCAACAATTATTATTAATACACAAATTATAGCATTAATTTTAGTGAAAGCAATTAGCAAAAATAATTTATCGACCAACAAACACAATTTGCTGAACTAGCAAATTGTTTTCAATCAAATAATAATCAATCTTCATTTAATTTTACGTAACAGAACATTCTCTACGAATAAACATATTTTGTTCAACTAACAAACAAAATGAATCTACTTCTGAAGTTGTATTGTTTGATGACGACCTTTCATTTTATCCTTATGTTTTCATAATTTCAAATACACAACACCGTCATTGTTGTATTAATAGAGATAATTTGCTTAACAAACAAACACGTTTGTTGAACCAGCAAAAGCAATTTAAATCCACAGCGTAATACACTTAAATTTAAGTGATTTCAACTAACAAACAGGATTAAATCAATCAACAAACACAATTTGTTAAACAAATTAACTTATGAGAGCTGATAGAAATAGAACAAATTATGTTCGTGAGAAGAACAAACTGTTTTTGTTGGTAGAACAAACTCTATTTGTTAGTTAAGCAAATTATTTGTTGTTATTGGAACAACTTATGTTTTCAATCGCAGTTTGGCAAAGTAAATTGTGTTTTGTTACATTTAAAAAAATTATTGTTTATAATATAAACAAAGAGGGAAGTTAATTGTTAGGAGAGGCGTTAAAAGCAGTTATATTTCTAATTTTTTGCAATCTACGTATTATTTGTAGTATAATCTATTATTCAGATTGTTGTTGGTCCGGGGTTCTCGTTTAACAGTAGGTCCCCTAAGTAAAGTAATACAATTTTTTTAAATACAATTATTAATAGAGTAATTTTTATTTAGATTCCGAGTCTGTTCTTCCGATTCTGTTTACTAGCTAAGAAACTTCTACAAATATTTGTTGGTAGTGCAAACTGTGTTTTTTAATTAAGTAAATCATATTAGATAGCAGAATTAATTTTGTCTATTAGCGGCGTAAATTTTGTACATTGATGTAGCAAACTAATTTCAAATTAATTGAATTTACAGTTCTTTGCTATTTGCTAGTCTAGCAAATTGCATTTGTTGGTTGTTCTCCTCAAAATTAAGTGTATTATGTTTTCCATACTTTAAAACCCACGTGAAAAGTAGATTTTCTAATTATTCTAAAACAGCAAAATAATAAAAATAATTTTTACTTGTGGGTAAAGTGTGTTTGCTAGTAAAGCAAATTATGTTTGTTTTTTAAGCAAAACATATATTTTTGTTATTAATTGGTAGAGCAAATTGTGTTTATTTTATCAAATCACATTAGTTACCAGAATTAATTTTATTTATAAGCAGTGAAAGTTTTCTACGTTAGTAGAGTAATTTGTATTTGCTAAAAGAGTAAAGTTTGTTTGTTGGTAGAGCACATTGTATTTGCTATTTGGGAAAAATGTACTTTTAGGATAGATTTTCATTCGATAGACGTTCTTCAGAATTTACAGCTCCGAAAATTTTATTTTTTGAATTAGTCGGGATGGAAGGGAGAGGTCGTAGTTAAGAAAAATTTGTTTAAAATACAATATAGGGTAACTTTTGTTTAAAAACAGTAAGCTGTTATCTATTTTATTTTTTTGATAACTCAGCAAATTGTATTTGTTGGGTGTACTTCTCAAAATTAAGTTTTTTAAATAAAATTGACTAAAAATAATAGGTATTACTGGTAGAGCAAGTGTGTTTGTTGGTAGAACAAATTGTGCTTGTTATTTAAACAAATTATATTAGCTACCAGAATTAATTTTGTTTTTAAACGGCGTATCTTTTGTAAATATTTTGTATCTAAATAGAATATCTTATTACTGGTAGTTAAAAAAGTTAAATCTGTTTGTTGGAAGAGCAAATCGTGTTTGCTATTTAAGAAAAAATATTTTTAAAGGAATTGTTTTCAAGCAACTCCCTGTTTTTATTCAATAAATTAAGTCGTTTTTCATGAATTCATAGTTTCTTAATTACAAAAATTTTAGTTCAAGGGGAGGGGGGTGTTACATTAAAAAAAATTGCTTAAAATACTATTATTGATAGACTAACTTTTGACTAGAAACAGTTTTGGTTATAATTAATTTTATTTTACTGATAGAGTAAATTTGCGCAGTATATTGAACTTTGCGTGCTTAATAAAACAGTAGGTTCCCTAAGCATGATGAAGCGATGCTACTTAAAATAGTAAGTAAATTTTGTAATTTAGTAGAATTAATTTAGTATATAAGCAAAATTAATTTAGTATATAAGCAATTTTTACTAATTTTGTATGTAAAAAGTAAAGCTAATAAAGTAAAGAGTGTTTGTTGGAAGAGCAAATCGTGTTAGCTATTTAAAAAAAAGTATATTTTTAAAAAACTGTTTACAAAAAGCAATTGTTTTTATTTTCCTTATTAAAGAGATTTTTTTTTAAAAGTAGTTGAGAAGGGGGATGCGTTGTAGTTGAAAAGCAGTGCAGTGTCAATTTTATTTGCTGATGAAGGATATTTTGTTCATTAGTTCAGCAAATTGTATTTGTTGGTTGTTCTTAAAATGAATTTAATGTCTCTTAATAGCTATTTTATAAAATTTAAGCGGCATAAATTTTTTACGTTGGAGGATTAAATTGTATTTTGTGTTTTTCGTATTTTATTTTCAAAGTAGTCCGAAGGGGGGGGTGTAGTAAATAAACGTTTGTTTAAAACAATATTATTACTAGCATTTGTTTAGAACAAAGGTAATTTTATTGATAAAGTTATTGCTGTTTGCTAGTTCAGCAAATTGTATTTGTTTGTTGTTCTCCTAAAAATTATGTGTATTATGTTTTCCTTAGTTTAAAGTTTACGTTAAATAAAAATCTGCTAATTCTCCAAAGATTATCCAAAAGAATAATAATAAAAAAAGTTTTTTACTTGTGGGTAAAGCGTGTTTGCTGGTAGAGCAAATTATGTTTATTATTTTACAAAATCTCATTAGTTGCCAAAATTTTAGAAGGGGGGGGCAAGAAAAAAGTTTGTCTCAGATACTATTGTTAATGGAGTAACTTTTGATTAGAATCAGAGTTAATTTTACTTTTGCTGATGCAGTATATAGCGCTTTGCGTGTTTAATAAAACAGTAGGTCTCCTAAGCATGCTTAAGCGATGCTACTAAAAATAATAAGCTAATTATACGATTTAGCAGAATTAATTTTGTTTATAAGCGGATTTTTGCTATTTATATATATTCATAGAGTAAATTATGTTGGTTGGGAGAACAAATTCTGTTTGCTATTTAAAAAACTGTAATTTTAGAGAAGCTGTTTACAAAAAACAATTTTGTTTTTTATGTTATAGGTTAACGCTTCTATTTTTAAATTAAGAAAGTTTTATTTTCCAAAGCAGTTGAGACGGGGAGGCGTTGTAGTCAAATAGTATTTTACAAAGTAGTCTGAAGGGGAGGGGGTGTGGGTCATCGTTGAAAAAATTTTGTTTAAAATAATATTATTATTAACTTTTTGTTTAACTTTCCTTAATTAAAAGCTTAATTTTATTTTGCTTATAGAGAAATTTCTATTTGCTAGTTCAGCAAATTGCATTTATTGGTTGTTTTTCTCAAAATTAAGTGTATTGCGTTTCCGTACTTTAAAGCTCACGTTAAATAGTAGGTTTTCTAATTATTGTAAAACAATAATAATAAAGAGAAATTGTTTACTTGTGGGTCAAACGTGTTTGCTGGTACAACAAATTGTGTTTGTTTTACAAGCAAAACATATATTTATGGTATTAATCGGTAAAGAAAATTGTGTTTGCTATTTGTTTTTATAAGAGCCGTTTACAAACAGCTCTCCAAACTTGTTTCTCATTTAATTAATTAGGTTATTTATCATTAAATTTACAATTTTTTTAATTAGGAAATTTTTTTAAATTTTTTTTAGAAAATTTTATTAATAGAGAAACTTTTGGTTAAAATCAGAGTTAATTTTACTTTTGCTGATGGAGTATATTGCGCTTTGCGTGTTTAATAAAACAGTAGGTCCCCTAAGCATACTTAAGCGATGCTACTTAAAATAATAAAGCAAATTATATGATTGAGCATAAATAATTTTGCTTATTTAAGCAGATTTTAATTAATTATGCACATTGATAAAGCAGAGTATGCATGTTGATAAGCTAATAGAGTAAATCCTATTTGTTGGGAGAACAAATCGTGTTTGCTATTTAAAACAAAAATGTATTTTGTATATAAACAATTGTTTTTTACGTGGTTAGTTAACGCTTCCTTTATGATTTACAGTTTTTTACTTAAGAAGGTTTCATTTTCCAAAGTAGTGGGGGGGGGCGTTGTAGACAAGAAACGTTTGTTTCTCAGAGCCTACAATTTTGTTCCTTAGTTCAGCAAATAATATTTGTTGGTTGTTCTTGAAATAAAGTGTACATATGTCCCTAACAGCCATGCTTATAATAATAATCTTTACGTATAATTTTAATTAAAGCATATTTGTTGGTAGAGCAAATTGTGCTTGTTATTTAAACAAATTATATTAGATACCAGAATTAATTTTTTATAAGTAGCGTTAATTTTGTATGTGAATAGAATTACTTGTAGTTTTTAAAAAATTTTTTTGTTGGAAGAGCAAATTGTATTTGTTATTTGAGAAAAATATGTTTTTAGAAAAGGCGTTTGCAAGCAGCTTCCCGAAATTGTTTTTCATTTAATATATTAAGTTGTTTTTCATAAAATCACAGTTCTTTAATTAGGAAAATTTTAGGAAGACCGGGGGGGGGGGAGATGCGATGCATTCGAAAAAAGTTTGTTAAAGATAGTTTTTATTAATATAACTTTTGGTTGGAATCAAAATTAATTTTATTTTCTAATGGAGTATTTTGCACTTTGCGTGTTTAATTAAACAGTAGGTCCCCTAAATATGTTTAAGCAATAGTACTTAAAATAATAAGCAAACTATAATCCATTAATTTGCAGAATTAATTTTGTTTATAAGTGGATTTTTGATAGAGTAGAGCATGTATAGTAAAATCTGTTTGTTGGGAAAGCAAATAATGTTTGCTATTTGAAAAAAATGTACTTTCAGAGGGCTGTTTACAAACAACAACAATTGTTTTTGATATCATAGGCTTTCTTTGTGATTCGTAGTTTTTCAGTTAGGAAAATTTTAATTTCCGAAGTGATCGAGAGGGGGGGGGGCGTCGCAGTTCAGAATCATTTGTTTTTCAGAGTCAGAGTCAATTTTATTTTGCTGATGAAATAAATGTTGTATTCTAGTTTAGAAAATTGTTAGTATTCGTTGGTTGTTTTTCTTAAAATGAAGTGTAGGTCCCCTAACAGCCACTTACTTTTATAGATAAAGTGTGTTTGTTGGTAAAACGAATTGTGTTTGTTACTTAACAAATTTAATTTTGTTTATAATCAACGTAAATTTTGTATGTTGGTAAAGTGAAAATGCGTTTGCTAATAAGTGTAAACTGTTTTTGTTGGAAGAACAAATTAAATTTGCTATTTGAAAAAAATATGATTTAGAAGTAACTTTCAGTTATTTTTCGATTAGTTTTTCAGTTACAAAAAGTAGTCAAGGGGGGGGGTCGTGGTCTTTAGAAGGAAAGAAAATGATGTTGGTCAATTTTTCGTTTTGCTTTGTAATTACTAAAAATCATAACAATAACAGATTATCTTAACCTCAATCTCGACGATGAAAACATCCGTGTGAGATAAAGGAAACCTCTTTCACCAGAAGATGCACAATAATAATCAATATTATTGTATAGTAGGTACTTTCTCAGAGCTAATAAAAAGCTCGGATTATTAAATTGAAGGTGTTGTCGGGCAGATAGGTTGTGGTTGAGATCTGTAGCAACAGGAAAATTTAAAAAAAGATAAAAAGCTTTAAGATTAAAAATCGCCAAGACAAGAATTCCTCACATTTCTTTCTTTTTAGGATATCCTTGAAAATTAAGGAAAATTTTATATTTTTACGATTTATTTTGAACGTTCAATTATTTTCTAGTTTGCGAAAGATATGTAGCTAACATATTTTTATTTGTCTTCCTTTGAGCAACAATTGAACATCGCAATTTGCGCAATGATACAACAGAAATTCTTGAAATAACGACGTTCGACTGTTTTTTAAAAATGGGAAAGGGAAAATAGAGTTCATCCGTTTTCTTTGCTTGACGTACAATGTACATTGTGTTGGTTACGTTCTCTTCAGTTTCTGAATTTTTAAAATTTCTCGTTTCAATAAATTAAAAAACTTCTAACTTGATTCAATTTGAACAACATGAACTTGCATTTGTGCCGTTTGAATTTCGGAAACTTCTGGTTTTTATTTGTTTTTAGCGACGGGAACGACTCTTTCACCTTGTAGGCATATCCTTATTTTCTGTTTTTCTTAATTTTATTGTCTATTGAACGGCTATTGCAGAGGCGGACTGGCAGCAACTCAATTCTTTCAATGATTTCCGTTCGATCGATTTGGTTTCGAATCTCGGTCGAAACGTGTAATGTGATTATTTAAATCAAATTCAAATGCATTGTGCTTTATCATTTATTTACACAAGCAAGCAGGCAAGCAAGCAGGTTTAAAGCAAATTTAGAATTCACTTAATCCAAACGTGTGTGGTGGCGCTATGATAACAAAAAAACTAATCGACAAATGTGGAAATGTATAATTTGAAAAGAAAACAAAGTATCTTTTCACGTTTTATTGGAATACAAAGAACTGTAAACCAATGAAAACTGAATTGAAGTTGTGTATGTTATATTCACGATCCGAACAATAAAATTTTTACAACTTAGAATAGCAGCTGAATATTCAGGCTTTTCAATTATCAAAAATTTGCATAAAACTATAAAAATTTAATCGAAGTGCACCGATACGTTTTAATTTTGCAATTTTAGAATCCGAAAGTGGCGATGACACCGTCGATAAAAAAAGACGGAAGAAAAGCGACGGTGCAGATTCCATCGAAATCGAAATTTTAGATGAAGCAGATTCAAAACGAGCGAAACGGCAGGCGAATACGTACGCCGCAAAGAAAACTGTAGCTCAAGGTGCGTCTCTAAAAATGTTATCCTTCACGTGAACTGACAAGGAATTTTTTAGGAATGATGGATATTGCGTTAATAACAGCAAACGCCAATCAATTACGCTATTTGATTGAATTTAATCGACATAGCTCGACGTTTTATGTTAACGTCATTTTGATTGTCCTGTCTTTAATACTCCAAGTGGGTGTCGGAGTATCCTTAATATTTAAAGGACGAATGGACCTGCGTGGTCAATCAAAGCATCGACATGCTAAAAGGATCAATAATTACGTCGTTGTAGGAGTTTTTCTTGTTACACTTATTAACGTTTTCGTCGCAAGCTTTACCGTAACCGGACCGGGAGCCGGGGGCGGAACCGCTCCAATCATAAGTAACGGAAACACTGCAAATGGAATTCAAAGTTAAAAATATGTTTGTTTACTTGCCGTTCCTGTCTCGTACTGCATAATTCAGTAGAGGTAATTTGAATTTCGCGCCTTTTTTTGTAGCTTAATTTCGCACTAAATGTATTAAATTACCTCCCTACTTACCTAATTAAGATAGTTTAGGATAGATTTATTTCTTCTTCTTAAAGTGCCGTCTCCTCATAGGAGGTTGGCTACCATGATGCTGTACTCGTCTTTGTTCTTCGCGAGTCTTATTAATGTTGCGGCGTCCCGAATATCAAACCATTGCCTCAGATTTTTCAGCCATGATTGTCTTTTTCTTCCGAGACCTCGTTTGCCCTCTATCTTCCCTTCCATAATAAGTTGTAGAAGAGCATACCTTTCATTTCTGAAAATATGTCCGAAGTAAGCCGCTTTTCTTCTTTTTATGGTTGTGAAAACTTCTCTGTCTTTATGCATGCGGCGTAGAACCTCTTCATTCGTGACGTGCTCAACCCAAGATATTCTGAGCATTCTGCGGTACATCCACATCTCGAAAGCCTCCAGCTTATTAATAGATGAGACTTTTAGAGTCCATCCTTCCACGCCATAGAAGAGTATCGATAGGATGTAGCACTTTGCGACGCGCCAGCGGGTTTTCAGATCTAATTCCCGGCCACACAACAAGGTCTTCATCTTAAAAAAGGAATTGCGTGCTACCTCTATTCGTTTTTTGATCTCATCATCGGGATTCCAATCCTCGTGCAACCAACAGCCCAAATACTTGAATTTATCTACTCTCCCCAATCGATCACCTTCTATATTAATATTTATGTTGTTGATAGGTCTCTTTGATATTATCATCACTTTGGTTTTTTGTTTGTTTATACGGAGACCATATGCGTTGCTTGTTTCATTTATTTTATCTATTAATATTTGCAAGCCTTCTGGACTATCGGCAAGTATGAGGGTGTCATCTGCATAGCGGATATTATTAATAATTTTTCCGTTTACCTTAATTCCATGTTGCGCTTCTTCCAGAGCTTCCTCAAATATGGCCTCCGAGTACAAATTAAAAGGAGTGGTGAGCACACAGCCCTGGCGAACTCCCCTCTGGATTTCTATGTCTTCAGTTGTTGTGTCTCCGAATCTGAGTTGAGCCGATTGAAACCAGTACAGTTTTTGGATGATGTTAATGTCTTTACTATCTAGACCTATTCTTCGTAGCAGGTTCATGAGTACGTCGTGTCTCACTTTGTCAAAAGCTTTCTCATAGTCGATGAAGCAGGTAAATACTGGTCGTTGTTGATCGAGGCATTTCTGTGCCAGGACTTGTATAGCGAACAGGGCTTCTCTCGTTCCTAGGCCATTTCTGAAGCCAAATTGAGTGTCTCCCATTGTTTCCTCAATTTTTCGCCATAGGCGCGCATGTATTATTTTTAGGAAAGATTTTAATGCATGACTCATAAGACTAATCAATCTGTAGTCACTACAGTGTCTTGCGTTCACCTTTTTTGGGCAGTGTAATAAATGTTGATTTTAGCCATTCTTTGGGTAAGTATCCGGTATTGTAAATATAGTTGTAAAAATTTAACAAGGTGTCGCTTTTTTCTATGTCTATGAGTTGGAGAAGTTCTGCATTAATTTTATCTGGTCCTGTGACTTTATTCAATTTTGTCTGCTTCAGTGCCCTATTTATTTCTTCTCTCAGTATATCCGGACCCTCTAGAGTGCCAGGGGGTTCCTTCGTCGATGAGTTGCCGATGATCGTCGAACAAGTCCTTTATATAGCACTTCCATATTTTTGCTTGTTCATCGCTGTCTGTGGCCAATCTATTGTTGTTATTGATTAGTTTTCCCGTTATTTTCTTTTTGTTTGTGTGTGTCAGTTCTCTTATTCTTTTATGCAGATTAAAGCTGTCGTGTTTCTTCTCCAGCAGTTCGATCTCCCGACATTTCTCATTAAACCATGCATGTTTTGCTTCTCTTATTTTCGTTTTAATCCTCCTTTGAATTTCGAGGTAGTTATGCGTGTTTCGTTTGTGTTCTCTTCTTGTTTTCATTAGATCTAGTATTTCCTCGTTCATCCATTCCATTTTCTTCTCTTTCTTTTCAAACCCCAGTGTTTCCTCTGCGGCCCCCCGCAGTATGCTTTTAATGTTTGTCCAAGTTTCCTCTATGTCAGTTGTGTTTCTTATGTTCATCATTCTGTTGTTAATTTTGTTGGAGGTCATGCTTCTCACGACTGGATCTTTTAGCGCTTGGAGATTTATTTTATTTTCCGGTATTTTTGTTTGGCAGTTTTCAGTTTTAGTGCGATTTTTGCTATTAGAGGGTTATGATCCGAGTTTAGGTCTGCACCCGGATATGTCTTTACGGACGTGATGGCATTTCGGAATCTGGATTTGATTATAATAAAATCTATCTGGTTCCTGACAACTGCCCCAGGTCTATCTTGGGGGGATTTCCATGTGTAAAGCCTTCTAGTGGGTAATTGGAACTAGGTGTTAGTGATTATCATTTTATTCTCGTGACAGAATTGTATTAATCCATCTCTCTTTTCGTTTCGTTGTCCTAACCCAAATCCACCTACTGCCGTCCCCTCTCGTCCTTTGCCTATCTTTGCGTTTAGGTTGCCCATCACTATGGAAATATCCGAACTTTTTGTTGTCTTTATTAGTTCCTGGATTTCTCCATAGAAGCGCTCAACTTCTTCGTCACTTTTGTCTAGTGTTGGCGCGTACACCTGAATTAGGTTTAAATTGAATGGGGTTCCACGAATTTTTAAAAGCATACATCGGTCAAAATATGGTACAAAGTCGTAAACAAATTTCTGCAGTCTCTTAGAGATCAAAATACCCACTCCATTTCTATGGTTCCTGTCTTGTTCCTCGCTTCCAGAGTACTAGAGAATACCTTTTTCCGTAGTGCATCGACCGTTTCCCGGCCATCTTATCTCGCTCATGCCAAGGAAGTCCACTTTTAATCTTTCCATCTCCTGTATCGCATTCGCCAGCTTTCCAGCTTGGAACAGGGTTCGAACGTTCCAGGTAGCTATCTTCAGGGGTTGGTTTCGTTTTCTGACAACCAGTCGCATAGTTTCCGCGTGAAGCCTGGCTGTCGCCTCAACGTGGCCGGTCGCCAATTTCACACCTCCAATCCCGGAAACCGGGAGGCGCCGGTCGCTAGCCGGGTCGCTCGGCAAACTTAAAATTTCATTATTCAGCATCATTTAGTTTACAAGGGGCATTTGTTATGCAGTGGGGCCCCACGGCCTTCTGCATATTAACACCAGCCGTCCAATATGGAACAGACGCTGTTTGTAGCCGTTCCTTTGGATTCAGACGCTACTATTTACCATATCTGGTAACCCTCACTTAGTTTTGCCTGCGGGTCAACGCAGTTGCCCGGGGGTGTGGCACGTGGAGCCATAAGTGAGAGTTGGGTACCCTGTGAGGACCAGTTATCCGGAACCACCTCCCGTATGTAACGCTCAGTGTGACCGTCCCGTATAAAGGTACTACCTCTCCAGCGTATCCCCAAACACCCTAGATTTATTTACGATAACGCAATTTGAAACGAGTTCTTCGTTAGCGAACGAACGCACATTGTAATTACATTAATTTTAGTAAAATTACTAAAACCATTAAAGTAATTGGATCTTGAGCCTTTTAAACATTGTTTGTTGTTGCCCCGAGGAAATTGTTAATATGAAGCGCGTTTAATGGTTGAAAATTTTGAAAGTTTAATATGTCTATCGCAGAGGCGGACTGGCAGCAATGAGGCACGTGCCGACTATTCCGCATACTTTATTTTTAAATACTTGATCCGTCAGTTTATTACGCCCAGAGCTTTATTTTATTTAATATTTCATTTAACAGCCAGCAGCTTTGTTGCTACAGCTAAATATGCTGCAAAAAAGTTACTCGTTTTTTGTACCAACTCGGAGTAAAAACAAACTTTCACTTGTAAATCGTATAAGCCTTTTCCTGTAAATATATATCTCTAAATTATAAATAAATAAAGTAGTTTATATATTAATTCGCTGTATTTGTCTTACCAACCTTTTCCTCTTTCGTTTGTTTTAAAAGTTACACAAATTACAGAGCAGGCTAAGTACAAGAAGAAGTTACACCGCTGACGCCACTTACAATAAAACAAAAAACCTTTAAATCTTACAGTAATTAGTTTGTGCCCCACGTTGGGCGCCAGTGTTACATTTTTTCCTTTCAGTAATGCCAAATGCAACAAAACGTCTAACGCGGACCCTAATACGTAACTCAAAAACTCTGCCACTTTGTTCCATAAGGTAAAAAACGATTTATCTTACATTCATCAGTTTACGCCCCACGTTGAGCGCAATGCTACATTTCGTCCTCCCAGCAACGATAAATGCGACAAAATATCCAACGTCCTGAGACTCACTTTGTTTCATAAGACAAAAACGATTGGTTCCACGGTCATTAGTTTGAGACCCACGTTGGGCGCCAGTGCCACCTTTTTTTCTTCTGTAATTTTTTTTGTGACGGTAAATACGACAAATCGTTTAAAGTGGAGCATAAAACCACAATTCTGAGACTTACAATTTCACACTTACTTTGCTTCATAAAACAAAAAATTTTAGTTCTACCGTCAGTAGTTTTTGCTCCAAGTTAGGCGCCAGTTTTATATTTCTTCCTTCTAGTAACAGTAAATGCAACAAAACATTTACAAACCGGCGACTTTGAGACTTGATCTCGCACTCACTTTGTTCAATAAGACAAAAAACGATTGGTTCCACGGTAATTAATTTGATACCCACGTTGGGCGCCAGTGTCACTTTTCTTTCTGTAATTTTTCATTTTTTGTGATGGTAAATACGACAAATTGTTTAAAGTGGAGCATAAACCCACAATTCTGAGACTTACAATTTCACTCTTACTTTGTTCCATAAAACAAAATTTTTAGTTCTACAGTCATTAGGTTGTGCCCCACGTTGGGTGCCAGTGTTACATTTATTTTTCCAGTAAAAATAAATTTGATCATACATCTAAAAAAGCACTAATCTCTGACTCTGAGACTTTCAATCTCACATTCACTTTGTTTCATAAGATAAAACTTTTGATTTTAGGATCCCACATTAGGCGCCAGTGTTACATTTCTCCTCCCATTGATAGTAAATGCAACAAAACGTCTAACGTGAAACACGAAAACGCGACTGGGAGGCTCTAAATCTCACACTAACTTTGTTCAATAAAAACAGAAAACTCTTAGTCTTACAGTCATCAGTTTGTTCCCCACGTTGGGCGCCAGTATTACACTTCTTTCTTTTGTAATGGTAAATGCAATTAAACTTTCAATATGGAGCATAAACTTGCGAGTCTCAGACTTTTAATGCCACACTCACATTGTTTCATAAGACATAAAACTCTTAATCTTACAATCATTAGTCTGTGCCCCACGCATTTTGGGCGCCAGTTTTACATTTGTTTCTCCCAGAATAGATAAATTCGATCGATCATCTAAAACAGAGCACAAACCTCTGACTTTGAAGCTTTTAATCTCACCTTCTCTTTGTTTCATAAAACAAAATTTTTGATTTTAGAGTCCCACGTTAGGCACGATTGTTACATTTTTTTCTCCCAGTGATGGTGAATGCAACAAAATATTTAACGTAGAAAAAAAAAAAAAAAACTCTTAATCATACAGTCATTGATTAGTGCCCCACGTTAGGCGTCAGTGTTAGATTTCTCTCTTTTAGTGATGGAAATCGCGACAGGACGTCCAATGCGAAGCACTAACTGCTGATTTTAAGACTTTTAATCTCACACTCACATTGTTCCATAATACATAAAACTCGTCATCTCAGGCATTACTTTGTGCCCCACGTTGGGCGCCAGTGTTAAATTTCTTTTTCCTAGTAAGAGTAAATGCGATAAAACTTCCAACTTGGACACAAACTCGCGACTCTGAAACTCGTTATCAAACACTCACTTTGTTCCATAAGATTTAAAACTCTTAATCTGCCAGTCATTATTTTGTGCCCCAGGTTGGGCGCCAGTATTACATTTATTCCTCCCAAATTTGTTTTACGAACTTACGTCTATGAGACGCTTGATTATTTCCTTTTATTAGCAATGGCAAACCACCGAGGTGTACACTACCCAGCAAACTTTCTTAAACTGAATAAAGGTATATACTTCTATGGTTCTGATCTCACGTGAGCGGTAGAACCCTTGTGTACAAGAAAGTTTCCTTAACGAAAATCGTCATCACATTGCATACTGCATGGCATCCAAAGAAAAAATATATTTGTAAAATGCATGTGTCTATGGTCTAAATTCGTAAGCATTTTCTGAAATGCGGCCTTTAGGCCGCACAATTTTGCTCATTTAATAATATAAATACAGCCAATAAATGCATCATTTATTTATTATGTTTCGGGCTCCTTAGGTACAAAAATAAGCTTTACATCAGTAGCGCACCTGTGTTAGGTTAAGTTCTTTACCAATCTAAAAAGAAAGATGGCGGTTGAATATGCTGCTTGTGATCATGAGAACAGTAGAAATCGTGTTATAGTATCTATAAACTGCAGTCATAATTTTAAACTAAACACGTCAAGATGAAGTAATAAAACACAAAAGTTCAAACTACAAAACATAGTTTTGGGACCGGGGGGTCTGGGGGGTATGGAATACCCCCAGGCGTACTCAAGCTGTAAAAGCAGGTATTAAATTATTTTACTTTTCTTTACTGGGGCATTGGAAGGGGAAGTAACCAACCTGTTTATTTACAATTAATTTTTAACTGAATAACAAGTTTGCTATTGCCATAGTTACCATAGTTGCCATGGTTACTATGGTGGTAGAATCAAGAAACAATATTATAAAGTTTTGCAAATGTTTAAAAAACAAATGGCTGAAAGTGGGAGTCGAATTTAAGACGGCTTGAACATCTATAATTATTTAAAATCACTATATTTAAATTTCCAATTTTTTGGTGGCGAAAACCCTCTGTATTTGTAATTGAAAACCCAAAAAATCATTAAACACCAATTTTAGATGTTTTGGGACAAAATATTGACATATAAGTCAGCCATATTGATTTCGCCATTTTGTTTATAAAAATTTTGATTTGGATTTGTAATTGCCGCAAACCCTGGACTTAATATTTAAAACAAAATCACGATTCACAGTTTGATCATGTCAAGTCATGATTGATTATTGAAAAATTAAAAGAAAAGTTTTGAAAGCTTTCTAAGTTTTTCCTTCCTAAAATACGGGAGATCTGCATATTAAAGATCGGTTTATTCTTTCTTCCAAACTTTGGCAATAATTGGCAACCGGAAAAATCATTAAACACCAATTTTAGATGATTTGGGACATAATATTGACATATAAGTCAGCCATATTGATTCCGCCATTTTGTTTATAAAAATTTTGATTTGGATTTGTAATCGCCGCAGACCCTGGACTTAGTGCTTTAAAACAAAATCACGATTTACACTTTGATCATGTCAAGTCATGATTAATTATTGAAAAATTAAAAAAAATTTTTAAAAGCTTTCTAAGTTTTTATTCTAAATTACGGGGGTCTGCATATTAAATATCGGCTTGATTTTCTTTCTTCTAAAGTTGGGCAATAATTGGCAATCGGAAAAATTATTAAACACCAATTTAGATGATTTGGGACATAATATTGACGTATAAGTCAGCCATACTGATTCCGCCATTTTGTTTTTAAAAATTTTGATTTCGATTTGTAATCGCCGCAGACCCCTGGACTTAGTGCTTTAAAACAAAATCACGATTTACACTTTGATCATGTCAAGTCATTATTAATTATTGAAAAATAAAAAAAAAGGTTTTAGAAGCTTTCTAAGTTTTTCCTCCTAAACTATAGAGGTCTGCTATTTGAAGATCGGGTTGATCACCTTTCTTCCAAATTTTGGCAATAATTGGCGACCGGAAAATCATTAAACACCAATTTTAGATGATTTGGGACATAATATTGACATATAAGTCGGCCATATTGATTCCGCCATTTTGTTTATACAAATTTTGATTTGGATTTGTAATCGCCGTGGACCTCTGGATTTAATAATTTAAAACAAAATCACGATTCACAGTTTGATCATGTCAAGTCATGATTAATTATTGAAAATTAAAAAAATAGTTTTTCAGAGCTTTCAAAGTTTTTCATCCGAAAGTACAGGGGATCTGCATATTGAAGATCGGGTTGATTCTCTTTTTTCCAAACTTTGACAATAATTGGCAACCGGAAAAATCATTAAACACCAATTTTAGATGATTTGGGACATAATATTGACATATAAGTCAGCCATATTGATTCCGCCATTTTGTTTATAAAAATTTTGATTTGGATTTGTAATCGCCGCGGACCCCTGAATTTAATAATTTAAAACAAAATCACGATTCACAGTTTGATCATGTCAAGTCATGATTGATTATTGAAAAATTAAAAAAAATTTTGAAAGCTTCCTAAGATTTTCTTCCTAAAATACGGGAGATCTGCATATTAAAGATCGAGTTGATTCCTTTTTTTCCAAACTTTGACAAAAATCAGCAACAGGAAAATCATTAAACATCAATTTTAGATAGTTTGGGACAAAGTATTGACATATAAGTCAGCCATATTGATTCCGTCATTTTGTTTATAAAAATTTTGATTTCGATTTGTGATGAGTGATGAGATGATAAGCCGCGGACTCCTGGATTTAATAATTTAAAACAAAATCACGATTCACAGTTTGATCATGTCAAGTCATGATTAATTATTGGAAAATTAAAAAAGTTTTGAAAGCTTTCTAAGTTTTCTTCAAAAGTAGGGGTCTCCATATTGAAGATCAAGTTGATTCCTTTTCTTCCAAACTTTGGCACTAATTGGCAATCCGAATAAACATTAAACACCAATTTTAGATGATTTGAGACATAATATTGACATATAAGTCAGCCATATTGATTCCGCCATTTTGTTTATACAAATTTTGATATGGATTTGTAATCGCCGCGGACCTCTGGATTTAATAATTTAAAACAAAATCATGTCATGTCAAGTCATGATTAATTATTGAAAATTAAAAAAGTTTTAAAAACTTTCTAAGTTTTTCTTCAAAAGTATGGGGGTTTGCATATTGAAGATCGGGTTGATTCTCTTTTTTCCAAACTTTGACAAAAATTGGCAACCGAAAAAATCATTAGACACTAATTTTAGATGATTTGGGATATATTGTCCCATATTGTGGGTAATATTGACATATAAGTCAGCCATATTGATTCCGCCATTTTGTTTATAAAATTTTGAAATGGATTTGTAATCGCCGCGAACCCCTGGATTTAATAATTTAAAACAAAATCACGATTCACAGTTTGATCATGTCAAGTCATGATTAATTAATGGAAAATTAAAAAAACAGTCTTTGAAAGCTTTCTAAGTTTTTCCTCCTAAACTATAGGGGGTCTGCATAATAAAGATCGGGTTGATTATCTTTCTTCTAAACTTTGGCAAAAATTAGCAACCGGAAAAATCATTAAACACCAATTTTAGATAGTTTTGAACAAAATTTTGACATATAAGTCAGCCATATTCATTCCGCCATTTTGTTTATAAAAATTTTGATTTGCATTTGTAATCGCCGCAGACCCCTGGACTTAATAATTTAAAACAAAATTACGATTCACAGTTTGATCATGTCAAGTCATGATTGATTATTGAAAAATAGTTTTTGAAAGCTTTCTAAGTTTTTCCTCCTAAAGTACGGGGGGTCTGCATATTGAAGATCGGGTTGATTTCCTTTTTCCAAACTTTAACAAAAATTGGCAACCGGAAAAATCATTAAACACCAATTTTAGATGATTTGGGACATAATATTGACATATAAGTCAGCCATATTGATTCCGCCATTTTGTTTGTAAAAATTTTGATTTGGATTTGTAATCGCCGCGGACCCTGGACTTAATAATTTAAAACAAAATCACGATTCACAGTTTGATCATGTCAAGTCCTGATTAATTATTCGAAAATAAAAAAAAGTTTTTAAAAACTTTCTAAGTTTTTCTTCCTAAAGTGCGGGGGGTCTGCATATTGAAGATCGGGTTGATTCCCTTTCTTCCAAACTTCAGCTTTTAATTTAATAAAGGTAGAGACATTTTGTAGTGGACCGACAGTTTATATTAACATATTAATTTAATTTTGAGAGATTGGGAGGGGTTTCAAATGTATTATTCAAGTGACTTAAAATTTTGTGTATTTTGACTGACAGCTCGAGATAACGGTGCGTCACTATTCTGTTGGTCCAGAAAATAAAAAAAACCGGCAATGGAAATACAAAATAAAAATAGTATATTACTCAATAAACGGGTAAAGAAGGTAATAAAAAACAATTCATTTTAAACGCGTTTCAATTACTATAATTTTGTAAAAGATTTTACTGACATTTTTTATAAAATAAAATTAAAATGTTAATGTCAAAGTTCAAATTCTGACATGCAATATTTTTTTATTATAAAGTTAAAATAACATTTTAAGCAAAAATATTAAAGTTCCTAATTAAACGTCGGTTTTTTATTATTTAGTGATAATGTGCACAAAAGAAGCTGTTTTCTAAAAAAAAACAACGTCTTCAAACAAAAGAAAATAATACATACAAAGGAAAATCAAAATTAGATGTCTAGCAAATCATGTTTTTGTGTAATGCTGCTGTACTTCGTTAAATTATTTTATTATGGATTTTTTATAACAAATACTAAGTTCTCTCTTGTTATTAATTTTTTTAAAAGTAACGATTCGAATTTGAATAAAAGTAGAATAACATTCATTTATTTAATTAAAAATAAAAATTAAAAACAAAAGATAGATTTATCTACAACTGAATCAAAGAGGATTTTGTTTTACGACACAAATACGCAAATTACGGAATCTGATTGGTTGGAAAATATAAAAACTTTTTCGTCCATGTCGGGACACATTTTTAATTTGACTTTATTTTAATAATAAAAAAAATAGAAATTTTCAGGTTGAAATTATACACCAAAGGGCAAAAAAATGATCCCTTAAGAGTACGGGTAGCATAGAAAGTGAGCTTATGAGTTTTAACTTCAGTGGCAATACAAAATGTCCGATTTGTGTAACTGAAACGGACACCTTTCATGTAGGTCTTCCGGGAAAGCTTCGCGGATCTGACCGTGAACCTGAAAGAAAATTCTTCTGTTGTCGTCCTGGCGCTTTTATAAAAATAAAATTATGTTTTCAGCTGCGAGAGTCCTGAAATCTCAGTTGCTTTGAATGTTTTACTAGCATTGCTATTTTCATCCCTAGCCACCGTGATGTAGTCGATGCACCCAGATGCTCGCTCAGCATCACAGGAAAATTACGTCCTTTTCTTGCTATTTTCCCCAGTTACGTAATTACAAAGAAAGAGAGCAATCAGCAATTTTTGGAATGCTATTACTTACGTTTTTTTTGTTTGCTGTAAATTCTACCTTAAAGGTATTCAAACATCCTGCAGGAGAAGAGGGATGGCATAAAGAGTCCTTAAGCAGATTTGTGTAAATTGTTGAAGGTTTATTCTCCCGACTAGCAAGGGTAAATTTGTATGAAATAGGAAATCTTTTACAATTAACGTCAAAAACAATCTTTTTTCAAACACAAAGTTTCTCCCCTTTTCCCCATAATCGAAATATGAATTTATGACCCTTGAATTAAAAAAAATTAGCCTACAGGGTAGGCTTACAATAATTGTTGTTGTACAAGTTTAACAAGGAAGCCGATTATGTTTGATTTATGTATCTTAAGTTTCGCTACCTGAGGAAGCTGCGCTGGCCGGAACAAAAGCTTAAAATCCATTTCCACGCTTAATAAGCTTCAAGAAGGAAAACTTAAGTATATTTTCCAAAAAATTTCTTTTGAAGTAAATTCGAATTAATTAAATACCACCTAGGCAAATTTCCATAAAAAAACTAAGCAAAAGCTCATAAATTTGGGGAAATTGCCACGTCAAATTAGTAACAATAAATCAAGCAACATTTTATAAAGTTAAAATTAATTTTGTGCAGATTTATAAGTTTAGTTGCCTTAACAATTCCACAACACGAGCGGGTTATCGATAAATTAACAAATTTTTAGCTGCAACACGAAGAAAGTAATAAAGAAATTAATTTAGAAATATGCGATTGATATTTAAAATTAATTTCCCAACTTTTGTAGCAGGAAAATTTATAGCAAGATGGGAAATTAAATAATAAAACCCTAATTTAATCTAAAGAGATTTGCGTAATTGGTCCTTGAAAAACTTCAAGTTGAGTCTCATCATATCGTGGAAAATCTTCAGAAAATGTTTTCTCTTACAATCGTCATTTAAAATTACATCCCTTTTTTCTTTTGTTCTTCTTCTTTTATTATTTTAATTGTCAGTGTAAATTACTTTTTTGCCCTTTGATAACTTTTATGCTTGATTTATAACAAGGAGCGATTAAAAACTTGAAAGAGCTTAATGGTTTTAGAAACATCTTTAGTTAAGTGCTATTAAGAGGTTTAATTTTTTTGCGAAAATGCCGACATTATGTGCGCTTAATTTTGATCACTTTTATTGCCACAAGTTTCGAAATTAAATTAATTGTCAAATAAAAGCACCAGTGACCGCCACCAACAAAGGGCGCCCATATTTCGGCGTTCTCATTAGTAGTTTACTTCTTTTAATTATTAATAAGATGAAAACCAACGTGAATTTATTAATAATCGCACGATTATTATCACTTCTTTGCATCTGTAATTTTACTTAACAATAAACACCACGTGTGTTTGCATTAAATTAATTAATTAAATGGCCCCACGTTGAGCGCCAGTGCTACAACTATTGTAACATAATTTACTTCTTATTTTAGCTTTAACAAAACCATTATCCCGGTAACCACATACTCGTCAACCTAATGTGGCAAACATATCATTTCATTTAAACAAAAACGAATTAATTAAATTGCCCCACGTTGAGCGTCATTGTTATAATATTATTATCGTATATACATTTTACTTCTAATCTCATTGATTCAATTGAACTAATTTAATTCAGTAATATTTTATTTGAGGTTGTTCATCATCATCATCATCATCAACTGCACGTGTAAGACCGCGGTCCGTTACGTCACTCATAATTTGGGATTGTTAATAATTACAAAAAACTGACGTAAAAACAAAACATATTAATGCGGTAACGCGATGCACACGACACTTTTGTTTCACAATTAATTTACTTCTGAAAACTACTTTGTTTAACGAAAATTATTTTAATGGTCCCACGTTGGATGCCATTTACTTATGCAATAAACTGAACTAAAAGCAAAAGCACTATCATGGCGTTGTTGCGTCTTTTGTCACGGTGCTGATCACAGCATTTGGTCTTTCTAATTAATTTTTGTTTTGGTGGCCAATTTTGACAATTTTTAAAGCTTTCGAACTGTAACCCCCCCTCGACAATAATTAAAATTAGTTTTTACGCTAAAAGTAATTTCAAAGCAGTGTTTTATATTTATAATATGATTACAATAGTTGACGAAGTCTTCGGCTTAAAAAACTCGAAATTTTCAAATAAACCGGCTGATTCGAAAGCCAACTATTAACAGTAATTAAAAATAAATAAATCAAAGCCAAAAGTAACCTAGAAATAATAAATATTAGAGTTACAGGGTCTCATCAGAGGTTAAACTTATTAAAAATATCGCTAGACGCGAAAAACTCAAAATTTTGAAACCTCCTCGACAGTTCTGTGTGATAACCCAGGCACCACGCACGGACTGATAACAGAATGTATTAAATTATTACAAAATATTACGCAACAATATTTTTATGGAATTTGCTGAACTTTAAATTTGAATTGTAGACTTAATATAGGACCTGTCAAATTCATCCTCACCTTAAAAGTCTTGTGAAAATGTCCTCTTTCGTTTGGCAAAGCCATTTTTACAAGAAAAAAAAAGTACTTTTGAGTTCGAAAATGTTAACTTTGGTGTTTTTTTCTTTTCGAACTAAATTTATTTAAACAAAATGTAATTAACTAAATTGCCCCACGTTGAGTGCCATTGTTATAATAACTATCTCGCCAGTATGCGTACATATCGTAGTTGTCAACGTAGTGAAAATGCCATTTTTTGTTCCCGGATTAACTTACTTTTTAAACCCGAATTTGTTTAAACCAAATTTATTTAAATTGCCCCACGTTGGGTGCCATTGTTATGTTCATTGTCGTGTGTACATTTCAACTTCTGTACAGAAACGTTACAATAACGTTTTAGTTTTCTTTAAAATGATAGCATATACTAGACGGTACACAATATTCTACTGATTTACTTTTAAATAATTGTTATCGGAAAAGGTATCTTCTTTTCTTTTCGAACTAAATTTATTTAAACAAAATTAATTAACTAATTTGCCCCACGTTGAGTGCATTGTTATAATAACTATGTCACCAGCATGCGTACATATCGTAGTTGTCAACGTAGTAAACATGCTATCTTTTGTTTCCCAATTGACTTACTTTTTAAACCCGAATTTGTTTAAACCAAATTTATTTAAATTGCCCCACGTTGGGCGCCATTGTTATGTTCATTGTCGTGTGTACATTTCAACTTCTGTACAAAAACGTTACAATAACGTTTTAGTTTTCTTTAGAATGATAGCATATACTAGACGGTACACAATATTCTACTGATTACTTTAAATAATTTTATCGAAATGGTTCTTTAAAAAAGCAAAATCTAAAATTATTAACTTTTCAGGTGTTTTAACGTGATTGAGTCGAAATAACGTTAAAATAAACATTTTGTCAATGGGTGACTCAACTTGGCCGAAGCTAAAATGGACTTTCATGGGATTATAATTCCCCATAGTCCACAGGTTGATATTGGATTCTTGTTCGCAGCAGTATATCTAACGCGAGCAGGGTTCGAACCGCCAGCTTAAGCTTTTTAGTCGACTATGTTTTACGCTTACATCTGGATTCAACGTGTGATTATTAACATTTATGTAACGTTAAATTAACAGCAATACGTTAAAAAGGTACTAATTTACGTTTATTTAACGTTAATTCAAAAGTAATACGTAATAAACTAAGAAATCAATTGACGTTGATCTCATGTTAAAATATTCGGTGTGTGCTTTTTGTCAAAATATGTAACGTGTAATTTTTTTTGTTTATTTTACGTTATATTAACGGTATTACGTTGAAAACTTATTTATTTATGCAATATTTCGATGTTGAATATGCAACGTGTTCATTTAACAGCAAATAAACGGGATCATGCGTAAAATTCAAAGTCTATTTCGCGTTGATTTGACGTTGAATATATGAAACTCACGTGTAAAATAGTAACGAATTTATGTACGATTTTTAACGGTAATACTTAGAAGCTTGTTGATTTGTCCAACTGTTTGACATTGAATATCGTCAAATGTACAAAATTAAATCAACGAAATAATGACGTAAAAATTTAGTTGATTCCTGCAACGGTTTTACGTTGATTTACCGTGAAAATGTGCGTTTGTGTGTTTATTGGAAACGCATTTTATCAAAATGTATGTGACATATAATTATCAACGGTAATACGTTAAAAACTTGTTATCGGCCTGTAAACGTTGATATACGTTAAAATATTTAGACGTTCATTTAAAATACACAACGTGTAATATCCAATGTCTTTTAATTTAACGTTATTTTAACGCTAATACGTTGAAAACTTGTTATTGCGATTTTCGATATGAATTGTTCGTAATGTAAAAAACTGAAAAGTCGTGAATTATATATGATTCGTGTTAATCGGTAATACGTTTAAATTGTTAGATTTTGCGTAATTTAACGTTAGAATATGCGGAATAACTAATAATGTTTTTAACGGTAATACGTTTACTACTTGTTGATTCTCTACCGTTGAGTTGAATATCGGGTATGTGTATTTAACGTAAATTGTCAAAATATGCTCGTTACTTTAACGTTAAATCGTAAACGTAACTATGTTGATTCTGGACTTTCGAAACGCATATTGTAGAATATGTAACTTGTAATTATTTACGTTTATTTAATCTTAATATTAATTTATTGATATTGATTTAACGCATATATGCGGTGAAAAATAATTACGTTAATATAACGCAAACTAATTTTATTTATTTTTGACGGTAATACGTTAAAAACTTGTTGATTCTTACTACCGTTTGACGTTGAATATGCGGTGGATGTAAGTGATTATTAAAGACGCAAATTGTCAAAATATGCATCTTGTTATTTTAACGTTAAATTAACGGTAATATGTTGATTCTGGCGACCTTTCGGAAACGCATATTGAAAAATATTTAACGTGTAATTATTCATGTTTATTTAACGTTAAATCAATTAGATTTACGTTATATTAACGCTAATACGTTGAAAAATAATTACGTTAAAATAACACAATCTATGTTTTTTATTTTTAACGGTAATACGTTGAAAATTTGTTATTTCTGCGACCGTTTAACTTTGAATATGTGGTGTATGTGTTAATTATAAACGTGAATTAACAAAATGTGCAATGTTTTAACGTTAAATGTTAAAACAAGTAGCACCAACTATTTAAGACTTTTTAACAGTAACACGTTGAAAACTTATTGATTTGCGATTGAATATGCGGTGCATGTGCTTTGTGGAAACGTGAATTGTAAAATGTGCAGCACGTTAATTTAACGTTAAATCAACAATAACGTGTAGAAAACTTGCTGATTCCTTCTTTTTAATTTAACGTCAAAATATGCGGTGTATGTGTTTATTTAACTTTAAATCAACGATAATACGTAAAAACTTTCTAATTTCAGCACTCTTACGACGTTGATTTATTGTCAAAATATGCGTTGCTAAAATATACGCCGTTGAAATATGTAACGCAAAGTATTTACGATTTTTTAACGGTAATACGTTGAAAATTTGTTGATTTCTGCTATAGTTTGACGTTAAATATGCGATGCATGTGGTTATTGAAGATGCAAATTGTTAAAATACGCATGACGTCATTTTAACGTTAAATGAACAGTAATGCTTTGATTCCGGCGTCTTTTTAACGTTGAGTTTACGTCAAAATATTCAGTTGTGTATTCACGTTTATTTAATGTTAAAATAATTATATTAACGTTATATTAACGCTAATACGTTAAAAACTTAATACGTTGAAATATTGAAAACGTGCGTCGTTCAAATATACACCGTGCAATTATACATGTCAGTTTAACTTTAAATCGACGGTAAAACTTTCTAAGTTCAGAAATCTTTTAACGTTGATTTAACGTCAAAATATGATGTGCGAGAATGCAGAGAATGTGAACGCAAACTATTTATGATTTTTTAACAGTAACACGTTGGAAACTTGTTGATTCCTGCGACCGTTTGACGTTAAATATGCAATGTAGTATGTGTTTATTAAAAACGTGAAATGTCAAAATATGCATCATTTTAACGTAAAATCAACCGTAATGCTGATTAGTCAAAATATGTAACACGAACTAAGTATTTACGACTTTTTAACGGTAATACATTAAAAACTTGTTAATCTCTACTATATTTTATGGTTAAAAATGCAGTGTATGAGCTTACTAAAAATGCAAATCGATAAAATATGCATCACGTCATTTTAACGTTAAATCTACAGTAATGCTTTGATTTCGGCGACCTTTCAACGTTAATTTAATGTCAAAATAACGGTGCGTGTGTTTACTAAAAATGCTATATTGCAAAATATGTAACATGTAATTATTCACGTTTATTTAACGTTAAATCGATTATATTAACAATAAAACGTTGAAAACTTAATACGATGAAATATTAAAAACGCATTTCGTTCAAAAATGCATAGTGTAATTATTTGTCAATTTAACTATAAATTAACGGTAATAGGTAAAAACGTTCTAATTTCAGCAACCGTTTGGCGTTGATTTAACGTTAAAATAATGTTGTGTGACAATGCATGTCGTTGAAATATGTAATTATTTATGATTTTTTAACGGTAATACGTTGAAAACTTGCTTATTCCAGGAATTGTTAGACGTTGAATATGCGGTGTAAGTGTTTATTAAAAACGTAAATTGTTAAAATATGCATCATTTTAACGTTAAATCAACAAATTGTCACTTTTTTAACAATTTTTTAACGGTAATACGATAAAAACGTCATAATATACGTTCATGTGTATTTATTAAAACGTGTATTTTTAAAATATGTAAGTTGTAAGAATTTACGTGTTTTTAACGTAAAGTTGAATATTAAATATCTTGCGTTGATTATGCGGTGTAGATACTTTTTGAAAACGAACATTGCTGATATATGCAACGTGCAATTGTTTACGTCTATTTAACGTTAAATCTACGGTAATTCGTGAAATTCTTACTGATTTGCACCACACTTTGATGCTGATGCGACGTCAAACTTTGACTACCCAGAAAAATTTAACCGATGACGTTCGGAATATGAAAAACAACAAAAGAGTAATAAAATTATCGTAAAGTCTTTTATTACACCTTTAAATGTTGTTGTTGTAATTGGCACTTGGAAAATAAATTTGAAAGACTAAATAATGCAGTCATGTGAAAAACCAAATAATTTTTTGTCTTAAGCTACATCACCATTACAATCGAAAGACTTCGTTTGAAGATATTAATTTGCATATCATCATCATTGTGACAAACTTCTGTTGCAAATAAACCTTTTTGTGGATTCAAAAACAAAGCCACTGGAACGTAATCCTTAATTTAAGATCAAAGACAAATAATCAAAAAACAACACGAAGAGACAATAATTTTCCGCCGTCAAGTATTTAAACCGCAATAAGAAGAGGGAATAATCTTTTGGTAAAATATTGAAATTAGAAATTATTATGAAGCTTTGCGTAAAGCGGAGAAAATCGTTAACACTGGAAACCGTTCCTTCTTTTGGCTATATACAGTTTCCGGAATGTGTGCCATCCTTAAAAGTAAATTTGATGTCTAATCTTTTAGTCCTTTTTAATGAAACCTTAAAGTTGTTAGATAAATCCAATTCTTTTCCTTATTCATGTAAGAATACGGACCGGGTCGCACTGTATGTAATTCCCCTTGATAAATCCCATCTCCGAGCGGAAAATTAAATCATCCCGGAAGTTATGGCCCTTTATAGATTAACATGCCAAGGGAGTGGGTCAATTTCGCTTCGAGTCTTAGTTTTGCTAGTAGTAATTTTCTTAATTAAGCGCTCAAAAATTATTTTCCTAAGCAGTCAATTGTCTTCCGTTAAAGTAAACTTAATTAAATAAGTTGAAATTAAAAAAAAAGTAAGTGAACTCAATTATCTTAAACGAGCGTGGAGGAAACTTCCAACTTTAGCAGATTAATTTCCTACAGATGACGGACAAGTAAACAGCAAGAAAGAATCTACTCAAATGCTCTCTATGGGAAAGCAGACACGCAACTTACCGAACGGAGTAGATATAAGAAAAGACTGATAAAATACCCCTATTATATTTTGAAAATGCCAGGCGTTCGTCCCTCGTGATGGATAGTTTCTCTTCAACGTTAAGGTGGATGAAAAAGGCATTTGCATTCTTTTAAGTTTTCAGAATAAAACTGCCATAATATTTTAAAATGCGTATTAGACGATCGTATTTTTTTAATATTTAAAATCTCTTTAGCAGGGTTGAATTGGTGTTAAACTCACTATTGGTGGTTGCATTTGTAATTTTGTCAACATAATATTTAATTTTTAAACTATAAATCATTTTGTTAATGTAATATTATCTTAGTAATCTTACGATAATAAAATATTATTGCCCCACGTTGAGCACCATTATTATGATTATTTCTGCTGCTATGATATCGGAATTTGCTGAACACGAGGGGTCAACCGCTACAGGAAATCGTGTACAATTAACTTTACACTTCACGTACTTAATCATAATTCTCCATACTTCTTACTTCATATAATTCATCAATCATTCAGGGTACTTCACCTAATTCATCGATACTTCATTGTATTTCATGTACTTCATCGGTATTTTAGAGACTTACCGAGATTTCAAAATTTGTGCACTGGAGAGTGTTTCACGCCCCCAGACCCCCTGGATCGAGTAGTTTATTTTTATCAGAAGTAAACTGAAGATATCTTCCGTTGCAGAGGCACTGGAGGGTGTTCCACACCTTTCGCAGAAATTATTTAAACCGGGGTCTGGGGGGTGTGGAACACCCTCCAGTGTCTCTGCAACGGGAGATATTCAGTTTACTTCTGATAAAAATAAACTACTCGGTCTGGGGGTTCTGCATGTTCCATTCCAAAATTTGTGCACTGGAGGTGTTCCACACCCCAGACCCCCGGATTGAGTAGTTTATTTATATCAAAAGTAAACTGTAGATCTCCGTTGCAGAGGCAATGAGAGTGTTTCATGCCCCCGGATCGACTAGTTTATTTTTATCAGAAGTAAACTGAAGATATCTTCCGTTGCAGAGGCACTGGAGGGTGTTCCACACCTTTCGCAGAAATTATTTAAACCGGGGGTCTGGGGTGTGCCTCTGCAACGGGAGATATTCAGTTTACTTCTGATAAAAAATAAACTACTCGGTCTGCGGGGTTCTGCATGTTCTGCAATGTTCTTCATTCCAAAATTTGTGCACTGGAGGGTGTTCCACACCCCCAGACCCCCCGGATTGAGTAGTTTATTTATATCAAAAGTAAACTGTAGATCTCCCGTTGCAGAGGCATTGAGAGTGTTTCATGCCCCCCAGACCCCCTGGATCGAGTAGTTTATTTTTATCAGAAGTAAACTGAAGATATCTTCCGTTGCAGAGACACTGGAGGGTGTTCCACACCTTTTGCAGAAACTATTTAAACCGGGGGTCTGGGGTGTGGAACCCCTCCAGTGCTCTGCAACGGAGATCTTCAGTTTACTTCTGATAAAAATAAACTACTCGGTCTGGGGTTCTGTATGTTCTGCAATGTTCTTCATTTCAAAATTTGTGCACTGGAGGTGTTCACACCCCAGACCCCCGGATTGAGTAGTTTATTTATATCAAAAGTAAACTGTAGATCTCCGTTGCAGAGGCATTGAGAGTGTTTCATGCCCCCGGATCAGTAGTTTATTTTATCAAGTAAACTGAAGATATCTTCCGTTGCAGAGGCACTGGAGGGTGTTCCACACCTTTCGCAGAAATTATTTAAACCGGGAGGTGTGGGTGTTCCACACCCCAGACCCCGGATTGAGTAGTTTATTTATACCAGAAGTAAACTGTAGATCTCCCGTTGCAGAGGCACTGGAGAGTGTTTCATGCCCCCGGATCGAGCAGTTTATTTTTATCAAAGTAAACTGAAGATCTTCCGTTGAAGAGGCACTGGGGGGTGTTCCACACCTTTCGCAGAAACTATTTAAACCGGGGGTCTGGGGTGTGGAACACCTCAGTGCCTCTGCAACGAGATCTTCAGTTTACTTTGATAAAAATAAACTACTCGGTCTGGGGTTCTGCATGTTCTGCAATGTTCTTCATTCCAAAATTTGTGCACTGGAGGGTGTTCCACACCCCCCAGACCCCGGATTGAGTAGTTTATTTATATCAAAAGTAAACTGTAGATCTCCCGTTGCAGAGGCACTGGAGAGTGTTTCATGCCCCCGGATCGAGCAGTTTATTTTTTATCAGAAGTAAACTGAAGATCTTCCGTTGAAGAGGCACTGGAGGGTGTTCCACACCTTTCGCAGAAACTATTTAAACCGGGGGTCTGGGGTGTGGAACACCTCAGTGCCTCTGCAACGGAATCTTCAGTTTACTTCTATAAAAATAAACTACTCGGTCTGGGGGTTCTGCATGTTCTGTAATGTTCTTCATTCCAAAATTTGTGCACTGGAGGGTGTTCCACACCCCAGACCCCGGATTGAGTAGTTTATTTATACCAAAAGTAAACTGTAGATCTCCCGTTGCAGAGGCACTGGAGAGTGTTTCATGCCCCCCCGGATCGAGCAGTTTATTTTTTATCAGAAGTAAACTGAAGATCTTCCGTTGAAGAGGCACTGGAGGGTGTTCCACACCTTTCGCAGAAATTATTTAAACCGGGGGGTCTGGGGGGTGTGGAACACCCTCCAGTGCCTCTGCAACGGGAGATCTTCAGTTTACTTCTGATAAAAAATAAACTACTCGGTCTGCGGGGTTCTGCATGTTCTGCAATGTTCTTCATTCCAAAATTTGTGCACTGGAGGGTGTTCCACACCCCCAGACCCCCCGGATTGAGTAGTTTATTTATATCAGTAAACTGTAGATCCTCGTTGCAGAGGCACTGAGAGTGTTTCATGCCCCCCGGATCGAGTAGTTTATTTTTATCAGAAGTAAACTGAAGATCTTCCGTTGCAGAGGCACTGGAGGGTGTTCCACACCTTTCGCAGAAATTATTTAAACCGGGGTCTGGGGTGTGGAACACCCTCCAGTGCCTCTGCAACGGGAGATCTTCTGTTTACTTCTTATAAAAAATAAACTACTTAATCCGGCAGGTCTGGGGGGTATGGAACACCTTGCAGTGCCTCTTCAACGGGAGATCTACAGTTTACTTCTGATAAAAATAAGCTAATTAATCTGGGGGGTGTGAAACACCCTTCAGTACCCAAATATTACAATGCAGGCAAACATAAATATTAAAGGTTTGAAAATTTAGTAGAAACTTTCGTTACCGATTTAATTTTCCAAAAAAATGTTGACATATTCTTGGGAGGGGGCAACAGAAAAGGGTAAAGAGAAAATCAGTTATGTACAATCAAGCACAAACGATTATTGAGATTATTTTAAAAATTGGAAGGATGGAGCTAGCAGGTCTCCAGTCTCCCCCTCCAACTAATTTTCTAAATAATTCAAATACAAAAAAGGTCCAATCAAAAATAATTTAGACTTTTTTAATTAAAAATTCCAATAGAAGGGGCTGATGATATGCACCTTATCCAAGCCCATCCAATCAGACCACAACAAAGTAACCAAACATACAACAAAACAAAAACAAATCAAACACCTCATTGGCAATTTCGTCAATTTAACTTTAATGTATTTTAACTTGTAGATAACTATAGTTGAAGAAATCGGGCATAAGAAGATAGTTTAAATTGTATTATTACATTCTGGAGCCGTCTCTGTAAAACCGGGATAAGCGCGTTATTTTCGCTTCAATGTAATTAATTAATCACGACAAAATAATCAATTACCAAAGGTTTTTATTAAGCTACCAAACCTCCATGATATCCAAACAATTTGATAAAAAAACATTAAAAATTAACTAAAGAAATCTAAGTTTAATTTAATTAATTGATTACTATTAAACTAGCCACTACCAAAACTTTTAATTCGTAAAATAATGACCGCCAAAGGTCTATTCAACGTTTAAGATAAAAAAATGTTAAGAAAATCTACTGATGTAAGTTAACTTGCTATCAAATAATTATTATTGAATACACGAGTCTTAGCTATGATACACATTGGCCGTAGCGCATGCGCATAAGCTAGGTTCAACTTCATGTAATTCATCAAAAATTTACTAACTTCATGATACTTCACTTGTACTTCAATATACTTAACACATATTTTACCTTCATTACACGTACTTCATGTATTTTACCACTACTTCATGTACTTTACAAGTACTTTATGTATTTCACAAGTACTTCATGTACTTCGCATGAGATGTCATGTACTTCATGAGATGTGTACAAAAAACTTCACCAGTGGTTAACCCCTCGGCTGAACATTAAATTTGAATTTTAGACTTAATATAGAACCATGGTCAAGCCATTTTTACAAGATTTTTAAAATGTAACATACAGGATGCACAAATAATACCATTTAAAGTAAAATTAATTAAATTGCCCCACGTTGGACGCCATTGTCGTCTGTGATTTTTCCTTTTATGCAAATTTATTAATATGATAATACCTTAGTGTGTTTAGGACAATAAAATATGATATACTGTATACTGCTTAAACAAACATTACTTAAAAGGCCCCACGCTGGGCGCCATATTATGATTATTTCTGCTGTTATGATATCGCGTTTTAGTTTTTTAGAAATATTAAAATGTAATATATAGGTCATTAGTAGCTTCTTATTGCTATTAATTTAATGTAATTAAAATGAAGTGACAGTAATTTATTAATTCTTTTGTTCGTTTGTATTGAAAACAGACCAAGTATTCAAAAGTTATCACACCGAAATGAATAAAAGAAACGTACTTATCACATACATAGAGGGAAATCCTGCAATAAATCATAAAGGTGTTATCGGGGAATCATATCAAATCCCCCTATACATACATATAATTGTGGGGAAAGTAATAATTAGAAGTGGAGTGGTGGAAGAATGGAGCAAAAAGTTCTTTGCGATGAAGTATAACCCAACTTTGCAATTTGAAATTCAGCTCAAACGACCGTTAGCTTAACAAGCAACATTTATCCCTGTTAATGATTATTTTCTAGGAATTAAGCAAAATGTAAAGAAACAAAAAAACTATCGACAATAACAAGGGGTATACATATAATTAGTCTAAGGTAGACAGGCAGCATTATTTCGAGAAGAAGTTAAGCACAACGATAAACTGCAGTAATTCAATTTCATTAATCTTTCCCATGTGGATTTTCATAGTTTAGCCACTTCCTTTGTTCCCTATCTTAGATAAGAAGGCCGAAATAAAACAAGGCCAAGTTTGAAATTTAGAAATACGGAGCTTCTCGATGCTTTCGGTGACCACCAAAATTTTATTTAAAATTACGTCGTTACTTTCGCGCCATAAATTTTTATAGCTTCACCACGCAACGTGGTCGCGTGGGTGCTTCCCCTCTCGCAACGTCAAGTTTTTCGAACAATAAAATCAAAATTTGTTAAATTTACAACTTAATCGCCATTTTATCTTAATCGGCGTCGTTTGTCAAAAATTTAAATTGCCCTCTCTCAATTAAATTTCATTATTACCTAACGAAAGCTTTAAAACAAACAAGAAGCTCCAATTTTTTACTACACTTTAATCTTCCTTCGTCGTTATTTTAAAACTTTCGGTTGTTAATGTTAAAATAAAATGCCTGTAGTTTAACATCTTCGTAAAATTTAATTTACTCCAGTAGTACCTAATATGGAAATAAATTATAGCCGGAATGTTAAATTATTTATTTTCTACCTTCCGAAGCAGTAATTACCGGGGATGCTTGGGTTTTACTGTCTGTTTTTTTTTCGGATCCTTTAATTTAGAAACTTGAAACAGTTACCTACCTGTGTTTCCTCCTACTTGTTACCTTTGCAGAAAATTTAACACCACAGAGTCCATTGTGTTTCACTTAAACTGCAAAACTAATTTGCGCGACAACTAAAGCTTTTAATTAAGTTCTTTGTTAAATTATTCCCAAAGGTCGTTTTTTCAAAATCTTCAAAGAATTTTTTGGCGGCTTAATAAACTAAGTGGGGATGTCACGGCCAGTAATGATGAGAGCAGATTGGTGAAAATAATTTTAAGTACTGCGTAACGCCGTGTTTAGAATGTTCAAGCTATTATGTTTCAGAATAAACTTTGTTACTACGTTCTGACGTAATTTTACAAACTAAGACAGGTTAAGGAAGGAAGTTTTAATGAAATTCATTAAGTAGCATTAAGTTAGCATTAAGACGCATTAGGCACAAAGTCTTATTAGTCCATACTTGGTGAATTTTCCTGCAATTGACGAACTAATTTTTAGAGAAGTTAGCTTCGCGGAAAAGTTAGATTTTAGTGAAATTTCCATTCGGGGAAAGCACTTACGTAAAATTTTCAATCTGCAGATTGTGACGAACGCGGTTCGTTTTGAAGTTTTAAACGGTTTGTGTATCGTTCCATGATTCAGTCTTCATGAGGATTTATCGGAAGTAAGACCTTGCATTAATGGATGACCATGGAATCGCGATGGGGACAAGGAAAAAAACTCGTAGAACTGAATATTTTCGGGTAATAATCTTCTGAATTGGTCGCACAATTAAATTTTTAATTGGCTTAAATGGCCAATACAGCTTAATTTACAAAGATTTTTTTAATAGGGGTCAAAGGTCGCGTTTTGTAGAATGAACTGTAAGAAATATAATATCTAAACTCTACACAACTCACGCGATACTTCCGCCAGCCAGGCAAAGGGTTGCACATAGGATATTCATTACTTTATATCAAATTCAGCAAAATGCGTCCATCGACGCTCTGTATAGCAAGAAATTCAGATTTAAAAATCTTCCTATGCATAACAAATCTAACATATTCAAAATTACTACAAAAAATCAGACCAATATTTTATGTACTGATGCAGTAGAGAGCGCCTCGGACTCGGTTTAAACAAGATAAGCGATTTTCCATAGTCAGATTTGCAGAAAACGCATTAAATTGCATGCTGCTCTCCATCGCAACTTGCTTGTTGTGTTGTGCATGAACTTGGGTAGTCCCCAAGATTACACTTGTTGCTAAATTATATATAAAATGAAGTTAGAAATGACTGCTTCGTCAGTAAGAAATAATAATCGCCCGTGGCAGGTAAAGTTCTATCAAGATTCAGAAAGGAATGAGTGTAATCCTTCAACTTCACAAACAGAATCTTATGAATTTTAACATCTCACGTACGGTGGTACTGCCAAAATCGATCATATTGCGGTATCAATAATTTCATTTACCCGTTCTACATAATTAACTTAAGGGTGGTACTTAGCATTATACCAAACTTATTACATACAAACAAAATGCCCGTAACATGTGCTGTTTTATAAATTTCAATAGTATTGCCAAAAGACTATCATATCGCAGTAGCAACAAATCCATTTACACTTTTTACAAAATCAACTTAGGGGTGGTACTTTGCATTATTCCAAAATTATTATACAAACAGAATGCGCATGACATGTGCTATTTTATGAATTTTAATGGTATTGCCGAAAGACGATCATATCGCAGTATCTTCAAATCAATTTACACTTTCTACATAATTACTTTAGGGGTAGTACTTTGCATTATTCCAAAATTATTATATACAAACAAAATGCGCTTGACATCAGGTATTTTATAAATTCAATGGTATTTCCAAAAGAGGATCATATCGCAGTATTAACAACTGAATTTGCACTTTCTGGATAATTACTCTAGGGTGGTACTTTGCATTATACCCAACAGTGCCTAAATATTGAGATGGAGAATATAAATGTTAAAAAATTATTTCTTTTTCTTAAAAATGATAACATACCTAGGAAGTATACTAAGAGAATATGCTGTAATCTTCAATTAAAAAATAAACTGCACAGACCGGGGGGTCTGGGGGGTGTGGAACACCCTTCAGTGCCTAAGTAAAATATCAAATGTTTAAAAATTATTTTGTTTTCTTAAAAATGATAACTTAACTAGGGGTATACTAGAGGATAAGCTGTAATCTTCAATTAAAAATAAAATATAAACTGCACAGACCGGGGGGTCTGGGGGGTGTGGAACACCTCCAGTGCCTAAGTAGAATATCAAATGTTTAAAAATTATTTCGTTTTCTTAAAAATGATAACTTAACTAGGGGTATACCAAGAGATATGCTGTAATCTTCAATTAAAAAATAAAATATAAACTGCACAGACCGGGGGGTCTGGGGGGTGTGGAACACCCTCCAGTGCCTAAGTATTGAGATGCAGAATATCAAATGTTTAAAAATTATTTCGCATTCTTAAAAATTATAACATAACTTGGGGGTATGCCAAGAGGATATGCTGAAATCTTCAATTAAAAAATAAAATATAGTACACAAACCGGGGGTCTGGGGGGTATGGAACACCCTCCAGTGCCTAAATTTTAAAATTTTAAAAAATCATTTAGTTTTCTTAAACATTACATCATATCTAAAAGGTATGCAAAGAAGATATTCTGAAATCTTCAATTAAAAATAAACTTCAGAGACCGGGGTCCGGGGGTGGGGGAGCACCTTCTACTACCTAAGTATTAAGATTCAAAATATCAAATGTTTAAAAATGGGGTCGAGGTAATAAACCTGAACTCAAAAGTACACTTTTTGAGTATCAATCTTGTCGGACTTGTAATAAGGCTACAATTTAATTATGAAAATTGCAATTTACACTTTCTACCTAATTTGTTTAGGGGCGATTCTTTGCATTATAACACGTCTATTATTATATAAACAGGGCCAATGAACAATATCCGGGACTTTTATCTGTGGAGATTTTTTCAAACATTTTTACAAATAAGAGATAATTATAAAGAATCGAATGTACTATGGATGAACTCAATATTTCCAATAATATCGCTAAAAATCGATTTTAAAACTCATGAAAATGAGCGAGTTTTGCATTGTATTATATTGATATGCACGAATAAACCTTAAGACGGGGCCAACTAGAGCAGCGTGAGGAGGGAGTCAGTCGCTTCCTGCTATCTGTCGGGTCAACATCCACACTTTTTCAAATTGGACCTTTCTAGGAGAATATTTTTAATGAGTAAAACGTTTGTCAAAACGGCTTGTAGCGGACGTAGCAAAGCGGAGCGGAACGAAAGCTGCGGAAAGTCGGTTTTTTAAACGGAACCACCTCAAAAATCGGATTTACTCTAAAAATTATTTTGATAAAAATACTTCTTAAATCGACGCGTTTCAATGTTATATTAAAATAACAGTACACATATGTGACGCCTACATCAAAAAAGTGATAAAATTCTTTCGACAAATCTGTTTTATTTTGTGGCAAATCTACTTTCATTTGAGGACAATCTGTTTTTATTTGTGAAGAATCTGCTTTGGTTTGGGGCAAATCTATTTTTATCTTATGGCAAATCTGTTTTCATTGGTGACAAATTTGCTTTCATTTGTAGCAAATTTGTTTATATTTTTAACAAATCTGTTGTCATTTTTAACAAATCTGCTTTTATTTGTGTTAAATCTGTTATCTTTTCTGACAAACCTGCTTTAATTTATGGAAAATCTGCTTTTATTTGTGACAAATCTGTTTTCCTTGGCGGAAAATCTGTTATCATTTGTGCAAAATATGTTGTCAATTTTGAGAAATCTGCTTTTATTTGTGGAAAATCTGTTTACATTTGTGACAAATCTGTTGTCAGTTGTGACAAATCTGCTTTCATTTGCGGTAATTTTGTTTTCTTTTGCGGCAAATCTGTTTTCATATGTTGCAAATATGTTGTCATTTTGACAAATCTGCTTTTATTTGTGAAAAATTTTTTTGTATTTGTGACAAATCTGTTTTTAATAGTGACAAACTTGCTTTCAATTGTGGCAAGTATGTTTTCATTTGTCGCAAATCTGTTGTCATTTGTGACAGCTATGCTTTTAATTATGGCAAATCTGATTTCAATTGTGGCAAATCTGATTTCAATTGCGGAAAATCTATTGTTATTTGTGGAAAACCTGTTGTCATTTGTGACAAACATGCTGTCAATTGTGGAAAATCTGCTGTCCTTTGCGATAATTTTGTTTTCCTTTGCGACAAATCTGTTTTAATTTTTTACAAATTTGCGTTTTGTTTTATTTCTGAAAAATCTGCTTTTATTTGTGGCAAATCTGTTTTTATTTGTCAAAAATCAGCTTTCATTTGTGGCAAATCAATAGTAATTCGTTACAACCATGCTTTCAAATGTGGCAAATCTGATTTAATTTGTGGAAAATCTGTTATCAGTTTTGACAAACCTGCTTTCAATGGTGGAAAAGCTGTTTTTATTTGTCGCAAATCTGTTTTATATGTGGCAAATATGTTATCATTTTGACAACTCTGTTTTCATTTGTGGCAAATCTGTTTTTATTTGTGAAAAATCTGTAGTCATTTGTGACAAATCTGCTTTCAATTATGGCAAACATGTTGTCATTTGTGACAACCATGCTTTTAATTATGGCAAATCCAATTTCATTTGCGGAAATCCTATTTTTATTTGTGGCAAATCTGTTGTCATTTGTTGTAAATCTGTTTTCATTTGTGACAAATCTTATGTCAATTGTGACAAACATGCTTTTAATTGTGGAAAATCTGCTTTCATTTGCGATAATTTTGTTTTCCTTTGCAGCAAATCTGTTTTAATTTTGACAAAGTTGCGTTCATTTGTTGCAAATTTTGTTTTTATTTGTGACAAATCTGCTTTCATTTGTGGAAAATCTGTTTTTATTTGTAAAAAATCTGCTTTCATTTGTGGCAAATCTGTTTGCATTTGTTGCAAATCTGTCGTCACTTGTGTCAAATCTATATTTATTTGCCGTAATTTTGCTTTTCTTTGCGGCAAATCTGTTTTCATTGTGACAAATTTGTTTTTATTAGTGAAAAATCTGTTGTCATTTTGGCAACTCTGTTATCATTTCTGACAAACTTGCTTTAATTTGTGGAAAATTTGTTTTCATTTGTGACAAATCTGTTTTACTTTACGGCAAATCTGTTTTCATTTGTGGAAAACTTGTTGTCATTTTTGAGAAATCTGCTTTTATTTGTGGAAAATCTGTTTACATTTGTCGCAAATCTGTTTTTCTTTGCGGCAAATCTGTTTTCATTTTTGAAATCTGTTGTCATTTTTGACATATTTGCTTTTATTTGTGGCAAATCTCTTTTCATTTGTGACAAATCTGTTTTTCTTTACGGCAAATCTGTTTACATTTGTGGAAAACTTGTTGTCATTTTTGAGAAATCTGCTTTTATTTGTGAAAAATCTGTTTACATTTGTGGCAAATCAGTAGTCATTTGTTACAACCAGGCTTTCAGTTGTGGCAAATCTGATTTCATTTGTGGAAAATCTGTTGTCATTTGTGACAAACCTGCTTTTAATGGTGGCAAATCTGTTTTCATTTGTCGCAAATCTGTTTTCATTTGTGGCAAATCTGTTGTCATTTTTTGCAACTCTGCTTTCATTTGTGGCAAATCTGTTTTTATTTGTGAAAAATCTGTAGTCATTGTGACAAATCTGCTTTCATTTGCGGTAATTTTGTTTTCTTTTGCTGCATATCTGTTTTCATATGTGGCAAATCTGTTGTCATTTTTAACAAATCTGCTTTCAATTGTGGCAAATATGTTTTCATTTGTCGCAAATCTGTTGTCATTTTTGACAAATCTGCTTTCAATTATGGCAAATCTGATTTCATTTGCGGTGAATCTGTTTTTATTTGTGGCAAATCTGTTGTCATTTGTTGCAAATGTGTTTTTATTAGTGACAAATCTGCTTTCATTTGTGGCAAGTCTGTTTTCATTTGTCGAAAATCTGCTTTTATTTGCGGCAAATCTGTTTTCATTTTTGAAATCTGTTGTCATTTTTGACATATTTGCTTTTATTTGTGGCAAATCAGTTTCATATGTTGCAAATCTGTTTACCATTTATACAAATCTGTTGTCATTTATGACAAATCTGCTTTTATTTGTAGTAATTTTGTTTTCTTTTACGGAAAATCGGTTTTCATTGTCGCAAATGTGTTGTCATTTTTGACAAATCTGTTTTCATTTGTGGCAAATCTGGTTCTTTTTGTTTTTTTTTCAAAATATGTGGGACTACCGCAAATTTGATTTTGAATGTGCTATTTAGACCCTCACCTTTCATAAATCATAATTAAAGTTAAAATTTATTACCCGTCTTCCACAACAATAGAGGACGTCTATTAAATATGTGATATCAAAATGAGGGAGAGGGTGGCAAAATTTTACTAAATCTCATTTAAAAGGAGGTGGCTCAAGAAAATCTCACGTCAAGTTTGTAATTCAGAGAATATACATTATTATAACAGATATATTCTGGTCTCCGGTGGGGTAAAATCTGTAGGATAAATTTTAAGGGAGGAGAAGAAGCAGGGGGAAGGGTTCTCTGGAAAGAAACTCTGGAACGAATAACTTGGAACCCTCAACAATGCTATGCAAAAACAAAGTAAAAAAATTACCATTTTGTTAATAACAACCCCTCACCGGTCTTTCTAACATGGAAATTGAATTCTTTCTCCGCTTTTTATTAAATTGTTTTGTATAATATGTGTTATATTGTATATTTTATTAAACAATAACAAATTTGTAGTATTCGTTTACGTTTTGCTTTAAATTTTTTACAAATATCGATAAAACGAATTTTTTTTCGGTTTCTTGAAATTCGTTATAACGCGAGTTGACTGTATATACAAACAGAATGCGCTTAGCATGTGCTATCTTATGATTTTCAATGGTACTGCCAAAAGACGATCGGATCGCAGTATCAATAACTCAATTTACACTTTCGATATAATTAGCTTAAGGGTGGTACTTTGCATTATACTAAACTTATTATATACTGCTATGATATTTATGAAAAATGCAGTTAATTGAAATAAAATCTTTTAAACTTTTTAAAATTTTTAAATCCGTTTAAACTTTACTTTACTTTTAATCTGCTAATTAGGCCTTCATCTTTCATAAACCGCTGTAAAAAGGCAAAATCCAGATTTGCGTATTTTAAATGTCACCAAATTAAAAATGAAGTTGTCATTGCAATACAATTAAAATGTTCATGACATGTGCTATCTTATGAATTTAAAAGGTACCGCCAACAATAACTCAATTTACACTTTCTACATAATTAGCTTGAGGGTGGTACTTTGCATTGTACCAAACATATTTCTGCACTTTATTTGTTAACCGAGAATTGTAAAATAAGAAACCATGAAAATTATATCAGTGATTTTATATACGAAAGGTAACGATCACTTTTATTGTAGCTTTAAAATTAAAAAAGGCGGCAAAATTTGAAAAATTGAATAATTAATCGTATCTTCTGATATAAATTTGTAACTGTAGAGCATTAAAATGGAACTTCCCTATCGATTAGGCATTGTTTCGAATTTTAGAAATAAAATTCTACTGCTCAATCTATAGGAAACTTAAGGCAGTCTGCAATCTACATAATAGCTAATTTTTAAATTTGTCTTCACGTGCAATTAATTGACTTTAACTCGTTGTTAGTTTAAGTTTATCCAATCGTAATGGCAGGTTAGTGTTCCGCACTGCTGCAATTCTGCAGTTCGCTATATCACATTTTCCAGCAAGCACTGACGTGAATATGCAATACATCAAAGCATACTTTTGAAGAAATTTTTTCGATCAAACAGATTAATTTAAACGGAGTAGTTTTATTTTTATAGAAATTTCCGGGTCTATTTCAGATTGAAAGTGTAGCCGAGCATGGGCTCGAGCTCATGTCAGATATATTAACCGAAACAAAAGTTTATCCTAATTAATTTTGTTCCTACTTAAATTTTGTTCACGTTTATTTATATTCCCATTATTTTACTTTAAAAGTAAAAAATGCACCGAGTGCAGTTGGAAAAAAATGACAAATTGGAGCTTAAGGACAATTTAAAATGAGCTCGCATTGTTTCATGTAAAATTTAGATACGAATTGGAGCGAAAAAGTTAAATTGCTGTGGAAATAAAAAAGGCGGTTGATTTGTTACGAGAACTGTTTAAAATAGTTTTGTTAATTTACAATTTGCCAACTAATCAAAACTATAATTGCGGAAAACGAGAATTAATTTTGATTGAAATTCTTCAAAGTTATTATAACTTGTTTTTCAATTTAATTCAGTACCCCATCATCAAGTGCACGGATCATATTCATTCGTAGCCTTAGTTTTAGCATCACTGCTCTCAAAAGAGAAAGTTTGAAATTGTCTTAGCTTAAACCACGTCTTGGTGCTATTTCTTTTTAAATAAAGTTATATATAAGGGGCGTGTCAAGAAGGCGTGGTTAGTTAACCACAGAAAGAGGCCTAGGAGACGGACCGTGTCAAGAAGGCGTGGCTTTAGGTCGCTTGAGTATAGAAAGTTTTTCAAAATATTAAAACAGTGGGGCGTGTCAAAAGTGTGTTGTTTAAACGGTATGTGCAAAAAGGAGGCGTGGTCAATAATTAAACAAAACGAATTTTTATCAAAATGACAGCTGTTAATTTGGCAGAATTATTCGACAAATTCAACAATTCGAATTTTTAAATTTACAAAAAATTAATTAAATCGGAAAACATGCTATGCAACCTTCACACACGAATATAGGTTAAGTTGCATAATAACAGATTATTTTTCTTCAAAACCTACTACTTTTACTATGCAGCTGCCACTCTAGAATTATTTACCTCCCTCTAATTAAAACTTCAAGAACTTAATCACGTTTAGTATTTTTTCCTTTTTAAAATGAACTGCAAATGAAGAAACTGAAGATAAAGCAATTTTTTCAACTTCCTGTAACTTTAAGTAAAGATAAAAGTAAATCAAAGTCAACGTTGTAAACAAACCAAAGCTGTCAAATCTAAAAATTTAAAACGTCAGAAAATGTTAGGTTAGAATATATTTGACAGATAAATAACCAAAAGTTCTTATCAGATCGTGAGAAGGGTAGTCGGGCTATTGCAGTTTACATAATAAATTTTGAGAAAATATAAACTAAAACAATTATTGCTTGAATAATAATGCAAAATTTTCATTTATTTGTCTGAATGTCAACGTAAGCTTTAATTTAATGAACGAACAAGAAGTGCAGAAGGAAAAGTATTATTCAAAAGCGTAAAGCGTCACTGATTACAATTTTTCTGTTCAAATTTAAATTTTTTCTGTTTGTTTTTCTGTGTATTCAACCACCGCTATTCATTACGTAATTCTAAAACTTGGATATTTGTATTAAATTGTGATTCGTTCGAATTTAATTGTCAGCTTTGGGTTTTGAGTCAATTCGCTGTTGATTTTTATATTTCTTTATAATGATCCGGTTTATCTTATTTAATTGTCCAAAAATGTAAATTTGAAAATTACACCCCATCACCTAAAAAGCTTAATTTGGCCTGATGATGATTGACACGGAGCTGTCACGCAACACAAGAACTTATTGTGACCGTAAATACCAACATAATAAAAATTATTATTTAAACCGGGAAAATAAAATTGTCTTCGGCGTTGATTTTTTACTTCCACGGAGAAAATAAAATTTTTTATTACGCTACATTACTTATGCATTTAGTACAACTTTGTAACATTTTTGTATAAAGTTACGGACATAAATTATCGTTCACACATTTTTTACGTTTTACCGACAGGAATGTTTCCAAAAAAATTTATAATCCCACGGTTAACAATTTAAAGTATTTTTTTTGTTAGAGTTTTTTACGATTAGTTTCCGATTTTTGATGTTCCCTAAATCGCTTGTTGTAAAAATATTTGTGCACCGCAATAAAAAAATTTGTTTCTTCAAAAACCGATTAAGTTAACTTTTTGGTAAATTTTAATTTTAATAGGCAACAGTTAGCATTGTATATTTAAGCACACAGTTCCAACTTCTAAGAGCGGGGGCGTACAAATCATTTCAAGGTTGTAGATAAGTAGATAAGATTGTGGTATAATGCAAACTATTAGCCACAGGTACATCTTATTGAGTGGGTAAACAGAGATTTTAAATCTCTCTTTATTGACAACTCAAAGTTGCGTTTTAGAATTTCTCATTAAAGGTTTTTTTAGAACTGCAGTCCAACTTATTTTGATTACATCAAACTTCTGCGGTATAATGCACACTGCCGCCCACAGGTAAACTGTGTAGCGTGGATAAGCAGAAATTTGAAATCTCACCATCGACAACTCAAAGTTAAGTTAAGAATTTTCCATCAGGAGTTTCTTTAAAAATTTTAGTATAGCTTATACTTTTGTGGTATAATGCAACCTATAAACCACAAGTAAATCTTGTTGAGCGGGTAGACAGCAATTTTAGATTACTCTTTTTGAGGGACCTTTCGACAACTCAAAATTCTGTTTTAGAATTTATCATTAAAGGTTTCTTTAGAACTGTAGTCTACCTTGTCTGGACTACAACAAATTTCTGTGTTATAATGCAAACTGTCGTTCACAGGTAAACTGTGTTGCGCGGGTAAACAGAAATTTTAAATCTCTCCATCGACAACTCAAAGTTGTGTTTTAGAATTTCCCATCAGAGGTTTCTTTAAAACTTGAATATAGCTCATATAGACTATGTCATACTTTCGTGGAATAATGCAAACTATTGTCCACAGGTAAATATTGTCGAGCGGGTAAACAGAGATTTAAATCATTTTCTGTTGAGAGATTCCTTTATAACTCAAAGTTGTGTTTTAGAATTTTTTATTGTAGGTTCCTTTATAGCTTTAGCCTTGCTTGCCTTGACTACTTCTAACTTCCGTGGTATAATACAAATTATTGTTCACAGACAAATCTTGTTGAGCGGGTAAACAGTAATTTTAGATTCCTCCCTGTTGCGATATCTTTCGAAAACTAAGGAACATCCATTATTTACGTAAGGTGTTTTCTTTAAATTTAGACCCTTTCTCCCCATGGTGAGATTTGGTAAAATATGGTGGAACTCCCCCCTTTTTCTCAAGTAAAATTTACCCAATAATTTTTACCATACCAAAACACGTGTTTTTTACAGTGTATTTGTTATAATAATGTATATACCCTGAATTACAAAGTTGACGTAAGATTTTTCTTGACCCACTTTTCTTTAAATAAAATTTGGCAAAATTTTGCTACTCCCTCCCCTATTTTGAGCTCAGATATTTAATGGGCATCCTCTATAGTTGTGGAAGAACGAGTAATATACTTCAACTCTAATAATGATTTATGAAAGATGAGAGTCTAAATAGAACTTTCAAAAAAATTTTCGGTTGGACCACATTTAAAGAAAACAAGCAGAACTAGATTTTCCACAAATAAAAACAAATTTTTCGCAAAAGAAAACAAAACTGTTGTAACTGAAAGAAAAGCAGATTTTTCCCAAATGACAACATATTTGGCACAAATGAAAACAGATTTGCCACAAATAAAAGCAGATTTGTCACAAATGACAACAAATTTGCCATAAACATAAACAGATTTGCCACAAGTGACAACAGATTGGCAAAAAATGAAAACATATTTGCGAAAAATTAAAACAGATTTGCTACAAATGAAAGCAGATTTGTCACAAATAATAACAGATTCTCCACAAATAAAAGCTGATTTTTAAAATGCCAACAGATTTCCAACATACCAAAGCTGATTTTCCACAAATGAAAACAGATTTGCGACAAATAAAAACTGATTTGCCACAATTGAAAGCAGATTTGTCAGAAATGACAACAGATTAGTAACAAATAAAAACAGATTTTCCACAAATGAAAACAGATTTTTAGAAATGATAATAGATTTGCGGAAAATAAAAACAGATTTGCCACAAATAAAAAATATTTACAACAAGTGAAAGCAGATTTTTCACAAATGAAAGCAGATTTGTCAGAAATGACAACAGATTTGCCACAAATGAAAACAGATTTGCCGCAAAAGAAAGCAGATTTTCGAAAAAATTAAAACAGATTTTCGAGTAATATAAACAGATTTGCCACAAATAAAAGCAGATTTGTCACTAATGACAATAGATTCTCAAAAATGAAACAGATTTTACACAAAAGAAGGAAGAAAATTTTCAGAAATGACAACAAGTTTTCCACAAATGAAACCAGATTTGTGAAAAAATTTTAAGAAATAAAGCAGATTTGCCGCAAATGAAAACAGATTTGCGAAAAATTAAAACAAATTTTCGAGAACTAGAAACAGATTTGCCAAAAATAAAAGCAGATATGCTACAAATGAAAGCAGATTCTCCACAAATAAAAGCTGATTTGCCCCAAATGAAAACAGATTTTCCACAAATAAAAGCAGTTTTTTCAGAAATGCCAACAGTTTTCCAACATACAAAAGCTGATTTGCCACAATTGAAAACAGATTTGTCAGAAATGACAACAGATTAGTAACAAATAAAACAGATTTTCCACAAATAAAAAAGGATTTTCAGAAATGATAACAGATTTGTGGAAAATGAAAACAGATTTGCCAGAAATAAAAATATTTGCCACAAGTGAAAGCAGATTTTTACAAATGAAACAAAATTTTCACAATTGAAAACAGATTTTCCACAAATGAAAACAGATTTGTCAAAAATGACAACAGATTTACTAAAAATAAAAACAAATTTGCAACAAATGAAAGCAGAGTTGCCAAAAATGACAATAGATTTGCCACAAATGAAAACAGATTAGCGACAAATAAAAACAGATTTGCTACCATTGAAAGCAGGTCACAAATGACAACAGATTTTCTACAAAGGAAATCAGATTTGCCGCAATTAAGAGCATGGTTCTAACAAATGACTACTGATTTGTCACAAATGTAAACAGATTTTCCACAAATAAAAGCAGATTTCTCAAAATTTACAACAAATTTTCCACAAATTAAAGCAGGTTTGTCAGAAATGATAACAGAGTTGCCAAAAATGACAACAGATTTTCCACGAATAAAAACAGATTTGGGACAAATGAGAACAGATTTTCCACAAGTAAAATCAGATTTGTTACAAATAACTACAGATTTTCCACTAAGAAAAACAGATGTGCCACAAATGAAAACAGATTTGCAACAAATGCAAACACATTTCCACAAAATAAAAGCAGATTTTTGACAAATAAAACAGATTTGCCACAAATAAAAGCAGATTTTTCAGAAATAAAACAAATTTGCAACAAATGAACGCAATTTTGTAAAAATTAAAAACAGATTTGCCGCAAAGGAAAACAAAATTATCGCAGATGAAAGCAGATTTTCCACAATTGAAAGCATGTTTGTCACAAATGACAACAGGTTTGCCACAAATAAAAATAGATTTTCCTAAAAGAAATCAAATTTGCCAAAACTGATAGCATGGTTGTCACAAATGACAACAGATTTGCTACAAATTAAATCAGATTTGCCACAATTGAAAGCAGATTTGTCAAAAATGACAACAAACTTGCAACAAATGAAAACATGTTTGCCACAATTGAAAGCAGGTTTGTCACAAATGGAAACAGATTTTCCACAAATGAAATTAGATTTGCCACAATTAAAAGCACAGTTGTAACAAATGACTACTGATTTGCAACAAATGTAAACAGATTTTCAACAAATAAAAGCAGATGTCTCAAAATTTACAACAAAATTTCCACAAATTAAAGCAGGTTTGTCAGAAATGATAACAGAGGTTCTAAAAATGACAACAGATTTGCCACAAATAAAAGCAGATTTGCCACAAATGAAAACAGATTTGCCTCACAGAAAAACAAAATTAGGGCAAATAAAAGCCGATTTGTTTACAAGATTTGTTACAAGTGACAACAGATTTGCACAAATGAAACAGATTTGCCACAAATGAAAAATATTTGCGACAAATGAAAACAGATTTGTCACTAATGACAATAGATTCTCAAAAATGAAACAGATTTTACACAAAAGAAGGAAGAAAATTTTCAGAAATGACAACAGGTTTTCCACAAATGAAACCAAATTTGTCACAAATGTTAACAGATTTGTGAAAAATTTTGAGAAATAAAACAGATTTGCCAAAAATGAAAGCAGATTTGCCTCAAATAACAGCAGATTTGCCACAAATAACAGCAGATTTGCCACAAATAAAAGCAGATTTGCCACAAATGAGAGAAGATTTGTCAAATATGACAACAGATTACTAACAAATTTACTACAAATGAAAATTAATTTTTCAGAAATGAAAACAGATTTTCCACAAATAAAACAGATTTGTCACTAATGAAAGCAGATTCTCCACAAATAAAAGCTGATTTTCCCCAAATGAAAACAGATTTTCCGCAAATAAAAGCAGATTTTTCAGAAATGCCGACAGATTTTCAATATACCAAAACTGATTTGCCACAATGAAAACAGATTTGCGACAATTAGAAACTGATTTGCCACAAATAAAAGCAGATTTGTCAGAAATGACAACAGATTAGAAACAAATAAAACAGATTTTTCACAAATGAAACCAGATTTGTCACAAATGTTAACAGATTTGTGAAAATTTTTGAGAAATAAAACAGATTTGCCAAAAATGAAAGCAGATTTACCACAAATAACAGCAGATTTGCCACAAATAAAGCAGATTTTTAGAAATGACAACAGATTTACAACAAATAAAAACAGATTTGCCGCAAATGAAAACAGATTTGCGAAAAATTAAAACAAATTTTCGAGAAATAGAAACAGATTTGCCACAAATAAAAGCAGATTTGCGGCAAATAACAGCAGATTTGCCACAAATGAGAGAAGATTTGTCAAATATGACAACAGATTACTAACAAATTTTCACACATAAATCCTAATTTTTCAGAAATGAAAACAGATTTGCCACAAATAAAAACAGATTTGCCACAAATGAAAGCAGATTCTCCACAAATACAAGCTGATTTTCCCCAAATGAAAACAGATTTTTCACAAATGAAAGCAGATTTTTCAGAAATGCTGACAGATTTCAATATACCAAAACTGATTTGCCACAAATGAAAGCAGATTTGCCACAAATAAAAACAGAATTGCCACAAATGAGAGAAGATTTGTCAAATATGACAACAGATTACTAACAAATTTTCTACAAATGAAAATTAATTTTTCAGAAATGAAAACAGATTTGCCACAAATAAAACAGATTTGCTACAAATAAAAGCAGATTCTCCACAAATACAAGCTGATTTGTCCCAAATGAAAACAGATTTTCCGCAAATAAAAGCAGATTTTCAGAAATGCCGACAGATTTCAATATACCAAAACTGATTTGCCACAATGAAAACAGATTTGCGACAAATAAAAACAGATTTGCTACAAATAAAAGCAGATTTGTCATAAATGACAACAGATTAGAAACAAATAAAACAGATTTTTCACAAATGAAAACAGATTTTTCAGAAATTTTAACAGATTTGTGAAAATTTTGAGAAATAAAGCAGATTTGCCAAAAATGAAAGCATATTTACCACAAATAAAAGCAGATTTGCCACAAATAAAGCAGATTTTTAGAAATGACAACAAATTTACAACAAATGAAAACAGATTTGCCACAAATCAAGTCAGATTTGCGAAATATTAAAACAAATTTTCGAGAAATAGATTTGCCACAAATGAAAGCAGATTTACCACAAATAACAGCAGATTTGCCACAAATGAGAAAAGATTTGTCAAATATGACAACAGATTACTAACAAATTTTTCACAAAGAAATCCTAATTTTTCAGAAATGAAAACAGATTTGCCACAAATAAAAACAGATTTGCTACAAATGAAAGCAGATTCTCCACAAATACAAGCTGATTTGTCCCAAATGAAAACAGATTTTCACAAATAAAAGCAGATTTTTAGAAATGACAACAGATTAGTAACAAATAAAACAAATTTTCCACAAATGAAAGCAGATTTTTCAGAAATGAAAACAGATTTGCGGAAAATAAAAACAGATTTGCCACAAATAAAAAATATTTGCCACAAGTGAAAGTAGATTTTTCACAATTGAAAGCAGATTTGTCAGAAATGACAATAGATTTGCCACATATGAAAACAGATTTGCAGCAAAGAAAGCAGATTTGTGAAAAATTAAAACAGATTTTCGAGTAATATTAACAGATTTGCCACAAATAAAAGCAGATTTGTCAAAAATGACAACAGATTACTAACAAATTTCCACAAATGAAAACAGATTTTTCAGAAATGACAACGTATTTGCGGAAAATAAAACACACTTGCCACAAATGAAAAATATTTGCCACAAATGAAAGCAGATTTGTCACAAATGTTAACAGATTTGTGAAAATTTTTTAGAAATAAAACAGATTTGCCAAAAATGAAAGCAGATTTGCCACAAATAACAGCAGATTTGCCACAAATAAAGCAGATTTTTAGAAATGACAACAGATTTACAACAAATAAAAACAGATTTGCCACAAATAAAAGCAAATTTGCGGCAAATAACAACAGATTTACCACAAATAGAAACAGATTTGCCACAAATGAAAGCAGGTTAAACACAAATAAAGAAGATTTGCCACAAATGAGAGAAGATTTGTCAAATATGACAACAGATTACTAACAAAGTTTCCACAAATAATGAAAACTAATTTTCAGAAATGAAAACAGATTTGCCACAAATAAAAACAGATTTACCACAAATGAAAGCAGATTTGTCAGAAATGACAACAGATTTGCCACAATGAAAACAGATTTGTCAAAATGACAAAGGATGACTAACAAATGACCACAGATTCTATAGAAATAAAACAGATTTTTCACAATTGAAAGCAGATTTGTCACTGATGACAATAAATTCTCAAAAAATTAAACAGATTTTACACAAAAGAAGGAAGAACATTTTCAGAAATGATAACAGATTTTGCACAAATGAAACCAGAGTTGCCACAAATGTTAACAGGTTTGTGAAAAATTTTTAAGAAATAAAACAGATTTGCCAAAAATGAAAGCAGATTTTCCACAAATAACAGCAGATTTGCCACGAATAAAGCAGATTTTTATAAATGACAACAGATTTACCCCAAATAAAAACAGATTTGCCACAAATAAAAACAGATTTGCGAATAATTAAAGCAAATTTTCGAGAAATAGAAACAGATTTTCCACAAATAAAAGCAAATTTGCGGCAAATAAAAACAGATTTACCACAAATAGAAACAGATTTGCCACAAATGAAAGTAGATTTACCACAAATAAAGACAGATTTGCCAAAATGAGTAGATTTGTCACTAATAAAAGCAGATTTATTAAAATGACCACAGATTTTATAGAAATGAAACAGATTTTACACAAAAGATGGAAGAAAATTTTCAGAAATGATAACAGATTTGTCACAAATAAAACAGATTTCAGAAAGATTTTCGAGAAATAAAACCGGTTTGCCAAAAATGAAAGCAGATTTACCCCAAATAACAGCATATTTGCGACAAATAAACCAGATTTTTTAGAAATAAACCAGATTTGAGAAAAATGAAAACAGATTTGCTAGAAATGAAAACATATTTGCCACAACTGAAAGCAGATTGGTCACAAATGACAACAGATTTTATAGAAATGAAACAGATATTTCACAAGAGAAAGTAGACTTGTCACTAATGACAACAGATTTGTCACAAATGACTACAAATTTGCCTGAAATGAAACCAGATTTTTACAAGTAAAAGCAGGTTTATCACAAATGGCCTCAGATTTGCCAAAAAGAAAGCAAACTTGCCAAAATGAAAGCAAATTTGCCACAAATATAAGCAGATTTGTCAAAAATGATAGAGGATTTGCCAAAAATGAAAGCAGATTTGCCACAAATAAAAGCAGATTTTCAGAAACGAAAACAGATTTTCCACAAACGAAAGAAGCTTTGTCATAAATTGAAACAGATTTACCACAAATAACAGAAGATTTGCCACAAATAAAAGCAAATTTTTAGAAATGACAACAGATTTGCGGAAAATGAAATCAGATTTGCCTCAAATGAAAACATATTTGCCATAAATTAAAGCAAATTTGTCACAAATGACAACAGATTTTACAGAAACAAAACATATTTGCCACAAATTAAAGCAGATTTGTCACTAATGACAACAAATTCTCGAGAAATAAAACTTTTTTTCCACAAATAAAAATAGATTTGCAAAAAATTAAATTAAATATGCAACATATAGAAATGGATTTGCCACAAATAAAAGCAAATTTGCCACAAATGAAAGCAGATTTGCCACAAATGAAAGCAGATTTTTCAGAAATGAAAACAGATTTTCTACAAATAAAATCAGATTTGCCTCAAATGAAAACATATTTGCCACAAATTAAAGCAAATTTGTCACAAATGATAGCAGATTTCGCATTAATAACAACAGATTTGGCACAAACTTAAGCAGATTTGCTGCAAATAATAACAGGTTTGCGACAAATAGAAACAGATTTTTTTAAATAAAAACATATTTGCCACAAATGAAAACAGATTTGTCACAAATGACAACAGATTTTCAAGAAATAAAGCTTTTTCCACAAATGATAATAGATTTGCAAAACATTAAATCAAATTTGTGACATATAGAAACGGTTTTGCCACAAATGAAAGCAGTTTTGCCACAAATGAAAGCAGTTTTGCCATAAATGAAAGCAGATTTTCCACAAATGAAAAAAGTTTAATAAGAGCTAATTTTCTTCAAATGAAAACCGATTAATGACAAAAACAAAACAGATTTGTCACAAATGAAAGCAGATATGTCAGAAATGGAAACAGATATGCAACAAATAAAAACAGATTTTCACAAATAACAGCAGGTTTGTCACAAATGCTAACAGATTTGCCGCAAAAGAAAACAGATTGTCCAGAAGTAAAATCACATTTGTCACAAATAAAACATATTTGCCACAAATGAAAGCTGGTTTCCACAAATGAGAACAGATTTGCCGCAAAAGAAAACAAAATTACCGTAAATGGAAGCAGATTTGTCACAAATGACAATAAATTTGCAACAATTGAAAACAAATTTGCCACACAAAAAAAACCAAAATTGCCGCAAATGAAAGCAGATTTGTCACAAATAAAAGCTGATTTGTCACAAATGACAACACATTTGCCGCAAAAGAAAACAAAATTACCGTAAATGGAAGCAGATTTGTCACAAATGACAATAAATTTGCAACAATTGAAAACAAATTTGCCACACAAAAAAAACCAAAATTGCCGCAAATGAAAGCAGATTTGTCACAAATAAAAGCTGATTTGTCACAAATGACAACAGATTTGCCGCAAAAGAAAACAGATTGTCCAGAAGTAAAATCACATTTGTCACAAGTAAAAACAGATTTGTCACAAATGAAAGCTGGTTTCCACAAATGAGAACAGATTTGCCGCAAAAGAAAACAAAATTACCGTAAATGGAAGCAGATTTCTCACAAATGACAATAAATTTGCAACAAATGAAAACAGATTTGCCACAAAAAAAACCAAAATTGCCGCAAATGAAAGCAGATTTGTCACAAATAAAAGCTGATTTGTCACAAATGACAACAGATTGGCCACAAATAAAATCAGAATTTTTACTAATAAAACGGATTTGACGCAAGTGAAAACAAATTTGTTCGTCAAACAGATCGTGAGCGAATCCAATAACGTCTACTCCTGATAGCATAAACAGTTTGAAAACAGTGTTGGTAATTCACAACAACATCTGAAGTAGAAACCCATTCGGAGCGCCGCTGTTGACATCAATGTTGTTACCGTTAGTCTTTATTCTACTGTGGAAGTTGCTGCTCATAATTTATCATCTTTATTGTTCTGTCTTACTATCACCGCCCAATTAACAAAGTTGAATGCATTCTTAAAGGTTAAGATTTGAATTCCACTATCATTTCGACCACCTGGATAATCAATCTCATCTTTCAAAATTCATATTGTAGGTCTAAGAGTTTCCCAGTTTTGTCGGACTTCTGTTCTAGCCGTTTGAAGAGTTCCTACTTTTTAAAAATTGCTTTCGACTAAACTCTTTTAGACTAAAATGATGTACCAGTTCTTTGGTGTTTTTATTTCATAGGGTAATAAAGGGGGGATTTCCAAACTAGAGACTTTGCGTTGAAATTTTCCTTAACTACCAAGAGCCGCTTTGGATCTCTAATACTGTCGCGTAGTTTTTTGTTGTACAAAAAGTGGTATGACTTACTACCTTAAAAGACTTGCATTATGCTATTTTTATAAGAAAAACTGTAGTTTTGAGTTCAGGTTTATTGTGTACCTCTGCCCGAGTTGCGTTTCAAATTTTCCCATCAAAGGTTTCTTTGAAACTGTAGTCCAACTTGTCTTGACTATATCAAACTGTTGTGGTATCATGCAAACTATCGCCCACAGGTAAATCTTGCTGAGCGGGTAAATAGTAATTTTAGATCCTCCTTGTTGAGGATTTCTCGACAACACAAAGTTGCGTTTTAGAATTCCTCATCAAAGGCTTTTTTAAAACTTAAATATAACTTGTCTTGACTAGAATAAAGTTATACGGTATAATGCAAAGTATTACCCACAGGTAAATCTCATTGAGCGCATTAACACAGTTTGCTATTAAAATTCAATTTGACGGGCTTTCTGAGCAACTTAAAGTTATGTTTATGAACTCTAAGAGTTATTTGTAACTTTAAGATGTAGACTAACTTATTTTTAGTTAAAATATCGAACAAATTGGTTTGTATTTTAGACGTAATCGGATTTTCAATACTTGAAGCTTTAGAGAAAGCTTAAATTGTAAACTATCAGATTTAGTGATGTAGAGCAAAGTAATTCGAATTTTGCTGTCTTTAAAATAACTTGTTTCATCAGAAACCGATCTCTGATTAGCTTTTTACTACTAAGAGTGAGCTTAATGAGCCATCTTGGTAACTAAAAGTTATTTTCAGTTTGAGACGCAAAAATTTACATTAGCAACCCGAGGTTTAGAAAAGTACTAAAATTGAAACTGATAGCTTACTTTTTCTCACAAAAAATTTGTATTTGGCAAATTTTCTGAAAATTCCACTAAACAAACATTAGCATTGATATTATAAAAATCTTTGTTTCTGTAAAATTCACTAAATAGTCAGCTACTAATACAATGAGACTGCGAAAAATTGTCGACAATGAACGAGCTAATGGACCCCTAGGCAACTGAAATGTGTTCAGATTCTAAATTAGCCCTCTTAAGTGAAATCAATCGAGTTACATTATTTGATAATACATTTAATGACAAACTAAAAATTGTAAATCAATTTATTGTAGCGGACTTTTATTATTCAATCGCAGCGACCATTAATCTCTCCCCCCCCTCCGCAAATAAAGTCCACGTCTAAACGTAATGTCTTCTCTGAAGTCTTTGTTGAAATTTTTGAGTAGAATTAATTTTTATTGTAAATAAAAAAATATTTTTCATTCTTCACAAATTTATAAGTTCAACTTGGGGATCGGTTTATTTGCGAAGCTGTCGGATCATATTTACTACGACATGTTTACTCATTCTAGTCGAGTTAAGCAAAGTTACTGTCAAAATTTTTTTTTCGGTTTGGTCTTTTCAAATTCACGTTAAGCTCAATCCTCCTGGATATTTGCCGCTACAACTGAGCTTAATGGGCTCTCTCCGCAACTAAACCTTGTTTGCAGAAACCAAAGGCCTCGTTTGTGTCTCTCAGGTGTAATTAACTGTACTTTATGTTAAGTTTGAAAAATTTTGAACAACTGAAACTTGCAAAAAAAATTTTACGCTTCACGAATTTATATTTTTACGACTTCCCATGCTTCGAGCTCAGCTTAAATTTAAAGATGTCGAATCGAATTTACTACTAAACGTAAGTGCATCTTATCAGTGTAAAGTAAAGCTACTTTCATATGTTCTAAAAGTTTGGTCTCCTCAAAAACTGATTTTCTCGCTTGAGTGGATTTTACTGTGCAGGATGAGCTTAATGGGCAGCTAATATTTATTTACAAGAACTAGGTTACACTTCAATTTAATTTTTGTAAAACTTCAACATAAATAAAGCTTACAAAACAGTTCAGTTAACTGTGGACAAAACGCTGATAAAATTTGTTCTGGGCGCCAGGTGAACACTCAGTACAAACAAAAGGCTATCCCCGTGTATCTGCAAAGCTGCAGAGGTTTGATAATTGGAAACCAAAAAGGAGTAACCGCTGGAAGACCTAACCCTAGAAATCGATTACTTACGTAAGAACTGTAACTTTCACAATTTTATTCTGAGCCAAGGAAAAAAAATTGAACAAATCAAAAGCAGATTTGCCGTAAGCAGAGCCAGATTTTCCACAAATGAAAGCAGATTTTCCGCAAATGAAAGCAGATGTGTCACAGATTAATAGAAATTTTCCACGTATAAAAGCAGATTTTCTGCAAAAGAACGTAGATTTTCTGCAAATAAAAACAGAATTGCCGCAATCGGAACCAGATATTCCACAAATGAAAACAGATTGCCCCAAATAACAGCAAATTTGTAACAAATTAAACCAGATTTTCCACAAATGTTAACAGATTTGTGAAAAATTTTTGAAATATAACAGGTTTGCCAAAAATGAAAGCAGATTTACCACAAATAACAGCAGATTTACCACAAATGAGAGCAGGTTTGTTAATTATGACAACAGATTTCTAACAAATTTTCCACAAATGAAAACTAATTTTTCAGAAATGAAAACAGATTTGCCACAAATAAAAACAGATTTGCCACAAATGAAAGCAGATTTGTCAAAAATGACAATAGATTTGCCACAAATGAAAACAGATTTGTCAAAAATGACAAAAGATTACTAACAAATTTTCCACAAATAAAAACTGATTTTCCAAAAATGACAACGTATTTTCGGAAAATGAAAACACACTGACCACAAATGAAAAATATTTGCCACAAATGAAAGCAGATTTGTAACAAATGACCACAGATTCTATAGAAATGAAACAGATTTTCACAATTGAAAGCAGATTTGTCACTATAGTGACAATAGATTTTCAAAAAATGAAACAGATTTCATACAAAAGAAGGAAGAACATTTTCAGAAATGAAAACAGATTTGCCACAAATAAAACCAGATTTTCCACAAATGTTAACAGATTTGTGAAAAATTTTTGAGATATAACAGGTTTGCCAAAAATGAAAGCAGATTTACCACAAATAACAGCAGATTTACCACAAATAACAGCAGATTTACCACAAATGAGAGCAGATTTGTTAATTATGACAACAGATTACTAACAAATTTTCCACAAATGAAAACTAATTTTTCAGAAATAAAAACAAATTTTCCGCAAAAAAAACAAAACTGCTGCAACTGAAAGCAGATTTGTCACAAATGATAATAAATTTGCCATAAGCATAAACAGATTTGACACAAATGACAACAGATTGGCAAAAAATGAAAACATATTTGCGAAAAATGAAAACAGATTTGCCCCAAATAACAGCAAATTTGTAACAAATTAAAACAGATTTGCCACAAATGAAAGCAAATTTGAAACAAATGAAAGCAGATTTTGCCGAAATAAAAGCAGATTTTGCCGAAATAAAAGCAGATGTGCCACAAATTAAAACAGATTTGCCACAAATAAAAGTAGATTTGTCGCAAAGGAAAACAGATTTTCCACAAATGACAGCCGATGTCCTACAAATTATAATAGATTTTCTACAAATAAAAGCAAATTTACCCCAATTTAAAACAGATTTGCCATAAATAAAAGTAGATTTGTCGCAAATGAAAGCAGATTTTCCACAAATGAAAGCAGACTTGTAACAAATTATAATAGATTTTCCACAAATGCAAGCAAATTTTAAGCAAATAAAAGCTGAATTGCTCTAATGAAAGCAGGTGTGACACAAATTAAAACAGATTTGCCACAAATTAAAACAGATTTGCCACATATACAAGTAAATTAGCAGTAAATGAAAGCAGATTTTCCACAAAGGAAAGCAGATATGGTACAAATTAAAATATATTTGCCACAAATAAAAGTAGATTTGTCGCAAGTAGAAGCAGATTTTCCACAAATGAAACCAGATGTGCTATAAATTAAAGCAGATTTGCCAAAATAAAAGGAGATTTGCCATAAATTAAAACAAATTTGCCATAAATAAAAGTAGTTTTGTCGTAAATGCAAGCAGATTTTTTACATATAAAAGAAAAGGTGCTACAAATTAAAACAGATTTACCACAAATGAGAATATATTTGCAATAGAAACAAAAGCAGATTTGCCATAATTAAAACAAATTTGCCATAAATAAAAGTAGTTTTGTTGCAAACGCAAGAAGATTTTCTACAAATAAAAGCAAATGTGTACAAATTAAAACAGATTTGCCACAAATGAAAATATATTTGCTACAAACAAAAGCAGATTTGCCATTAATTAAAACAAAATTGCCATAAATAAATAGTAGTTTTGTCGCAAACGCAAGAGATTTTTTACATATAAAAGAAAAGGTGCTACAAATTAAAACAGATTTACCACAAATGAGAATATATTTGCCACAAATGAAAACAGATTTGCCCCAATTAAAAAAAGAATTCAATAAAACAATTTGCCAAAAGAAAGAAAACATGATTGCTGCAAATTAAAGCAGATTTGTTGCAAACAAAAATAGAATTGCCGCAAGATCAGCTAGATTGCCACAAATGAAAACCAATTTGCTACAAATAAAAACAAATTTGCCACAAATGAAAGCACATTTACCACGAATGATAGCAGATAAGCCACAAATGAAAGCAAATTTTCCACAAATTAAACCAAATTTGCCACAAATAAAAGCAGATATTTTGCAAATAAATGCAGATTTGCTACAAATAAACAGATATGCTGCAACTTAAAGCATATTTGTCTCAAATAAAAACAGATTCTCCACAAATAAAATCAAATGTACCACAAAGTAAAACAGATTTGCCGCAAATAAAAATCGATTGCTACAAAAGAAAACAAACCCGTCACAAATAAAAGCAAATGTGTGACAAATTAAAAAAGATGTTCCACAAATTAAAATAGATTTTCCACAAATGACAGCAGATGTGCCACAAATTAAAATAGATTTGCCACAAATAAAAGCAAATTTACCACAAATTAAAACAGATTTGCCACAAATAAAAGTAGATTTGTCGCAAATGAAAGCAGATTTTCCAAAAATGACAGCAGATGTGCCACAAATTAAAATAGATTTGCCACAAAGAAAGCAGATATGCCACAAATTAAATGAGATTTACTACAAATGAAAGCATATTTACCACAAAAAAATAGGTTTGCCACAAACAGATTCACCACAATTGAACAAAGATTTTCCACATATCAAATAAAATTTGCCACAAATAAAAGCAGAGTGCAAATTAAAACAGTTTTGTCACAAATTAAAGCAGATTTTTCACAAATAAAACAAAATCGTCACAAATTAAAACAGATTTGCCAAAAATGAAAGTGGATTTTACGTAAATAAAAGCAGGATTGCCGTAACTTAAAGTAGATTTGTCGCAAACAAAAATATAATTTCCGCAAGCTGAGTTAGAGTTTCCACAAGTGAATACAGATTTCCCACAAATGAACACAGATTTGCCACAATTGAAAATAAATATGCCCCAAATGAATGCAGATTTGACACAAATGAAAGTAGATTTGACACAAATGAAAGCAGATTTTCCGAAAATTAATTCAGATTTGTCATAAATTAAAACAAATTTTCCACAAAAAAGGCAGATTTGCCTAAAATTAAATAAAATTTACTACAAATAAAAACAGGTTTACTACAAATTAAAATTAATATGCCACAAATAAAAGAAGATTTGCTACAAATAAAAGCAGATTAGCAAATTAATACAGATTTGTCACAAATTAAAGCTGATTTGCCACAAATAAAAACAGATTTGTGACAAATTAAAACAAATTTGTTACAAATTAAATCAGATTTGCCACAAATAAAAGCAGACTGCAAATTAAAAAGTTTTGTCACAAATTAAAACAGATTTGTCTCAAATAGAAGCAAATATACCACAAATTATATCACATTTGCCACAAATGAAAGCAGATTTGCCACAAATTAATGCAGATTTGCCACAAATTAAATCAGATTTGCCACAAATAAAAGCAGACTGCAAATTAAAACAGTTTTGTCACAAATTAAAACAGATTTGTCTCAAATAGAAGCAAATATATCACATTTGCCACAAATGAAGCAGATTTGCCACAAATCAATACAGATTTGCCATAAATTCTATCAGATTGCACAAATTAATGCAGATTTGCCACAAATAAAAGCAGACTTCAAATTAAAACAGTTTTGTCACAAATTAAAACATATTTCTATCAAATAGAAGCAAGTATACTACAAATTATATTACATTTGACACAAACGAAAGCAGATTCGCCACAAATTAATGGAGATTTGCCACAAATTAAATCAGATTTGCCACAAATAAAAGCAGACTGCAAATTAAAACAGTTTTGTCAAAACTTAAAACAGATTTGTCTCAAATAGAAGCAAATATACTACATTTGCCACAAATGAAAGCAGATTCGCCACAAATTAATGCAGATTTGCCACAAATTAAATCAGATTTGCCACAAATAAAATCAGATTTGCCACAAATAAAAGCAGACTGCAAATAAAAACAGTTTTGTCACAAATTAAAACAGATTTGTATCAAATAAAAGCAAGTATACTACAAATTATATCACGTTTACCACAAACGAAAGCAGATTTGCCAAAAATTAATGCAGATTTGCCACAAATTAAATCAGATTTGCCACAAATAAAAGCAGACTGCAAATTAAAACAGTTTTGTCACAAATTAAACAGATTTGTCTCAAATAGAAGCAAATATACCACAAATTATATCACATTTGCCACAAATGTAAGCAGATGCTCCGCAAATTAATGCAGGTTTGCCACAAATTAAATCAGATTTGCCACAAATAAAAGCAGACTGCAAATTAAAACCAGATTTGTCACAAATTAACACAGATTTGTCACAAATGAAGTAAATATAACACAAATTATTTCACATTTGTCACAAATGAAAGCAGATTCTACCAATAGAAGCAAATGTGCAACAAATTAAATTAGATTTGCCACAAATAAAAGCAGACTGCAAATTAAAACAGTTTTGTCACAAATTAAAACAGGTTTGTCACAAACGAAAGCAGATTTTTCTCAAATTAAATGAGATTTACCACAAATGAAAACAGATTTACCACAAATAAATGCAGATTTGCCGCAAATTAAAACAGGTTGCCACAAATTAAAGCAGATTTAAAACAAATGAAAGTAGATCTGAAGCCAGAATTGGCAAAATACCGCAATAAGAAACCATATCCTCCTTTTCATTGTCCACTTTGAACATTCGGCCTGTTCTCTAAGAGAACAGCATTTTAGCATTAAATCAAAGACAGTAATGTAGCTGTGACTCTCCTTATTATTGTTGATGGTCTTAAGAAAGTTGGACTTTTTCTGAATTTAAGCACGATCATGGTTAGCGCAAAAGACACCGCACTCATAGCACACCGTGCTTTAATGCGTCGCTTTTAGTTTATATACAAATTCGTAGTGGGAGAACACTTACTACCCCCAGGAAGTAGCTATACTATTTTTATTGTGTAAATGCATACGATTGAGCTGTGGCAGAATCTCGGACTAATGTAAGTTGTTTTGCACAATTAATAAATTATAGTATTGACATTTGGGACTGCTGGAACTACGAAATTTGCGCGCGAAATTCAAAATTAAAGGTTTAATATTACAGAACCATTTGATGTCGTTTTTCGTTTCGATAATGAGATTAATGAGTTATTTAAAATTATTAAGAAAGAATCTTCGAAGCTTATTATTATTAAATCCAGGGGTTCTAGCTCAATAATTAAACATAAAAGTAGGGTTAAGGGAGTACAAAATTAAAACTAAAGTGTATTTTACACTTTTTTAATCAAATTTTAACACCGATTGAGTTTCCTATCAGCAATTTTTCTAAATAATTAAAATCTTAAGCTCGAGTGCTCTGGCAACATAAGCGCTAACTGTAGCGTACTTATTAACGGCGATTTTTGCGCGCGAAATTCAAAATTTGATTTTATTGTTATTTATTTTATTTAGAGTTATTTGAAAGTGTTAAAGAGTTGATTATAATATTGCAATTTTATTTTATAAAATTTGCAGCGGTGAAAATATACAAAAAATTGATAGTGGGGTTGAGGGAGTTCAAAATGAGCTTAATCGGATTTCTAACAAACTGAAGTGTATTTTACACCGATTTAATCAAATTTTAATACCGGCTGAGTTTCCTATCATCAATTTTTCTACAGGAATAAAAATCTTGAGCTCGAGTGCTTCGACAACACGAACGCTTACATTAGCATAGAAATTGTTGAAATTACAACCTTCAAATATTTGTTTTGAAAATGTTTCGTAGTACAAAATCGAATTTGCGTTAACAAAGCATAATTTGACCAGAAAATTCTAAGCTACATCTGTCGTCGAATTAATGTCACATTAAATGGCGTGCTTAGAAAATGAGGAGATAGCACAAAACGGAATATTTAAGCGCCGAAATATACACGAAATTAAAAATCCTTTTTGTAACTACAACGAAACAGATCAATCACGTGATTAATATTTAATTTCCTCGCGACTCCTTTTAATTCCGTAAAATCGTGTCCCTAAGCGCAAGGACAGAGTTTCTTTATTTTTGGATGATGAATACTGCTGTAATTAAGAATGTAATAAAGCAGTGGGTATTAAAACGTCGTGTTTTCAAAAGGTGGATTTAAGAAAAACAGTTTTTCATTTTAGATACACGTCTCTCAAAAGCGGACTACTCCTTGTAATAAATCCTACTCAATTTAATCTGCAACAGTTGTGCTAAATTAATTAATACTCCATTTAGAACATTAATTAGTCTTCTTGATGGAATTGTTTGCTCTCACTTCAATTCGTTTTAATTTTAATTTAAACGCTTCGTAGGTAATTGCAAGACGACATGGTGGAGGCTAACAACGACAAAAGGTACCTTCACTGTATTATTTAAATTTTCGCGGCAGAAAATAAAATTTAGTAATTAAGAAGCGTAGTTGGAGCAATTTTCCTCCCGCACTGGAAAAGCAAATAGTAGAAGTGGACGTGACGCCCGATGATGACCACTGCATGTGCGAATTCAAAAGGTTTTCGGGACTTTAATGTGATTGTATAAAGTAATAGCCACCATTATCTTAAATGCTTACTAAAAAGTTTACCAAATGTACATACCATTCAAAAACAGTACGAAAAGCGGCAGGAAAACAATAAAGGCAATTTTGGCTCACGTTGCTTCTAAAAAGGGCTGGAATAATGTGGTTACGATAATCCCGCGAGGCTCATATGTAAAGTTTGCTTTTTGATCTGACCACCAAAGGCTCTTAAGCTTGATAAACGTTTAACGTTTATTGCTCTATTTTAGTTTTACAAACTTTAAATCACAATGGAACAGTTTTACAAAAACTATCTCGTTTAACTTTACTTTTTGAAAACAAAAATGTTTGCTCGCACAGCGCAATTATATTTATTTAATTAAATTGCATATTATACCACGTACCTCGACGGATTAATTCGTTTAAAAGCGTTTCGATATTTAACGTGTTTTTAACGCCGGCCGATCGAAAAAGTTTGCTAATTGGGACATGTGGAGAGTGTGCCACTTCTCATAATCAGGACCAACCCCGCATCTCGCTTTTGGATCTCTTGTTAGAATTTGTTGAACGATGGTATTAACAAGCTAATCACATTGTGCTGTATCAGACCAATGCGGGTAGTAATTAATTTCAGCTGCTGCTCGCTTTATCAATTACTCAAGACGCGCTTGCTTGCTGGACATCGATCCTCGTCAATATTCACGCTCATACATAATCGGTTAGTTCATTCGACCTGATAATTGATGGAGGTTTCCCATATTTGTTCCTAAGTCATCACTTAAAATTCCGTAACAACGATAATCGAAAAAGGATTTATGTTAACAAATACCCCGCTTGATCAGTTCAATAATATAACAAAAATGTTTTTTTTGCAAGCATCAAAATATACTTAAATATTTCATTTCTTCCTTTTCTTTAATCCGACAATTTAGTTCTTGTCTTGAATTTTTTGCATTTTTAAATTTTTGTACTCTGATTCTTCACCGCATTAAATATGCTGAACATCTCTGTGTGGTCTACTTCAGCTTGGCTATTGCTGTTTACCTTTCCGCCCCTAGTTTGCGCACCCGTAATATTACCCCTGAGTTATCTGCGTATAAAATCTGTTTAATTCTACATGTCTTTTCTGTTGACGATACTTCGCAGGAGTAGATCTTGCTTTTCCTCCAAGTATGTCCCGGAACGGAGATCACGGTCCGCAGAAAGAGACGTTGGAATTGGGCAAAAACAATATTTGGGATGGTTAGAAAGGGTAATGCCCACAACATGAAGATAAAACTGGACAAGACAAGAGGCATTCAGAGAGATCTAGTGGAAATGCTGAAGAAAAAACAGAACGAGCTAGATAAAGCTCTGGAACGAGGGGTTAACCGCTGGTAAAGTTTCTTGTACACATCTCATAAAGTACATGACACTTATGTGAAGTACATGAAGTACTTGTGAAATACAAAAGTACTTGTGAAGTACATAAGGTACGGGAAAAATACATGAAGTACGGATAAAGTAGGTAAACTACGTGTTAAGTATGTTGAAGTACAAGTGAAGTATCATGAAGTTAGTAAATTTTGGTGAATTAAATGAAGTTGAATCTAGCTTATGCGCATGCGCTACGGTCAATGTGTATCATAGATAAAACATGTGTATTCAATAATAATTATTTGATAGCAAATTATCTTACATTAGTAGATTTTCTTAACATTTTTTTATAAGGATAAGGTGCGTATCATCAGCCCCTTCCATTGCGAATTTCTAATTCAAAAAAGTCTATTGTGCATTCTCTATTTTCGGTTGAACCTTTTTTGTTTTAGAATTACTTAAGAAACTAGTTAGGGGGAGACCTGCTAGCTCCACCCTCTCAATTTTGAAAATAATCTTAATAATCGTTTGTGCATGATTGTATATAATTTATTTTTGATTTACTCTTTTTTGTTACCCCTCCAAAAATATGTCATAATTTTTTTAGAAAACTAAAACGGTAGCGGAGAGTTTTTATTACATTTTCAAATCTTTAATATGTTTGCCTGCATTGTAATATTTGGGTACCTACTGAAGGGTGTTTCACTTCCCCCAAATCCCCAGATTAATTAGTTTATTTTTTATCAGAAGTAAACTGTAGATCTCTCCATACTTGGGCACTGGAGGGTGTTCCACACCCCCCAGACCCCCCGGTTTAAATAATTTATTTTTAATAAAAGTAAATTAAATATTTAAGCAAATCTCAAGTTTATTAAAATTAGCTATGGCTAAGTAAATGTGTTTAATTCGTAATCTGACAATTAATTATAAACTGCGCAAATATATATTCCGTACCCCTGGGAAGCAGATCTCTTCAATATAATAAAAAATAAACTACTTCATCCGAGAGGTTTGGGGGGTGTGGAACACCTTACGGTGCTTCTGCAACGGAAATCTTTAGTTTACTTGATAAAATAAACTATTTAATCCGGGGGTCTGGGGTGTGGAACACCTCCAGCGCACAAATTTTGAAATGAAAAACATTGCAGAACCCCTCAGACCGTGTAGTTTATTTTTTATCAAAAGTAAGCTGACGATCTCCCTTTGGGAGAGGGACTGGAGGGTGTTCCACACCCCCAGACCCCCGGTTTAAATAATTTATTTTATTAAAATGAATTAAATATTTAAGCATATCTCAAGTTTATTAAAATTAGCTATGGCTAACTAAATGTGTTTAATTCAAATTCTGACAATTAATTATAAACTGCGCAATTATATATTCCGTACCCCTGGGAGATGGATCTTTCAATATAATAAAAATAAACTACTTCATCCGAGGGGTTTGGGGTGTGGAACACCTTCCGGTGCTTCTGCAACGGAAATGTTCAGTTTACTTTGATAAAAATAAACTACTCAATCCGGGGTCTGGGGTGTGGAACACCCTCCAGTGCACAGATTTTGAATGAAGAATATTGCAGAACATGCAGAACCCTCAGACCGTTTAGTTTATTTTTATCAAAAGTAAACTGACGATCCCCCGTTGAGAGGCACTGGAGGGTGTTCCACACCCCCAGACCCCCGGTTTAAATAATTTATTTTTATTTAAAAGAATTAAATATTTAAGCATATCTCAAGTATTGATACAAAATACCAATGATGTACGTGAAATACAATGAAGTATCGATGAATTAGGTGAAATACCGTGAATTATTGATGAAGTACGGTGAATTACTGGCGAAGTACGTAAGCCGGGGAATTACTGCTGAAAATTATATGAAATACAAAAATTGCAGAATTCGATGTATTTTATTAAGAAATGACGTTCCCATTGAGAGGATTCTAGGGTTCACCCCCCCGACCCCGGAAATAATTTATTTTAAAAATTTATAATTTGTGAAGAATGCACAAGTTTTTGAGAAAATTTGAGTAGGCAAACAAATTTTTTTAATTCTTCTTGAAAAATATAAAGGAATTTTTTTCCTCCCCAGAACTTTAATTCAAGGTAAAAAAAATTTCTTTCGGGTTTGAAAGGATGTGAAACTTTTTTCTGAAAGAATATTTCAGTTTTGAAAAAAAAACTTTAATCGTTGGGGTGTGAACACCCTCCAGTGCACAATTTTGAATGAAGAATAATTGCAGAAATCAACCTCAGACCGTTAGTTTATTTTTATCAAAAGTAAACTGACGATCCCCTTGAGAGGCACTGGAGGGTGTTCCACACCCCCAGACCCCGGTTTAAATAATTTATTTATTTAAAAGAATTAAAATTTATTGTGAACACCTCCAGCGCACAAATTTTGAAATAAAAACTAATGCAGAATAGCCGTGAGTTTATTTTGTATCAAAAGTAAGACTGACGATTCCCATTGGAGAAGACTGGAGGGTTTCCACACCGAGACCCCGGTTTAAATAATTTATTTTATTAAAACTGAATAAATATTTAAGATATTAAGTTTAAATTATATGCTAAAGAAGTGAATTAAAGACGATTAATTATAAACTGCATTATAATTCGTACCCTGAGAGATGGAGTTAATTATAAAACAAACTATTCATCCATTTGGGTTGAACACCTCGGCTTCTGAACAAATTTCAGTACTTGATAAAAATACTACTATGTCTGTGGAAATCAGTGCACAGATTTTGAATGAAATATTGAGAACTGCAATTACCTAGAGTTAGTTATTTTTATAAAAGTAAACTGACATTACTGCAGAGACTGAGGGTGTTACACCCAGAGGTTTGAAATAATTTATTTTTTTAAAAGAATTAAATATTTAGCTACTCAGAATATTGAGTAAAAACTTAATATTCTGAAATGAAATGAGACAGAATTTTAGCGGAAATAAGTAGACGACAATTAATGAATGTGTTCTTGGAAAACGTAAAGAATTTATCTACTAGAACTATATGATACAAGGTAAAATTTTAAGTACGTGCAATTGAAAGAATGTAAGAATTTATCCTACGAACTATTGCAGGTAAAAACTTTAATATTTCTGAAGAATGTCAGAATTTTTAGCGACAATAGTAGGCGACAATTAATAATTGTTCTTGAAAATGTAAAGAATTTATCTACAGAACTAATTCAGGTGAAAATTTTAATTGTTCTTAAAAGAATGTAAAAATTTATCTACAGAACTATTGCGGGTAAAAACTTTAATAGTTCTTGAAAGAATGTGCAGAATTTTCAGCGACATTAATGTAGGCGACAATTAATAATTGTTCTTGGAAAAATGTAAAGAATTTATCTACAGAACTAATTCAGGTGAAAATTTTAATTGTTCTTGAAAGAATGTAAAAATTTATCTACAGAACTATTTCAGGTAAAAAACTTTAATAGTTCCTGAAAGAATGTGCAGAATTTTTCAGCGACATTAATGTAGGCGACAATTAATAATTGTTCTTAGAAAAATGTAAAGAATTTATCTACAGAACTAATTCAGGTGAAAAATTTTAATTGTTCTTGAAAGAATGTAAAAATTTATCTACAGAACTATTTCAGGTAAAAAACTTTAATAGTTCCTGAAAGAATGTGCAAAATTTTTCAGCGACATTAATGTAGGCGACAATTAATAATTGTTCTTAGAAAATGTAAAGAATTTATCTACAGAACTAATTCAGGTAAAAAATTTTAATTGTTCTTAAAAGAATGTAAAAATTTATCTACAGAACTATTGCAGGTAAAAACTTTAATATTTCCCTGAAAGAATGTGCAGAATTTTTCAGCGACATTAATGTAGGCGACAATTAATAATTGTTCCTGGAAGAATGTAAAGAATTTATCTACAGAACTAATTCAGGTGAAAAATTTTAATTGTTCTTGAAAGAATGTAAAAATTTATCTACAGAACTATTTCAGGTAAAAAACTTTAATAGTTCCTGAAAGAATGTGCAGAATTTTTCAGCGACATTAATGTAGGCGACAATTAATAATTGTTTTAGAAAATGTAAAGAATTTATCTACAGAACTAATTCAGGTGAAAATTTAATTGTTCTTGAAAGAATGTAAAAATTTATCCACAGAACTATTTCAGGTAAAAACTTTAATAGTTCCTGAAAGAATGTGCAGAATTTTCAGCGACATTAATGTAGGCGACAATTAATAATTGTTTTAGAAAATGTAAAGAATTTATCTACAGAACTAATTCAGGTGAAAATTTTAATTGTTCTTAAAGAATGTAAAAATTTATCTACAGAACTATTGCGGGTAAAAACTTTAATAGTTCTTGAAAGAATGTGCAGAATTTTTCAGCGACATTAATGTAGGCGACAATTAATAATTGTTCTTAGAAAATGTAAAGAATTTATCTACAGAACTAATTCAAGTGAAAATTTTAATCGTTCTTGAAAGAATGTAAAATTTATCTACAGAACTATTGCGGGTAAAAACTTTAATAGTTCTTGAAAGAATGTGCAGAATTTTTCAGCGACAATTAATAATTGTTCTTAGAAAATGTAAATAATTTATCTACAGAACAATGCGGGTAAAAACTTTAATAGTTCTTGAAAGAATGTGCAGAATTTTTCAGCGACAATAATGTAGGCGGCAATTAATAATTGTTCTTAGAAAATGTAAAGAATTTATCTACAGAAGTAATTCAGATGAAAATTTTAATTTTGTTGAAAAATGTAAAAATTTATCTACAGAACTATTTTAGGTAAAAACTTTAATAGTTCCTGAAAGAATGTGCAGAATTTTCAGCGACATTAATGTAGGCGACAATTAATAATTGTTCTTAGAAAAAGTAAAGAATTTATCTACAGAACTAATTCAGATGAAAAATTTTAATTTTTCTTGAAAAATGTAAAAATTTATCTACAGAACTATTTTAGGTAAAAACTTTAATAGTTCCTGAAAGAATGTGCAAAATTTTTTCAGCGACATTAATGTAGGCGACAATTAATAATTGTTCTTAGAAAAAGTAAAAATTTATCTACAGAACTAATTCAGGTGAAAAATTTTAATTGTTCTTGAAAGAATGTAAAAATTTATGTACAGAACTATGACAGGTGAAAAACTTTAATAGTTCCTGAAAAAATGTGCAGAATTTTTCAGCGGCACTAATGTAGGCGACAATTAATAATTGTTCCTGGAAGAATGTAAGAAATTTATCTACAGAACTAATTCATGTGAAAAATTTTAATTGTTCTTGAAAGAATGTAAGGAATTTATCTACAAAACTATTGCAGGTAAAGTACATTATTTGTTCTTAGAAGGCGACAATTAATATATGTTCCTGAAAGAATGCAAGGAATTTATCTACAGAACTAATTCAGGTGAAAAATTTTAATTTTTCTTGAGAGAATGTAAAGAATTTATTTACAGAACTATGACAGGTGAAAAACTTTAATAGTTCCTGAAAGAATGTGCAGAAGTTTTCAGCGACATTAATGTAGGCGACAATTTATAATTGTTCCTAGAAGAATGTAAAGATGGCGGCTAGCCTTCTTATGCAGTTTTGGAATTGGGAGTTATTTTAAATTTTATAAAATAAATTCTTTAAAGCACTAGTCAAATCGCGTTTCCAATGGTATAAATAATTAACCCCACCCCCCTTTCTCCTGAGCTTCAAAATACTCGATAGAACTATAGAACTTAGAAACACATGCAATGAATCATGAACAAGTGAATTCACTCATTTCCTTGATTTAAATTTAATCCGACAATGAAATATTACCTGTTACTCAGCCAGTAAATAAGGGTTTAATTTTTAATTAAAATAATGCACTATCTTTGGTTTAGCTTGAGATACCTACGGCTAGTGGATGCGTTTTTCATTTTGCAGCACTTAAAATTTTCAATTCCAACAACCATTAAAATTTGTTAGCTAAGTATTACTGTTTTAAAAGCCTGACAATTAAGAATCGCTAGTGCTGGTCACGTAATGAGAAAAATAATGAAAATTGAACATAATTGCGAAAGTAAGATTTATCTGGAGACTACTTATCTATCTAAGTGCTCAATTTTCCAAATCGATTTTCAGTTGAAAACTCACATAAAATACCTGCAGCAGAAAAATCAAATCGGTTCCTAATTGAGAAATTAAACGTTTTTATATTATGTGGTTTAAAATTTTATTTCCCTTTAAATCTTGTTTTCCGATTAACAATCTAAATATTTATGACTAAATTTAATTATTAAAATAAATTGATTTTCATTTAAAAAAAACTATTAACCGCAGTGCTTTGAAGTAGCTGATGGTAATATAAACCCTAAATAAGGTAAATAAAACCTATCAAAAATATTAAAAGTACAAAAGTGTTCACAGTGAAAATCTGAACATTTTTTAATTTAGGTTTTATTCCATATCTGTTACTATTTTCGAATTATTATATAAAAACTAAGTGCATTTTTATTGCGATAGTCAAATAAAAATTAAACTTTATTTTCTGTTTCTTAACTGTCACTCAACCATACCAAAATTAAGTAGGATTTACCCGTCGTTGTAGTCCGTTAAATTTTCTATTTGGAAAGAGGCCTCAATTTTTGACAAAATCTTTAGTTTAAAAGATACCACAGGGTTTTCAAAAAAAAATAAATTGAAATTAAAACTTCGAATTTTCAACAGTTTTTTACTTACAATTAATTTAATCTATAATTCAAAAGCCGTTGATTTTAGGCTATAAAGAAGGATTTTCTCCCCGGCCCCTACTATTACAAAGATTTGAATTTTGATAATAGCAAATTTATTTCAGTAAATTAAAAAAAAAAATAATAACAAATAGAAGAAAATCTAGACTACAAAATATTATCGTAACAGAAGTTTAACAAAAAAATTATTTACACTAACGTTCCACCGCTTGTTAATTTTTTTAGATTAGTATGCCTGTATTGGGCATTATTACGTTTATAAATAATGTATAGTATAGTATAAATAATTCTAGTTTAATTTCGTTTATTTTAAATTTATTTTTAGATGTGTGGTTACGTTTACATTTCAATTTTTTTTATTGGTATGCCTGTTTTGGTATTATTACGTATAATATAAACTATAGAATTATTCGATGGCATTAATTTGCAATATCGTTTAATTATAGTTTACTTTTTATTTCACCTGTGATGGAAATATTATAAACACTTCGTAATTGATTGTGAATTTATTTGTTTGTTTTAAAATAATTCATCCGCTAATAAAAAAATCCATTAATTTTAAATAATAAATGGTTAATAATGCTCTAGTTTATAGACAATTTCGTGTTGTTAAAAAATTTTAATATTAAAAATTTAATAGTTTCAATAATTTACTAATGAGAGATTTCTCTCTTGCAAAGGGTTTAAATTACAAAAAAATTGTTAAGTGAGTTAAGTTAAGTGTTAAGAAACTGTTAGACCTTAGTGAAATAATGTGCTGAAAATTTGTCGTGATTCTGTCACTGCAGGAGAACAGCGTGTCAACTTCTGTATCAACTTTGTTTATATACGGCCACGCTCAAACAAATAAATGTTGTTACTCATTATTATGTTGGCAACACTCAACACGAGTTAGTTCATAAACATCATTATCGTCTATTTTTTAAAGAAACCAATGTATTTATGCGCGAAAGATAATACAGGAAAACAGACCAACTTTTTTTTAATATTTAAATTTTTGGGTAACGGCCGTATTCCGTTTTTAAAAATAATATGACTTAGGAATTGTACTTTTTTTTAATAAAAATCACACTTTAAGCAATTACTAAAATAATTTGGTTACTAAAACGTTGGAATGTTTGCGCTGCATTGCGTAATCCAAGTGGCATTACGGTAATTCAAGTAGTCCGAAAGATGTGATAGTTAACTGCTGTTTTTGGTATACCATCTTTGTAAACTGAAATCTAATAGATATTTATCACATTTTGGGAATAATTAAATAAATTGAGAACAATGCAAAAAAAAAAAAAAATTAATACAAATTTTTGCACAAAATAAAAACAAAATCAAATTTCGAAAGTTTTCGACATTTTCTTGCTTTGTTTAATTCATAACTCAAAAGCCATTGAATTTTAACATATAATTGTTAGAACCTAATTTGTAGATTATTTGATGTTCTTTAAAAAACAATTGCACTTTTTATGCCAAAAAATTGGTAGTTTCGGTGGTATGGCCATTTCAAATTAAGAAGTATATGAATTACTTGCAAAGGTTTTTCAATGTCCCTGTAAACGCTATAATTTTTACAAAGCCGTCAGAAAATTTTAGAACAATTAAATAAATCGAAAACAAAAAAAAAATGATACAAATTTTTGCACAAAATAAAAGAAATTAGAAATTTTAAGTATTTCGACATTTTCTTGCTTTGTTTCATTCATAACTCAAAAGCCGTTGAATTTAAACAATTAATTGTTATAACTTAATTTGTAGATTATTTAATGTTCTTTAAAAATAATTGCACTTTTTATGCTAAAACATTGGTAGTTTCGGTGGTATGGCCATTTGAAAGGAGAAAGTATGGGAATTACTTGCAAAGGATTTTCAATGTCCCTGTAAACGCTGTAATTTTTACAAAGCCTTTAATTAATTTTGGAACAATTAAATAAATCGAAAACAAGTAAGAAAACAAAAAAAAATTGATACAAATTTTTGCACAAAATAAAAGAAATTAGAAATTTCAAGTATTTCGACATTTTCTTGCTTTGTTTAATTCATAACTCCAAAGCTGTTGAATTTAAACAATTAATCGTAATAACCGAATTTGTAGATTATTTGATGTTCTTTAAAAAACAATTGCATTTTTATGCCAAAAAATTGGTAGTTTCGGTGGTATGACCATTTGAAATTAGAAAGTATGTGAATTACTTGCAAAAAACTTTCAATGTCCATGTAAACGCTGTAATTTTTACAAAGCCTTTAATTAATTTTGGAACAATTAAATAAATCGAAAACAAGTAAGAAAACAAAAAATATTGATACAAATTTTTGCACAAAATAAAAATAAAATGGAAATTTCAAGTATTTCGACATTTTCTTGCTTTGTTTAATTCATAACTCAAAAGCCGTTGAATTTAAACAATTAATCGTTATTACCTAATTTGAAGATTATTTGATGTTCTTTAAGAAACAATTGCACTTTTTATACCAAAAAGTTGGTAGTTTCGGTGGTATGGCCATTTGAAAGTAGAAAGTATAGGAATTACTTGCAAAGGATTTTCCATGTCTCTGTAAACGCTGTAATTTTTACAAAGCCTTTAATTAATTTTGGATCGCTTAATTAAATCAAAACAAGTAAGAAAACAAAAAAATTAGTACAAATTTTGCACAAAATAAAATAAAATGGAAATTTCAAGTATTTCGACATTTTCTTGCTTTTGCTTAATTCATAACTCAAAAGCCGTTGAATTTAAACAATTAATCGTTATTACCTAATTTGAAGATTATTTGATGTTCGTTAAGAAACAATTGCACTTTTTATACCAAAAAGTTGGTAGTTTCGGTGGTATGGCCATTAGAAAGTAGAAAGTATAGGAATTACTTGCAGAGGATTTTCAATGTCCCTGTAAACGCTGTAATTTTTACAAAGCCTTTAATTAATTTTGAAACAATTAAATAAATCAAAAACAAGTAAGAAAACAAAAAAAATTGATACAAATTTTTGCACAAAATAAAAATAAAATGGAAATTTTAAGTATTTCGACATTTTCTTTCTTTAGCTTAATTCGTAACTTAAAAGCCATTGATTTTAAACAATTAATCGTTATTACCTAATTTGAAGATTATTTGATGTTCTTTAAGAAACAATTGCACTTTTTATACCAAAAAGTTGGTAGTTTCGGTGGTATGGCCAGTTGAAATTAAAAAGTAGAGGAATAACTTGCAAAGGATTTTCAATGTCCCAGTAAACGCGGTAATTTTTACAAAATCTTTAATTAATTTTGGAACAATTAAGTAAATCAAAAACAAGTAAGAAAACAAAAAAAATTGATACAAATTTTTGCACAAAATAAAAATAAAATGGAAATTTCAAGTATTTCGACATTTTCTTGCTTTGTTTAATTCATAACTCAAAAGCCGTTGATTTTAAACAATTAATCGTTATTACCTAATTTGAAGATTATTTGATGTTCTTTAAGAAACAATTGCACTTTTTATGCCAAAAGTTGGTAGTTTCGGTGGTATGGCCAAAGAAAGTAGAAAGTATAGAATTACTTGCAAAGGATTTTCAATGTCCCAGTAAACGCGGTAATTTTACAAAATCTTTAATTAATTTTGGAACAATTAAGTAAATCAAAACAAGTAAGAAAACAAAAAATTGATACAAATTTTTGCACAAAATAAAAGAAATTGGAAATTTCAAGTATTTCGACATTTTCTTGCTTTTGTTTAGTTCATAACTCAAAAGCCGTTGAATTTAAACAATTAATCGTTATTACCTAATTTGAAGATTATTTGATGTTCTTTAAGAAACAATTGCACTTTTTATACCAAAAGTTGGTAGTTTCGGTGGTATGGCCATTTGAAAGTAGAAAGTATAGGAATTACTTGCAAAGGATTTTCAATGTCCCTGTAAACGCTGTAATTTTTACAAAGCCTTTAATTAATTTTGGAATAATTAAGTAAATCAAAACAAGTAAGAAAACAAAAAAAATTGATACAAATTTTGCACAAAATAAAAATAAAATGGAAATTTCAAGTATTTCGACATTTTCTTGCTTTGTTTAATTCATAACTCAAAAGCCGTTGATTTTAAACAATTAGTCGTAATTACTAAATTTGTTGATTATTTGATGTTCTTTAATAAGCCATTGCGCATTTTTTCCAAAAAAATCGTTAGCTTCGGTGCTATGGGCCTTTGAAAGTAGAAGTTACGGGGCCTTCTTTGAGAAGAATTTCCCCTGCCCTTCTAAACGTTGCAATTTTAACAAAATATTTAATTAATTTCGGAATAATTATAAAAATTAAGAATAATTCATAACCAAAGTAATTGATGCAAATTTTTCAAAAAATAAAAATAAATTGGAAATTTCAAATTTTTTAACATTTTCTCACTTTGTTCATTTTAAGCAATTGATAGTTATAAACTAATTTGTAGATTATTTCATGTTCTTAAAGAAAGTATCAGTAGTTTCGATGCCATTGCCATTTCAAAATTAAAAGTAAAGAAATTTGTTTAAAAAAAGCCACCCCCTTTCTTGCTGTGTTAATAAAATGTTATTTTAATAATGAATAGCGTTCACTGAATTAAAATTGGTCAGATCGTCAAGCATTTCATAAAATTACAAACAAGTTTTCCGGAAAGTCGTTAAAAAATAACATAATACGAAAAATAAAGTTTCGTTTCAAACGTCAAAATAATTAAGCCATGCTTAACTGGATAGTTATATAATTTTAACGGTGGTTTTACGATTTTGTCTGTTAAGGGTAGTGCTAATAATTTTTTATTTTTGTTAGTATTCCGCTGCACTAATTTGCTTTTCGTTTATGTTTTTGTTGTATGTAGTAATATAAAAATGTGCCCGATGTTATGCAAAGTTGATGTTGTTACCTCGAGCGCCACTCCATTCCGGGTTATCGATTTTGTGAAAGAGGAAACGGCACGATGCGAGAGGGGAATTATTATGTGTACTTTTGAAATTAATAATTTTGTTGTAAAGTTTAATTAAGATAAAAATGAGTTCAGCGAAGCGTCGTCGTATTGTGGGAGTTATAAAGAAAAGTTTGTTAACGTAAAATAATAAATAATTTATATTTTGGTGAGGTAATTAAGAATAAAATAAAGAGATAAGGTACTCGGTTTTGGTGCTGTAATAGTGGAAGGAGCGTTTTTGAATTACAGTGGAAATCACAAAGAAAATCTCGAGGGAAGTTTTGTTGATGCAACGTTATCATGTTACATTGAAATTGTGTATACTTTACATAGCTTTCGTAAACTCGAGGTATAAGAAATTCGGGTAAATAATGTAAAATGTAAAAAGGTATCGCTAAAAATGTGCCGAGTTACGCAATAATGTTTAGCTTCTATAAAAACGAATTAGATGTCAAAAAGGGTCTGATAGAAATTTTGTTACTCGAATGAAACTCCCGCCTTAAGAGATCATTTACTAAAAATTGAATGAGATGTTTGATGTGACAATTTTGCGGTTTACATTTTTTTCTCTGTTTACTTTTGGTATAAAAAAAAGTTTACATTGCTCAAAGCTACCCTTAAAAATCTTAAACAAACCGTCGACGCTCCGCGACGCTCCTAGTAGTAATAAGAAAATTCCAAAGACGGTATAAAGGCACAACCTGGATACAGGATATAGACATACCACAGAGTAAATTAAAAACCAAACCACCAAGAAATTTTAATATTCATAAAAATTCTTTTATTTTACTTATTCTGTCGAGGCAGTACAATTTCTCTCTCTCTCTCTTTATTATTCCGCTTAAACTACTTTTGAATGTCATAAAACTTTCAAAAAATTTAAATAATAAAAATATTCCAATTAAATTAAAAAAACTCTACGTCGGATACAACTGCAAAAATGGGTTATCGGTTTCTTCCACTGCCGGCGCTATTATTAAGTGTTGCACCCTCCTTCATAATAAAAATAACATAGATGCAGCGAGTAAATTTGAATGCCTTTGTCGAATAATACTCGCAACATCTGGGTTTGCAGGCAAATTGCAACTGCGTGCCCAGAAATGCAATCATAAGTTACTGGCACAGCCCGAAACTAATAATGTTTTGCTCAGCATGTGGCATGCACGTCATAGGATAATAATTATAATTTGGGGTATTAACTGCAGGAATCAATCGATTAAGGACTTGAAATTCAAATCCCCGTGTCTCACATACGTGCAGTATTCATGAATTGTAATTGTTGTAACCGGAGAATTTCATATTCAAAGCGACTTTCCTTCTGGATTAGGATGAAATTACCGCTTCGTTTAATGGGTTCGTATGTTCCTGCAATTTATTATGTCAGATGCACATTGTGCATAATAATAATGCCATACAGGGCATCCTATGACTACACATACATACGTTTACGTTTGGATGCTTGCAAGAAATCGATGCTACACTGCAACACCTTGATGGCACTTTCCGGTGCAGTCATCCTGTCTCCATTCCCGGAGAAGTGGATAATCATATTTTATGCCAGAAGCTATAACCTTAAGCTAATGTTATATGGTTTGGGGACATCGACCCGCTTGAGTCGTTCAATTGTCGCCTGCTGCAGTAGCAAGGTTTATATTATAAACTATCATATTTACTACAACAGCTTTTTATTGACGCCACCACTGTGCATTGATTGCCGTGGAAGAATATTTGGGTTCAAAGTTGCTAACTTCTTTAGCTTATGCTGCGTGAGGAATTCCGTTTCTCTTCCATCGAACTGCGCGTGTTAAGACAATGAAGAACCATTCATGGTAGGGAACACTCCTGTAGGAGACCTCCAGTTACGTCAGTACTTTATGTCACTTATGTGTTTGATTGAAGAAGGATGATAGGTAATATTGGACTTCCATCGCTCTTCACCGATATCCTGTCATCGTTGTCCTGCCCTGTTCTGAATGACCGCACTCTGGCTCTTGGTAAATTCCCCCAACCCACTCCTGAACATACATTGCTGCTCAGTTTTTTAACCATGATATCCATACGATTATTATATCACATATCTATACTACGTAGCCAAATAAGACATTGGAGAACCCCCCTCCACCCTTATTATATTAATATTAAAATAATTAAATGATTAATTATTAATATAATTATAATTAATAATTTATAATTAAATTTAATATAATTATAATTTATAATTTTAAATTATTAATAATTAAATTATCTAATTAATTTTTCCAAAATTAACTAACGGCTTTGTAAAAATTACAGCGCTTACAGGGACATTGAAAATCTTTTGCAAGTAATTCCTAAATTTTTACTTTCAAATTTCCATACCATCGAAACTACCTACTTTTTGGGCCTAAAAGTGCAATTGTTTTTAAAGAACATCAAATAATCAACAAATTTAGTAATAACGACTAATTGTTTAAATTCAACGGATTTTGAGTTATGAATTAAACAAAGCAAGAAAATGTCGAAATACTTGAAATTTCCAATTTCTTTTATTTTGTGAAAAATTTGTATCAATTTTTTTTTGTTTTCTTACTTGTTTTTGATTTACTTAATTGTTCCAAAATTAATTAAAGGCTTTGTAAAAATTACAGCGTTTACAGGGACATTGAAAATCCTTTGCAAGTAATTCCTAAATTTTTACTTTCAAATGGCCATACCACCGAAACTACCAATTTTTGGCATAAAAAGTGCAATTGTTTTTTAAAGAACATCAAATAATCTACAAATTAAGTAATAACGACTAATTGTTTAAAATCAACGGATTTTGAGTTATGAATTAAACAAAGCAAGAAAATGTCGAAATACTTGAAATTTCCATTTTATTTTATTTTGTGCAAAAATTTGTATCAATTTTTTTTTGTTTTCTTACTTGTTTTTGATTTATTTAATTGTTCCAAAATTAATTAAAGGCTTTGTAAAATTACAGCGTTTACAGGGACATTGAAAATCTTTGCAAGTAATTCCTAAATTTTTTACTTTCAAATGGCCATACCATCGAAACTACCAATTTTTTGACATAAAAGTGCAATTGTTTTTAAAGAACATGAAATAATCTACAAATTTGATAATAACGACTAAATATTTAAAATCAACGGCTTTTGAGTTATGAATTAAACAAAGTAAGAAAATGACGAAATACTTGAAATTTCCAATTTCTTTTATTTTGTGCAAAAATTTGTATCAATTTTTTTTGTTTTCTTACTTGTTTTTGATTTACTTAATTGTTCCAAAATTAATTAAAAGCTTTGTAAAAATTATTGCGTTTACAGGGACATTGAAAAACCTTTGCAAGTAATTCTAAATTTTTACCTTCAAATGGCCATACCATCGAAACTACCAATTTTTGGTATAAAAGTGCAATTGTTTTTAAAGAACATCAAATAATCAAAAATTTAGTAATAACGACTAATTATTTAAATTCAACGGATTTTGAGTAGTGAATTAAACAAAGCAAGAAAATGTCGAAATACTTGAAATTTCCATTTTATTTTTATTTTGTGCAAAAATTTGTATAATTTTTTTTGTGTTTGAATTGTTTTCGATTTATTAATTGCTTCAAAATTAACTCAAAACTTTTTAAAAATTGCTGCGTTAACAGGGTTACAGAGACATGGGAAATCCTTTGCAACGAAATTCATATACTTTTTATTAAAAAATGGCCATAGCACCGAAACTACCATTTTTTTAGTACAAAAGTGAAGTACTTTCTTTTTTTTAAAACAAATTTTGGGTTTTCTTGATATTTTTAATAAATTGTTTGAAATTAATTGAATGGTTTGTGCAAAGTTCATCGTTTAGAAGGATAAGAGGAAGTCCTTTTTATCTAAATTCCTGTACTTTCTGCTTTAAAAAGGTCATAACTTCGAAACTACTGATTTTTTGATATGAAAAGGTCAATACTATCTCAAATATCATAAAATTATCTACAAATTAGTTACTAACTATTAATTACTTAAAATCAACGGCATTTGAGTTATGAATTGAAGAATGCCAAAAATTGACGAAAAATTTGAAATTTTTATTTTTTTTGTGTATTTAATTGTTCTTATTTTTTTAATTGTTCGTAGTTAACTAATCGTTATGTACAAATTTCATCGTTGGAGCCGGCAAGGAGAAGTCCTTTTCTAAGAAATGTATATAGTACTTCCCAGCTTTCAAATTGCCATAGCACAGAAACTAACCATTTTTTGTATAAAAGCTGCTATAGCTTCGTAAAGAAAATAAAATAAGCTACAAATTATCTTATAGCCGCTAATTGCTTAAAATCAACGGTTTTTGAGTTATAAGTTAAACAAAGTGAGAAAATGTCGAAAAATTTGGAATTTCCAATTTATTTTTACTTTTTAAAAACTTGAAACAATTATTTTGGTTATTAATATTTTTCTCAATTTTTATAATTATTCCGAAATTAATTAAATATTTTTTTAAAATAGCAAAGCTTAGAAGGACAGGAGGAAGTCCTTTTCAAAGAAAGTTCAATAATTTCTACTTTCAAATGGCTACAGCACCAAAACGAACGATTTTTTTGTATAAAACCATTAATATTTTCTTCGAGAACATAAAATAATCTAAAAATTTGTTTAGAACTATCAATTGTTTAAAATGAACGGTTTTCGAGTTATAAATTAAACAAAGCGAGAAAATGTCAAAAATTGGAATTTCAATTTATTTTTATTTTTTAAAATTTGCTTCAATTATTTTGGTTATTAATTATTCTTAATATTATAATTATTCCAAAATTCAATAAATGTTTTTTTAATTTTAATTTTTTTTAATTGTTACAAAATTTATTCAATGTTTTGTGCTAAATTCATCGTTTGGAAGGGCAGGGGTAAGTCCTTTTTACCGAAATTCCTGTGTTCTCTACTTTCAAATAGCCATAGCACCAAAATTACTAATTTCTTGATATAAAAATTTAATACTTTCTTAAAGAGGATGAAATTATCCACAAATAAGGTTATGACTACTAATTGTTTAAAATCAACGGCTTTCGAGTTATGAATTAAACAATGCAAGAAAACGTTGAAAGTTTAGAATTTCGATTTTATTTTGATTTTTGGCAAAATTTTTAAAAAATTGTTTTTGTTTTTTTGATTATTCTTAATTTATTTAATTGTTCTAACAGTAAGTAAAGGTTTTACAAAAATTACAGCGTTTACTGTAATTAAAGGATATGGGAAGTCTTTTGCAAAGAAATTCCTATACTTTCTACTTTCAAATAGCCCATAGCACCGAAACTACCAATTTTGATGGTATAAAAGATTTAATAGATTCATATATAACATAAAATAATCTACAAATTAGTTTATAACTACCGAGTGCTTAGAAGGAACAACATTCCAGTTATGAATTAAACAATGTGAGAAAATGTCGAAAATTTTGAAATTTTTAATTTATTTTTGTTTTGTGAAAAATTTGCATCAATTATTTTGGTTATTGATTATTCTCAATTTTTATAATTCTTCCAAAAATAATTAAATGTTTTGTTAAAATTGTAACGCTTTAGAGGGGGGGGAAAGTTTTTTTCAAAGAAAGCTCTATACTTTCTGCTTTCAAAGGGCATAGGACCGAACCCAAAAATGTTTTGGTGTAAAATCATCAATTAATTTTTAAAGAACATGAAATAATCTACAAATTAGTTAGTAACTACCAATCGGTTAAAGTAAACGGTTTTCGAGTTATGAATTAAACAAAGTGGAAAAATGTCGAACAATTTCGGATTTCCAATTTATTTTAATTTTTTGAAAAATTCGAAGTAATTATTTTGGTTATTAATTATTCTCAATTTTATAATTATTCCAAGATTAATTAAACGTTTTGTTAAAATTGCAACGTTTAAAGAGGCAGAGCGAAGTCCTTTTCAAAGGAAGTCCAATAATTCCTGCTTTCAATAGCTTTAGGCACCGAAACTATCGATTTCTTGTTTAAAACTATCAATAATTTTTTAAAAAACATGAAATAATCTACAAATTAAATGTTTAAAATGAACAGCTTTCGAATTATAAATTAAACAAAGTGGGAAAATGTCAAAAAATATGTAATTGTCAATTTATTTTTATTTTTTGAATAATTTCTATCAAATTTTTGGTTATTGATTTTATTCTCAATTTTTATAATTCTTCCAAAAGCAATTAAATGTTTTATAAAATTGCAACATTTAGAGAGAAATAAGGAGTTTTTCAAAAACTAACAATTTTGGGTATAAAACTTTCAACAGTTTCTTAAAGAACACAAACTAAACTACAAATTAGATTCTAACCCCTAAGTGCTTAAAATCAATGGTTTTCGAGTTATAAATAAAACAAACTCGGAAAATTTTCAAAAATTTGAAATTTCACATTTAATTCTTTGACAAATTTGCTAAATTATTGTTTGGTTATTGATTATTCTCAATTTTTATAATTTTTCTGAAAGTAATTAAATGTTTTGGTAATATTGCAACGTTTAGAAGAAAAGGGGAGTTTTTTCAAAAAAACCCTACAATTTCTGTTTTCAAAGAGCGATAGTACCAAAATTAACGATTTTTGGTATAAAACTTTTAAAAGGTTATTATAGAACCAAAGCCCCAAGTGCTTAAAATCAGCGTTTTTCCAGCTATGAATTAAACAAAGTTTGAAAATGTCAAAAAAATTTGGAGTTTTCATTTATTTTTATTTTTTGAAAATTTGTATCAATTTTTTGGTTTTTGATTATCCTCAATTATTATAATTATTCCGAAATTAATTACATGTTTTGTTAAAATTGCAATGTTTAGGGGGGATTTTCTTTCAGGAGGAAGAAAGCGCTGTAATTCCTGTTTTCTAAAGGCTATAGCACCGAAACTAAAGATTTTCAGGTTTTAAACAAATTAATTAATTACTACTAATTAACTATAATAAACGGCTTTCGAGTTATGAATTAAACAAACTGAGAAAATGTTAAAAAAATGGATTTTCAATTTTATTTTTGTTTTTGAAAACATTTGTATCAATTATTTTAGTTTTTTTGATTGTCCTCAATTTATTAAATTGTTCCAAGATTAACTTAATGCATTGCAAAAGTTCCAATGTTTGAAAGTGGGGGAGAAGTCTTTTTCAAATAAATTCCTATACTTTCAACTTTCAAATGGTCATAGCACAGAAACGAACCATTTATTGCTATAAATATTTTAATAGTTGCTTAAACAACATGAAATAACCTATAAATTAGTTTATAACTGCTAATTGTTTAAAATCAGCGGTTTTCAAGTTATAAATTAAATAAAGTGAGAAAATGTCAAAAAATTTGGAACTTTCAATTTATTTTTATTTTTTGAAAAAATTTGCAACATTTATTTGGTTTTCTTGACGGTTATCATTATTTAGAATTGTTAATAATAATAATAAGTTTTTTATTTAGCAACAGCTATATGATCCAAAATTTACTGAATGATTATTGTGCAAAGTTTATTATTTGGAAGGGCAGAAAAGTCTTTTTTACCGAAATTTCTGTGCTCGCTACTTTCATATGGCCATAGCACCAAAACTATTAATTTTTTGGTATAAAAAGTTTAATACTTTCTTAAAGAGCATGAAATTTTCTGAAAATTAGTAGGTTATAAGTACCAATTGCTTAAAATCAATGGCTTTTGAGTTATGAATTAAACAAAGTAAGAAAATGTCAAAAAATTTGGAATTTACAATTTATTTTTATTTTTCAAAAAATTTGCATTAATTTTTTTGGTTTTCTAAACTGTTTTTATTTTTTTCTTAATTTTTCAAAACTAACTTAATATTTTGTACAAATTCTTTCCTTTGGAAGAGCATGGCGAAGTTCTTTCCCACGAAATTCCTGTATTTTCTACCTTAAAGTGACCATAGCACCGAAACTACCGATTTTTGTATATAAAAACATCAATAGTTTCTTAAACATCATGAAATTATCTACAAATTACTCTATAATTACTAATTGTGTAAAATTAACGGATTTTGAGTTATGAATTAAACAAAATGAGAAAATGTCAAAAAATTCGAAAGTTCCAATTTACTTTTGTTTTTTGAAAAATTGTGGAAAATTTTTGGTCGTCTTGATTGTTCTGATTTTTTGTAATTATTCCAAAATATCCATTTTCTTTTGTTTTGTGCAAAAATTTGCATCATTTAATGATGCAAAGGCAGAGGAAGTCCTTTTCAAAAAATTTGTCTTCAAATGGCCATAGCACCAAAACTACTGGTTTTTTGTAGTAATTAGGTTAATACTTTTTTGAAGATCCCGAAATTTTCTACAAATAAAATTATAACAATTAATTGTGTAAAATTAACGGTATTTGAGTTATGACTTAAACAATGAAAATAAATGTCGAAAAGATTTGGAATTTCTTTTTTAGTTTTATTTAAAAAAAATTTTTTGCATTCTCGATTTGGTAATTAATTAAATGTTTTGTAAAATTTACTTTACTTTCAAATGGCCTACGCACGTTCTACGCAGGTTTTATAAGAACCAAATTAAAGATTTCAGTATATCTGCTTGGCCTCCCGGTGCTGGGTCTCTAGGAGAATTCCAAAAACAATTCAAATTAGTTAAGAGATCTGCGCCAATATAAAACAAAAAATAAGAATCCAGAAGGGGGGGGGGGGTCTGAATTGAATCGAATACCACCAGGTGGTGTCACAAACCTTCTCTTTAGTTTTTAAACAAATAATGTATTTTTTGAATATCTGAACCCGGGGAAGAAAATTATTGATACGATGCCATAATTATATAATAACTGAAAAAACTTAGAGTACTGTAAAGGTGAAAAAAATATTAATTTAAAAGTGGGTGGAGGGGGTGTCTGATTTTACTATTTCGGAAACTATGATTTCCGGTGATACAGAAACGCAATTTTTTGTTCATTTAAAAGTACATAACATCCGCTTTAATTGCTCTAATTGAAAAATAACGGTGTTTTCCGCTGATGTGGTAACAAATTTTTTAAATCAGAACCCCAGAGGGCAGTAATTGTTATTGATTATCTGCTATCGAATATGAACCTGACCGTATGCTGATTACTAATATTTAAAGCATAGGAATGTTTTCACAACATTTCTTGCTTCATTGCATTGTAATTAGTAGCCTAAACAAGGGGTGCTACAGGCTGGAGCTTCCCCGAAGCAAACTAAATGATAGTTTGTTTTTTAGACTTCTCCTTTCAATGGCGAAAAGCTTTCGTTTAATTTGTTTTTTAAACTAAGTACATAAAAGCCAAAATGGATTCGTAATTTTTGTATTTTTATTCAATCGGGATACTAATCCAGATTAAGAGACATCTTTTTGGACTGTCGATGAATATAAAACTAGACGCAAATGCAGGATAATAAATATGCGGCTTGGATGTCTGTTTCAATTACTGAATTAATCTGAACTGCGTGGTTTTATATGATCAGCTTTCATTGGTGACCAATCGATAATTTTTAAATTACCATCATCAAACTCTCCTAGACTTCGAATTCTATTGTGTCCTGCAACCTACTTGGCAGCCAGGCGACTAGCTATCTCAGTTTGAAGGCAAAACAGGACACCCAACCACTAAGTGTGAGTACGTAATTAATTTTGTAATGCATAGGTGCTCTTATTCCAACGGCCATTTTATAAGAATTATAGTTTTAATAACTGTTTAGCAATTAAGAATTTAAGTGCCGGTCACGTAATGAGAGAAATAATGAAAATGGAACATTAAAGAGGTCACCACAAGCAACTCTTTACAGTGATGAACCACATAATGCAGTTAACTACCAATTTCAGACACAGTTCCGAGAGCTTGGGTTCCTATTACACTCAGTTGCACTTGGCGAAAATAAAACAAAAGATGTATATCCCAGAGCAGTGAAAGAAAAAAAAATCGAAATTGAAAAACTGATGTATGTACATATGAACTTTATTCTTTGTTTATGTAATTATACATTTTTTGTTACTTAAAGTCAAAAATATTTTTATAACAAAATATTGTTATTATTTTGCAAGATATAATAGTAAAATCAGCAACTCAGCAGTTGGTACTGAATATGTATTATGTAAACTATGCGAATATTTTAAAAGCGAGAACGAAAATGGAGCAAATTTGATACAAACATTTACTAACAATTGAAAATATATAATTGTTTTTATTAAAAAGTTAATTGTTATTGTTTTAATATGTTTTAGATAAACTAAAATTTGATGAACTACAAATTAATTAAATCGAAAACGTATTATAAATAACAATCATTTGACTAGCAACAATTTTATTTCATTTCACATGAACTTCATTATCATTAATGACGTCAATGCGCCAATCCAATATTTTTGCTTCATTCCTGTCTAAAACGGGGGGGGGAGGGTTAATTAATTTTTTCCTTTTTTTCTGTTATGTTTTAACTGATAAATTAGGTTTCTCAAATTAGATTTTGCTGGTATTCTGTGGCGGTCTATATGCCTTCTTAACAATCGCCAGCAGTACCAAACCATTCAAAAATCTCGCATACTAAACTGTATGTCGTTCAGTATGCAAGATGATTTATTTATTTATTTATTCGGTTTATTTATTTATTCGTTTCACGACAATCCAAATCACCACCAATCGTGCAAACATGCAATGAAATGTTTTCAAGTCAAGCGAAGTTCCATTAAAAGTCCTGAATTTTTAATATTTTAAAAATTTAGCAAACAAAGGAAAAAGCGGTAAATATGTATATCAAATCGTAGCATTGAAAATTGAACAAATTAATTCCACGATCCAAAAGGTTTACAGTCAGCTTTAAATATTTTATTTTAGTTTATGAATATTTAATTTTATAAACTTTTTCAAAGTACATAATATTAAATTTCCCCAACAGAAAAACGACGTATTTTTAATATTGAAAACGTTAACATTTCATAATAAGCCTAAATTTTTTTTGTATTTAAAATTGCGGGCAGATTACTGTCATGCTGATAAATTAGAATTTTTTAAACAACAACACAAAAAATAACACCACAATGTTATACCTACAACAAATTTTATTTTGATTACTATTAAGTTAAATTATTAAATTAACGCATCGATAGTTACTATATACAACATTTTGCATAATAATTTTGTATTGTTAGCTTCAAGCTTTTTATTAATTAACCCGTAGTTAATTTTCACTTTTCCCGTTAACTAACACTAAGAAAAATCAAACTATCGATTTGTGCTAGTCCCCTCTTACCCCGCTACTTAGATCTAGCACCGGGATTCAACATAATTCCGAGGATTATTTTTTTTTTAATTTTATGAAAAATAATCCTAGCGTTCCCGTTGGGACTTCGCTAATATTCCAGAAAATTTGTGCAAAAGCTTTCACGATTCTTTTTGATGTTTCAAAAGTTTTTATCCTGTTCTCGAAAACAATGTTATAGTCCGCCTTTCAAAATTGAGTTTTTTAAAAGAAAAATTAAAATCAGTACACCGAAAGTTAAGAGATTTAACATAATCAACTTTTCCGGTAACAAAACACAATGTTAACCTCTACGCTCGGTTTTTCCCTAAAAATTAAATAACTTTTTTTTTGGCCACATTATTCAACGAGGAAAATCGATTGGCACACGAGGATTTGACGCATTTCTGCTGGTTAATATATTTTAAAAATTAATTTTTCGAAATAACAGAAAGGTTAACTCCTGATCTACAATTTTACTCAAAATAAAAAATTTAAAACATCACCTTCTCAACCAAATCTAACATAATTCAATGATTGTAGCTGGAAGGTTTGACGTAAGTCTTCTTCTTGACATTTTATAAAAGGTTAAAGTGGAGCTTAAGTCGCTCGCTCTATTTTTCCCTAAAAGTTACAAATCTAAAGCGATAACCTTTTCTGCTTCATCCGAATGTCGTATAAGAATTTGACATAAGTCTGCTTCTTAACATTGTGTAGAAAGGGAAAGTTAACTCGTTTACTCCATTTTCCCCATAAATTAAAAAAAATTGCGTCATTCAGTTGCAAATCGACTAGACAAATCGATAACAAAACAAGCATTTGACATAAGTCTGCTTCTTAACATTGCATAGGAGATTGAAGTGTTATTCAGAAGGGGAAAGTTAACTCGTTTACTTAGTTTTTCGCCAAAAATTAAAAGATTTTCGCGTCATTCAGTTGCAAATCGACTAGACAAATCGATAACAGTACGAGCATTTGACATAAGTCTGCTTCTTAACATTTCATAAAAGTTGAAGTGTTATTCAGAAGGGGAAAGTTAACTCGTTTACTTAGTTTTTCGCCAAAAATTAAAAGATTTTCGCGTCATTCAGTTGCAAATCGACTAGACAAATCGATAACAGTACGAGCATTTGACATAAGTCTGCTTCTTAACATTGTATAGGAGGTTAAAGTGTTATTCAGAAGGGGAAAGTTAACTCGTTTACTTAATTTTTCGCCAAAAATTAAAAGATTTTCGCGTCATTCAGTTGCAAATCGACTAGACAAATCGATAACAGTACGAGCATTTGACATAAGTCTGCTTCTTAACATTGTATAGGAGGTTAAAGTGTTATTCAGAAGAGGAAAGTTAACTCGTTTACTTAATTTTTCGCCAAAAATTAAAAGATTTTCGCGTCATTCAGTTGCAAATCGACTAGACAAATCGATAACAGTACGAGCATTTGACATAAGTCTGCTTCTTAACATTGTATAGGAGGTTAAAGTGTTATTCAGAAGGAAAAAATTAACTCGTTTACTCTATTTTTCTATAAATTAAAAATCTATCTCTTTGGCTAAATCCGACAGAAATCAACTGAAAAATCGATTTCAATACGACGATTTGCCGTAAGTCTACTCCTTAACATTTTTTAGAAGGTTAAAATATTATTCCAAAAAAAGATGTTAATTTGTTTATACTCCAATTAATTAAATTAAAATTAGCTGATCTAAATCTTTTCGGCTGAATTCGATGCAAATCAACTGTAAAAATCAATTTCAGTGCAAAGTCTGCTGCTTAACATTGTATAACAAGTTAAATATTGTTTCAAATGGAAATTTAACTCGTGTACTCCAATTTATCTCAAAAAATTAGGAGAGTTAAAGCGATAACCTTTTCGGCTGATTCCGATGCAAATCAACTGAATCAATCGATTTCAGTACAAGGATTTGACGTAAGTCTGCTGCTTATCATTGTATATGGGGTTAAATTGTTATACCGAAATGGAAAGTTAACTTCTTTTCTCCAATTTGTTTCAAAAGTTAGAATCTGAAGCGATAAACTTTTCGGCTCAAGCCGATTTAAATCGATTTAAAAAATTTATTGCAGTAGGCGGATTTGACGTAAGCTTGCTTCTTAACTTTTAAAAGCGGGTTAAAGTGTTGTAGTGAAACGCAGGGTTAACCCTTTGCTCTACTTTGAGCTAAAAAGTTTAAAGATAAAAAACAATCGTTTTCTCTGTTGAATCTAATGAAATTCAACCAAAAAAATCGATTAGCACACAAAGGTGGGTGTAAATTTGCTTTTTAGCTTCTCAAAGCAGGTTAAAGTGTTGTAGTGAAACGCAGGGTTAACCTCTTTGCTCTACTTTGAGCTATAAAATTTAAAGATAAAAAGAATCGCTTTCTCTGTTGAATCTAATGAAATTCAACCAAAAAAATCGATTAGCACACAAAGGTGGGTGTAAATTTGCTTTTTAGCTTCTCAAAGCAGGTTAAAGTGTTGTAGTGAAACGCAGGGTTAACCCTTTGCTCTATTTTGAGTTCTAAAGTTTAAAATAAAAACAATCGCTATCGCTTTTAAATCTAATAAAATTCAACCAAAAAATCTATTAGCACACAAAAGTTGGGTGTAAATTTTCTTCTTAGCCTCATAGCCAGGTTAAAGTGTTGTAATGAAACGCAGGGTTAACCCTTTGCTCTACTTTAGCAAAAAGTTTTAAAATATAAAACAATCGTTTTCTGTTGAATCTAATGAAATTCAACCAAAAAAATCGATTAGCACACAAAAGTTGGGCGTAAATCTGCTTCTTAACTTCTCATAGCAGGTTAAAGTGTTGTAGTGAAACGCAGGGTTAACCCTTTCCTCTACTTTAAGGTTAAAAGTTTAAAGATAAAATAATCGCTTTCTGTTGAATCTAATAAAATTCAACCAAAAATGGATTAGCACCCCAAAGTTGAGCGTAAATCTGCTTTTAGCTTCTCATAGCAGGTTAAAATGTTGTAATGAAGCGCAGGGTTAAGCTCTTTGCTCTACTTTGAGTTCTAAAGTTTAAAATAAAACAATCACTTTCTGTTGAATCTAATAAAATTCAACCAAAAAAATCGATTAGCACACAAAAGTTGGGCGTAAATCTGTTTCTTAGCTTCTCATAGCAGGTTAAAGTGTTGTAGTGAAACGCAGGGTTAACCCCTTTGCTCTACTTTAAGGTTAAAGTTTAAAGATAAAATAATCGCTTTCTGTTGAATCTAATGAAATTCAACCAAAAATCGTTTAGCACACCAAGTTGGGCGTAAATCTGCTTTTAGCTTCTCATAGCAGGTTAAAGTGTTGTGGTGAAACGCAGGGTTAACCCTTTGCTCTACTTTAAGGTTAAAAGTTTAAAGATAAAATAATCGCTTTCTCTGTTGAATCTAATGAAATTCAACCAAAAATCGTTTAGCACCCCAAGTTGGGCGTAAATCTGCTTTTAGCTTCTCATAGCAGGTTAAAATGTTGTAATGAAACGCAGGGTTAACCCTTTGCTCTATTTTGAGTTCTAAAGTTTAAAATAAAACAATCGCTTTCTGTTGAATCTAATAAAATTCAACCAAAAATCGATTAGCACACAAAAGTTGGCGTAAATCTGCTTCTTAGCTTCTCATAGCAGGTTAAAGTGTTGTAGTAAAACGCAGGTTTAACCCTTTGCTCTACTTTGAGTTCTAAAGTTTAAAAATAAAAACAATCGCTTTCTCTGTTGAATCTAATAAAATTAAACCAAAAAAATCGATTAGCACACAAAAGTTGGGCGTAAATTTGCTTTTTAGCTTTTCAAAGCAGGTTAAAGTATTGTAGTAAAACGCAGGGTTAACCCTTTCTCTACTTTAAGGTTAAAAGTTTAAAGATAAAAAGAATCGCTTTCTCTGTTGAATCTAATGAAATTCAACCAAAAAAATCGATTAGCACACAAAAGTTGGGCGTAAATTTGCTTTTTAGCTTCTCAAAGCAGGTTAAAGTGTTGTAGTGAAACGCAGGGTTAACCTCTTTGCTCTACTTTGAGCTCTAAAGTTTAGAAATAAAACAATTGCTTTCTCTGTTGAATATAATAAAATTTAACAAAAATCGATTAGCACACAAAAGTTGGGCGTAAATTTGCTTTTTAGCTTCTCAAAGCAGGTTAAAGTGTTGTAGTGAAACGCAGGGTTAACCTCTTTGCTCTACTTTGAGCTATAAAATTTAAAGATAAAACGAATCGCTTTCTCTGTTGAATCTAATGAAATTCAACCAAAAAAATCGATTAGCACACAAAGTTGGGCGTAAATTTGCTTTTTAGCTTCTTGTAGTAGGTTAAAATGTTGTAATGAAACGCAGGGTTAACCCTTTGCTCTACTTTAGCAAAAAGTTTTAATAAAAAAATAATCGTTTTCTGTTGAATCTAATGAAATTCAACCAAAAAAATCGATTAGCACACAAAAGTTGGGCGTAAATCTGCTTCTTAACTTCTCATAGCAGGTTAAAGTGTCGTAGTGAAACGCAGGGTTAACCCCTTTGCTCTACTTTCAGGTTAAAGTTTAAAGATAAAATAATCGCTTTCTCTGTTGAATCTAATAAAATTCAACCAAAAATCGATTAGCACACAAAGTAGAGCGTAAATCTGCTTTTTAGCTTCTCATAGCAGGTTAAAATGTTGTAATGAAGCGCAGGGTTAACCTCTTTGCTCTACTTTGAGTTCTAAAGTTTAAAATAAAACAATCGCTTTCTCTGTTGAATCTAATAAAATTCAAGCAAAAAATTGATTAGCATACAAGAGTTTGACGTAAGTCTGCTTCTTAACTTCTCAAAGCAGGTTAAAGTGTCGTAATGAAACGCAGGGTTAACCCCTTTGCTCTACTTTAGCTTAAAAGTTTTAAAATATAAAACAATCGTTTTTCTGTTGAATCAATGAAATTCAACCAAAAAAATCGATTAGCACACAAAAGTTGGGCGTAAATCTGCTTCTTAGCTTCTCATAGCAGGTTAAAGTGTTGTGGTGAAACGCAGGGTTAACCCTTTCTCTACTTTAAGGTTAAAGTTTAAAGATAAAATAATCGCTTTCTCTGTTGAATCTAATAAAATTCAACCAAAAGATCGATTAGCACACCAAAGTAGAGCGTAAATTTGCTTTTTAGCTTCTCATAGCAGGTTAAAGTGCCGTAGTGAAACACAGGGTTAACCCCTTTGCTCTACTTTGAGCTATAAAGTTTAAAATAAAACAATCGTTTTTCTGTTGAATCTAATAAAATTCAACCAAAAAAATCGATTAGCACACAAAAGTTGGGCGTAAATTTGCTTTTTAGCTTCTCATAGCAGGTTAAAGTGCCGTAGTAAAACACAGGGTTAACCCCTTTGCTCTACTTTTAGCTAAAAAGTTTTAAAATAAAACAATTGTTTTCTGTTGAATCAATGAAATTCAACCAAAAAAATCGATTAGCACACAAAAGTTGGGCGTAAATTTGCTTTTTAGCTTCTCATAGCAGGTTAAAGTGTTGTAGTGAAACGCAGGGTTAACCCCTTTGCTCTACTTTGAGTTCTAAAGTTTAAAAATAAAAACAATCGCTTTCTCTGTTGAATCTAATAAAATTCAACCAAAAAAATCGATTAGCACACAAAAGTTGGGCGTAAATCTGCTTCTTAGCTTCTCATAGCAGGTTAAAGTGTTAGGGTTAAACCCCCTTTGCTCTACTTTGAGAGTTCTAAAGTTTAAAAAAACAATCGCTTTCTCTGTTGAATCTAATGAAATTCAACCAAAAAATCGATTAGCACACAAAATTTGGCGTAAATTTGCTTTTTAGCTTCTCATAGCAGGTTAAAGTGCCGTAGTGAAACACAGGGTTAACCCCTTTGCTCTACTTTGAGCTATAAAGTTTAAAAATAAAACAATCGCTTTCTCTGTTGAATCTAATAAAATTCAACCAAAAAAATCGATTAGCACACAAAAGTTGGGCGTAAATCTACTTCTTAGCTTCTCATAGCAGGTTAAAGTGTTAGGGTTAAGCCCTTTGCTCTACTTTGAGTTCTAAAGTTTAAAATTAAAAACAATCGCTTGCTCTGTTGAATCTAATAAAATTCAACCAAAAATCGATTAGCACACAGAAGTTAGGCGTAAATCTGTTTCTTAGCTTCTCATAGCAGGTTAAAGTGTTATAGTGAAACGCTGGGGTTAACCCCTCTCTCTACTTTGAGCTTTAAGGTTTAAAGGTAAAAAGAATCTCGTTCGCTGCCGAATCTAATAAAATTTAACCAAAAAAATCGATTTATTATGCTTTAAAGTTTTAAAAATAAAGAGAAGGTTAATTCATTTACACCATTTTGTCCCAAAAGACGTAAGTCTGCTTGTTAACACTTTTGTAGAGGTTAAAGTTTCTGAAATAAAGAACATTTGGTTCTATTTGTAATCATAAAATTAAAAATAGTGTTGCGCAATGTTTGATAGGGGGTGGCACCTGGTTCCAAGTTTATTACAAAATTTTTTATATATAGGGTGATTCAAAAGCGAATATTTGTTTGTTCCTTCAGAACTTCAGAACGAATTCACCAATTTCGATGCGGTTTTCACTAAAAAATTACGCGTATTCTAGAGCTGCAGGTTTTTGTACTAAAAAAATGTAGCAAATCTAACGCCATCTTGGATTCGCCATATTGAACTTCCTTAAAAATAATCCGATGTGAACTAAATTTTAAATCTAGGTTAATTTATAATATGATAGTCGTTATCCGTCATGTAAACTTTTAAAAATGAAAATGTGCAAATGATAATTTTAACAATGTTTGAAAAGATGGGGTTTATGCGGTTTTAGTGTGATCTTTGCATTATGTCTTTCTTCAGGTGGTGAGTAATTCATTTCCATATTTTCCATCCGAAAGCCAGGCAGAAATGTACGATTCCTTCAACTGGAAAATGAGAAAATGTGATTGAGAAAATAAGCTAAAGAGTAAGCGACACGTTTGGCTTAGAATATAACTTTAATGCCATGATATTGTATTCTGATGTTCCCAGGTTGTCACCTTCACTAAAACACAATTTGCTACACTTGCTTAAGTAAATCTTCGCTTATGAATATTAATGGAATACAAGAGTTTACGCTATTTTGGATGATTTCTATTAAAATTGCATTACGATTTGCATTAAAATAGAATATTGTATTGTTTAGTCGGCGAAACAAGTTTATACATTTTAATTAGTTTATTACCGAAGCTGGATGGTACTCCCTCGAATCTCAGTTCTATTAGAAAATTTAATTATTTTAACCAAAGGATTACATGGTCGGTGGTGGGTGTATGATATTGCATAATTCGTTATATTCTAAGTGCTCATTAATTAAAATAAAATTTCCGCCATTTTTCACCATTTTCTCATTAAAACAAATTTTGCCGCCCGAAAATGTTAATTGCTTTTATTAAGCACGTGACCCTTTTTTCTTACACTCAATTTTTCTTCTAGTCGCTCGAGTTTTCCGCTTTTCCGATCTCGCTACCACAACATCGACGCATTGTGCAAACATACGTCACGCGTGACATCTTTTACAAATTTAAAATTAGACGAGAAAATTTAAATTTTAAAATTAAATTGTAAATTATTTTCAATTGCCAATTATTATTACGTAAACATAAACACAGGTGATTCAGAAGCTATTAAAATATACTGCAAGGTCGTACCGACGTTTCAAAACAAAATAATTTATTTAATACATCATAGGTATACCAGATGAGTTAAAAGATTCGTCAAACGGGGGGGGGGAGATGTCCAGTTTTCTGGCAGTTTTTTTATAATTTCCGTCTTAAAATGGTCGTAACACCAAAAATATTAATTTTTCGGTAAAAACACCGAAATACTTTTTTAAAGATCGTGAAATTGTTTACAATTTAAATTATAACCTTTTATTGTGTAAAATTTACCGTTTTCGAGTTATGGAGTAAAATAAGGCAAAAATGTTTTTTGCTTTTTTTTTAAACAAAACTTTTAGAAAAAAATTGTCGGTACTTTTTAAATAGAAAATTAAACTTAGGTCTACCAAACAATCTAAAAATTAGTACGTTTTCCCAAAAACTTGATGGTAATGAACAGTAAGGTAGGTAGCACATAATAAAATAAATTTAAAAAAAGTATAAAACATTTTTTGCCTTGTCCCCCCCCCTTCCACCTTCTGCTCTCAGCAAGTTTGTTATCTTATTTTGTTTATTATGTTTAACGCAAAAGGGGGAGGGTATTATTCTACTTCGGAGACTGTTTTCTTTAATTTCTGTCTTAAAATGGCCGTAGCACCGAAAATATTAATTTTTGAGTAAAACTACAAAAGTATTTTTAAAGAGGATAAAGTTCTCTACAAATTAGGTTATAACCCTTTATTATCTAAAATTAAGGATTCTCGAGTTACGGAGTAAATTAAAGCATAAAATGTTTTTTAAACTTTTAATTTTTTAAATCATGTCTTTTCACAAAATAAATTGAAGTTATTTTTCGGATAGCAAATTTAACGGGATAATATAACTTTAATCTAGTGACATTTTTGAAAAATCAGTCCGTTTTCCAGATATACAAAAACAGCATCTGTTTTTAGAAATAAAAGAAACAAAAACAGGCCACCAAAGTGGGCTTATCCTTCCCCTCTCTACTGGGCGAAAAAAAATGCCGGTAATTTTTTGACAGCAAATTACAACTTTTGTCTTGTAAACTTTCCGAAAAATCTGACCGTTTTACAGAAATCCCGAAAATAACGAACAATAAGGTAGCTATAGAAAATAATAGCAAGATAAATTTACAAAATTATCAAAATGCTTTTTGAAAATAAAAGTAGGGTTAACCTGTTAATTTATTTTCAAAATGACTAAAAGATTATTTTATATAACCGCAATTTTAGTCACCAAAAGGAATTTGTAATTTCCTTGTTTTGTACCTACATTATTATTAATTATTTGCGGTTTTCCTGTTAAATGAATTGGTTTATCAACAAGGTTTACTAAATTAAAGTAGTAGCCAGTTAAATTATATATTTGGAATAGCATTAAGTTTTGATGAAAAACGTTGTGTTTAAAAAATACAAAACTTTGAAAAAATAAAAATAAATTTAAAAACTAAAATTTTTCGACATTTTCATACTTCATTTAATGAATATCTCAAACACCATTGATTTTAGATAAAGAGAGGTTAAAATTTAGTTTGTAGATAATTTCACGGTCTTTTAAAAAGTATTGAACCATTTTTTCTTAAAAACCAATAGTTTCGGTGCTATGGTCATTTTAAAATAAAAATAAATTCGTTTTGTGACAATTTGAGCAAAAAACGCTTTTGTTTCCCATTATTTGCAGTTTTTATGTAAAACGGGTTGGTTTATCAAAAATTACTGAACTAAAGTTGTTGCCCGTTAAATTTACTATTAGAAAAATGTCTTCAAGTTTTTTGTAAAACGTTTTGTTTAAAAGATACGACGTTTAAAAATATAATAAATAAAGATGAACTGCAGGTTTTAACATTTTTCTGGTTCTTTTGTGAATATCTCGAAAATAACTGATTTTAGACAAAAAGAACTTAGAATTTACCTTGTAGATAATTTCACGCTCTTAAAAATCGTACTGAACAACTAACTTGAAAAATTAATAGTTTCGGTGCTATGAGCATTTTAAATAAAATTAAATTTTATGTGTCATAATTTAAGAAAACCGCGTTTGTTTCAATAATTTTCAATTTTGTGATAAACGGGTTGGTTTATCAAAAAGTTTACCGAACTGAAGTTGTAGCCCGTTAAATTTTCTATTTAAAAGATTTTGATAGGTTTTTTGAAAAACGTTTTGTTTAAAAGATACAGCGTTTCGAAAAAATAAAATGTATAAATAAACTGCAGGTTTTTAACATTTTTCTGGTTCTTTTTACGCATATCTCGAAAATAACTGATTTTAGACAAAAAAGGTTAGAATTTACTTTATAGATAATTTTACGGTCTTAAAAATCGTACTAAAGCATTTATTCGAAAAAATCAATAGTTTCGGTGCTATGGCCATTTAAAATAAAAATAAATCCTTTTGTGACATAATTTGAGCAAAAAACGCTTTTGTTTCCTATTATTTGCAGTTTTTATGCAAAACGGGTTGGTTTATCAAAAAAGTTTACTAAACTGAAGTTATAGCCCGTTAAATTTTCTATTTAAAAGATGTTATCAGGTTTTTATGAAAAACGTTTTGTTTAAAAGATACAACGTTTTGAAAAATAAAATGCCAAGATAAACTGCAGGTTTTTAACATTTTTCTGGTTCTTTTTACGCATATCTCGAAAATAACTGATTTTAGACAAACAAAGCTTAATTTACTTTGTAGATTATTTTACGGTCTTAAAAATCGTACTGAATTTTACTCAAAAATCAATAGTTTCGGTGCTATGGCCATTTTAAAATAAAAATAAATCCTTTTGTGACATAATTTGAGCAAAAAACGCTTTTGTTTCCTATTATTTGCAGTTTTTATGCAAAACGGGTTGGTTTATCAAAAAAGTTTACTAAACTGAAGTTATAGCCCGTTAAATTTTCTATTCAAAAGATGTTATCAGGTTTTTTGGAAAAACGTTTTGTTTAAAAGATACAACGTTTTGAAAAAATAAAATGCCAAGATAAACTGCAGGTTTTTAACATTTTTCTGGTTATTTTGTGCATATCTCGAAAATAACTGATTTTAGACAAAAAGAGGTTAGAATTTACTTTATAGATAATTTCACGGTCTTAAAAATCGTACTGAAGCATTTACTCAAAAAAATCAATAGTTTCGGTGCTATGTCCATTTTAAAATAAAAATAAATCCTTTTGTGACATAATTTGAGCAAAAAACGCTTTTGTTTCCTATTATTTGCAGTTTTTATGCAAAACGGGTTGGTTTATCAAAAAAGTTTACTAAACTGAAGTTATAGCCCGTTAAATTTTCTATTCGAAAGATGTTATCAGGTTTTTTTGAAAAACGTTCTGTTTAAAAGATACAACGTTTTGAAAAATTTAAATGTCAAGATCAACTACATGTTTTTAACATTTTTCAGGTTCTTTTTGTGCATATCTCGAAAATAACTGATTTTAGACAAAAAGAGGTTAGAATTTATCTTGTAGATAAATTCACGGTCTACAGAAAAGTACAGATTCATTTATTTTTTAAAATCAATAGTTTCGATTATATGGTCATTTTAAGACAGAATCTAATTTTGTGATGATTTCAATTTTGTTTTTTGCGCTTTTGTTTTTGTTTTTACTAGAATATTGACAGTTTAATTTAATTTTAAGTTTCATCGTTTACACTTTTTTAAAATAAAAAACTTTCAAATGGATAATCTCGTACCTACTTAAAAATATAACAAAATTAATATAATGAAACAGTGGTGACTAGTTGAACAGTACCGACTTAAAAGGGGGATGTAATATGTAATATATTTACAAATCGACCGTTTCCTTTAAAAAGTAATTCGTTAGAATGGGTGTCTACTGTATCTCTTCAACATATAATTGTTTTGAACCACATTTTGTAAGCAATTGTAATTTAGTACAGCGAAGTACGCAGTTTTCAAATTTTACGCGGTTTTATTATTAATGTAAATTTCAAACAAAATGTATGTGGGTTGTACGTACAATTTTAAACAGATGTTTGGCTTACGGTATTAGTTTGCGGATTTCAAAATACACTTGCACCGAATAATCCGCAAATAAACAAGACAAATTGAAAAGGCATTGAAATATTTTCGGTTGTGTCCCAGTTGCACTTTCGCTGTTTTATTCTTTTTAAACTTGGAAAACTTGCGACTCAATTTTGTTTGGCCTGTTGACCTCCCTGTTTTCCGAAAAGGGATTCATTTCAATTTACGATTGATCGAGAGTAGTTCCTTTTGTTTGAAAAGTTATCCCTAAGTGGTCATTGAGTGGCATGTTGAGTTCCTACGTCACTGATACAGAACAGTATTTATATTCTTTCGAACAATAAATCATCCACGAGCTTCCATTAAAATTTAAAACATTTTATTTCTTATTTTTCTTCGGAAATGCGGGCAAATGTTACGTTAACGACGTAATAACGATAGTGCGATACGAATCAGTAGTCAACAGTTTCCTTTGGATTTTCAATCTTTTACTTCAAGCTTCGAGGGATTATGCGTTTCACCCGCATTTTCTCTTGGTAATATTTTTTAATATACGCGCCCCACGTTGGGCGCCAAATTAACCTTCTTAATATTTGCTGTTGCGAGTAGAATAAAAACTGCACTTTTAACTTCCGGTGATAGTAAACTAACTTTCTATAGTAACATCCTCTCAAAACGGACTAAAAATAAATTTTTGCAGTTAATCCAAGCGGGAAATTCAAAATTAACTGAAATCTCGTTAATCCATTCTAATGACGCGCCCAGTTGGAAGACGAATCCCTCCTTCCCCGCAGAGCAAATGTGAAATTTTAAAATACACACCTATAACATATGAACACAAAATTGTGATTTTATAATAAAAAATTAACTGTTTTGATAGTTATATTATGAAAAGCAACCCCAACAAAACCGGCCAATTTGAAAATTTCCAAATTCTCCTTCTCAGTCAACCCTTGCTATCACTTCCGGTAATTTTATTTCATCATTACCACGACCTTTCGGCTTCCTTCGCAGACTTAAATTACGCAATTTAAAATAGGAAATTCAGCGATAACCGCGTTTATATGGCAGGTTGTTAAAATATTTACAAAAATTTATCCAAAGGGAGTCTAAACAAAAATTGTAAGACGAGGTAAACGTTGTGTAATTTTTGCATCATAAACTTTTGGCTCCTATCCTGTTTTATCGATTTTAAATAGTTTTCGTAAATATTTTTAGAAAAAAGTTATAAATTTAAAACAAAATAAATTGGCACCATAATAAATAATAATTTAAGTATCGTTCGGGAATTATTTATACATTTCGATAATCGTGACCATGTAAATAAATTTATCAAATTTAGTAAATAGAAATAAATTAATTATTTAATGTTGCATGACAAATCAGGTTTCTACGTATTGGTTATATCAAAATTTATTGCAATAAACTGTATGCATTTCGACATGAATTATTTTGAAACGAGGGGCGACAGATTTATTTTGTCAGTAATAAATTTCCAGGCTATTTCAAAAATTTTGGAAAATTACTCGGTTAAGCTGATCTGTCGAGCAAAATTACAATTTGTTTGTCGTTAATTTCGATTTTATTAGCGCGGTGCCATAACTCAAACTGCCACGCTTTTCTTCGATTCAGTTTTTCGCAATTAACACGTTAACGGTGCAATATGCAATAAAACGCTTGTAACATTTTTTACAGCTAATGTAATTTTCTACAACTTTTATTTCGAACATTTTTTGGTGAGGTTTATAACTTGACTTAAAATGACAATAATAAAAATTATTATTGGGAACGGTCACCGCTTAGCAACAGTTTTTCTTAGTTGCCGCCGTAACGGTGCATCCCACGATCGCCATATATTAAAGTAATATGTTCATAATTTAATTTGTGACAACTTTTATTCCAACTATTTTCGTTTAAAATCAATAATTTAACAGTTACACTGAAAACAAATCAATAATCAGCAGAATTAGGTTGTTTTCGTTTGTTTACGCCAGAACGGCGCAACATAAAATTTTATTTTTTATATAGATATTATAGAGAATTTAATTTGAAACAACTTTTATTTTTAATATTTTTAGATCAATATTACGGTTTAGCTGATATTGTGATTATAATGTAACATAGTGTAAGCAGCAGCGCCAAGTGAAATTAATAAAACAAAAGATTTATTTTGTGAAAAACAGAAGACACTTAATTAATTAATTAAACGTGATAATAAAATAACAATTGGACCGCCCTGACGAATTAAACCAACCGAAGAGATTAGAAAATGGTAAATATTTATATTTCTAGATATATAAATAATATTTAATTTTCATAGATTATTTAAATAATAAGGTTTTCAAATAATTTAATTACTCCGAGAGAGGATTTCAAGGTATGTAATATTGTAAGCTTAAATATTATTTAAATAATATTCAATTATTAAATAATTTAAATGTTTTTCAAATAATTCAAAGAATATTTAAATAAAATAATAAGTCCAATTAACTTTTTCAAATGACAGGTTGCTGAAAGTAAACTAATCCAACAATCGAGTGTACTAACATTTAGGCTGAGGGTGCAGGGTAAAAACTGCCGACAGCTGCATTTTTTGCATGTAATACAGTATCTTTTTCTATGTAAAAAATAGCTGAGGGGTACGCCAAATATTATAGTTTGAAAACTACTGATCTAATACATTTTTTAAGATTTTTAAATTAATAATGTTTAAATTTTGTAAAAATTTAAATCTAAATAAACGCAAATGAATTTTAATAGTACATCATTTAAATCATTTGTAAACTATAAATATTATTTAAATACTTTAAAAATTATTTACAAATTAAATAATCACCAATATTGAAATACTTTTGTTCCTAAAAAATCGTCATCGGTCCTTTAGTTCACATATAAAAATTTAGTGTCCCCCCCCTGCATATAAAAACGTAATGGCTGATGAGTACGCCCAGAATTAAAAATTAAATACCGCTGATCTAACTAAAGTATAATTTTTATAGATTATTTAATTAATGTTTAAATTTTGTAGAAAATTTATATACTTCTCAAAGGTATTTAAATGTTATAGCAAAAATATTTAAATACTTTACAATTCAAATAATCACTATAATAATTCTTCTTCATCTTCTGCGCTTATAATAATTATTAATCGAAAATTTTTCGAGTTTTCGAGCATTTTTACTCACTTTTAAAAATTTATTGCTTTCTCGTCTCCCCCCCCCCTCGCTCCCAATGTAAAAAATAGCCAATGGGTACGCCAGTAATTAAAGATTTAATACCGAATAATAACTAAACACAAAAGAATTTAAATAAAAAAAGTATTTAAATAATATGTGGACTATAAATATTATTTAAATACTTTAAATATTATTTACAACTTAAATAATCATTAATAATAATTAATTATAATGTTCTTCGACTTATTAAAAACACCTCAAATGTTTTTTTATGTTTCTAAAAAATCCTCCTTCTCGGCTCACTTTTAAAAATTAAGTACCCCCTGAAGCCAATAATTAAAAATTGAATATCACTGAACTAATTAATACATTTTTACAGATTGTTAATTTAGGTTTAAATTTTGTAAAAAATAAAATTCTCCGCGAATGTATTTAAAAATAATAAGAAGAACATTTAAATAATATGTAGCCTTTAAATATTATTTAAATACTTTTAAAATTATTTACAATTTAAATAATCTTTAAAAATTAATTGAAATGTTTTCGAGTTATTTAATAAACCCTCTCATCAGCCTTTTTGCTCACTTCTGAAAATTCATTGCTTCTTTCCATAAAAAAAATTGTTGAGAAATATGGCAATGCCATTGATTTAATTAACATTCCATTTTACAGATTATTAAATTATTAATTTTGTTTAAATGTTGAAAAATTTAAATACTCCAAGAATGTATTTAAATATATCAGTAAAATCATGAAGATAAAATGTGCATTTTAAAAATTATTTAAATACTTTTAAAATTATTTATAATTTAAATAATCTTTAATAATTAATTGAAATCTTTGTTGATTGAAAAAAATATAAACTAATCTATCTAATATACAATTTTAACTGATTTATTAATCCTACTAATACTTTGCAAATGTTTTTAAATATAATAGTAAAAATATTTAAATAATTTTTCAATTATTTATAATTTAAATACTCAATAATAATTATTAATCGAAAAGTTTTCGAGTAATTTATTGAACTTCTAGTATTTGTTTAAACCTGGAAAGCCTTCTTTAGCATTCTTACTAATTTTTTAAAATTCAGTAATTTCTCCCTCCACCAATTAAAATAAGAATAGCCGATAGGTACGCCAATAATCAAAGATTAAATACCGCTGATCTAATTAATATTCCATTTTTCCAGATTATTACAATAATATTTATATTTTGCAAAAGATTTAAATATAAAAATCATTTAAATAATATGTGGATTATAATTATTATTTAATTACTTTAAAAATTAATTACTAATTAAATAATCACTAATATTGAAATATTTCTTTGTTTCTAGAAAGTCTTTATCAACCTTTTTGTTGACTTATAAAAATTTAGTGTCTCCTCCTCCCCCCCGCATGTAAAAATAATGGCTGATGGGTACGCCAATACTTAAAAATTGAATACCAATTATCTAACTAATATACAATTTTTACTGATTATTTAATTAAAGTTTATCTTTTGTAGAAAATTTTAATACTTTGCAAATGTAAAAATATTTAAATAATTTTTAAATTATTTATAAGTCAAATAATCACTAATAATTATTAATCGAATAGTTTTCGAGTAATTCAATGAACTTTTAGTATTTGTTTATATGTCTGGAAAGCCTTCATCAGCATTTTAAATATTCCGTGATCCCCCCCCTTCAATACGCGAATAATTCAAGATTAAATACCGCTGATTTGATTAATATTCTATTTTTCTATATTGTAAAAATAATATTTAAATTTTGTAAAAGATTTAAAAATAAATAAACGCGAATGTATTTAAATAAAAAAATCATTTAGATAAAGTCGATTATAATTATTATTTAAATACTTTACAACTTATTTACAATTTAAATAATCACCAATAATAATTAATTGTAATGTGCTTCGACTTAATAAAAACACCTGAAATATTTTTTAAGTTTCTAGAAAGTCTTCGTCAGCCTTTTTGCTTATTTCTAAAAATGCAGTGCCCCCCCCCCCTAATGAGTACGCTACTAATCAAAAATTGAATATTAGTGAATTAATTATATTTAATATTCAATTTTTCCAGATTATTAAATTAATATTTAAATTTTGTTAAATACTTAATTAACGCGAATGAATTTAAATAGAAAAATCATTTAAATAATGTCGACTATAATTATTATTTAAATACTTTACAACTTATTTACAATTTAAATAATCACCAATAATAAATAATTGTAATGTGCTTCGACTTATTAAAAACACCTGAAATATTTTTATGTTTCTAAAAAGTCTTTGGCAGCATTTTTGTTTATTTCTAAAATTCAGTGCCCCCCCCCTCTAATGAGTACGTTACTAATCAAAAATTGACCACCACTGAATTAATTATAATTAATATTAATTTCACTTTTCAGATTATTAATTTTTGTAGAACATTTAAATATCCTATTAAATGTAGTATTTAAATATAATAGTAAAAACATTTAAATAATATATGTAGACTTTAAATATTTATCATTTAAATAATCACTAATAAGTATTAATCAATAAGTTTTCGGGGCCGATTTTAATGTTTGGTAAGCTTTCATTAATATTTTTACTTTCTTCTAAAAATGCAGTGCTTTCTCCCCAATGTAGAAGAAAATAGACGATGGATACTCCAATAATTAAATATTAAAAACCGCTAATTTAATTCATATTCCATTTTTAAGATTATTAATTTATATTTAAATTTTGTAAAATATTTAAATACTTTATGAATTTATTTAAATATAAAACATTCAAATAAGATGTAGACCTCCTTAAATATTTACAAATTTTATATTGCTGATCTAATTTATATCTTAATTTTCCTGATTGTTAAAATAATATTTAAATTATTTAATGAATTTAAATAGAAAAATCATTTAAATAATATGTGGACTATAATTATTATTTAAATACTTTAAGAATTATTTAGAATTTAAATAATCTCTAAAAATAATTAATTGTAATGTTTTTCGACTTATTAAAACATCTGAAATATTTTTATGTTTCTAGAAAGTCTTCGTCCGCCTTTTGCTTATATCTAAAAATACAGTGCCCCCTAATAATGATTACGCCAATAATTAAAAATTGAATACCACTGAATTAATTATAATTAATAATCTATTTTATAGATTATTAATTTATGTTAAAATTTTAAATTATTCCCGAATGTATTTAAATATAATAGTAAAAACATTTAAATAATATGTAGACGTTAAATATTTATTATTTCAATAATCACTATTTCGTTTGCTTGTTCAGTTATTTAAAAATTTGAAGTATTTTTAGCAAGTTTTCTCAGCTGTTTTGACCACTGATAAAAATTGAATGACCTCGCTTAGTTAAAAAAAAATAGCTGAGGAATACGCCAATAATTAAAAATTCTGAATTAATATTCTATTTTTTTAAATTTATGATATTTAAAGTTTGTAAAAGATTTAAATAATCCGAGAATGTATTTAAATACATTAGTGTAGTTAATTGTTTAAATAATATGTGGATTATTATTTAAATACTTTATAATTATTTACAATTGAAATGCTCTTCAAGTTATTTAAAATACTTGAAATATATCTAGAAAGTTTTCTTCAGCCGTTTAAAACCTGAAAATGTAGTACCCTCTACCCTCCCCCATTCATACAAAACAATAACTGAGGACTGCATTAATGTTTAAATTAGTAATAATATTCAATTTTGACAGATTATTTAAATGAAGTTTAAAAAAGTATTTAAATAATGAGCTTAAAATATTCTTTAATAAAATTTAAATAACGAATTGAAAACTTTTCGTATTAATTAAATAACTCAATTCAAAAGAGTTTTTGGGAGAGAGAGGGGTACTCCAAATCCGTAGAACTATAAATCGTGACTGCCTTGAAGTATTTAAATAATTTTGAAAACGCAACTTACTTTCTTCGGTTAACAGCAGATGAGTATACCAATTTCCAGCATGCAGAGTAGTGCAAAATAAGCACTTATATTTGAAGTTTTTAAAAATTATCAAGTTAATTGTTCAAAATTTAAATACTTAACCAATTATATAAATTCTTTATGTAAGTATTTAAATAATTCTGAGAGAGCTTCAATATCACCCAGTATACGAAGAAGTCTTATGATCTGGCTCCGCGCCCGTTTGTCAGCATTTTTCAATGAAGGACCAATCATATTATGACAAAAGTAGAAAATTTATGTTACCAGTGAAAAAATTACATTATTTAATTGTAAACCAGAAAGGTAGCTGTATAGAAGACCTGAGATTCCAACTTGTTTCTGTAATAACTCAAAAACGGTAAAAGATATCAAAAATGTTAAAGAGAGCAAAAGTGTTTAGAATGAAAAGATGCATACTTTTTACTCGAAAATATTTTTGATATCTTGCCGTTTTTGAGTTATTGTAAAAATAGTTTTAAAATAACGTTTGGATACGATGATATCGGTAGATATCAGATAAATCGTAATGTAGGAGACTTAGTACGACTAAACTACGAGTACATAAAAAAAAATTGTGATCAATCAGCAGTTCTTAATAGCTTTTCTCAATTTACTCTATAACGGAGTATCGTAGAAACAAAATGTATTAATGCAATATTGCAGAAAATTAAATTTTGAACAACTTTTATTTGGAATATATTGAAAAATCGGCAGTTTTCGACAGGTTGTTTTCCTTGCGATGAAAATATATTAAACTTATATTATGGAAAGTAAATTTCCAGCAGACAACTGTTTTTCAAAAAAATGTTTATGAAGCTGTACAATTATTTATTTAATTTGGTAAAAAATCTGGATATGAGGGCCACAAGCGAAACCAGGACGACAAGTAGTATAATTAAACCTTAAAACTTAAATTAAATAATTATATTTAAATAGGTAACAATGAAATAATATAAGGTTAAATTAAAATGGAAAATTGGGTTTAGTTACTTTTAAATTAAATTTGCCAACGAAAATTAAATAAACTCCAGTTGCATCCCTAAGTAAGTTTAAATTGTCGAGTGCCTTTTATTTCAAACTAAATTGCTTAATTTTTAAGTCGGGAAAATTCAATTTATTTTTAAAAGAAATTAAATTTATTAAGTAAGTAATTAATTTAAAGAGTAATTTTAAATTAGCGAAATAAATTGTGGCGAGTTCTGTTGGAGTCATCTCGAAATGTTCCAAAAGAAAATTTACATTTTCTTTCCATTTATTATTTTTTTTGTTTTCATCAACTTCTTCAAACGATAATTTATTGCCGTTTCACTTGTTATGCTTTTGGCGATTATTAAACTTTTAAAAAGCGATTAGAAGTATGATTTCTTAATTAAAAATAAATTCACCAAGTGACTTTGAATGATGTTCGCACGATAAGGTGGTAGATTATAGGGAATGAATTTTCCGAATAGCTTTCCGATGAAAATCTCGCGTTCAAAAGTGCAGTATCAGATCACGTACAGATTGGCTGCACGATATCTTCCGATGGTCAAATCATGATACCTCATGACGTTATTTAGGCAAATACGTGTCCTGCTTATTTATGTCAACCTTATTGATCCATTCTTGGACCCATACATCAAATTTCCATTACTAATAAAACTATTCTAAAAATTTATTTTTAGGAAAACTTCTTTTATTATTTATAACGTCAAATAGTAATTTGCTTTATATATCGTCGACATATTTTGACGTGTAGCATTAAAAATGCAATAATAAAAGAGAATGATAAGTACAAAATTATGGTCATTCTATTTTTATGTTTTCCCTCAAATATTAAATTATCTAATAGCGATAATCGTCACCCTAACGAGTCAGTTCTATAAATAGTATGAGATTTTCTTTTACAAATTGATTTGGCACTTTTTCATTTTAAAATTAATTTTATTACCAACGATTTGGCATATTAATAAGTTTAATTAAAATAATTCCCCCAATAAAAATCTCATTTCACTTGGAAAAGCTTCGACAAAGTAGGTACGTTAGAACCCTCATTGCTTATCTACTTAATCGTTTAAATAAATTATTAATCGGTGTTTTTAGTTGTAAACTGATTTTTATACTAAAATCGTTGCAAGTTAATCATTGCAGTGGAAATCAGAGCAGCAAACTTTGCCTATTTAGGACACAGCACCAAAAGCCGGGTTATACGTAAACTGTGCCCAATTTGTGTTGCTTTGCGCCGCAATTAAAAAAATGTTATTTCAAAAGTAAACTTTGGTAAGCAAAAATTCTTTGATCGACGGAAGTTAGCTCTGCCATTTTTGAAAATTACAAAAATAAAAAGTGTGCCAAATTGTGCTCAATTTGAATTGAGCTGCTTTGAGTCCAAAATATAAAAATGTTATTTTGAGAAATAAATTTTTTGTAAGCAAAAATTCATTTAAACGATGAAAATTTGCCCTGCATTTTTAAGAATTAGAAAATGAAAAGTGTGTTGCATTTGGCCCAAATTGTGCTGCTTTTTGCCACAAATAGAAAATTTTTTTTAAAAAATAAACTTTTGCAAGCAAAAATTCATTTCATTAAACATTTTGTAAGCGAAAATTTATTTAATCGATGGAAGTTAGCTCCACAATTTATTAAAATTACAAAAATTAAAATTGTGGCGCATTGTGACCAATTTGTGCTATTTTATGCCTTAAATAAAAAATGTTATTTTAAAAAATAAACTTTTTGTAAGTAAAAATTCATTTGATAAAATTTTTGTAAGCGAAAATTCATTTGAACAATAGAAGCTAGCTCTGCCATTTTTGAAAATAAAAAAATGAAATGTGTGCCAAATTATGCTAATTTATGCTCTTTGCCATAAATAAAATGTTATTTTGAAAATAAACATTTAGTAAGCAAAAATTCATTAAATTAGATCTGATGGAAGTTAGCCCTGCCATTTTGAAAATCACAAAACTTAAAATGTGCCAAGTTGTGCCTCAATTTATACTACTTTGTGTCATAAAATTAAAAAATGTATTTTGAAAAATAAACATTTTGTAACCAAAATTCATTTGATCGATGAAGTTAGCTCTGCAATTTTAAAATTAAAAATTAAAATGTGCAATTGCAATGGTTTTACATATTAATTAAATTTTTTTTGAAAAATATAACTTCTTGTAACCAAAATTCATTGGACCGATGGAAGTTAGCGCTGGCATTTTTAAAAATTACAGAACTTAAAAATGTGCTGCATTGTGCAATTTGTGTTGTTTTGTGCCGCAAATAAAAAATTTTAATTTGAAAATTAAATTTTTGTAAGCAAATATTCATTTGAACGATGAAAATTTGCCCTGCATTTTTAAAATTAAAAATGAAAATGTGTGCATTGTGCCTAATTTGTGCTGCTTTCTGCAACAAATAAAAAATTTTATTTTGAAAAATAAACTTTTTGTAAGCAAAATTCATTTATTAAACATTTTGTAAGCGAAAATTCATTTGATCGATGGAAGTTAGCTCTACAATTTATTAAAATTACAAAAATTAAAATTGTGGCGCATTGTGCCCAATTTGTGCTACTTTATGCCTTAAATAAAAAATGTTATTTTAAAAAATAAACTTTTTGTAAGCAAATATTCATTTGATAAAATTTTTGTAAGCGAAAATTCATTTGATCAATAGAAGTTAGCTCTGCCATTTTTGAAAATAAAAAAATGAAATGTGTGCCAAATTATGCTGAATTTGTGCTGCTTTGTGCCATAAATAAAAAAAAATTTTATTTTGAAAAATAAACATTTAGTAAGCAAAAATTCAGTTAACCGATGGAAGTTAGCCTGCTATTTTGAAAATCACAAAACTTAAAAATGTGACGCAGTGTGCCCAATTTGTACTACTTTGTGCCGCAAATTAAAAAAGTTATTTTGAAAAATAAACTTTTTGTAAGCAAAAATTCATTTGATCGATGGAAGTTAGCTCTACAATTTATTAAAATTACAAAATTAAAATTGTGGCGCATTGTGCCCAATTTATTCCTTAAATAAAAATTGTTATTTTAAAAATAAACTTTTGTAAGCAAAATTCATTTGATGAAATTTTGTAACGAAAATCATTTGATTGGAAGTTAGTCCTGCCATTTTGAAAATAAAAATGAAATGTGCCAAATTATGCTGAATTTGTGCTGCTTTGTGCCAAAATAAAAATTATTAGAAATAATCATTTATTTTGAAAAATAAACATTTATTAAGCAAAAATTCAGTTAACCGATGGAAGTTAGCCTCCATTTTTGAAAATCACAAAATTAAAATTGTGCGCAGTGCTAATTTGTCTACTTTGTGCCGCAAATTAAAAAGTTATTTTGAAAAATAAACTTTTGTAAGCAAAATTATTTTATTAAACTTTTTAACAAAATTCATTTGATCGATGGAAGTTAGCTCTGCCATTTTGAAAATTAAAAATGAAAAGTGTGCCAAATTTGCTAATTTGTCTCTTTAAATAAATTAAAAAATAATATTTTGAAAAATAAACTTTTGTAAGCAAAATTCATTGACCGATGGAAGTTAGCCTGCATTTTGAAAATTACAAAACTTAAAATGTCTGCATTGTGCTTAATTTGTGCTCTTTGTGCCGCAAATAAAAAAATTTATTTTGAAAATAAACTTTTGTAAGCAAAATTATTTTATTGAAGTTAGCCTCATTTTGAAATAAAAATAAAAAGTGTGCATCGTGCCAATTTGTGCTGCATTTTGCAAATTAATAAAAAATGTTATTTTGAAATTAAATTTTTAAGAAAACCTTTTGTAAGGAAAATTCATTTGATCGATGGAAGTTAGCTCTGCATTTTTAAAATTAAAAAAAAGTCTGCCAATTGTTCAATTTGTGTGCTTTTGTGCAATAAAAAAAAATTTATTTTGAAAAATAAACTTTTGAAACAAAAATTTTCGTCAATGAAGTTGCTCTGCATTTTGAATACAATATGCTATTGTGCCCAATTTGTGCTGTAAAATCGAAAAAATTTTAAAAATTTGAAAAAATCAACTTTTGTAGGCTAAAATTCATATGATCGATAAAAGTTAGCTCTGCCACCTTTGGAAATTAAAAAAATAGAATGTGTGCCAAATTGTGCTCAATTTGTGCTGCTTTTGTGCCGTTAAATAAAAAATTTATTTTGAAAAAACTTTTGTAAGCTAAAATTCATTTGATCGATGAAGTTACTTGCATTTTGAAATTACAAAAAAAATGTTGTCAATTGTGCTCAATTTGTGCTGCTTGTGCCGAAAATAAAAAATTTTATTTCGAAAAATAACCTTTTTAAGTAAAATTCATTTGATCGATAGAACTTTGAGAATTACAAAAAAATTTACTGAATTGTGCTCAATTTGTGCTGTTGTGCCGAAAATAAAAAATTTTTTTTTGAAAAAAACCTGTTTATAAGCGAAAATTTATTTAACCGATAAATGTTAGCCTTGCCATTTTTAAAAATTACAAAACTTAAAAATGTGCTGCATTGTGCCCAATTTGTGCTGTATTGTGCCAAAAATAAAAAAATGTTATTTTGAAAAGTACACTAGTAGTAAGCAAAAATTCATTTGATCAATGAAAGTGAGCCCTGCATTTTTGAGAGTTACAAAATTAAAAAGTGTGCCAAATTGTGCTCAATTTGTGTTCAATTAGTGCCAAAATTAAAAAAAATTTATTTTGAAAATAAACATTTATTAAGCAAAAATTTAGTTAACCGATGAAGTTAGTCCTGCCATTTTGAAAATCACAAAACTTAAAATGTACCGCAGTTGTGCCCAATTTGTGCTGCTTTGTGCCAAATATAAAAAAGTTATTTTGAAAAATAAACTTTTTGTAAACAAAAATTCATTTGATCAATGAAAGTTAGCCCTGTATTTATGAAAATTAAAAATGTGAAAAGTGTTCCAAATTGTGCTCAATTTGTGTTTAATTAGTGCCAAAAATAAAAAAAATTTATTTTGTAAAATAAACTTTTTGTAAACGAAAATTTATTTAACCGATGGAAGTTAGCCTTTCCATTTTTCAAAACTACGAAACTTAAAAATGTGCTGCGTTGTGCCCAATTTGTGCCCAGTTTATGCTGATTTGTGCCAAAATTTAAAACAAATTATTTTGTGAATTGCATAGCATGCGAAGTGAACAGCACGAAATTTTTTGAAAATTGTAAAAAAAAACTGTGCTCAATTGTGCTCAATGGTACTCAATTGTGCTGCTGTCTCGCAAACAAAAAAATTATATTTTGAAAGATAAAATTTTTGTTGCCTAACGTTCGTTAGATTAAACTTTTTGTAAGCGAGAATTGATTTGATCGATGCAAGTTAGCTCTGCCATTTTTAAAAATTAAAAAAATGAAAAGTTTGTCAAAATTGTACTCAATTTGTGCGCTTTGTGCCGCAAAAAAAAAACGTTAATTTGAAATCTAAAGTTTTGTAAGCAAAAATTCATTTGATCGATGAAGTTAGCTCTGCATTTACAAATACAAAAATAAAAATAGGTGCTCAATTGTGCTGAATTTGTGCTGGTTTGTGTCGCAATAAAAAAACGTTATTTTGAAAAATTAATTTTCTCTTTGATCGGTGAAAGTTAGCCCTGCATTTTCGAAAATGACAAAATAAAATGTCCAATTGTGCTCAATTTGTGATGTTTTGTGCCACAATGAAAAAACAGTTATTTTGAAAAGAAACTTTCAGTAAGCAAAATTCATTTCATTAAACTTTTGTAGGCGAAAATTCATTTGATCGATGGAAGTTAGCTCTGCCACTTTTGAAAATTAAAAATTGAAAAGTTTGTCAAAATTGTATCAATTTGTGCACTTGTCCCAAACAAAACGTTAATTTGAAATCTAAAGTTTAATTTGTGCTGCTAAGTGACAAAATAAAAAATCTTATTTTGAAAAATAAACTGTAAGCAAAAATTAATTTGATCGAGAGAAGTTTACCCCGCATTTGAGAAAATAATAAAAATAAAAATGTTCCGATTGAGCTCAAATTGTTCTATTTTGTGCCGTAAATAAAAAAATTTATTTTTAAAAATAAACATTTTGTAAGCGATTATTCATTTGATCGATAGAAGTTATCTCTGCCATTTTTAAAATTACAGAAATTAAAAATGTGTCGCATTGTGCCTAATTTGTGCTACTTTATGCCGCAAATAAAAAATGTTATTTTGAAAGATATACTTTTTGTAAGCAAAATTCATTTGATTAAACATTTTGTAGGCGAAAATTCATTTGATCGATGGAAGTTAGCTCTGCCATTTTTAAAATTACAAAACTTAAAATGCGCCACATTGTGCCCAATTTGTGCTTACTTGTGCCGCAAATAAAAAATGCTATTTTGAAAATAAACATTTTGTAAGCAAAAATACATTTGTTTAAACTTTTGTAAGTGAAAATTCATTTGATCGATGGAAGTTAGTTCTGCCATTTTGAAAATTACAAAATAAAAGTGTGTCAAATTGTGCTCAATTTATGCTACTTTGGGCGGTAAATAAATAAATTTTATTTAAAAAACCTTTTGTAAGCGAATATTCAATAGACCGATAGAAGTTAGCCCTGCCATTTTGAAAATACAAAACTTAAGAATGTACCGCATTGTGCCCAATTTGTGCTGTATTGAGCCGCAAATAAAAAAAAATTTATTTTGAAAACTAAACTTTTTGTAAACAAAAATGCATTTGAGCGATGGACTTAGCCTGCTCTTTTAGAATTACCAAACAGGAAGTGTGCCGAATTGTGCTCAATTTGCGCTGTTTGACACCGAGAATAAAGAAATTCTATTTTGAAAAAATTATTTTAGAATTAATATTTTGGCTTCAAAATTAGTTTGATCGATGGAAGTTAGCACTGACACTTTTAAACTTACAAAATTAAAATATATCCTGAGTTGCGCTGAAATTTGTACTGCTTTGTACCGTAAATAAAAAATTTTATTTTAAAAATTTGAAAATAAAATTTTTGTTGCCATAAATTCAATTATTTTAAAAATAAAATTTTCTTCCCAAAAAATTCATTTGATCGCTGGAAGTTAACCTTACCATTTATGATAATTCCAAAAATGAAAAATGTGTTCAATTGTGCTCAATTTGTGCTGCTATGTGACGCAAATAACAAAATTATATTTTGAAAGATAAAATTTTTGTTGCCAAAAATTCAATTAATCAATGAACGTTAGCTTTGACGTTTTTTAAACTTACAAAAATTAAAATATATTCTCGGTTGTGCTCAATTTTTCCGGATTTGCGCCGTAAATTAATTTTTTTTTTTAATTTGGAAAATAAAATTTTAGTTGCCAAAAACTCAATTATGCAATGAAAGTTAGCCCTGACATTTTTAAAAATTTCAAAAATAAAAAGTTTTTTCTATTGTGCTCAATTAGTGCTGTTTTGTGCCGTAAAATCAAAAAAAAATTTTAATTAAAAAATAGTATTTTTGCAGCTAAAACTTCATGTGATTGATGGAAAGTTAACACTGCCATTTTTGAAAATTGCCAAAATTAAACGTGTTGCACTATGTACAATTTGTGCTGCTTTGTCATAAATAAAAAAATTAATTTAAAAAATTAAATTCCAAAATTAAAAATGTGCTCAATTGTGTGAAATTTGTGCTGATTTTTGCCGCAATTAAAAGATGTTTATTTTGAAAAGTAAACTTTTCGTAAGTAAAAATTCATTTGATCGATGAAGTTTACCATGCCATTTTTGAAAATTGTAAAAATGAAAAGTGTGCTCAATTGTGTTGAATTTGTCCTGCTTTGTGCCGTGATATAAATTAAATTTTGAAAAATAAAATTTTTGCTGTCAAAAATTCATTTATTCGATGGAAGTTAGCTCTGATATTTTTGAAAACTACAAAAATAAAATTTTTGCTTAATTGTGCCCAGTTTGTGCTGCTTTGTGCAGTAAATTAAAAATTTTATTTTAAAAAATAAAATTTTTGTTGCCAAAAATTCATTTGTTCGATGGAAGTTAGCCTTGCCATTTATAAGACTTACAAAAATGAAAAGTTTGCTCAATTTGGCTCAATTTGTGCTACTTTGTGCCGCAAATAACAAAATTTTAATTTGAAAAATTAACTTTTCGTGAGAAAAAATTTATTTATTCGATGGAATTTGGCCCTAAATTTTTGAAAATTACAAAAATAAAATTTGTGCTCAATTGTGCTCAGTTTGCATTGCTTTGTGCCGTAAATTAAAAAATTTTATTTTGAATTATAAAAATTATGTTGCCAAAAATTCATTTGTTTGATGGAAGTTAGCCTTGCCATTTATAAAAATTACAAAAATGAAAAGTGTGCTCAATTTGTGCTACTTTGTGCCGCAAATAAAAAAATTTTAATTTGAAAAATAAACTTTTCGTAAGTAAAAATTCATTTGATTGATGAAGAAAGCCCTGCTACTTTTGAAAATTACAAAAATATAATGTACTCAATTATGCTCAATTTGTGCTGATTTTGCCGCAAATAACAAAATTTTAATTTGAAAATACACTTTTCGTAAGTAAAATTCATTGATTGATGAAGAAAGCCCTGCTACTTTTGAAAATTACAAAATAAAAAGTACTCAATTGTGCTCAATTTGTGCTACTTTGTGCCGCAAATAACAAAATTTTAATTTGAAAAATTAACTTTTCGTAAGAAAAAATTCATTTATTCGATGGAAGTTGGCCCTAAAATTTTGAAAATTACAAAAATAAAATTTGTGCTCAATTGTGCTCAGTTTGCGTTGCTTTGTGCCGTAAATTAAAGAATTTTATTTTGAATCATAAAAATTATGTTGCCAAAAATTCATTTGTTTGATGGAAGTTAGCCTTGCCATTTATAAAAATTACAAAAATAAAAGTGTGCTCAATTTGTGCTACTTTGTGCCGCAAATAAAAAAATTTTAATTTAAAAATAAACTTTTCGTAAGTAAAAATTCATTTGATTGATGAAGAAAGCCCTGCTACTTTTGAAAATTACATAAATAAAAGTACTCAATTGTGCTTAATTTGTGCTGATTTTGCCGCAAATAACAAAATTTTAATTTGAAAAATAAACTTTTCGTAAGTAAAAATTTATTGATTGATGAAGAAAGCCCTGCTACTTTTGAAAATTACAAAAATAAAAAGTACTCAATTGTGCTCAATTTGTGCTACTTTGTGCCGCAAATAACAAAATTTTAATTTGAAAATTAACTTTTCGTAAGCAAAAATTCATTTATTCGATGGAAGTTAGCTCTAACGTTTTTAAAAATTACAAAATAAAATTTGTGCTCAATTGTGCTCAGTTTGCGTTGCTTTGTGCCGTAAATTACAAAATTTTATTTTAAATCATAAAATTATGTTGCCAAAAATTCATTTGTTTGATGGAAGTTAGCCTTGCTATTTATAAAATTACAAAATTAAAAGTGTGCTCAATTTATGCTACTTTGTGTCGCAAATAAAAAAATTTAATTTGAAAAACAAACTTTTCGTAAGTAAAAATTTACTTGATTGATGACGAAAGCCCTGCTACTTTTGAAAATTACAAAAATAAAAAGTACTCAATTGTGCTTAATTTGTGCTGATTTTTGCCGCAAATAACAAAATTTTAATTTGAAAATACACTTTTCGTAAGTAAAAATTCATTGATTAATGAAGAAAGCCCTGCTACTTTTGAAAATTACAAAAATAAAATGTATTCAATTGTGCTCAATTTGTGCTACTTTGTGCCGCAAATAACAAAATTTTAATTTGAAAATTAACTTTTCGTAAGCAAAATTCATTTATTCGATGGAAGTTAGCTCTAACGTTTTTAAAATTACAAAATAAAATTTGTGCTCAATTGTGTTCAGTTTGCGTTGCTTTGTGCCGTAAATTAAAAAATTTTATTTTGAATTATAAAAATTATGTTGCCAAAAATTCATTTGTTCGATGGAAGTTAGCCTTGCCATTTATAAAAATTACAAAAATGAAAAGTGTGCTCAATTTGTGCTACTTTGTGCCGCAAATAAAAAAATTTTAATTTAAAAATAAACTTTTCGTAAGTAAAAATTCATTTGATTGATGAAGAAAGCCCTGCTACTTTTGAAAATTACAAAAATAAAAAGTACTCAATTGTGCTTAATTTGTGCTGATTTTGCCGCAAATAACAAAATTTTAATTTGAAAAATAAACTTTTCGTAAGTAAAAATTCATTTGATTGATGAAGAAAGCCCTGCTACTTTTGAAAATTACATAAATAAAAGTTCTCAATTTGGCTCAATTTGTGCTACTTTGTGCTTCAAATAACAAAATTTTAATTTGAAAAATAAACTTTTCGTAAGTAAAAATTCATTTGATTGATGAAGAAAGCCCTGGTACTTTTGAAAATTACAAAAATAAAATTTTTGCTTAATTGTGCCCAGTTTGTGCTGCTTTGTGCCGTACATTAAAGAATTTTATTTTAAAAAATAAAATTTTTGTTGCCAAAAATTCATTTGTTCGATGGAAGTTAGCCTTGCCATTTATAAGACTTACAAAAATGAAAAGTTTGCTCAATTTGGCTCAATTTGTGCTACTTTGTGCCGCAAATAACAAAATTTTAATTTGAAAAATTAACTTTTCGTGAGAAAAAATTTATTTATTCGATGGAAGTTAGCTCTAAAGTTTATAAAATTACAAAAATAATATTTGTGCTCAATTGTGCTTAGTTTGCGTTGCTTTGTGCCGTAAACTAAAAATTTTATTTTGAATCATAACATTTATGTTGCCAAAAATTAATTTGTTTGATGGAAGTTAACTTAGCCATTTATAAAAATTACAAAAATGAAAATCGTGCTCAATTTGGCTCAATTTGTGCTACTTTGTGCCGCAAATAAAAAATTTTAATTTGAAAAATAAACTTTTCGTAAGTAAAAATTCATTTGATTGATGAAGAAAGCCCTGCTACTTTTGAAAATTACAAAAATAAAATGTACTCAATTGTGCTCAATTTGTGCTACTTTGTGCCGCAAATAACAAAATTTTAATTTGAAAAATTAACTTTTCGTAAGAAAAAATTTATTTATTCGATGGAAGTTGGCCCTAAAATTTTGAAAATTACAAAAATAAAATTTGTGCTCAATTGTGCTCAGTTTGCGTTGCTTTGTGCGGCAAATTAAAGAATTTTTATTTGACTCATAAAATTTTTGTTGCCAAAAATTCATTTGTTCGATGGAAGTTAGCCTTGCCATTTATAAAAATTACAAAAAGAAAATTGTGCTCAATTTGGCTCAATTTGTGCTACTTTGTGCCGCAAATAAAAAATTTTAATTTGAAAAATAAACTTTGTAAAAACTCATTTGATTGATGAAGAAAGCCCTGCTACTTTTGAAAATTACAAAAATAAAAAGTAATCAATTGTGCTCAATTTGTGCTAAAAATTTTAAATTGAAAAATAAATTTTTCGTAAGTAAAATTCATTTGATAGATAAAAAGTTAGCCCTACCTTTTATGAAAATTACAAAAATAAAAATTGTGCTGAATTCTAGAAATGATAATTTGTGCTGCTTTGTGCAATAAATTTTAAAAATTAAACAAAGTCCCAATTAAAAAAGCTCCTTTTAAGAGGGGATGCTTATTTGTTTCTCTCAACCTTTTTCAAAATTTTTATAATTTAAGGCTACAATGAAATTTAAAAAAATAAAATTAATATCAACTCTAAATAAATTGTTGTTGTAACTAAAAATGTACGGGGGGAGGGGATCAGGGTGTGAACTTTAATGTCACCTAAATTTATTCACTTTACAAATGGAAGATACGGTTCTGTTGCTCGGTGGCCACTTTTGACGAGAAAGGTTTGATAACCTAAATTAATCACGTGGCGCACTAACATCGTCGCTTTCATTTTAAGCTCAAAAGTATGGTACCGCAGTTTCTCCGTAACGCAACTAACATAGCCTTCGGAAAACAGAGAATAATCTTTTCGATGTCTTCGTGACCTGACATCTTCAAAAATTACCTCAAGATTGTAGAAGATAATCCAGCGTCGGACACTTTGGTTACCGATAGCATTAGGTGGGATAAGTATCTCAAGCACACAACAATGTACCATCGAATTAGCGAGAAATATTGTCGTTTCAACCTCATCTCTTTTCAATGCTTCCGTTTTGAAGATTCTGTGACCATTAATAATGACTGGATGGGTAGTTTCCACCCTGTATAGTACTTATATCCCTTAATGCATTAACTTGACAATGCGTTGCAAACGTTGCAAATTATAAGATACGGATCTGCTGGTTAGTAAATACGGCGGTACTCTATTGATTTGTTTTAAGTGCGAGGACGTGAGTTTTTGTTTAATTTGGGCTTAAATGAGGCGATATTTTGGGGTTGAATTTGACCCCGGAGTTAAATAAAGCAAACAAATTAATTTTGGTTAAGTTATAAAAAATATACATATAAACTGGTGCGGTTGCACCAATAAAGCTCTCTCATTCAATAAAATTAAAGAAATAAATTTTGCGAGTTACTTTTCATCCCCGCATTGTATTGCATTGGTTAGTTTAGACAATTTGTTTCTATTAAAATCAAATAAAAGTTGGAGTTAGCCGTTTATGATCGATAAATTATAATTTGAAATGGGAGAATTGTGTGCAGTTGCAACGTCGTTGTACGTACGTAATATTTAAATGTGAAGGTATAACGGAAAACCTAAGCATAGACATACTCGTATTTCACTACAAAAGCAATTTGAATGCAAAACGTTCGACTACATTAAATTTTTCTATATGCTCTAAAGCTCTCTCACATCGATCCATGGATGTGTAATTTATTAACGCTACGCTAACACGTTCTGACTAGCGTCAAAGATTTTCCGTTTAAGAGTGTCGACTTCCGATCAGGTTTTTACAATTTTTTTCAAACAAACTTTACTTCAACTTTTCTTTCCATTATGTAAAATACCTAAAGAATTTGTCTAAGACCAATGACGCGTGCGACGTCAATTGATCGATGAGAGTAATTTATTGCTTATTTGTTTCTGTTTAACATATTTATGAAAGATTTTCATAAAAGATATCTGTTGCTATTTGAAAAATTATCCCACGAAATTGATTCCCGCCTGCAATTCTTTTCGTGATTTATACGAGAGAACAACTTTATTTCGTGTATACCATGCTTTGTCGTTGAACTAACTTACAAGATTGCATTTCGTATCAATTTGTCTGGATTCGTTTCGATCCTCCCGTGAAATATTTACTCGACGAACCAAACACGAACTTGGCGCTTTTTTGACGTTTTGTAAATTATTTTAAGGTTTATGTGACTGCTTATTATCGGCACGAACATAACACCGCAACTTTGTTTCTTTATTAAAAAATTTTCTCATTTAAACGCCGTGCTTCCGATCGATACTTTACGTTAGCACGTCGAAACAATAGGCCAAGGACTTCCAGGAGATGCGTCAAGATTTTCCGGCTTAGTGTGTAAGTAACAAATCTTCTCGCCCTCGTTAAATTATTATTTTTCATTCAAGCAGACTTTTCGAATAGTTACAAGGTGACTTTGGAAAAACTTTTATGCTTCATGTCTTTGCAGATTTAGATAAAATTTTGAATCATTGCAGTGGGTCAATTCTCTATACGTGTTAAAAGCCCATGTAGCTTTTGAACAGCGTAGGATAATATCGAACACAAAGTCGAAGCTCGCGTTCCGAAAAAAAAATTGCCCCACGTTGGGTGTTAAAACTGCAAAATCTTGCAAAAACACGTAATTGACGATTCCGTAAAAAACATCATAAAGAATTAGCCCCATGTTGGGTGCCATTACTTACAACTGGAAAACCTCACTTAAGATCAATACAATTTCTGAACTTAATTTTTAAATTCACATATTAAGTAACAAATTCAGTGATTTTAAAGGTTGAAACAGAAAATAATAAGCCCCACGTTGGATGCCATTGCGAACAATGGGAAAATTTCACTATTGCAAAAACGTTAAATTCAATATGAATATGTGAACCTAATTTCTAAATTAACAAAGATTTTCGCTTACAAAAAGTTTAATTAAATGAATTTTTGCTTACAGAAAGTTATTTTTTCAAAATAACGTGTTTTTTCATTGTGGCACAAATCAACACAAATTGAGCACAATTGGGCACGTTTTTAATTTTTGTCATTTTCGAAAATGCAGGGCTAACTTTTACCGATAAAATGAATTTTCGCTTATAAAAAGTTTAATTAAATGAATTTTTGCTTACAGAAAGTTATTTTTTCAAAATAACGTGTTTTTTCATTGTGGCACAAATCAACACAAATTGAGCACAATTGGGCACGTTTTTATTTTGTCATTTTCGAAAATGCAGGGCTAACTTTTATCGATCAAATGAATTTTTGCTTACAAAAAGGTTACTTAAATGAATTTTTGCTTACAGAAATTTTTTTTTCAAAATAACATGTTTTTTCATTGTGGCACAAAACAACACAAATTGAGCACAATTGCACGTTTTAATTTTGTCATTTCGAAAATGCAGGGCTAACTTTCATCGATAAAATGAATTTTCGCTTATAAAAGTTTAATTAAATGAATTTTGCTTACAGAAAGTTAGTTTTTCAAAATAACGTGTTTTTCATTGTGGCACAAAACAACACAAATTAAAATTGGGTTTATTTTGTCATTTCGAAAATGCGGGCTAACTTTCATCGATAAAATGAATTTTCGCTTATAAAAGTTTAATTAAATGAATTTTTGCTTACAGAAATTTTTTTTTCAAAATAACATGTTTTTTCATTGTGGTACAAAATAGCACAAATTGAGCACGATTAGGCACATTTTTAATTTGTCATTTTCGAAAATGCAGGGCTAACTTTCACCGATCAAATGAATTTTCTCTTATAAAAAGTGTAATTAAATGAATTTTTGCTTACAAAAAGTGTATGTTTTACGTTTTTTTGTTTGCGACGCAAAACAGCACAAATTAAGCACAATTTGTCACACTTTTCATTTTTCAATTTTCAAAATGACAGAGCTAACTTTTATTGGTCAAATCAATTCTCGCTTACAAAAAGTTTAATCTAACGAATATTAGGCAACAAAAATTTTATTTTTCAAAATTTAATTTTTTTTTGCATGACAGCAGTACAATTGCGTACAATTGAGCACAATTGAGCACATTTTCCTTTTTTACAATTTTCAAAAATGTCCGTGCTATTCACTTCACATGCTATGCAATTAACAAAATAATTTTTTTTAAATTTTTGCACAAAGCAGCACAAATTGCGCACAATACAGCACATTTTTAATTTTTGTAATTTTCAAAAATGGCAAGGCTAAATTCCATCGGTTAAATGAATTTTCGCTTACAAAAGTTTATTTTCAAAATAAATTTTTTTATTTTGACACTAATTGAACACAAATTGAGCACAATTTGGCACACTTTTAATTTTTGTAATTCTCAAAAATGCAGGGCTCCCTTTCATTGATCAAATGAATTTTTGCTTACTACCAGTTTACTTTTTAAAACAACATTTTTTAATTTTTGGCGCAATACAGCACAAATTGGGCACAATGCAGCATATTTTTAAGTTTTGTAATTTTTAAAAATGGCAGGGCTAACTAACATTCATCGGCCAAATGAATTTTCGCTTACAAACAGGTTTTTTTTTAAATAAAATTTTTTTATTTTCGGTGCCAAGCAGCACAAACTGAGCACAATTCAGTAAACTTTTTTTTGTAATTTTCAAAAGTGCAGGGCTAACTTCTATCGATTAAATGAATTTTTACTTAAAAAAGGTTATTTTCAAAATAAAATTTTTTTTTCCGTGCCAAGCAATACAAATTGGGCACAAGTGTGGCACATTTTTAAGTTTTGTAATTTTTAAAATTGGTATGGCTAACTTCCATCGGTCAAATAAATTTTCGCTTACAAAAAATCTCACTTTTGATTTATGTAATTCTCAAAAACGCAGAGTTAACTTCCATCGATCAAATGAATTTTTACATACAAAAAGGTTATTTTTCAAAATAAGATTTATTATTTTCGGCACTTAGCAGCACAAATTAGGCACAATGCAGCACATTTTTAAGTATTGTAATTTAAACAAATAGCAGAGGTAACTTCCATCAATGAAATGAATTTTTGACAAAATGTTTATTTTTCAAAATAAATTTTTTTTATTTACGGCACAAAGCAGCGCAAATTGAGCACAATTATATACAATTTTAATTTTTTTCATTTTCAAAAATGGCAGAGCTAACTTCCATCGATCAAATGAATTTTTGCTTACAAAAAGTTTATTTTTCAAAATAACTTTTTTTAATTTGCGGCACAAAGTAGTACAAATTGGGCACACTGCGGCACATTTTTAAGTTTTGTGATTTTTAAAAATGGTAAACAATTTGGTGACAAATCAACTGACAACTCGATTTTAAAAGGTTGAATAATGAAAAATAGGCCCCACGTTGGATGACATTACGAACAATGGGAAAAAATTACTAATGCAAAATCGTCAAATTAATATAAATATGTGAACTTAATTTCTAAATTGACAAAAATTAATAAACAATTTGTCGATAAATTATTAAGTGATAACCTGATTTCAACGGTTGAAACAATAAAGAATAGGTCCCACGTTGGGTGCCCTTACACACTACTGGAAAACATTACGATTACAAAATCGTTAAGCGCAGTGCAAATATGTGAACTTTACTTTAAATTGAGAAAGATTAATAAAGAATTTGTCGACAACTTAAGCGATAACTTAATTTTAAAGGTTGAAACAATAAAAAATAGGCCCCACGTTGGGTGCCCTTACACACAACTAGAAAACCACACGATTACAAAATTTTTAAGCACAATGCAAATATTTGAACTTAATTTTTAAATTCACAAAGACTTGTAAACAATTTGTCGACAAATTAAGTGATAACTCAATTTTAAAAGTTGAAACAATAAAAAATAGGCTCCACGTTGGATACCATCACGAACAATAGAAAAAAATCACTATTGCAAAATCGTTAAATTTAATATGAATATATAAACTTAATTTGTAAATTGACAATAATTAATAAACAATTTTTCGATAAATTATTAAGTGATAGCCTGGTTTCAACGGTTGAAACAATAAAAAATAGGTCCCACGTTGGGTGCCCTTACACACAACTGGAAAATTTCGTGATTACAAAATCTTTCAGTGCAAGGCAAATATGTGAACTTAATTTTTAAATTCACAAAGATTTGTAAACAATTTGTCAACAAATTAAGTAATAACTCGATTATAGAGGTTGAAACAAAAAAAATAGGCCCCACGTTGGATGCCATCACGAACAACGGGAAAGTTTCACTATTTCAAAACCGTCAAATTTAATAACAATATGTGAACTTAATTTCTAAATTGACAAAAATTAATAAACAATTTGTCGATAAATTATTAAGTGATAACCTGATTTCGACGGTTGAAACAATAAAGAGTAGGTCTCACGTTGGGTGCCCTTACACACAACTGGAAAACCTCGTGATTACAAAATCTTTAAGCACATTGCAAATTTGTAAACAATTTGTCGAAAAATTAAGTGATAACGCGATTTTAGAGGTTGATACAATAAAAAATAGGCCCCACGTTGGATTCCATTACGAACAATAGAAGAAAATCACTATTGCAAAATCGTCAAATTTAATATGAATATATAAACTTAATTTGTAAATTGACAATAATTAATAAACAATTTTTCGATAAATTATCAAGTGATAATGATTTCAACGGTTGAGACAATAAAAAATAGGTCCCACGTTGGGTGCCCTTACACACAACTGGAAAACTTCGTGATTACAAAATCTTTTAGCGCAATGCAAATATGCGAACCTAATTTTTAAATTCACAAAGATTTGTAAACAATTTGTCGAAAAATTAAGTGATAACGCGATTTTAGAGGTTGAAATAATAAAAAATAGGCCCCACGTTGGATTCTATTACGAACAATAGAAAACAATCACTATTGCAAAATTGTCAAATTTAATACGAATATGTGAACTTAATTTCTAAATTGACAAAAATTAATAAACAGTTTGTCGATAAATTATTAAGTGGTACCTTATTTCAATGGTTGAAACAATTAAGAATAGGTCCCACGTTGGGTGCCCTTACACACAACTAGAAAACCTCGTGATTACAAATTCTTTCAGCGCAATGCAAATATGTAAATTTAAATTTTTTAAATTCACAAAGATTTGAATACAATTTGTCGACAAATAAAGTGAAAACTCAATTTAAAGGTTGAAACAATAAAAATAGGCTCCACGTTGGATAGCATTACGAACAATGGGAAAAAATCACTATTGCAAAATCTTCAAATTTAATATGAATATGTAAACTTAATTTCTAGATTGACAAATATTAATAAACAATTTGTCGATAAATTATTAAGTGATAACCTGATTTCAACGGTTGAAACAATAAAGAATAGGTCACACGTTGGGTGCCCTTACACACAACTGAAAACCGCACGATTACAAAATCTTTAAGCACAATGCAAATATGTGAACTTAATTTTTAAATTCACAAAGATTTGTAAACAATTTGTGGACAACTTAAGCGATAACTTGATTTTAAAGGTTGAAACAATAAAAAATAGGCCCCACGTTGGGTGCCCTTATACGCAACTGTAAAAGCTTCCGATTATAAAATCATTAGGTGCAATGCAAATATGTGAACTTAATTTTTAAATTAACAAAAATTAATAAACAATCTATTGCAATTTATTAAGTGATAACCTGATTTCAATGGCTAAAGCAATAAAAAAAATAGGCCCCACTTTGGGTGCCATTATAAACAATCAGAAAACCTTTAGATTACAAAATTAGCTAGTGCAATGTGAATATTTGAACATGATTTTTAATTAACATAGATTAATAAATAATTTGTGGACAAATTATTAAATGATACTTCTACTTCAAAGATTAAAATGTTAAAATAACGGCCCCACGTTGGGTGCCACAACTGGTAAACCTAACAATTGCAAAACCGTCAAGTGCAATGTGAAAATCGAGGGGTTAACCGCTGGTGAAGTTTTTTGTACACATCTCATGAAGTACATGAAGTACTTCACGTGAAACATCCTCCAGTGCCTCTGCTACGGTAGATCTTCAATTTACTTCTGATAAAAAATAAACTACTCAATTCGGGGGGTCTAGGGGGCGTGGAACACCCTCCAGTGCCTCTGCAACGGGAGATCTTCAGTTTACTTCTGATAAAAATAAACTATTTAATCCGGGGGGTCTGGGGTGTGGAACACCCTCCAGTGCACAAATTTTGGAATGAAAAACATTGCAGAACATTGCAGAACATGCAGAACCCCCAGACCGAGTAGTTTACTTTTTATCAGAAGTAAACTGAAGATCTCCGTTGTAGAGGCACTGGAGGGTGTTCCACACCCCCCAGACTCCCCGGTTTAAATAATTTATTTTTATTAAAAGTGAATATTTAAGCATATCTCAAGTTTATTAAAATTAGCTATGGTCAAGTAAATGTGTTTAATTCGTAATTTGACAATTAATTATAAATTGAGTAATTATAAATTCCTGAATTATATGAAGTATGAAGTATGCAGAATTATCATGAATTACGTGAAGTGTGAAGTTAATTGTACACGATTTCCTCTAGCGGTTGACCCTTCGGTGAAAATATAAACTCATTTCTAAACTGAGTTTGCCGCATACCGGCAATGTGAATATTTGAACGTAAATTTAAATTAACAAAAATTAGTAAATAATTTGTGGACAAATTATTAATTGATAACTCAATTTCAAAAGTTGAATCAATAAAATATTAGTCCCACGTTGGGTACTATCGCATACAACCGGAAAACCACAATTGCAAAATCGTTAAGTGCAATGTCAAAATATGAACTTAATTTCTAATTTCTCAAAGATTAATAAACAATTTTTTAGTGATAACTTGATTTCAAAGGTTAAAGGCATAAAAATTCGGCCCCACGTTGAGTGCCATCACACACAACTGGAAAACCTCAAGGTTACAAAATTGTAAAAGACAATATACTTCTGCCTTTCCAGTTTTACAGAATCAAAAAACAGAACATTAAATGTTTAGAAAAGTCTTTATAATGTCGCTATACTGGGAGCTACTTTATACTCAACCCCCTTTTTTAAACCCCTATTTTAAGTTTTTGATGTTGATATCATTGAAGGATAGAAAAACAACATATAACACTGCAAAGACTTCCTTCCATTGTACTTTCTCATTTTCTTCACTCCGAGGTCCCGCATCCCGACAGTGCTAGGTATAACCGACAGCCCTTAGGCGGTCACTTGACCTCCAAAGCTCGGAGACGGTCATAGATAGAAAAAGAATCAAAAAAATAACTTTTTTATGTCGACTCCTCCCGGGGTCGAACCGAGTGCCTTAGAATCGGTAATCGATCGCTCTAATTACTAGGTAAATGACCGCCACCAGAAGATAAATTCTAAAAAATTAATTTAATTTATTGTTTTATTGTTTTTTTTTAGATAGGAAAAAGAGTAAATAAAATCAGCGATAAAACAGGTGAAATGTACACAGAGACTTCCTCGGTGGAAATGCTAAGCTCTCGATTAGCACCTTGAAGTGTTGCTTTGAAAGATGACACTCCACGTGTCTGCAGTTGAAAAAGCCAATTTGTAATTGTAATTGTAAAAGCAAATTTATCGACTTTCTGTTGAAAAAGAGAATTTTATACGCCCCAATTAGCGTAACGCGAGTCGTCCTGATAATTAAAAATTAATAAAAGAAATTAAAACATTAAACAAAAAAGGCAGAAAAGTTACAATAATAAGCTTTCGCGAATCTTGTAATAATTTATTCGCAAAAATACGAAACTCTTAATTTTTATTCAAAACTTGTGAAACATGAAATAGAGAGATCACAACTTTTAAAATTTTGTTTCTTTTGTGTAGCCGCGATAATTTTATTTAAACGTTAAAATTTTACACTTTGGTAAATATAGTCGAAAAGTTTAATGGAAATTATATTTTCGATTGTTAGTGTCAGAGACAGGAACGACGTTTGTTTTCCACCCCAGCGACTCCATTAAATAACTCAGAGATAACAAGAAACCGATATTATCGCTTTTCGCGGACGTTAATTGTAGCTGTTAATTTTAAAATCCTAATTGGTACTACACACTAACCATTTTTGTTTTCCTCTGTCTGATTTCTAATTTGATGAGCAGATTAGCGCGCGCGCGCCCTCTCTTAATCGGCACTGTAAATAACGTCGACTTAATTTAAATGTTTATTTAAGTTTTAAATTAGTTTAGTTTCGCTAACTTGAAGAATTTGCGTCAGTAATTTTTAAGGTAAACAGGCAACGCTTTGTGTTCGTTGTTATGCGAAACTCGAATTGGTGTAAAATTTTATGGTCAAATTTCTTATGAACTTACGTTAAACAACCAAAAATTATATTAGGGTGAACTTTTTGTCTTAAAAGCTTCGCGTTTTCATTTTATGTCGTTTTTATCAATAAAACATGTCAATATGCGTCTTTGGAAATAAATTTGTTGCGAGTCAAGTTGACAACGTTTACATTTTCATGACTTGCGTTGTTGTTATAGCTTAGGGTGTATTTAAAATGCAAATTTACAATCCACTACAAATTTTTGTATATCATTTGGAATTTTAATAAAACTTTTACCGATGACAATTCTAACATATTTTTTGTTTGTTGCAGATATGAAATGGTTTTTGCTTCGCATTTTCATTGGTGAGTTTACTCTTGCTATTTTTTTACGCCATTATTTGAATATTTCGAATTTCATTACATAATATGTATGAAAGCTCCACTTCGTAGCTTTCGAATGACGGCACAACAAACTTTCTGTCTCAATAAACACCGGAGTTATTTGAATTTAAAAATAAAATCGGGCAATCCTCTAACCTACTTAAATAATTGAATATATCTAAGTGTAGAGGGTTAACTTTAACATTATTACTATTAAAAATTAATTAAAAACCCCGTACATATCCCCATGTCAGTTTTTGGAAGGATAAAATAAGAAATATTAATTGTAGTGGCGCCCAACGTGGGCGCACAAGCACTTTTAAATTGAAACTTTATCTTATATTTGAGGTTTTTTTAAATTTATTATTATAACTTTAATTTTCCTGTACCAAAATTGGCGCCCAACCGTGGGGCCTGAACATAAAATATAAGTGCAAAAGTAATATTGTAATTATTTTCAAATTCAACCTTTACAAAAAATTAGTCTGCAGTGTCTAAAAATTAAAAATTTCAACTTTTATTTTATTTTGATAATTATTGGCGCCCACCGTGGGGCCTGCAACATAAAATATAAGTGCAAAAATAATATTGTAATTATTTTCAAATTCAACCTTTACAAAAAGATTAGTCTGCAGTGTCTAAAAATTAAAAATTGAAATTTTTATTTTATTTTGATAATTATTGGCGCCCACCGTGGGGCCTGCAACATAAAATATAAGTGCTAAAATAATATTGTAATTATTTTTAAATTCAAGCTTTACAAACAGATTAGTCTGCAGTGTCTAAAAATTAAAAATTTCAACTTTTATTTTATTTTGATAATTATTGTAAAAGTATTGGCGCCCAACCGTGGGGCCTGAAGCATAAAATATAAGTGCAAAAATAAAATTGTAATTATTTTTAACTTCAAGCTTTACAAAAAGATTAGTCTGCAGTGTCTAAAAATTAAAAATTTCAGAACCATGATTTTTTAAAATTCATTTGCATTTAATTTTTTTTTATACGTTTCAAGCCCAAAAACCTCAGTTTACAGTATTGTCGGGCAGCTAACCGGGTGGTTGATATCAGATAGAAAAGTTTGTGAGATATAAATGCAAAAATAGCTTACGCTAAAACGCATGGTTTTCCAAAACTACAGGTTTAATTGACATTTAGCATTATTATCGTAAATGGCTTTTGAACTTAAGCTATTAGTATCATTAAAAGCTATTAGCCGATAATGCAATTCTGCGACACAATGCAGAGTACAATCAAAATAATATTTTTTTTTAATTGTAATCAAATTATAGTTAATTACATTGTAAACAATGACATTTCACAAAAATTCACCCTAACTCAGTAGAAGAGAAAAGTTTACGATTGAAAATGAATAAATATTGTAAGTTTCACTTATTGTGATTTATTTTCAGATAGTGGTAACTTTCTCGAAAAGCTCATTGGTCTTAACTGATTTTTTGTCATTGTGTTTTACTCATTTCACCTGGCGCCCAGCAAAACAATAATTTTATTTTTCCATAACATTTCTACATAATTGATCAGTAGTTAATGTTTTGCTTACCAATACTTAAGCTCTGTAAAGTACCCCCCCCCCCATTCAACACCCTAAACTTGCATTCCAGATATCCGCTTAGGCGTTGCTATAGCGACGTAGATATTAATAATCTTTATAAAGCGGTATTGCAAATATAAATGTAGCTATTTACTTCGGTATTTTATTGCTTGACCCGATTGAGAAGTTGGGGGGGGGGGCAGTATAATATAATATCATTATTTCTAAAAAAAATTACGGCAGCGTTACAAAATCTCTGCATAATTTGTAGTCGCTTGTTTCGCATCTAGATGCATTTGCACTGGGGGGGGGGTCCTTCATGCCCCCGTACTTCCGGTCTATGAAGTTTATTTTAATCAGAAGTTAATTAAAGATTGCATAATATATGCTTGGTGACGTAATATTTTTAATTGTTTCTGCGTAATCAGTGACTATTACAAAATCTTATTACATGACAGGACAGTGGCGGAACAGCACTAATTAATTTAGTTCAGTAGGTACAAATAATGTTTATAAAGCGATATGGCAAATCTAAATGCATCAATTACCTTTGGAACTTTTTCCTTAAAATTTGTAGAGATCAGGAGATCTGGAGGTTCTCCATGCGCCCTCCCCTTTCCCAAAAAGTAAAAGTAAATTAATTCAAATTTCATCATTTCAAAAAAAAAGTAAAACGCTAGCATAAAGCTTCTGAATAATTTTATATTTTTCATCTATATACTATTACACTGCAGTGAGGGGGGAGGAGTTATTTCATACCCCCAGTATAAACAGTTTATATTTAACAGAACTAATTTGATTTTATGTTATAATTTCCTAAAACAACTACAGCGAGGCTTAAACAATTTGGATAATTTTTAATTGTAAGATTTGTTTCCAGATAGGGTACCCATAACACCCCCCCCTCTAAATCCCCGGTTTTTAGCAGAAGTAAGTTTGTTACAACGTTATCACTTTTAAGAAAACTAAAGCGGTATCATAAATATTTTGCATCCAGATATCATTGCACTGGAAAGTACTCCAAACTTCCCCCAACCCTTAAATTAAACATTTTTTGAACTAAGTTGATTTTATCATTTTTAGAAAAACTACTACAGCGATGTAATAATTAATTTATATAATTTTTAATTACTGTTTGCTATGTTTTCAAATTCTGCTGCACCGTGGGGGTGCACCATACTCCCCCAAAGCCCCGGTCTAAACATTTTATTTTTTACAAAAATGGGTTTAATTAAATGTCATCATTTCCAAGAAAATTAAAGAGAGGTCATAAATGTTTTGCGTAATTATTATCTTTAATTTTTGGTATCTTTAATGAGGGTGTTCAAATATTGCATTAGATTTGCCAACATAAAAGGGGGTCTGGGGGTTTGACCTCTTGGGCATACGCTATAACTTCCAACAAAAATAAAGCGGTATCATAAGGTTTTTTTTCATAATTTTTAATTATTCAATGTAATGCCTTTTGATACTGGTGCACTGGAGGGTGTTCCACACCCCCCAGACCCCCCGGTTTATTAGATTTATTTTTATATAAAATCCTAATGAAATCATATTCTTTCAATTCTGCAAAATGTAAATTGCTACACAAAGATGCAGGACGATTAATTTTAAGTGAACAACATAACAACACAAAATAAAAGCCAGAAAGTGAGGGATCTTGGGGGGGGGGGATAAATTTGATCGTTCCCAATATAACTAATGCTGCGCATAATTTGTTCTTAATTTATAAACATTTAAAATTTTTAAATAGTCTACATTCTAACACTTCGGAAAGTGTTACATTCCCCCCCCCCCCTGTTCCAGTAGTTCTTTTTATATTAGAAGTAAATATATGATTTCGGCATATCCGCTTGGTGGTTGCTACGATGAAGTGACATTTACAATAATTTTACAATTTAACAGTTAATAGCACGTAACAGCAGTACTGTGGTAAAGACCGGGGGGTTTGGGGGGTGTGGAGCACCCCCCAGATACACACTATAATTTCCAAAAAAATTAAAGCGATATTATCAGGTTCTCTTTCATAATTTTTAATTATTCAATATAATGCCTCCTGATACTGGTGCATTGGAGGGTGTTCCACACCCCCCAAACCCCCCGGTCTATTAGATTTATTTTTATCTAAAATCCTAACAAAATCATATATTATGTTCTGCAAAATGTAAATTGCAACACAAAGATGACGCACGATTCATATTAAGTGAACAACATAACAACATAAAATAAAAGGTAGAGACAGAGGGTTCTGGGGGGGGGGGATAAATATCATTGTTCCCAATATAACTAATGCTGCGCATAATTGTGGATAATTTATAAACATTTAAAAAATTTATGAGCTGCATTCCAACACTTGGGAAAGTGTTCCATACCCCCGTTCAAGTAGTGGATTTTATATTAGAAGTAAATATAAGATTTTGGCATATCCGCTTGGCGGTAGTTACGATGAAGTGACATTTACAATAATTTTACAATTTAACAGTGAATGATACGTAACAGTATCACTGTGGTTAAAACCGGGGTCTGGGGGGTGTGGAGCACCCCACAGGTACACGCTATAATTTCCAAAAAAATTAAAGCAATATTATAAGGTTTTGCATAATTTGTATATATTTAATGTAATGCTTCCTGGTACCGTTACACTGGGAGTACTCCATACCCCCCAGACCCCCCGGCTTATACTGTTTATTTTTAACAAAATGTAGTTAATTTTATGTGAGCATTCTTAAGAAAACCACAGCGGTGGCTTAAACATTTTGCATAATTTTTAATTGTTTGCTTTACCACTAGATTTAGCTATACTGAGGCGGTACGTCATACCCCCCAATGCCCCGGCCTAAACAATTAATTTTTAACAAAAGTAAGTTCGTTACAATGTTATTATTAAAAAAAAACTAAAAGGGTATTATAAAGCTTCAGCACAACTTTTAATAATTGTTTGATGTTTTGCATCCAAATTCCGAGAACTAGGAGATACTCTAGCCCCCCGGAAGAAACAGTTTATTGTTTACAGAACTAAATTAATTTTAATCTATCATTTCTAAGAAAACTACAGCGGTGGCATATGTTCTGCGTAGATTCATAGGCATAAATTCTGTTATATTGATAAGGTCCTGAGATCCCCCCAAGCTCCCGGGCTAAATATTTCATTTATAGTCATCAGTTCTAAGAAAACTAAAGACAGGTCATAAATGTTCTGCGTAATTTTTTATCTTTAATGTTTTGCATCCAGATATCATTACACTGGGAGGGGAGGAGTACTCCATGGCCCCAGCCCCCTGCCTAAACAGTTTATTTTTAACAAAATTTAGTTGATTTTCTGTGAGCATTTTAAGAAAACTACAGTGGTGGCTTAAACATTTTGCATAATTTTTAATTGTTTGCTTTGCTTCTGGATTCTGCTGTACTGACGGGGTACTCCATATCTCTTCTCCCCAAAGCCCCCGGGCTGTTATTTTTAGTAAAAATAAGTTAATTACAAGGTCATCATTTTTAAGAATACTAAAACGGTATCATAAAGCTTCAGGGTAATTTTAAATTTTTTATGTTTTGCTTTTACACCTGGAGAGGGGGGGGAGAAATAATTTATTTTTATCAGAAGTAAATTAAAAATTTTAGCTAATCAGTTTGGCTTACACTGTGATGACGTCACATGTTAGTAACTCCAGAAATATTAACATTGAATAATAACAAATTATATTTGGATGACAGGACAGTGGCGGTTTTTAACGGCAGTACTACTTAATTTTTGGGGTATGGAATACTCCCCAGTATTTGTCTTCATCTCTAAAAAAATCGAAGCAGTATTATAAAGCTTCTACATAACATTGAATTTATCTTTGTTTTGCATCAAGATACTATTGCACTGAGGGTACTCCATACCCCCCAGACCCCCGGTCTGTGCAGTTTATTTTTAATTAAAAGTAAATTGAACATTGCAGAATATGCGCTTGGCCGTTGATATGGTGATGTAAATAATATATGTCCGCCTTCCCATATTTCCAGTATTTTTCAAGTGGTTTGAAATTATTTTAAAAGTAAAATGATAATCCCCCCCCTTAATTTTTTTTGCCCTAAAATTATGAAACTAACTTCCCAGCTTCCATAAATATTCCTTCCATTCTAAATTTCAAATTGAACTGTTCCTATTATTTATCCTAACAAATAAAATTTAAATAAAACCCAAAAACTAGAAAACGTGGTATTAAAAACCGGGGGGTCTGGGGGGTGTGGAGCACCCCCCAGGTATACATAATTTTAATAAATACATTTGTGAACTTAGGTATAGTTTTGCAACATTTTTAGGGGTTAAATATTTTGCATCTAGACACTGTTGCACCGTAAGGTACTCTATACCCCCCCCCCCCGACATTTTGTTTAAGCAGTTTATTTTTAGTTGAAGCGATGTTATAACTTCTAAAACAAATGCACCGATATCATAAAATCTCTGGACAATTTTTAAAGTTTAATGTACTGCATATAGATACCGAAACCCCTACCTTTGGGGTAATTATCTCCACTCTACTTTCCAGATTAAAATGTTGCTGTAATGACTTAACAAGTTTAGTTATTTTTACAATTGTACAATACAATTTTTGAATAACAAAACATTTTAGTAATTTGGATGACAGAACAGTGGCGGAATAGCATTAATTAATGTAATTAAATTATATTTCTATATTTTCGAAAAAACTAAAGTGTTATCATAAAGTCTCTGCAAAACTTGAAATTTTAATGTTTTGTATCTAGGTACCTTGGCTCTAAAGGGGGGGGGAGGTAATCCATAAAACCCCCTGTTTTCTATTCCTTCCCCCCGGTATATTATATTATAATTTTTCTAAAAATTAAAGCGAGGTCATAAATATTTTGCATAATTTTTAAACGTTTGTTTTGAATACTAACTTTTCAATAAAGGGGGGGGGGTGCTTTTTGTATAAATGTTTTAATGATGATAGCACCACATTATTCCTATTATTATTGAAATTATTGTCGATTCAAACCTCGAATCTCAATCCGTATTCAAACCTTGAACAAATACTTCCATTCATTATCACATACACAAAAATATTATATTGCAGAGCACCCTGTATATTGCCTGTCAAAATGAAACCCATCTCCTGGGCGACAAATTCTGCAGTTAGAAATGGTTTTTGCTGATTTGTGCAAAAGCGGCGCACTTTAGAACAAAACTACATTAGTTACTCACTCCTATGATACAAACATGAAATAATAACAAATCTTGGATGACAGGACAGTGGCGGAACAGTATTAATCAATTTCAATACGATATATTTATTTTATTTCCCCGAAAACTTCCATAAGGTTTTTGCAAAATTTTTAGTCGTTAAATGTATTGTATCTAGATACTGTTGCGCTGTGGGGTATTCCTTAACCCCCCCTCCCCTTGATACCTCGGTTAAGCAGTTTATTTTTAGCTGATGTAAGTTGATTATGTTATCATTTCTAAAAAAAAATAAAGCAATTTTAAACGTTTAATGTATTGCATTCAGGCATTGAATCCCCCCGGTGAAAAACTAACCCAGCCCCTCACCAGATCTCCAGACCTCTTGGTCAGTGCGGTTTATTTTTGTAAGATGTTGCTGTGATGACTTAGCATATTTAGTTACTTCTACGATGCAATTTTTGAATAATTAAAAATTACAGTGATTTGTATGACAGGATAGTGGCGGAACTGCATTAATCAATTTCAATACGTTATATTTATTTTATTTTCCAGAAAATTTTCATAAGTTTTTGCAAAATTTTTAGTCGTTAAATGTTTTACTTCTAGATACTGTTGCAGTATGGGGTACTTCTTAACCCCCTTGATACCTCGGCTAAGCAGTTTATTTTTAGCTGAAGTGAGCTGATTACGTTATCATTTCTAAAAAAAAAAAGCGATATCATAAAGCTTTTGTATAATTTACGTTTAACGTTTAATGTATTGCATTCAGGTATGGAAACCCCCCCCTCTCCGTGGGAAAACGACTTCCAGACCTCTGGGTCAATGCGGTTTATTTTTGTAAGATGTTGATGTGATGACGTAGTATAGCTACTTCTACGATGCAATTTTTGAATAATTAAAAATTACAGTGATTTGTATGACAGGATAGTGGCGGAACTGCATTAATCAATTTCAATACGTTATATTTATTTTATTTTCAGAAAATTTTCATAAGATTTTTGCAAAATTTTTAGTCGTTAAATGTTTTGCATTTAGATACTGTTGCACTGAGCACTGAGGGAACTCCATAACCCCCTTGATACCTCGGCTAAGTAGTTTATTTTTAGCTGGAGTGAGTTGATTATGTTCTAATTTCTAAAATAATAAAGCAATATCATAAAGCCTTTGGATAATTTTTAAACGTTTAAATTATTGTATTTAGGTATTTAACCCCCTCTCCGGGGAAAAAACGACCTTCAGACTTTTGGTCAATGCGGTTTATTTTTGTAAGATGTTGATGTGATGACGTAGTATAGCTACTTCTACGATACGATTTTTGAATAATTAAAAATTACAGTGATTTGAATGACAGGACAGTGGCGGAATAGCATTAATCAATTTAATTCAGTTATATTTCTGTATTTTCCTAAAACCAAAGCGATGTCATAAATATTTTGTGTAATTTTTAAACGTTTGTTTCAATACTTTTTATTAAATTAAACAATTAAGGGGGGGGTGCTTTCTGTACAAATGTTATAATGATAGCACAATTTGAAATTATTGTCGATTCGAACCCCGAATCTCAAATCTTGAACGAATACTTCGATTCATCGCATACACAAAAATATTACATCGCAGAGCACCCTGTATATTGCCAGTCAAAATAATAGCGACAAATTCTGCAGTTACAAATGGTTTTTACCGATTTGTGCAAAAACGACGCACTTTAGAACAAAAATCCATTAGAACAATTTTATAGGAAATGAAATTCTACAGAACTTTTGTTTGAAACTTTTTTTTATAAAGTCAGCGGTACAGCAGTTATCGATGTTGTTAAATCAACGTAGTACGAAAAAATTCGAAAATTTTTTTTAATTTAAAAAAAGATTTCGAGTTGTTTTAAAGAGGAATTCGTACAAATTTTTATATTTTACAAAATTCTTGTTCTATTTCACTCGAGTAAAAAAAAAAAGCGTAATTTTAAGTGGAAAAAAATTAAATTTTAACTGAAAATCAATAAATTCCGTGCATCAAAAGGCTTCAGTTTACAAAGTTGTAATTAATTTTGTAAGCCAATTTACTAAAATTTACCTAAAGACATGTGTACATAATTAACAATTAATTTAGACTCGGAACTTTCGGTTTCAAATTAAATGTAATATTTACGTGACTAATTAATGTAAATTTTAGCGTTGTCGGTTACCCGCCGCAATTATTTTTAAAATTTAGGATTCGAATAAATTTTAGCGCCGCTTTTTGTTGCGTATTGATTTGAAGTTGGCGTGCAAAGATTATTTAGTTTTTTAATCGTGGCGTGATGTTTCCACCAAAAACGCATTCCTTAGCAAATCACTTGTAGGAGAAATAAAAATTGAAAAATTGTAATAAATTAACTTTTTTGATTAGACGATTGCGGCGTTTCATGCGACACATTGCGGCGGTTTACTTTACGATTAATTCTGTAGGATAACCTGCATTCAGGTGCGATTTGCATTGGCGAGCACTCAGGCGCGCGCATCACCTCGAAAACATTGCGCCCCCTGGCTAACTTTTAAATCGAAGATTAAATAAATTGTCCGGTGTCCGTTTAGCTTAAAACTCACTCGCAAGTTGCTTTTATCTTGGTGGAACGCAAGCGGAGATATGCAAACCAAAGTTAAATTGTATTTTCGAAACGGAAGACAAATTTAGAAATTTAAATAATTCAACAATTTTGGCAAATATTTTAAGGGTTGAATATAAATGGTGTAGGTAGATGTAAGATTTGTGTCAGCTGCGGTCGAACCGCAATAAAATCAAATGTTTCTGTAAATGAGGCAACTTTTTCACTTCGATCATAAATATGTGCGTAGAATAAATAAAAGCGTAAGGATTCGAAAGGCATACATTTTTTGTTTGTAATATCCGGTTAACACAATATTTTAGAAAACGTAAAAATGAAAATTCAATTTCGATATTTGTGTAACTACACTTTGTTTTCGACCATCTGCTTCTTCTATCCATGAGAGACTTTAGGTGGTGTATCTGTTAATATTTATTTTTCTTTCGCGATTTTTCGATATTCTCTGAGTTATGTGTATCCTCTGTTTATTGCATTAACTTTCTTGTTTGTAATGTATTGGCAATTTTGTTACCGATTCTCTTACTTATTTATACCGCTCTTATTTAATTTTCAATTTGATTTATACTTTCCTTTTGATGATTTCTTTTCTCCAAATAAATAACGGGTAATTTACTGTGCAATAAAATTTTCTCAATATTGTTAACGGCAGGTGCTAGCATTTCCAATTCCTCGAGCGCCACTCGCAAAATTAATAACCAAAACAAATAACTTAGTTAGTTCGTTCGATAGGATTGGCCCGAGGGTGGTAATTCGCATTGACTTTGTCAAAGTTTACCATTTACCCAATCGATACGGTGCGAAACTAAATAATTACTCTCGTGGGAGGTAATCGTGCACTACAATGGGTTACTCCAAAAAAACAGCCTTTGGTGTCCACTTACCTTTATTTGCGTCGACGACGTCACCTCTGGTAGAAAATACTAGAGTATCGTTTCAGATTTGTTTTTCCAAGCCATCATTGAAAATTTACAATGCAAAAATTACATTTGCATTTAATGAATGTATGGCGTAATTACGAACGTAGTTGAAAAATTGTTAGTTTCTGTTTTATCTACCTACATATACACGAACATCAGCAATACTAATTAAAGGGCTGAATTATGGTATAAACATGTTTATAAAGCTTTGTTTAATTTTCAGTCGTGAAAATAACAAAAAAAGTCAATAAATACAACAATAGAAAAAATATCCAATAATGTGACACTTTTACTGCCTTTGGCATGATGGCATGTTCAACAATACCATGATGATTAAAATCTCTCGTTAAGATGTTATAAAAAATGAAGCTTCGATATCAAAAATATTTTTTTTTCTTCAGATGAAGGAGAGGCTGCCACCACTTTTGCACATTTTAAAAAATTTTCAAATAAATGTTTTTAAGTTGCTGAGATATCATCATGCAATTAACGCTTATTATTGCAAAAATTTTACAAGCTTTAAATTGTTTTGAAAATTTTGCTTTTACGTCCGTTAGCTTGTTTGCACACGTAATGGCCACTTTAGTTGACGTGGAGTGTTATTATTACTGTGTTGTTTACACATAAAAATGATGTTGGTTTTTCATGTTTTAATTTATACAATAAAGTGAAATTACGATTTACATTTCAACAAAAAAACTACATCGTTTGAAGTTTTCTGTAAAGTGATGTTTCTTTTTTGTCCTGGATCAGGACGACCCTCATTAGGAGGCACTTCGTATTAAAAATACCTTTTAACTTAATGCCCAAACAAAAGTTGTTATTTTACCGAGACGGAACAAAATTAGTAGACGATAGCTACGCCATTGTTATGTTTTAGCATTGCTTATTTTTGTGATGTGCGAACAAGATGGAAATCATCCTTTGGCACTCTTAGGATATCCTAGCGACATAGGTGGAAGACGCACAAAGTGTAAGAGTCCCTCCCTCCTCCCCACTTTAGCATAAAATTTGTAATACAGTTGAAGTTCTGCCTTCCAATACTGGGATCGGGGGGGGGGTACATCTTTATCAATATCCCTAAAGAAGACACGTGTCCCTTCTAAAGCTAATTATTTCTACAAAAAAATATATGCAAAAAGTGGTACATTTCATTTCATCCCCCCCCCCCCCTAATAAAAGCCATTAGTAAAGCAACCTAAATCTTGACATAAACCTGCTGTATTTAACCTGATACTGATACTAATATCCTGATACTGGTGTACTATACGGTATTATAAGTATACCCCCCCCTCGCCCCCTAGCTTTTATCAGAAATTAACTGTTTGTGCAAAATGTAAATTGCAACACAACTAGCAAAATAGTATTTATTTTGAGTAATTCGAAAAAATAGAATTAAAGGCTGCATTAAATATTGCATAAGATTTGCCAACATAAAGGGGTGGTTGGGGAGTTTGGACCCCATAGGCATACGTCATAATTTTCAAAAAAACTTAAGCGGCATCATAAAACTTTTTTGCATAATTTTTAAATTTTTAATGTAGTGCTTTCTGATGCTGGTGCACTGGAGGATGTTCCACACCCCCCAGACCCCCCGTCTACTCGGTTTATTTTTATCTGTAATCCTGCAAAAATCAGCTGTTTCTACACAATGTAAATTACGACTCACACAACGAAAGACGATTAAGTTTCAGTGATTCGGGAAAATGCAATTAGTGACTGCATCAAATATTGCATGAGATATGTTAACATAAAGGGGATCTGGGGTTTGGATCCCCAGGAATACGCCATAATTAAAAAACTTAAGCGGCATCATAATGCTTTTTGCATAATTATTAAATATTTAATGTAGTGCTTTCTGAAGCTGGTGCACTGGAGGGTGTTCCACACCCCCCAGACCCCCGGTCTATTCGGTTTATTTTTATCTGTAATCCTGCAAAAATCAGCTGTTTCCGCAAAATGTAAATTGCGACATAAGCAACAAAGACGATTAAGTTTCATTGATCTGGAAAAATGAAATTAGTGGTTACTTTAAATATTGTATGAGATTTTCAACAAAAAAGGGGGATTCAGGGGTTTGGACCCCAGGCATATGCCGTAATTTCAAAAAACTTAAGCGGCATCATGAAGCTTTCTTGCATAATTTTAAATATTTATTGTAATGATTCCTGATACTGGCGCACTGGAGGATGTTCCACACCCCCCAGACCCCCCAGTCTACTCGGTTTATTTTTATCTGTAATCCTGCAAAAATCAGCTGTTTCTACAAAACGTAAATTGCGACACAAGCAACAAAAGACGATTAAGTTTCATTGATATGGAAAAATGAAATTAGTGACTGCTTTAAATATTGCATGAGATTTGTCACCAAAAAAGGGGATTTGGGGGTTTGGACCCCCAGGCATATGCCGTAATTTTCAAAAAAACTTAAGCGGCATCATAAAGCTTTCTTGCATAATTTTTAAATATTTAATGTAATGATTCCTGATACTGGTGCACTGGAGGGTGTTCCACACCCCCCAGACCCCCCGGTCTATTCGGTTTATTTTCATCTGTAATCCTGCAAAATTAGCTGTTTCTACAAAATGTAAATTGCGATTTACACAACGAAAGACGATTAATTTTCAGTGATCCGGGAAAATAAAAATTAGTGACTGCATAAAATATTGCATGAGATTATGTCAACAAAAAGGGGGATTTGGGGGTTTGGCCCCCCGGGAATCGCCATAATTTTCAAAAAAAAACTTAAGCGGCATCATAAAGCTTTCTTGCATAATTTTTAAATATTTAATGTAATGATTCCTGATACTGGCGCACTGGAGGGTGTTCCACACCCCGGGACCCCCGGTCTATTTCGGTTTATTTTCATCTGTAATCCTGCAAAATCAGCTGTTTCTACAAAATGTAAATTCAAACCAACAACAAAAGACGATTAAGTTTCATTAAAATTCGGGAAAATAAAAATTAGTGACTCTTTAAATATTGCATGAGATTTGTTAACATAAAGGGGATTTGGGGGTTTGGACCCCAGGATATACGCCATAATTTAAAAAAACTTAAGCGGCATCATAAGCTTTTTGCATAATTTTAAATATTTAATGTAATGATTCCTGCTACTGGCGCACTGGAGGGTGTTCCACACCCCCCAGACCCCCCGGTCTACTCGCTTTATTTTCATCTGTAATCCTGCAAAAATCAGCTGTTTCTACAAAACGTAAATTGCGACACAAGCAACAAAAGACGATCAAGTTTCATTGATACGGAAAATGAAATTGGTGGCTACTTTAAATATTGCATGAGATTTGTCACCACAAAAGTGGATTTGGGCGATTTGACCCCAGATATACGCCATAATTTTCAAAAAACTTAAGCGGCATCATAAAGCTTTTTGCATAATTTTTAAATATTTATTGTAATGATTCCTGATACTGGTGCACTAGAGGGTGTTCCACCCCCAGACCCCAGTCTACTCGGTTTATTTTCATCTGTAATCCTGCAAAATCAGCTGTTTCTACAAAATGTAAATTACGACTTACACAACGAAAGACGATTAATTTTCAGTGATCCGGGAAAATAAAATTAGTGACTGCATAAAATATTGCATGAGATATGTCAACATAAAGGGATTTGGGGGTTTGGACCCCAAGCATACGCCATAATTATCAAAAAAACTTAAGCGCCATCATAAAGCTTTCTTGCATAATTTTTAAATATTTAATGTAATGATTCCTGATACTGGTGCACTGGAGGGTGTTCCACCCTCTAGGCCCCGGTCTACTTGGTTTATGTTTATCTGTAATCTTGCAAAATCAGCTGTTTCTACAAAACGTAAATTGCGAAACAGCAACGAAAAACGATTAATTTTCTGAGAACCGGAAAATAGAAAGTTGTGACTGCATCAAATATTGCATGAGATTTGTTAACATAAAAGGGATCTGGGGGTTTGGACCTAGCAGGCATATGTATGTCATAATTTTCAAAAAACGAAAGCGGTATTATAAAGTTTGTTTGCATAATTTTAAATATTTAATGTAATGATTCCTGATACTGGCGCACTGGAGGTGTTCCACACCCCAGACCCCCAGTCTACTCGGTTTATTTTCATCTGTAATCCTGAAAAAATCAGCTGTTTCCGCAAAATGTAAATTGTGACTCACGCAACTAAGGACGATTAATTTTCAGTGATCCGGGAAAATAAAAATTAGTGACTGCATAAAATATTGCATGAGATAATTATGTCAACATGAAAGGAGATCTGGGGGGTTTGAACCCCCAGGAATACGCCATAATTAAAAAAAACTTAAGCGGCATCATAAAGCTTTCTTGCATAATTTTAAATATTTAATGTAATGATTCCTGATACTGGTGCACTGGTGGGTGTTCCGCATCCCCAGGCCCCCGGTTTACTCGGTTTACGGTTATCTGTAATCTTGCTAAAATCAGCTGTTTCTACAAAACGTAAATTGCGACACCAGCAACGAAAAACGATTAATTTTCTGAGAACTGGGAAAATAGAAAGTTGTGACTGCATCAAATATTGCATGAGATTTGTTAACATAAAAGGGATCTGGGGGTTTGGACCTAGCAGGTATATGTATGTCATAATTTTCAAAAAACGAAAGCGGTATTATAAAGTGTGTTTGCATAATTTTTAAATATTTAATGTAGTGCTTCCTGATATTGTGCACTGGAGGGTGTTCCACACCCCCCAGACCCCCCGGTCTACTCGGTTTATTTTAATCTGTAATTCTGCAAAATCAGCTGTTTCTGCAAAATGTAATATGCGACACAAGCAACGAATGACTATTAATTTTCAGTAATCCTGAAAAAAAATTAATGACTGCTTCAAATATTGCATGTGATTTGACAACATGAAAGGGGATCTGGGGAGTTGCCCCCCCTCAAGTATTCACCATAATTTCCAAAAAATGCAAGCGGTATTATAAAGCTTTTTGCATAGTTTTTAAATATTTAATGGCATGCCTCCTGATACTGGTGTACTAAAGAGGCCCCCGCTTTAGACCCCCCCCACCCTTTTGTCTATTTGGTTTATTCTTATCTGTTATCCTGCAAAAATCCACTATTTCCGCAAAATGTAAATTGCGCCATAAACAACGAAAGACGATTAATTTTAGAGTGATCCGGAAAAATAGAATTTGAGGCTGCATCAAATGTAGCATGCGATTGGTCAACAACATAACATAAAAGTTAGAGGCGGAATGGGGGGATTGAATTTCCCCCAGTAAACACTAATTTTCCAATAAAATTTGATAATTTCTTTATAATTTCTAAACATTTTTAATGATCCATACCCTAACAATTGAGAACTAGAAAGTGTTTCATACACCTATGTCCCCCCCCCCCCGGGTCTCAAAAATTATTTGTTTATTAGAAGCTAATAGAACATTTCGTCATATTTGCTTGCTATGGCGATGTCACAATACTTTTATAATTTAACAGTTAATAACCGAAACAATAGCATTTTAATAAAAACTAGGGGAGATCTGGGGGCTGTAGAGTACCCCCCTCCCCAGGTACAAGCTATAACTTTTAATAATACTAAAGCGTTGTTATAAAGTTTTTTTGTATGATTTTAAATATTTAATGTACTGCCTCCTGATACTGATGCACTGGAAAGTATTCCATACCCCCCCTCCTCAGCCCCCGGTTTATTATTTAAAATCGTACCAAAAACAGCTGTTTCTGCAAAAAAGTGAATTGCCACATAAACAACCACGATTAATTTTGAGTTATTCACGAAAATAAAATTAGCAGCTGCTAAAATTATGTATAGGATTAACCAACAACATAAAATGAAAGGCAGGAACAAGGGGGGTCTGGGGGAGAATTATATTACCCCCCGTAAATATTATCGTTTTCAATAAAACTACCGTGGCGCATAATAACTTCTGCATAATTTGTAAAATTTTTGAACTTGCATCCCATCATTTGGGTACTAGAAAGTGTCCACAGACCTTTGCCCCCGGGTTAGATAGTTAATTGTTTTTGGGAACATTTCGGCATATCCGCTTGGCGGTTGCTAAGGTGATGTGACATTTACAATAATTTTACAAATTTGGCAGTTAATAGTACACAAAACACTAACATTCTGGTAGAAACTGGGGGGTGTGGAACACCCCCCAAGTACACATTATAATTTCCAAGATAACTCATCTATTTAGTTTATTTTTGGGAAGGTACGTAGTTCCCCTAATGCAACAGCATCTGTTCCGCTATTGTCCCATTACTCATATCATTAAAAAACTAATAATAAACCAGGGAATACGGGAGGGGGGGAGTACTCTCTCTGTTTCGGCGGGTGTACCTTTACTTTATTAAGTTTGGATCACTTAAAATTAATAGTCCTTTATTCCTTGTGTCGCAAGCTGATTTTGTTAGGATTTCAGATAACAATAAACTAAATAAATTGGGTTGAAAGGGGGGGGAAGGGGGGGAATGGAAACCCTCGGCACACATAAACTGTCACAGATTTATTTGCAAATTTACGATCTATTTAATTTTGATTATGGCTTTACTAAATTTTTAAAGTATCTTAAAATAGAAGATAGTGACTGGGAGTCCGAGGGGGGGGATATGGTCCCTCAGTAAATAACACTGTTTCCGAAAAAATTAATGCAGTGTAGCAGAGCCTTTGCATAATTTGTATACATTTGATGATATGCATCCCACTTGGGCTCTGGAAGGTGTTTCGCCTCCCCAGACTCCCCAGTAAAGACAGTTAATTATGTATTGGAATTGAATATAAGATTTCGGCATTTCCGCTTGGCGGTTGCTATGGTGATGTGACATTTACACAATTTTTTTAAATTTGAGAGTTAATAGTACGAAACAGAAGCATTGTGGTCGAGTCCGGGGGGTCTGGGGGGTGTGGAGCACCCCCCAGGTACACGCTATAATTTTCAACCAAACTATAACAATATCATAAAGTTTTTTTGGGACAATTTCAAAAAATATAATGTAATGCTTCCCGATACTGGTGCACTGGAGGGCATTCCATGCCCCCCAGACCCCCCGGTCTATTTGGTTTATTTTTATCTAAAATCCTATCAAAATCAGCTATTTTTCAAAAAAAGAAATTGTGACACAATCAACGAAGGAGAATTAATTTTGATTGATCCGAAATTGATTAATTAAAGGTTCATCCCCAAAAGGACAACAGAAGGGCAGCCTCCCAGACTCCCCAGTCAATTAATTTATTTTTAATAATAAAATTCTTTTTTAATTATTTAAAACATTAAAAACTAAGTTTTGGCGGGTGAACCTTTACTTTATTAATTTCAGATCACTCAAAAGTAATTGTTTTTAGTTCCTTGTGTCGCAAGCTGACTTTGGTAGGATTTCAGATGAAAATAAACTGAATAAACCGGGGGGTCTGGGGGGTGTGGAACACCCTCCAGTGCAAACTCTTAAAATATTTTTAAAATATTAAAATATCGTTTAAATGTTTTTAGGGACGATAGCATATTATACTGGGGGGTAAGACAAAAGTTTTATTTTCAATTATTAGTAACTCTTTCCCCCCTTTTACCCTGGCCACTATCTTGCATGCATGCTGTTTGAAAAAGATTTTTTATAAATCACTTAAGGCTATAAGCCGTAAGTTGCAAAATCTATTTATTACTATTTGAGTGTGGTTGGGGGTATGCCATACCCCCAGACAGACCCCCCCGGTCTCTGAGATTTTGTTTACTAGTTTGGAATTGCTTACTTAAATCTGACTTGGTAGAAAGCTAAATTTTACTAAAATTTTCAATTCACCTCTAATAAAAACTAAAAGAATATAAACCAGGGGTTCTGTACCCCCTTCCCCGTTGCCATAATATCGAAAAGCAGAATATTAAATTAAATTATGCAGATACTTTATGATACCCTTACCATAGCAAAGGAAGGAAAGCTAAAATAAGAACAAAATCTTCACGCTCTCATCTTGTGAAAATGAAATGGGGGGGGAGGGGATAATGTCCCTTATGGTAATTTTAACAAACGTTTTTTTCTGGAGTGTGTATATGAAAATATCTACATTGACGGATTTCAAATTTACTTCGAATGGAGAGATGACCCAGGGGCGGAACTTCTATTGGGGCAGTTGGGGACAATCATTGTTTGCATACTTGATTTTGTATAGCACCCTGTAGGTTTTTGCTGCGAAGGGGTAAAATTGTTATTGCGACCGACTTGTTGCGAGGAAGTATACTCGGTTTGATTATAATTATGTCAGTTGGATATCGAAAAGCGGATAGGGACGCATACCCTACCCTTAAAAATGCATTCGTATCTAATGAAGAAGGGAAAACTTTCTATGCAGTTTATACTTTCCTCGAGCACATTTCTAATAAATTCTTTCAGCCATAAAGTTTACGAATGCAAAAGGACGAAATTTTTCATCATAAAATATTTATTATAATTTTTCTTGATGTTATTCAATTTTTTATTATATGTTACATTATACATATTTTATAAATTCATGATTTTTTTCTTCTTTGTTTTCCCGTCGAGATTGATAGCTTTTCAATGTTTTTATTGACTTTCACTTTCGAACAAACATAAGAATATTTTTATTATTTTTTGCCGGTAGTGGGCGCTGATTGTTTTTTAATTAGCAATAAATTAAAATGAGGTTGTGTTGGGGATCAATTAGCATCAATTATTTACGAAATTTTTAAAATTATGTTGTAGCCTCGCTACAATTTCAAAATGAAATTGAACTGAAAATGTTAACAGTAAATTGCTTATTAATTATTCAAACCTTTGAATACAGAACACATTAAAACACTTAATATGGTTTGGAGGCATTGCGTAGCAACAAAATTCTGACTTCATTAGCTAAAAGTGTAGTACGAAAATGGGCATTCAAATCTTTTTAATTAAATTATTAACAATTTTAAAATAATATTCCTTGACCGGCGTGCGATCCACGTCGCCTGTGTGGTCCCTGCGGGGTAGCAACGACTTAATTAGAACTTTTACCAATTATTTATAATGATTAAGCAACTTTTAATGCACTCCCAGCAAAGTAAAGATTGAAAATTGCACACAAGTGGAAAACTTGAGAGAAAACTGAATTTTAAAGATTTAACTTTTAATGATAATCAAAGTGGGTAGTTTACCCTAATGTAAAGTTTTAAATCTCGGAAAAAGTGGAAGTTACTTTGATGGAGGCTGTCCAGCTCAAAGCGTACGTTTCCAGGGACGAACTTGGTTTTCATTTTTTGGCTATAGTCAAATCTCACAGTTTCACACAGGAAAAATAGTTATCGGTTGAATTATCGAGAGGGCGTGGGCTATTGCTAAACAATTTTTGTTCGAGAGTTAGAGGGGCCACTGCAAGAGTCTAGACACAAGGTTAACTAATGTGAAATAGAAAATTAAGTTTCACTTTAGGCTCTTTTTCACAATAAAAGCACCAGTGCGGCCCTGAACATTTCTTATTTTAATGCACGAACGCGGATCTTTTTAAACTTGAAAAGTAATTTTCCCTCGGTTTACCTGACCCCTTGAAAATGTTAGGGATTTCGGTTGCTTTGTAGCTTCGTCCCTAATTTCCTTTTATGTTAAGTAAATATTCATAATTTCTTGTTTCCGAAAAGACGTCAATAATTCATACGTTAACGATTATTCCAGTTTTAATAATTAAAAGGGATTTTGCACCCTCGCGTTCCTCAAAATTCCGAATTTTTCAAGCCGTAATAATCTTAATATCCTGAGTTGATCGTCGTTCAATAAATTTTCCTATTCCAACCTTGTTGTTATCCTTGACACTGATATTACAAGCTAGTCATGCACTTAACGCTTCGTGCTATTAATCTTTTAAGCCGAAGCCACCCCTAAGGTTTAATTAAAATTTTCACCTGATTATTTTCGAGAATTATGCAGAAAATTATTTTTTTGTCTGAAAGGAAAAGCTACATCATTCGATCTCGAAAGGAAAGCTTGCGAAATTTGAGGGTTGTTTAAAGTATTTTTCTGGTAAGGTGACGAATTGGCAAAATTAATCTCGATGTCATTTTAAGGGGAAAAAATTTATAAGAAAAACGGTTAAACTTTTTGCAATCTTACACCTGATGACATTGTCGATACGTGCGTGGATAGAGATTTATTTCACTTTGACTTTGAAACTGAATAAATACGATGCAACCTCATTTTTACGACGACAATTTCTGCGATAGCATCTATACGACGACGGTTATACAAAACTGTATATGTACCTATGACGTAAACGGCTCCGACCCCTTTATGTTATTAAAACTGATGATACTAAACCAGATTTACTTTCTATAAAGCCCTGGTACGTTTAACACACAACTTCCTGGCCGATTCTATTGTTATTTTGAAACGTTATAAATATTAGAGTATTTTCCAATAAAAAGTTTGAAGTAGCTCGCGAATAAGGATAAGCGCAATTGTTAAATAATGCATCATTCTGGTTTACGGAACATAAAGTATAAAATTGAGTGCTTCTACAATTTGTACGAACACAGCATTATTAACATACATTTACATCTTAAATTTAGTTCCAACAAAATATGTTAGTATTCGCAATTTTTGAATAAATTTAAAAAGACATTTTCATTTTTTAAATATTGAAGCGATCTTAAAATAATATTAAAAACCGGTTTTTGTCAATTTTAATACAATAAAAATATTATTGTTTTGCTTTTTATTTTATTTATTGCGGATGTTGTAGTTCATCTTTAATTACTCAAATATGTCGATAACTTTTACAAAAATTAACCTGATATAATTTTAATGAGCTCTTTAAGTAGTTTACGATAAACTTGTTATAACTATTTAATCTGTAGGACGTAAAGTTTTAGAGTTATCGCTAGTTAAATTAAAAAATGCATGCAAACTCAGTTAAGTTTTTTTACCTTTAATTAAATACATCACATTTCTTCTTTAATTTTCCCTTAGCAATTTACCGTATAATAATTAGTGTGTAGGAGCTCTTAGCGTTTTTGCTCCATTGATCTACAAATTGAATCATTAAAATATCCATAACTTCTGTAAAACTAAACCGATTAAAATTTTAAAAAGCTCTTTAAAAATCCAATGAAACTGTCTAAATAATTTATTGGGACTATAAACTCCGTAAAATGTATAGTTCTTGAGATATTGCCGATTAAAGTTGTTAAATTGCACTGCCTTGGATTAAAAATTAAAGTTGGTACTGCCTGCTGCACATCTTTCCAGTTTTGACAGTTTACTTTATTAAATAAAATTTTTAAAATAATGCAGTTACAGAAATATTTCCTACTACTTTCAGCGTTTATTTCAATTAAAATGGTTGACTTTTAAGCGCGAAATTTAAATTAATTGAATGTGAAACAAAATAGTGCACTTTTCGATTAAGGACAATCATATAACAGCAGTTCACCCTTAGTCCAAAAATTTGTTACCAATGAAAAAATTCCGGATGATCTGCTTATCTTGCAGATTCTGAAAATTATATTATTTAATTGTAAACCAGAAAAGTAACCGTAGAAAAGCCTAAGAACTACGGTCATTCGAGTTCCATTTTGTTCATATTTGATATTTGCGTGTCATTCCACATGACATCGTCCATTTTTTATTTGCCCAATCAGAGATAAGTCAGCCTACACACGTGAGGTATGTCAAATTGACATCTGACAAACAACAATTACTATAACAACTGAAATAACGGACACAATTGAACAGTAAAGCAAATAAACAACAGAAATAATTAAATTAATTGGAACAGTTGAAACCATCAGCAGCATATTTAGGGAGAGGGGTTAGGGAGCAATAGGAGCTCCCCGGGATGACTAGGATTGTATCCTTGAAACCCTCTGTAATAAAAATAATGTTTACCACGCAGTTTTGAAAGCTAAATAACTTTTGAATTTGAATTCTTTTATTTTTTGGAATTTGTCAGTTATCTCTTTGCCACTGACGCGCATGATTTACTGAATAGATTAACGAGGTTCTAAAAATAGTCTGGTTTGACCTCCCCCCCCACACAGAGGCATTTTAAATACGCCACTAGAAACCATAGAAACAATTTCCACAGTTGAAACATTTGCAACAATTGGAGTAATTGAAACGATGGAAAGAATTGCTAAAGTCAAAACAATTGAATAACTAAAACAATTAAAGCAATTGAAAGAATTGACACAATTAAAACAATTGAATAACCGAAATAATTGAAATAACTGAAGCAATTGAAACGAATAAACTGAAAATTAAACAATTGAAGCCATAATAGTTATTGAAACAAGTTAAGCAATTGAAAGAGTAGAAACAATTGAAACTGTTGAATCAGTTGAAACAATTGAAATAGTTGAAACGACTGAAACAGTTGAAATAATAGCAAAAATTGAAACGATTAAATATTACTGTAATTGAAACATTTAAAACAATTGTAGGAATTTAATCAACGAATTGAAACAACTGCAAGAATTAAAACAGTTGAAGCAGTTAAAATGATTACAATAATTAAGACAATTGAAACATCTACGTTAATTGAAACACCTAAACCAAATGAAAGAATAACCTTAAAATAATTGAAACATTTATTAAAACAATTGAATTAATCGAAATAATTGTAACATAACTAAAGTAACTAAAACAATTAAGTCGAATAAACAATTGAATCAATTGAAACGTTAGAAACAATTGAAAGTGAAACAATTAAAGCAATAAAAATAATTAAACAGTTGAAACGAGTTATACAAATGAAACAGTCTAAACAATTGAAACTGTTGAAACAATTAAAATAATTTTAAAAATTGAAGCTATTAAATAATTAATATAATTGAAACAATCAATACTCTTGAAATAATTAAAACAGTTGAAACCATTAAAAGAACTAAAACAATTGCAGTAATTGAAACAGTTACAACATTTGAAGCAACTGAAACAATTGAAACACTTATTAAAATAATTAAATTAATCGAAACAATTGCAACATAACTAAACTAACTGACAAAATCAAATCGAATAACAATAGAAATAAATAACATAATAGAAACAATTGAAACCTTTTTGCAACAAATAAAATAAATAAAAATCTAGCAACAGTTCTAATAATTATAGTAATGAAATAACTTTGAACAATTAAAACGATTGAAATATTTGAAAAATTAAAGCTATTAAAATGTTGATACAATTGAAAACATAAAACCATTAAAACAAATAAAATAATAGAAACAAAGTAATTAGAGCTATAAAGCAATTATTTCTATTGAGTAAACAATTAAAACAATTGAAATAGTTAAAAATTAATGAAATAATTCAAACAGTTAAAGTAATCAAAATATTTGCAACAATTGAAAAAACATAAATAATTAAAATTACAAAAATAATTAAACTAAACAACTAAACATAACTAACTAAAAATAAAATAACGGCCACAACAAAGTGAGCCTCTACCCGGATTCAAACTGGGCATCTTAGTAGTTACCAGGTTAATGACAATTAAAACCATGGAAACAATTGCAACAGTTCAAACAATTAAATTTAAACTAAAACAATTAAAACAATTGACGCAATTTAATCAATAAAAATAATGAAACTATTGAAATAATTAAAACAGTTGAAGTAATCAAAATAATTAGAACAATTAAAATAACTCAAACAACTGCATTCATCGAAACTGTTTCAAAAATTTAAACAACGGAAATTAAAAAAAAACAATTAACCTGAAATACTTGAAACAATTAAAACAATAGAAACAATTGCTGTATTGAAACATCTGAAGCAAGAGTAATCAAAACAACTGCAACAACTAGAATAACTGACACAATTAAAACAAATAAGCAACAATTGGAGCAATTAATACAATTTAAACAATTGAATTAATCAAAACAATGGTAAGAACAAATATGTCAAACAATTGAAGCGAATAAACAACAGAAATAATTAAAATAATTAAAACAATTGAGGCAATTGAAATGATGGAAACAATTGAAAAAATTCCAACAGTTAAATAATTAAAAAAATAATTAAAGGCATTGAAAAAATTAAAATAATGAAAACAAATAAAATAATTTAAAACACTAAAAACAATTGAAAGCAATACAATTACTGAAACAATTGAAGCTGTTGAAATAGTTGAAGCAATAGAAACAATTGAAATAATTGAAGGTATTGAAACTTTTGAAACAAATGAAGCCATTGAAATTATTATTTCATTAGTAAAAATAATTAAAACAATTCAATCAATAGAAACAATTAAAGCAATTAAATAAATTGAACCAATTAAAATTAATGAAATAATTTAAATTTCATGCAACTTGTTTGTTTAAATGATTGAAACAATTGAAAAAATAATGAAGTAATTGATATCAATAAATAAATTAAAGCAATAAAAATAACTAAACAATTGAAACCATTAAAACTATTAAAACGAGTTAAACAATTGATACATTTAAAACTATTAAGCCATTGAAATTGAAACAAATGATATAACTACAAAATTTAAAATAATTACCAATTGAAGCCTCTGAAACCATTGAAACACTTCAAGTAATTCAAATAATTAAAACAACTAAAACAATTGACGCAATTCAATTAATTTTAGTAAATAAAACGATTGGAAATATTAAAACAATTGAAGCAATTGAAATATCAGAAAAAACTGAATTAATTAAAACAATAAACAAAAATATAAAAAAATATAAAAAAATTAATTATTGATTCGTGGAAAATTAAATGAAACAATAAAGGCAATTGAAATAATTTAATCATTTTTAGCCATTTTAACTATCGAAACGGACAAAACAATTGAAACATTTTGAAATAATGAAACAATTAAAACAATCGAAACAATTGAAGTAGTTCAAATTATTAAAGCAACTGACACAATAGTAGTAATTAAAGCAATTAAACTAATTTAAGCAAATAAAACCATTAACAAAAATTGTAACAAATTAAGTAATTGAAACAATTAAAGCAATTGAAATAATTTATCCAGTTGAGGACTGAATCTATGAAACGGATAAAACAATTGAAACAATTACAGTAGTTGAAAAAATGAAAACAATTGAAATAATTGAAACATTTAAAACCATTGAAACGGAAAGAACAATTGAAAAATTTGAAACAAATGAAACTAGTGAATCAAATTAAATATGTAGAAACAATTACATAAATTGAAACAATTTAACTATTTGAAGCCACTGAAACTATTCAAACAGGTAAAACAATTGAAACAAATACAGTAATTGAAAAATTAAAAACAATTAAAATAATTAAAACACTTGAAAGCCTCTGCACATTAATTAAAACATTTAAAACCATTGAAACCAGCAAAATAATTGAAATATTTGAAACAAATAAAACAATTTGAATCTAATTAGATGATTCAAACAATTAAAAAAATTGAAACAATTTGACTATTATATTTGGTGTAACTGAAACTATTTAAGCAGGTAAAATAATTGAAACAATTACAGCAGTTGAAAAAATAGAAACAATTGAAATAACTGGGACACTTGAAAGCATGTGTATTAATTTAAAAAATTAAATCTATTGAAATATTAAGTAAAATAATTAAAATACTTGAAACCAATAAAATAAGTGAATCAAATTAGATGATTAAAACAATTAAAGCAATTGAAATAATTTAACTATTTAGATCCACTAAAACTATTCAAACACGTGAAACAATTGAAACTATTACAATAATTGAAAAAATGAAAAAATGAAATAATTGAAACAATTAAGATCCTCTGCATTAATTAAAACATTTAAAACTATTAAAACATGTGAAACAATTGAAATATTTGAAACAAATGAAACAAGTGCTTCAAATTATGTGATTAAAACAATTGAAATAATTTAAATATAATGAGCCACTGCAACTATTCAAACAGGTGAAACAATTGAAACAAACACTTAAGAGTCTGTATACTAATTTAAAAATTAAATCACTAAACAAGTGAAACAATTAAAATATTTAAAACAAATAAAACAATTGAATCAAGTTAAATGCCTCAAACAATGCAAGCAATTGAAAAAAATCAAATATTTGAAGCCACTGAAACTATTCAAACAGGTAAAACAATTTAAATAATTGCAGTAGTTGAAAAAATGAAAACAATTGAAATAATTGAAACACTTAGGTTTCTCTGTATTAATTTAAAAATTTAAAACCATTAGGTTTGTTTGTTGTACGTGTTTTGAACTGTTCCGAACAGTTTCCGATTACGTCACATCAACAGCTGTTTAGAACCAACATACGACGAATACTTTTAAAATAACTTTTAGGTAATGTAAATAATCTAACCTCAAAATATTTTGTAAATACGTTGTCATTGTATTGTCAAATATGAATAATTTAAGTTATAAGATATTACTACTAAGATTGCAATATGTGATACTTTAAATTATTCATATTAGATACCATAATTACAACTTATTTACAAAATATTTTTATTTACATCAGCAATAAGTTGTTACAAAAGTATTCTTTGAATGTTGTCTCTGAAAAGCTGACAGTGTAACGTAATCAGAAACTGTTCAAAGCAGTTCATAACACGTACAAAGAATAAACCTATTAAAACAATTAAAATGTTTAAAATAAATAAAACAAGTTATTCAAATTATACGATTTAAATAATTAAAACTATTAAAATAATTTAACTATTTGAAGCCACTGAAACTAATCAAACAGGTGAAAAAATTACAGTTGTTGAAAAAAATGAAAACAATTGAAATAATTGAAACACTTAAAAACCTCTGAATTAACTTAAACATTTAAAACAAGTGAAACAAGTAAAATAATTGAAATATTTAAAACAAATGAAACATGTGATTCTAATTAAACAATTGAAATAATTGAAACACTAAGAACCTTTGCATTAATTAACACATTTAAAACCAAACAATTAAAATGTTTGAAATAAATGAAACAATTTATTCACATTATGTTATTGAATCAATTAAAACAATTGAAATAATTTAAATAGTTTGAGGTACTGAAACTATTCAAATACGTGAAACAATTGAAACAATTACAGTACTTAAAAATTGAAAAAAATTGAAATAATTGAAACACTTAAAAGCCTGTGTATTAAGTTAAAAATTAAAGCACTGAAACAAGCAAACCAATTATGTTTAAAACAAATGAAACAATTGAATCAAGTTAAATAACTCAAACAATGCAAGCAATTGAAAAATCAAATATTTGAAGCCACTGAAAATATTCAAAGAGATAAAACAATTTAAATAATTGCAATAGTTAAAAAATGAAAACAATTGAAATAATTGAAACAATTAAAAACCTCTGTTTTAATTAATACGTTTAAAACTATCAAAACCAGTAAAACAGTTGAAAGCTTTAAAACAAATGTATCAATTGAATTAAGTTTAATGTCTGAAACAATGCAAGCAATTGAAATATTTCGAACCACTAAAAGCTAAACAAACAGGTGAAACAATTGAAATCATTTCAGTAGTTGAAAAAATGAAAACAATTGAAATAATTGAAACACTTAAGTTTCTCTGTATTAATTTAAACATTTAAAACTATTGAAACAAGTAAAACAATTGAAATGTTTGAAATAAATAAAACAACTGATTCTAATTATGCGATTTAAGTAATTAAAGCAATTAAAATAATTTAACTATTTGGAGCCACTGGAACTAATTAAACAGGTAAAACAATTACAGTAGTTGAAAAAATAAAATCAATTGAAATAATGAAACACTTAAAAACATCTGAATTAACTTCAACATTTAAACAACTGAAACAAGTAAAATAGTTGAAATATTTAAAAAAATGAAACATGTCCTTCAAATTAAATGATTAAAACAATTTGGGCTTACTGAAACTATTTAAACAGGTGAAAACATTTGAAACAACTAGAGTGGTCAAAAAATTGAAATAGTTGAAATAATTATAACAGTTAAGAGCCACTGTATTAATTAAAACTTTTAAAACCATTGGAACGGGAAAAACAATTAAAATGTTTGAAATAAATAAAATAAGTGCTTCAAATTATGTGATTAAAACAATTAAAGCAATTGAAATAATTGAAATATTTTGATCCACTGAAACTATTCAAACAGGTGAAACAATTGAAACAATTACGGTACTTAAAAAATGAAAACACTAAAACAAGTAAAACAATTAAAATACTTAAGACAAATGAAACAATTGAATCAAGTTAAATGACTCAAACAATGCAAGCAATTGAAAGAAATTAAATATTTGAAGCCACTGAAACTATTCGAACAGATGAAACATTTTAAATAATTACAGTAGTTAAAAAATTAAAACAATTGAAATAATTGAAACACTTAAAAGTCTCTGCTTTAATTAAAAAGTTTAAAACTAGTGAAACCGTTGAAATATTTGAAACAAATGAAACAAGTGAATCAAATTAAATTATTGAAACAATTAAAGTTACTGAAATAATTTAAATATTATATTTGGTGTCACTTAAACTATTCACATAGGTGAAACAATAAAAATAATGACACTAATTACAAAAATGAAAACAGTTGAAATAACTGAAACACTTAAAAGGCATGTGTATTAATTAAAAAAATTAAAACCATTGAGATAAATGAAATGATTAAAATAATTGCAACAAATGAAACAAGTATGTCAAATTAAATGATTGAAATAATTTATATTATTTAGAGCTACGGAAACTATTTAAACAAGTGAAGCAATTACAGTAGTTGAAAAAATGAAAACAATTGAAATAATTGAAACACTTAAGAGCCTGTGTATTAATTTAGAAATTAAAACACTGAGACAAGTAAAACAATTACAATATTTGAAACAAATTAAACAATTGAAATAATTAAAATACTTAAGAGCTTCTGTTTTAATTAAAAAATGTTTAAAACCAGTAAAATATTTGAAATATTTGTAACAAATGAAACAAGTGCATCAAATTAAATGATTAGAACAATTAAAAAAATTGAAATAATTTAAGTATTTGGAGCCATTAAAACTATCTAAACAGGTGAAACAATTGAAACAATTACAGTAGTTAAGGAAATTAAAACAATTGAAATTACTGAAGCACTTAAAATCTTCTGTATTAATATAAAAAATTAATACTATTAAAATATGTAAATTAATTAAAATATTTAAAACAAATGAAACAAGTAAATCAAATTTAATAATTAAAATAATTAAAGAAATTAAAATAATTTAACTATTTCGAGCCATTGAAACTATTTAAACAGGTGAAACAAATGAAACAATTGCAGTAGTTGCAAAAATAAAAACAATTGAAATAATTGGAACACTTAAGAGCCTGTGTATTAATTTAGAAATTAAAACACTGAAACAAGTGAAACAATTGAATTAAGTAAAAAGACTGAAATAATGAGAACAATTGAAATAATTTAACTATTTGGTGCTACTGAAACTATTCAAACAGGTGAAACAATTACAGTAATTAACAAAATTAAAACAATTGAAATAATTAAAACAATTGCAATAATTTAACCATTTGGTGCTACTAAAACTATTCAAACAGGTGAAACAATTACAGTAGTTGAAAAAATGAAAACAATTGAAATAATTGAAACACTTAAGAGTCTGTGTATTAATTTAGAAATTAAAACACTGAAACAAGTGAAACAATTAAAATATTTGAAACAAATGAAACAATTGGATCAAATTAAATAACTGAAAAAATGCAAACAATTGAAATAATTTAACTATTTGGTGCTACTGAAACTATTCAAACAGGTGAAACAATTACAGTAGTTGAAAAAATGAAAACAATTGAAATAATTGAAACACTTAAGAGCCTGTGTATTAATTTAGAAATTAAAACACTGAAACAAGTGAAACAATTAAAATATTTGAAACAAATGAAACAATTAAATCAAGTTAAATGACTGAAGTAATACAAACAATTGAAATAATTTAACTATTTGGTGCTACTGAAACTATTCAAACAGGTGAAACAATTACAGTAGTTGAAAAAATGAAAACAATTGAAATAATTGAAACACTTAAGAGCCTGTGTATTAATTTAGAAATTAAAACACTGAGACAAGTGAAACAATTAAAATATTTGACACAAATGAAACAATTGAATCAAGTTAAATAACAAATCAAGTGAAAGAGTCTTAAATTTGTACTACAGAGTAGTGCAAAAGAAAATTGTAGCAATTTGATCGATTAAAGGTTATTGTATTTGAAAAAAAAACTTCTTTTTATTTTCATTTTGTGATATTATGTCATTCCATACGTTCGTTACAAATTCAGCATAAATGTGTCACAATTTAACACTCAAATTCGGTGTGCGTACACTACGCACACGTTAACCAATTTGTCATTGTACGAGTAAAATGCAAAACAATTTTAATTTTAACTTTAACCCGCGTAACCCTGCAAATCTTTCTGACAGATTACACACATAACTCAAAAGCCAATCACTTTTTAAAAAAGTATTTCGTGTACTTGTGATGTTTTTTTTAATTTTGTGAAGATCTAGCGCAAAAACAGGTTGATTGAGAGAAAAAGCGTAAAGATATATTTTGTAGCTTCGACAATTTCAATTTTAAAACGTAAAATTGGTTAATTTTTGTGAAAGTTATTGATCTCTATTTTAAGGATTCAAATTTTTATTTTGCCTTGAATTGAGTCACATCCTGTATTTGCTACAATTTCCGTATAAATAAGCCAAAATGTAGCGACTACGCACACATTAACCAATTTGTCGTTGTAAAACGTAAAACAATTTCAATTTAAATAAAGGATAAAAGGCAATTAAAGCCTCTTGTAATTAAATTTTACAGTACAATTAGTAATCAGATAACAAATTTGTATTTCTATTAGGCATGCAGACTCAAATTTGAATATCATTGTTAACGAAACTGCAAAATTTTGATAACAAAAGCATCGATAAATTTGCTATTCAAAACTATTCGCTTTGGAAATCGTTGATATGTATTCTATATTCCATATACGGGGTGGCCCCCAACAACTAATCGGATTTTTTTTCGACGGCCCTCGTAAAGCAGAATTAAAGTTTACTAAGTTTAAGCACAAGATTTATGGTTCTCGTTTGAAAATTTAAATTTTGCTTTTTTTGTGATACGTCGCGATCTTTTTAACTTACACTTGGCTACGTGCGAACAATAATGAAAAGGTGGGCACACAAAAATATTCCTGAATGTTTTGTAATATCATAAAGTAGCCGGATTAGCTGGGAAACGTACGGGCGTATCTTGCAGGTCGGACACGTTTTATTCTTCTATAAATCGTGTGCACACTCAGCACTTCCACTTTTTAGACCTTAACACATCACATATTGCAGCAAAATTTTTATTACTCCGTGTGATGATGAAATTAAAAAAAGTGTAAAAGATAAGTTTTAGTTTAATTATGTTTCGCACTTTCGTGACCATTGTGACAGTGGTTGATGCCTCGGGAGGCCGTTACTTACGCCAACATTTGCGAAGTCATGTTTTACCGTACATTACAGCTGTCAGCTTGCAAAAGTTATTTTATTTTTGCAAGTCCAATTAATTCTGCTTACATCCAGATGTACCATCGTGCAAATTAAAAGCTGCATCGCCCGGTGCACCGAGAGAGTCTTCATCTACTTTTTAAGATTAAAAAAAAAATCATTCTTCTCTTCCCAATTAATTCGGTAACGGTGCATTCCACAACAAAAATTTATATACCAATTATATGAATAATGCAATTCTACACAACTTTTATTTGAAACATTTTTATGTAAAATTAACCGTTTAAAAGTTATTTTTATTTTTAGAAAATCAAACAACATCATAGTTTGTCATTTATGGTTGTTTTTGTTAATTAACTCCGTAATCGTCCATCCAATCATTAAAATACATCTAAGCTATATTGTAAAGAATTCGATTCTAAACAACTTTTATTTGAAGTATTTTTGCCCAAAATAAACCGTTTGACAGTTAAAATTAATTACATATTTGAAATAATGTAATTCACGTTTGAATCTCCCGCCTTTATTTTCTAACCTAAATCCTAGTAACCGGAATTTAAACTAATCACTTCTTAAGTGCAATGTAAGTAACCGTAACTTGCAGGTAAAGCGAATAACCACACTGTGGTTACGTAATCTCCATATTAACTCCGAGATAAAATATTACTTATTTGAACAGCGTGGTTATGATTTAGTGTTTTTATTACTCAATTAACACACTCCGAGTGTTACAACACCAACACAGATAAATTTACTATGTACCTAGCGTTTCATAACGCAAATAAAAAATATGTAAAACATCGATTTGGAGGAAAGTGTAAATCGCGTGTTTTTTAGGTATATTTCAGGTGTTTGTGGGTTCTATTGTCATTTTAAAGTTTGTTTTGTAACTAAAACCATTAAATTTTAAACCTAATTTATGTTTTAAATATTTTTTTTTTGAAATTTAATAGTTCCGACGAAATATTACAATGTACGACAAAAATGGTGATCAATCAGCAGTTTTTCTAACGGTTTTTTTTCAATTTACTCTATGAAAGTGTATCCCACGTATGATCAAAATGTATTAAAGTGATATTACAAAAAAATAATTTCTTTTTTGAATATTTTTCAATAATGTAATATTAATTCGCTTCACTTTTATTATTATAAAATAAAATTTCACTAATGGAAGTCATATAAAAAATATTCAGAGAATCATAAAAATAATTAGATTAAAGAGAATATTTTATTAAAATTAAAATTTTAAAACTCGGTAAACATAAATTAAAAATCGGAAAGTTTTTTAAGATAACCGTGAGGGTTAAAACAACAAAAAAATATATTAAGTTTAAATTTTAGGTTAAAATTTTGTTTTTGCGCCATTTTTTAGACGACTGGAAACTTTAAGTGTTCATAATATCTCAGGGCAAAAACAACTTTGTAAGCACAAAACAATTGAGTTAAGTGTCCCCCCCATCTTTCTTTAAAATTAATTAATTAAAATTACACCTAGAAATTTAAAACAACAACTCTTGAAAACTAGCAAGTGTTTTTCTGATTAACTTCAAAAATATTACTTCTAAATTTCATAGTGATATCCTTAGGGGTTTTTAAATAACTACGAAAATAAAAATCTTACATTTTTTGTTTAGATTTTAGATAGAAAAAGAAATTTATAGGTTAAACATTTGAAAACATTTAGAAGAGCACCTGCTATTTTTCAAAAGTTATTATTTTAAATTTCAAGGTTTAATATCAAAGAAAAACTCATGGAACCGACCTCAACCCAAAAATCCCAGCAGAAGGTCCTGTAAAATTATTAGCTTACATAAATTACATCACGTGACCAGGAGATCGGGGGGGGGGGAAGTATTCCTCGGGTTTATTTATTTAGTAGTATAAAAATCTACAAAATTTCAATAAATATTTAATATTTACTAATATCAGTACTCGTCAGGTTTTATTCTGAGATTAAATATTAAAAATTCAAAATGGCGGCTTCAAAATGACCACATTTAGGTCAGAAATCATACAAATTTTATTAAATACTTGCAAACATTTTACACAGAAATTTTAATTGTCATCAATTTTAATTTTTACCTTAGAAATTAAAAATACAAAATGGGGGTTTTAAAATGGCCGAATGTAGTATAAAATTAACACAAGATTTGAATTTTCCGCCATTGGTGCAGTAAATTGTTGACAAACCTGAAAAAACAATTTGACAGCTGAAAGTTTAGGGTTAGTAAAAATGGAGCGAAGTGATTTCGTTAAATGGATTATGGACATCAACAAGTTCAAATGCAGTATCACAGGGCCTTTAGTAGACACCAATTCTTATTCTAACCTAAAAATTAAAACTTCAAAATGGCAACTTTAAAATGGCCGAATTTAAGATAAAAATCATACAAATTTAATTAAATACTTACACATAATATTTAATATTAAAATTTAAATAAACTAGCGCAGAAGTTCAAGTATAATTATCAAAAATAATTCAAAATGGCGACTATAAAATGGCTAAATTGAAAGTAAAACCATGTATATTTCATTAATTACTTGAAAATATTTGATATTTAAGTTACAAAATAGTAGCAACGTGGTTTTAGTACTTTTCAATTTTTATTCTAAGCATCAACATTTCAAATTTCAAAATGGCGGCATTAAAAGGGTCGAATTTAAGTTGGAAATCATACAATTTTAAGTAAATACTTACTAATAACTCCCATTGAATTCAAATTCATTACATAAAATTCTAATTTAAATACATTCGCGCAGCAAGAGTTTAGTCTCAAATTTTTATTCTGTGCTCAAATATTCAAAAGTTAAAAATGGCGGCTTAAAAATAATGACCTAATTCAGAATAAAAATTATACAAATTTCATTCAATACTTGTAATTATTTGACGTGCAAAAGTTTAAAGCACATGAGTTTTAAAACTTAAAGATTTTTATTCTGACCTTAAAAATTCAAAATGGCGGTATAATATTGCCAAATTTAAGTCAAAAATCATACAAATTTCATTTATTCCGTACAAATATTTGATATTCTAGTTAAAATTCAATGCCAACGGAGTTTTAATACTCTCTAATTTTTATTCTGACTTGAAACAATTAAAAATTCAAAATGGCGGATTTAAAATGGCCGAATTTAGGAGAAAGATCACACAAATTTTAAATATTTATAAATAGTTGATATTAAAATTTAAATAAGCTAGCGCTTAGGTTTAAGCAGTCATAAAGTTTCTGACTTGAAACATTTAAAAATTTAAAATGGCGGCTTTAAAATGGCCGATTTTAGGAGAGAGATCATACAAATTTTAAATATTTACAAATATAAAATAACCAAATTTATAATAAAATCATACAAATTTCATTAATTACTTGAAAATATTTAATATTTAACTTAAAATAATTAGAGTAACAGAAAGGTTTTAGTACATTTTAATTTTTATTTAAGCGCACACGTGCATATAAAACTTAAAAATGGCGGGTTTAAAATGGCCGAATATAAGATAAAAATCATACAATTTTCATTAATTACTTGCAAATAAGCGCTCAGGTTCCAATATTTATTAAGATTTATTCTAACCTTAAAGATGAATAATTCAAAATGGCGGTTTTAAAATGGAGAAATGTAAGGTAAAAATCATACAGATTTCATTATTTACTTGAAAATATTTGATATTTAAGTTAAAATATAGTAGCAGAGGGGTTTAGTACTTTTTATTTTATTATAAGCTTAAACATTTAAAACTTCAAAATGGCGGCTTTAAAATGGCCGAATTTAAGATAGAAATTATACAATTTTTATTAATACTCGCAAATATTTGAAATTAAAAATTAAATTTATTAACTCAAGAATTTAAGTAATTATTAATTATTATTCAGACTTTAAAGATAAAAAGTTCAAAATGGCTGCTATCAAATAGTCAAATTTAACGTAGAAACCATACACATCTTATTAATTAATTGCATCTTATTAAATAATTAATATCCGAGTTGAAATATAGTAGAAGAATGGTTTCAGTAGTCTTTAATTTTTATTGTAAACTTGAATGTGCAAGAATTCAAAATGCCGGCTTTAAAATGGCCATATTTTGGATAAACATTATGCAAATTTTATTAAATATTTACAAATATTTAATATACAAATACAAATATTTTAGGGCAGGCTTTTTAGCAGTCATGAATTTTTATTTTGACATTAAAGATTAAAGTTTTAAAATGGCGGCTTTAAAATGGCCGAATAAACACACTAACTTTGTTAAAAGCATACAAAAATATTTTAAGTTCAAGTTCAAATGTACTAAGTAGTACAACTGTTTCAGTAGTCATTAATAACTATTCAGACTTTAAAAATTTAAAATTCAAAATGGCGGTTTTGAAATGGCTTAAATTAAAACAAAAATCATACGAATTACATTAAATACATGCAATAAATATTTAATCGTAGCATTCAAATAAAATAGCGCAGGAATTTTAGTAGCCGTCAATTAATATTGTAATGTTAAAAATTTCAAATTTAAAATGGCGGCTTAAAAATGTCAGAATTTTGAACAGAAATAATAAAAATGTTATAAAATGCATATTATTAGCAAATATTTAATATTTAAGTTCAGATGTAATATTTTAAAGGCTTAAGTAGTCACATACTTTTAGTATTACCTTAAAAATTAAAAATACAAAATGGCGGCATCAAATCTACCCTATTTATGATAAAAGTCATGCAAACCGCATTGAGTACTTGCAATTATTAATTATTATGGCGTAAATATAAAAGCAAAGATACTTTGGTGTCATAAATTTTTATTCTGACGTTAAATATTGAGAGTACAATATGGCGGTTTAAAAATGGCCGAATTTAAGATAGAAATTATACAATTTTCATTAAATACTAGCAAATATTTTAAATTAAAAATAAAATTTACTAACGCAAGAGTTTGAGTAGTCATTAATTTTTATTCGGACTTTAAAGATAAAAAAATTCAAAATGGCTGCTATCAAATAGTCAAATTTAACGTAGAAATCATAAAAATTTGATTATTAATTAATTGCATCGTATTAAATATTTAATATCTGAGTTGAAATATAGTAGAAGAAGGGTTTCAGCAGTTTTTAATTTTTATTCTAAACTCTAATATAGAAAACTTCAAAATGCCGGCTTTAAAATGGCCATATTTTGGATAAAAATCATGCAAATTTTATTAAATATTTACAAATATTTAATATTCAAGATCAAAAATTTTAAGGCAGGCTTTTTAGTAGTCATCAATTTTTAGTTTGACATTAAAGATTAAAGTTTTAAAATGGCGGCTTTAAAATGGCCGAATAAACATACTAACTTTGTTAAATACATGCAAATATTTTATGTTCCGGTTCAAATGTACTAAGTAGTACAACTGTTTTAGTAGTCATTAATTATTATTCAGACTTTGAGAATTTAAAATTCAAAATGGCGGTTTTAAATAGCCAAAGTTAAAACAAAAATCATACGAATTTCATTAAATACTTGCAATAAATATTTAATGGTAACATTCAAATGAAATAGCTCGGGGATTTTAGCAGTTATCAATCAGTATTTTAATGTTTAAAATTTTAAATTTAAAATGGCGGCTTTAAATGTTGGAATTTTAAAAAATTATAAAAATGTTATTAAATACATGCTGGCAGCAAATATTTGACATTCAAGTTCAGATGTAATAGTTACAAAGTTTAAGTAGTCACATACTTTTATGCTGACCTTAAAAATTTCAAATACAAAATGGCGGCATCAAATTAGCGTATTTATGATAAAAAGCATGCAAACTACATTAAATACCTGCAATTATTGATTATCATTGCTTAAATATAAGGTAGAAGCATAGATACTTTTGTGATCATAAAGTCTTATTCTGATGTTAAATATTAAAAGTACAAAATGGTGGTTTAAAAATGGCCGAATTTAAAATAGACATCGTGCAAATTTAATAAATACTAGCAAATATTTGAAATTAAAAATTAAATTTAGTAACTCAGGAGTTTAAGGTTACGGCCAAATATTATTTTAACGTTAAAAACTGAAAATACAAAATGGCGGCTTCCAAATAACCCGATTTTATATCAAAATTATACAAATTACATTTATTAAATATTACAGCACTGCAATTTTTGGGATTATCGATTATTATTCTAACGTTTAATAATAAAAATACAAAATGGCGGGTTCAAAATGGCCGAAAATATTTAATAAAGTAATATAGTTTGCTGTAATGTGCAATTAAATTGCAATTTTTAATTAAAAAATTGTTTTCGTGTAATTTTAATATTTTTTTGAATTTTACCAAGATTTAAATTAAAATTCTCTCTCATTTTAATAAACTCAATTTAATAATAACAATTAGCGTAATTTAATTTCAAGGTCATTGTTTATAACAAAAGTTTTACGAAATGCAATAATTTAAATAATTAAATTAATAATTTTGATTTTCTAACGAATGAACTTTTTTAGCAAAAGATGGTCATAACTTAGCGAATTTTTATCGTAGAGGGATAAATAAAAAATGAAATTGTAGGGAATTAAATTATCTTTAAATTTTGTTTTTAATATTTTGTTGTTCGTCTCTGATCTATTGGGGCAAATGCACATTGAAATTGAAATCGAGACAAAAATAAAGATTAAATGAACTTTTTGCGATGGCAGGTGAAAAGTTTTTACAAAATGAAAATAAATTGGAAACTTATCCAAAATTAAGAGGAGAAAATAAGTTTTTTAGGTAGTAATGGCTTTATGACTCTTAAGTTTCGTATCGCAAGTTTAAAAATTACATTTTTATCTATTGAACCATATATTTCTCTCATATTTGTTTTCTTGTAAATATTGGGGAATTTTCCAGGTCAAACGAAAGTTTTATTTCGTTTGCTGCATCAAAGTTGATTTTCAATTTTGTCTTATTTTATCATTTAATTTCGATCTTTTTCGTATTAAAAATTAATTAATAATCTACGATCAGAGATTCGGCGCCGAGGCATCGAAATTTGACCTTTTTCCAATAATACAATTGCCCGTTCCAACTCGAAAATGATAAATTAAAATATAATGGAGAAAATTTATGTTTTGGCTTGTCATTTTATTTTCTTTAATTTATCTATTGAACGCGGCAAGGGCAATAACAATTTTTTTCCAAGATGATTTGTAAATTGAGTTAGGTAACTACAAGCGGTTGATAAAAAAATCACAATTTCCTGTTGTCACTTGTAATGGATGACTGAATATTTTTAAAATAAATCACGATTTTTATAAACGACTTCGACTACCGGTTTTTAAATACATACGTGTTTATTTTTTGCGATTACTTTAATTAACCAAAAGTCGATATGTTAACATATTTTCCTCATTTGCAAAGTTTCCCTCGCGTTTTGTCTCGAAAAGCTTTCTCGTGTATCGAAAATATCCTTTTATTGTTATAATTTAATTTTACGTTTATTTTAAACAAAATGTATTGCGCCTGAGGCGCCAAATATTTTGAGTTGTACTTTTTTTCTATGGCACATCACCATCATATTATTTGCTCGGCGCGTTTATTTTATAAAATTGAATATTCAAATATGTTTCCTTTTCATTAATTTAAAAATTATTTACACCGGCGAAAGCTTTCACCAAATTTCCCATTAGACTTTTTTAACGTCTACCGAAATTTCCAACGCGCACCTCAAGGGCATTAACCACAAAGGAACACTGTCAAATTGACTAACATTTCGAAAAAGCAATAAAACGTAAAAGTGCGTCAAGAGATCAGTCTCTTTTACACAAGTTTTTCATTAGGCAAAGTGAAAAGGTGTCACGAATGACAATAATTTCCATGACATAAATTATTGTGACACTACCCGGTATATAACGCAATTTTATCTTAAAATTTTCTAATAATACAAGCTGCATCGTATCAAAATTTTATGAGTTACATGTTTGCGACATCATAAAATACTTTCAAATGCATGTTATACGTCGAGCGATGTATTCAAAAGTTGTGCTTATGGAATCTTTCGGATAAGTGAAATAAAAGTTTCCAGATAAAACTAAAATCCAATAGCGTCAGCTTGTAAGCTAAAATATTTCACGTTTAATAAAGCTCTCCAACTTTTATTTTTAATACACGTGAAATTGTTGCTTTTATAGGTTATGTTAACACCGTGCCGATTACTCCGCCCCCCTCTACTGAGAATGTTAATATGCAATAAAATTTCTTGTAATTTTATTTTTTAATTTTTTTTCTTACGATAAGGATAAGATTTATAAAAATTAACTACCATGTGTTTGGACAAAATGGCTTAATTTATAACTTGCAGTGTCGCCATCTTGTTTTTGTCAGAGATACCAAGACTGAGCCCCATACTTCTTGTCTTGAATTACTCTTCTATTCAGGCGTTTTTTACGGGATCGATTACCTTGAAGATGCTCGAAGAACAAGATTTACGTAGAATTTATACCATGGTACAAAAAAGAAAATTCCTCGACCAAGATTCAAACTCATCTTCGCTAGGCATCATGAGAGTACTACATTATATAATTAAAAGTATAATTATTAATGTAATTTTTACACCAAAAAATTTTAAAATACTTCTTGATCTAAAAAGTTTCTAAACTTCTTTGCCAGGAACCTATAATCGAGCCCAATTGGATCATTTTAGAGCCGCCATATTTTATATTTAATTTTTAATATCAGAATAAAATTGATGACATCTGAAACCACTGTTCTTTTGTTTGGACGATATTTACCTAATAATATTTGCATTATTTTCAGCCATTTTAAAGCCGCCATTTTGTATTTTTAATTTTAAATGTCATAATAATAATTGAGAGCACAAATATTCCAGTGCTATAATATTAAATAAGCACAGTTATTGAATGAAATTTTCATGATTTTTATATTAAATTTTGCCATTTTAATGCCGCCATTTTGTATTTTCAATAATTAACGCCTTGATGTAATTAATTATAAAATAAAAAACTTTTTGTTTTTATTATTTAAACTTGAATAGCAAGTATTTTGCAGGTATTACATAAAATTGACATGATTTACATGTTAAATGAACCTACCTTTAAGCGGCCATTTTGTATTAATAATCTATAATGTCGGCATAAAAATTGAAAGCTAGTAAAATTTCAGTGTCTATATACTATGATATTTTAAAATATTAAATTACTACTTGTAGATGTTTAATAAAATTTGCATAACTTTTAATTTAAATTTCACCATTTTGAAACCGCCATTATGTATTTTTAGTACTAAATAACAATTTCTGACAACAAAAACTCAAGTGCTATAACATTTGAATTTTAAATTTAAACATTTTCAGGTTTTATTGTAATTTACATAATTTTTATACTAATTCGGTAATTTTGCAACCGCCATTTTGTATTTTCAATTTTTAACATTCAATAACAATCCATAACTACAAAAACCTTAGTGCTATAAATATTTGAACTTTAAATTTTAACAAGTACAAATTTTATTTTAATTTGCATAATTTTTGCAAGTTTTTTACAATATATCCTAACATTTTGAAACCGCCATTTTGTATTTTTTTTTTAACGGTAAATAATTATTAATAACTACAAAAAAACAGTAAAGTGTATATTTGAACTTTAAATTTATACATCTCCGAGTTAATTGTAATATAGCTGATTTTTAGGTATATTATATTCGGACATTTTATATCCGCCATTTTGAATTTATAACGCTAGAATAATAATAATAATAATAATTTCTGACCACAATAACTTAAATAATACAATAATTAACCTCTAACTTTGTACATATTTGAGTTTAATTGTAATTTGTCTGATTTTTATATTAAATCTAAACATTTCAAAGCCGCCATTTTGTATTTTTAACGCTATAATAATAATAATACTTTCTAACAACAATAACTTAAATAATACAATAATTAACCGCTAAATTTATACATTTTTGAGTTTAATTTAATGCTTGCACGAATTTTGTATTAAATTGGCGCATATTAAAGCCGCCATTTTGAATTTATAACGCTAGAATAATAATAATAATTTCTGACCACAATAACTTAAATAATACAATAATTAACCTCTAACTTTATACACTTTTGAGTTTAATTGTAATTTGCCTGATTTTTATATTAAAATCAAACATCTCAAAGACGCCATTTTGTATTTTAACGCTATAATAATAATAATTTCTAACTACAATAACTTAAATAATACAATAATTAACCGCTAAATTTATACATTTTTGAGTATAATTGTAATTTGCTGATTTTTATATTAAAATCAAACATCTCAAAGACGCCATTTTGTATTTTAACGCTATAATAATAATAATTTCTAACCACAATAACTTAAATAATACAATAATTAACCTCTAAATTTATACATTTTTGAGATTAATTTAATATATTTTTATATTTTTGCATAATTTTTTATACTGAATTTGATTTGGTAGCCGCCATTTTAAATTTTTAACGTTAAAATTACAATTGACTACAAAAAGTGTAGTACTGTAATATTTCGAATTATAATTTTAAATTATTGTACTAATTTGTACTAATATTTGTATCGCTTTGTTCAAAATTCGTCCATTTTGAAGCCGCCATTTTGTACTTATAATTTTTAACACTGAAATAATAGAATAATAATAATAATTTCTGACCATAATAACTTATATAATACAATAATTAATCTCTAAATCTATACATTTTTGAGTTTAATTGTAATTTGCCTGATTTTTATATTAAATTAAAACATTTCAAAGGCGCCATTTTGTATTTTAAAGCTATAATAATAATAATTTCTAACTACAATAACTTAAATAATACAATAATTAACCGCTAAATTTATACATTTTTGAGTATAATTTAATATATTTTATATTTTTGCATAATTTTTTATATTGAATTTGATTTGGTAGCCGTCATTTTGAATTTTTAACGTTAAAATTACAATTGACTACAAAAGTGTTTATAATTCTAAATTATTGTACTAATTTGTATAGCTTTGTTCAAAATTCGTCCATTTTGAAGCCGCCATTTTGTACTTAGGGAGCGTTCAAGTATTACGTAACGCAATTTTTGAGGTTTTTTGACCCCTGCCCCCACTGTAACGCTCCGTAACGTTTTTCTGTACTCCCCACCCCTCTTTAAACGTTACGTAACACTCAAGTGATCATTTTTACCCTGAAGTCGCATAAAGTTATGTTATAGTTTTTATTCTTGGTACAGTTTTAATTGCCTTATAATAAAACACGAGATTTTTAATCCGCAACACCTGCGTATTTTGTTTATTCTTTTGTAATATTTTGGCTACACACACTTGTTTTTCTCCTTTGTAATTAGTAAAAAAAGCTTAAATACTTAATAGGAGAAGTATTTAAGCTTTTTACTAATAAAGTTTTCAAATAAAATAACATATTTATTTTAACCTTTGGCAATGCAATTATAAACAGAAACCCAACTCAAATTAAACATTTTACTCGAAATAAAATCGTATTCTTAACAAAATTAAAAAATAATCAACTATTAACCAAGTATCTAAGTAGGTCTATAGAAACAATTCGGTTAAAATTACTGCTCCTCTGTCCACGGGTTTGCTAGCCACTCAGATTCTTTCATCACTGGTACCTGGAGTGCAGACGAAGACGGTTCTGGAATTGTTAAGCCACTTGCATCAACTTCGTCTTCGTCGAGCCATTCAGCATCCTCAGACGATGTTTCATAACGACGTACAATGCAGAGAAGCTCATTTGCCCTTCTGGCAGCAAGGCGCTGTGGCCGTACTCTAGTTTCACAATGGCCTTGGACAGGCTTGCCATGCACGTAAGCACAGTGCATTTGAACACTCCTGTGCGATGTGAAATAGATCCCACAGGTTGGACATACTTTTTTTAGGTCGGATTGTACAGATGGACAAAAGAAATCGTAAGGCATCTGCTTGAACCCTTCTAGAGGAGGTGACAGATCAACGGCCAACCTCACAAGAAGTGGCGCAAACTTGGATTTTCCTTGGTCTAGCAAACTGGGTACAACGAGCTTGCTTGGGGTTTGAAGTACTGGGTAAGGTGGCGGCATGAAAGTATCCATAAGCACAGATTTCAATGCACTTCTCGGTGGTGAACAGCAGGTTTCATCCGCGCATTTTATAACCTGTAAGAAATATTGTGATTCACGGACGTGAATGCTATACCACGCCAGATTTGGTTCTACTGGATCCTGCATGCTATCTTCGGCTGTCTATACTCCGCCGAAACGTCGTAATTATCAATTTTCATTTCTCTCCACACTTCTGCAAGTGTTTCTCCAGCGTGCTGAAAATTGCGTTTTTCCAAAGCATCATCCGTAGTCATTCCTTTGTCGTTGAGATGAGAACCAAAATGTTCATGAGGCAGAATGACGCCTGCCAGTCGTTTGCTGAGGGGAGCCATGCGACGCTCAACTCGATTATATGCGCTCCGCCCAGGAGCATTAGTCGCTATAAACAGGGCGTCCAGGTTGTACTTTTTAAAGTGTTCAATTGCAAAGTTCTTGACTTTGCGATAACGCGGGTTTTCGTCCGGCCCACCATCTACAAAGATGATGATTACTGGCTTCACGGTGTTCGATTCTGTCATCATTAAGGGTTTGAATGAAGGTATTGATAAAAGTGCTTCGAAATCATAAGCGTGGGTGTTCGCTGTGGAGGATGAGTGTTTCCGCTCCTTATGGATATGTGTGTCGGCCCGCTGTACCCAACAGCTTCTTCCTTACCGAAATTGTTAGATTCTACGTTGACGCCGGCGTATACAGAGGGAATAAGTTTGTGCCGCTCTGCCACGACCCAGTCATGATCGGGTAAAAGTATTCTGTATTCCATATGCATTAAAAGAGGGCTCTGACTTTTCACTGCCGGTAAACCAATTGGTACACGTGCCTTATCGTCTTGTGAGAGAACGAATACTTGCTGCGGTCCCAGAAGCGAAGCGAGAGATTCCAATGACCTGATTGTAGCAGTGCAAAATTCGCCGTCCACGTGCTTTTGTGCATCTCGGTCTGTGGTCTTGCTAACTTTACGGGTACAGTACTTACGTGTCTTCTTCCCTCTCGTGTGTTAGAAACGCGTGGGAGTAAATGAAGATATGTGCCGCTTCGAGAAATTTGGAATCCCATTAACAACAGCCTCTCATGCAGGTCGGACAGAGTAAGACAACTCCTAATCATCTCTGTTCGGCGGCGTTCATCAGCAGCGCTGCCATGAATGGCAATATTAATTATGGTCTCTAGGAGAGCAGGTTGCGAGTCAACTAAAGGGGGCTGTCCAGGGCCAGTTCGAGGTTGTACTGCAGCAGGATTGTTTCTCAGACGTTCAGTTTTGTCCAGTTTTTCTTTGGCTCGAAATTTTTTTGCACGCTTAGCAGAGTCTCTTTTTTTCTTTAAAAATTTCTCTTCTTCTTTCAACTCTTTGCGTAGCTTTTTTATTTCGTCATGAACATCATCTTTGGCTATACCAGTGTCCCTTGCTTCAGTGAGAACATTTATTCTTTTTTGCAGTACACCAATTTTCTTCATAAGAATTTCTTGAGCCGGTTTGCTTGTAACATTTTTAGTGATGACCGAATCAACCAAAGTCTTTTCTGGTTCTGTAGACGATGTCTCCACAGTTTCTTTATCAGTATCCTGACTTTGCTCATCGTGGGTATCGCTCATCTTTCGTTTGACGGCAGTGCTTTCATGCCCAGCGACTGAGACAATCGATTCCACAAGAGATGAACACGTGGATGAAGCTACAACATTCGAATCCTATAGACCAAAAGAAAATAAATTAAGAATAGGTATTATTGACACATGCGATAAAAAAGAACATAATATACGACATATATAAGCAGATGCACCTGTTTTTGTTGAGGAGCACGCGAAGTCGATGGAACTTTGGGCCTTAGTGTTGCTGGCGTGCTTGATGTTTGCATAGGTAGCTAGAAATATAAAATACTTATGACCAGTTCTTTTATGAAAAATCAAGGTTTGGATTAAATATAATACTTATGTCATTAATTATTACATTTTATTAGTAGTAAACTTACTTTTGAAAAATAACTAAGCATTGTTGCTTTCTTCTTCGTGGCCTTCACCTTCAACTCTCGTATGACATCATTTATATGTTCTATAAACTTTTCTTTATTTTTTAGTTTTTCTTTAGCCGTTTTCCAAATTTCGTTGGCATTTTTTTGACATAGTTGCGCTGGCAAGTCAGCATGAGAGCCTTTATAGGCCAAAACAGCTGATGATACAAATCTCCTTCTTTTGAGGACATTACAGTATGAACACTATGAACTCACTTTAATCACACCGACTACCACAATGTGCTTCTGCATAAACACTAACGAATACTGACAACAAAAATAACATTAAATGACGTACAATACAATCTAGGGTTTCCCCCGTGAAATATAAAGGAAAAGGTTTGCCAACATGCGAGAACAAATTAAAATGACGACCAGACTAATACAATCAAGGGATTCCCGTAAAACGTAAACGAAAAGGGTTGCCAATTTGGGAGTTTTAATTCCTAATTTTTATATAGAAAAGAGATAATGTTACGTAACTTGTTGTAAGAAAGACCCCTCCCGTCCCTGTAACGCATCGTAACGTTTTAGAGACCCCCGCCCCCAAATTGCGTTACGTAATACTTGAACGCTCCCTTATAATTTTTAACACTGAAATAATAATCTATAACCACAAAAACTTCAGTGATATAATATTTGAACTTTAAATTTATAATTTTTTTGTAATTTGTCTAATTTTATATTAATTGGGACATTTTAAAGCCGCCATTTTAAATTTTAATTTTTTAACGTTATAATAAAACTCGTTGGCGATAAAATCTCTAGTGCTATAGTACTTAAATTTTGATTATCACATTTTCAGATTCCATTAGAATTTGCGTGATTTATATACTAAATTTGATGAGTTTATAGCCGCCATTTTCAATTTATAACATGAATATTACAATTGACGACTACAAAAAGTGCGGTACTTTTATACTTAAACTGCAATATTAAATTATTATAAATATTTAACGTAATATTTGTACGATTTTTATCTTAAACGCGTCTATTTTGAAGCCGCCATTTTGTATTTTTAATTTTTAACAATAAAATAATAATTTGTATCTACAAAAACGTCAGCAATTTAATATTTAAACTTTATATTTATAAATTTTCGAGTTTAATTATTGTAATTTGTCAAATTTTTATATTAAATTGGTATATTTTAAAACCGCCATTTTGATTTTGTAAGTTTTAACATTTTAATAAGAACAGGTGGCGGTAAAATAGTCTGTGTAAATTTGAATTTGAATTTTGATATTTTTAAGTTCTATTAAAATTTGCATGATTTTTATATGAAATTTGATCCGCTTATAGCCGCCATTTTGAATTTTAAAATTTTAACTATAAAAAGTGTAATGCTGTAATATTTAAAATGTAATATTAAATTATTGTAAATATTTAATGTAAAGTTTATATGATTTGTTATCTTAAATTCGTCTATTTTGCAGCCGCCATTTTGTATTTTTAATTTTAAACACTATAAATAAATAAATCACTTTAAATTTGATTCGTTTATAGCCGCCATTTTGATTTATTTAAAATATTTAAAATGTAATATTAAATTATTGTAAATATTTAACGTAAAATTTATATGATTTGTTATCTTAAATTCGTCTATTTTGCAGCCGCCATTTTGTAATTTTAATTTTTAACACTAAAATAATTATCTATAACTACAAAAGTTTAGTGATATAATATTAGGGCATTAAATTTATAAATTTTCGAGTTTAATTGTACTTTGCCTGATTTTTATATTAAGTAGAGACATTTTAAAGCCGCCATTTTGAATTTTTAACGTTAAAATAAGAATGGATTTTATTTATTTTAAAAAAATGACAATAAAATTTCTTGTGGTTAGTATTTAAATTTTAATTAAGACATTATTAAGTTCTATTATTAGAATTTGCAATGACTTTTTTTTTATATTAAATTTCATCGCTTTTTAGCCACCATTTTTAATTTTTAGCGTTAAAATTATAATTTACAAGTACAAAAAGTGCAATACTGTAATATTTTAAGTGTAATATTAAATTATTATTAATTTAATGTCAAATTTGTATGATTTTTTATCTTAAACTCGTCCATTTTAAAGTCGCCATTTTGTACTTTTAATTTTTAACACTAAAATAATAATCTATAGCTACAATAACCTCAGTGATATAATATTTGTACTATAAATTTATAAATTTTCGAATTTAATTGTAATTTGTCTAATTTTTATATTAGTTGGAATATTTTATAGCCGCCATTTTAAATTTTAAAATTTTGACCAGAAAAAGTGCAATGCTGTAATATTTAAAATGTAATATTAAATTATGGTAAATATTTGACGTAAAATTTATATGATTTGTTATCTTAAACTCGTCCATTTTGAAACCTCCATTTTGTACTTTTAATTATTAAGATTAAAATAATGCAAAACATCAGTGATATAATATTTGGGCATTAAATTTATAAATTTTCAAGTTTAAGTGTAATTTGTCTGTTTTTTATATTAAGTAGGAACTTTTTAAAGCCGCCATTTTAAATTTTAAATTTTTAACGTTACAGTAAGAATGAATGGCAATGAAATCTTTTGAGTTTATAGTATTTGAATTTTAATTTTGATATTTTCAAGTCCTATAAGAATTTATATGATTTTCATATTAAATTTGATCGGTTTATAACCGCCATTTTGAATTTTCAATTTTTAACGATAAAATTATAATTGACGACTAAAAAAAACTGCAGTACTGTAAAATTTTGAAATGTAATATTAAATTATTGTACTTTAATGTAAGATTTGTATGATTTTTATTTTAAATTTGTCCATTTTGAAACCGCCATTTTCTATTTTTAATTTTCACACTAAAATAATAAATTATAACCACAAAAATTTAATATTTGAGCATTAAATTTATAAATTTTTGAGTTTAATTCTAATTTGTCTAATTTTTATATTAAATTGAGATATTTTAAAGCTGCCATTTTGAATTTTTAATTTTTAACGTGACAATAAGAATGGATTCAAATAAAATCTTCTGTGCTTATAGTATTTCAATTTGAATTTTGACATTTTCAGATTTTATTAGAATTTGCATGATTCTTATATTGAATTTGATCGATTTATAGCCGCCATTTTGAATTTTAGTTTTTTAGCGTTAAAATTATAATTGACGACTATAAATAGTGCAATGCTGTAATATTTAAAATGTAATATTAAATTATTGTAAATATTTAACGTAAAATTTATATGATTTGTTATCTTAAATTCGGCCATTTAGAAGCCGCCATTTTGTACTTTTAATTTTTAACACTAAAATAATAATCTATAACCACAAAAACTTCAGTAATATAATATTTGGGCATTAAAATTATAAGTTTTCGAGTTTAATTGTAATTTGTCTGATTTTTATATTAAGTATGAAGCATTTTAAAGCCGCCATTTTAAATTTAAAATTTTTAACGTTAAAATAAGCGTAATTATTTGATTAATTTATTAAATTAAGTTAAAATAATATTTAAAAACTACAAGAACTGCAATATTACAATATTAAACGGTAAAAATTCAATTATTGCAAGTTTTGAATAAAATTTGTACGATTTTGATCTAAAATTTGGCCATTTTGAAACCGCCATGTTGTATTTTAATTTTTAACATTTGAGTAATAATTTATAATCACAAACACTTTAATGTTATGGCATTTGAACTTTAAAATATATTCATTTTCGAATTTTTTCCTAATTCTAGAATAATTTTTATCCTCATTCGGCCATATTAGAGCCACCATTTTATATATTTAACGTTATAACTACAGATTTGTAATTATTGAATATTTTAAAATCAAAATTACAGAAAGTTTTCAAATATGGTTTTTTTTTTTTTTTACCGACTCTCTTTTTATCTATGACTGTTTCGGAGACGTGCTTCGGAGGGCGGGTAAAGCCGGCGGTTCCCCTGATTTGAAGGCAAATCACCCCGCGATACGACACTTGTCGTGTTGGGGCGTCGGGCGGGTGCGTGGTCAGATCTTTATCTTACTGTTAGGGATTATTCTTCCATAAGGAAAAGCAGGCCTTTTTTTGAGTATGATCAATACTTCATAGAGCCGATAATTTTTTTTTTTTTTATAATAATCGAAAGTAATTTTAATAATTTAATTGGTGTGCAACTGATTGATACTTTTAGTGTGATTAACCGACTCCTTGTGATTGGAAGGTAAATTTGTAGTGACAATCAGTCGATCTAATAATTCGCATTAACCGAGATTGTTTTAATTAAAAACGACTTATACATATGTCGTTAACTTGAAGCATCTAACTAATTGTAAGTAATTACTTCTCCGAGAATATGTAATTAACGTCGCATGTAGTTTAGCTAAGTTTGGCAAATGATTGCTGGTTGTCATTTACGCAGAGAATAATCGTCAAGTGGAAGTTAATCTCAAAAATCCACAAACGAATGTAACTTTTGCGTAGTAAAAGAAAATTGCAGAATATCTGAGATGTATCGAGCTGTACCAGGGTCTTGTTTAGATAGGACATAAATGTATCATAAATCCGACAATAATTTCATGCATCGAAGAAGAAAAATAGATATTGCATACTTTATTTCAAAATGGCGATCATACAAAAATTATTTACTCGGGAAGCTGGAAAAACCGTACGCTCCCAGATGTGAGAGAAAATCTTCCTTCATTGTTTTTGTTTCGTAAATTTTCTAATACGTTTTTCGTATAATAACTTTACAACCGCAATATAAAAACAAATTTTTCGATAAAGGTTTGTTTAAAAGTGTTCGTTTTAATGTGGTTTCCCGCAACCAATATTCTTAATCTTCAATATAACTTTGTTGTAAGCAAAATTTCGTTTAAGTGTATAAAATGCAAAAAGTTTTACTAGGCGGTTACAAACTTACTTTATAGTTTGATTTTTGGTAATTTTCGGAAAGTAAATTTAAGTTTACTTCATAAAAACTTACAGAACGATCCATACGTGGCTATCAGGCACGACAAAACTTTTCGTTTAAAAGATCAAACGCAGATCTTAAATAATGTCGACAGGGGCGGACTCGAGTCAAAATGTTGACGAAAAAAGTTTTCGTACCGTTCCAGGCTATTTTAAAAAATATATTGCTTGTCGCACGTTGTGAAACGTAGAAAATAGACAGCGCCACGGGCGATTTTTACATAACATTTAACGCTACACGCGGTTTTACGTAAAGTGGGTCGCGATGATAGTAACTTAAATTTTCGGGACCGCTAATATGAATTCAAAACAGACAGGGTATTGAATGAATAAATTTTTCAATCGCATTTTCATTTATTCTAGTGCTAGGTGTCACAAATGCTGAGGGAATTCGAATCGCATAAATGTGTTTAATCCAATAATATGTTACGTTTTGCTAGTTTTACGAGTATTATTCACTTCCGCAAAAGTCATGCATACATATTTTTATTGCCCTTTGTTTTCAATTATTTATTCTGTACATCGGTTACATTTTAAAAATTGTTACACTCTGAAAAATAGAATTCTAAGCGCTTAATGAACGTCCTGCATAGGAGAAAGAAAAGCATTTTTCTATAAGTTTAGGCCTCGTACGACCTTCATCGGACCTTATGTCAAAAAAAAGAATGCAATTTTATTATTTTTCCACTCGCACTAGGCAAAGTGCCAGTTTTTACAGTCACTATGGCACAAATTACCCTCTAACGAGCATTAAATACTTTAGTCCAATGACATATATTTTATCCTTTTATACATAAACTAGTATTTAATTAAATTTGTGTGATTTTAATCTTAAATTCGAACATTTTGAAACCGCCATTTTGTAATTTTTATTTTTTACGCTAGAATAGCCGCGAAATCTTTAATTCTATAATTCTTGAACTAGAAATTAATAGATATTCAAGTTTATTTGTAATTTGCATGATTTTGTATTAAAACTAGAAGTTCTAGAGCGACCATTTTGTATTTACAATTTTTAACATTAAAATAATATCTGATTACTACAAAAACGGTAATATTTAATTATTATAAAGAGGTAATATTAAATTATTATAAAGAGGTAATATTAAATATGTAATTTGTATGATTTTGATTTAAAATTCGGTCATTTTGAAACCGCCATTTTGTATTTTTAACGTTATAATAAGAATCCATGACGATGGAAACTTTCATACTTATACTATATTCCGTGACGATTTACATAAACATTCGTTTAAATAATTGCCAATATTTAATAAAATTTGTAAAATTTTAATCTTAAATTAGTCCATTTTAAAGCCGCCATTTTGTATTTTCAGCTTATAATGTTAGAATAGTAATTTATAATCACAAACACTTTAATGCTATAATATTTGAACTTGAAAACACTCATTTTCAAATTTAATTGCAATTTATATTAAATTCGAATATTTTACAGCCGCCATTTTGTATTTTTATCGTTATAATAAGAATCTATGACGATTGGAACTTTATATTATACTATATTTTTTGGAGAATTAACATAAACATTCACCTAAGTAATTGCTAACATTTATATAAATTTGTACAATTTCAATCTTAAATTTGCTCATTTTGAAGCCGGCATTTTGTATTTTCTGTTTATAATGTTAGAATAATAAAATACAATCACAAACACTTTAATCCTATAGTATTTAAACTTGAAAACATATTTATTTTCAAATTTAATTGCAATTTATATTACATTCGAATATTTTACAGCCGCCATTTTGTATTTTTATCGTTATAATAAGAATCTATGACGATTGGAACTTCATATTTATACTATATTTTCTGGAGGATTAACATAAACATTCAGCTAAGTAATTGCTAACATTTATTTAAATTTGTACAATTTTAATCTTAAATTTGCTCATTTTGAACCCGGCATTTTGTATTTTCAGTTTATAATGTTAGAATAATAATCTATAATTACAAACACTTTAATGCTATAGTATTTGAACTTGAAAACATATTTATTTTCAAATTTAATTAGAATTTATATTAAATTCGAATATTTTACAGCCGCCATTTTGTATTTTTATTGTTACAATAATAATCCATAACAATGGAAACTTTATATTTATACTATATTTTTTGGAGAATTAACATATACATTCAGCTAAATAATTGCTAACATTTATTTAAATTTGTAAAATATAAATCTTAAATTTGCCCATTTTGAAACCGGCATTTTGTATTTTCTGTTTATAATGTTAGAATAATAAAATACATTCATAAACACTTTAATCCTATAGTATTTAAATATGAAAACATATTTATTTTCAAATTTAATTGCAATTTATATTACATTCGAATATTTTACAGCCGCCATTTTGTATTTTTAACGTTATAACAAGAATCCATGACAATGAGAACTTTATACTTATGCTATACTCTCTGGAGGATTTACATAAACATTTAGCTAAATAATTGCTAATATTGATTTAAATTTGTATGATTTCAATCTTAAATTCGCCAATTTTGAAGCCGGCATTTTGTATTTTCAGTTTATAATGTTAGAATAATAAAATAAAATTACAAACATTTTAATGCTATAATATTTGAACTTGAAAACATATTCACTTTCAAATTTAATTGAAATTTATATTAAATTCGAATATTTTAAAGCCGCCATTTTGTATTTTTAAATAAGAATGCATGGTGATTGAAATTTTCATACTTTTATTCTCTGGAGGATTTACATAAACATACAGATAAATATTTGCGAGTATTTAATTAAATTAGTGAGATTTTGATCTTAAATTCAGTAATTTTAAAATTGCCATTTTGTAATTTTAAATTTTCAACGTTAAAACAACCCCAAAAATTATAGTAATCTATAGCCACAAGAACTTTAATGATACAATATTTGAACTTTAAGTTAATACAGTTCAGTTTATTTGTAATTTGTAAAATTTTTGTAATAAAACTAGACATTCTAAAGCCGCCATTTTGTATTTTTAAATTTTAAAGTTAGAGTACGAATCGATACAATAGCTATAATATTTCATTTTAACATATTTAAGTTATATTACAATTTGCATGATTGTTATACTAAATTTGATTAGTTTATAGCCGCCATTTTAAATTTTTCCTTTTGACATTTAAAAAATACTTTTAATTGATTACTACAAAAAATAGTAAATGTGTTATATTAAATATGTAATTTGTATGATTTTAATATAAAATTCCGTCATTTTATAGCCGCCATTTTGTATTTTTAACGTTATAATAAGCATCCATGACAATTGAAACTTCCATACGTATATTATATTCCTTGGAGAATTTACATAAACATTCAGCTAAATAATTGCTAGTATTTAATTAAATTTGTATGATTTCGATCTTAAATTCGGTCGTTCTGAAACCGCCATTTTGTATTTTTAATTTTTAATACTAGAATAGTAATCAATAGCCACAAAAACTTTAATGATAAATATTTAAACTTGAACTTGAAATGCATTTTCGAGTTTATTTGTAATTTACATAAATTTTGTGTTAAAACTAGACGTTATAACGCCGCCATTTTGTATTTTTAATTTTTAACGTTAGAATAAAAATCAATGGCAATAGACCTAGAATGCAGTAATATTTCATTTTTATTTTAAGATATTCTAGTTATATTATAATTCGCATGATTGTTATAATAAATTTGATCAGTTTATAGCCGCCATTTTGAATTTTTACTTTTTAACGTTAAAATAAAAACTAATAAATTAATAAATATTAATTTCAAAGGTTAATAATATATATAATTTCATTAAAATAACAACTGATCATTACAAAAGCTGTAATATTAAATTATTGTAAACATTTAATTAAATTTGTATAATTTTTACTCTTAAATTCGGTCATTTTAAATCCGCCATTTTGTATTTTTACTTTATAATGTTAGAATAATAATCTATAATTACCAACACTTTAACGTGTTTGTAAGTATTTTAACTTTAAAATATTTATTTTCAAATTTAATTGTAATTTGCATGATTTTTAATATTAAATTTGGACATTTTAAATCCGCCATTTTGTATTTTTCATTTTTAACGTTATAATTAGTATCTATGGCGATAGTATGACTATCATACTTTATACTCTAAAGGATTTATATAAACATTCAACTTTAATTCCAAAATCACTATCTCTAGTTTGGGAACACTTGGGCCTTCTCCTTTCTCCAATTGTGAGGCTTAGTAGCAATACTACTATTTTATAGCTTCAAATAGCAATTCAAATTTTGTAGTTCAGAAGAAATTCAATTCATAAAATCGAAACGATTGTATATCATCCCCAGAGAAAGTGGGGGACACTGGGGGCCGCTACATTATCAGCTATTTTGATATTTTGATCATTTCAGGGAGCAAAGAAAAGGCTTCTTTCTGTAGTATAAAGTACGGTTTTATGTAAATTGGAGAATATAAAATACGGAATACCTACCGGGAGCTTCTATTTTGGATAAAAAAATATAAATTTTGAAATATTTCAAAAACCAAAATTTTGTCGTAGGAATAAAAATCAACAATATTTGATAAATTAAATACAAAATTTAAATTAATTTGCTTTATTTTTAATCTATGGGAAGATATACCCCCCCTTGCATAGATCTACTACTACTTGGAATAAAATCTCTATATAATTTTTAATTGTTTCCGTGCTTCGGATGGCACGTAAAAACACCACCCCCCTGATTGACACAATTAACACTTATAAAACAAGGACTTCGGCACATTTCCCAACCCTAAATAAGTAGCCGTGGGGTTTTGACGCTTACTCTCCTTTACAGAAAGAAACGTCCGGAGATTACTCTAGTTCGTGTCATCACTTTCATAAAAACTAATATGATATCACAACATTTAAAGGCCTGGTTATAATTTATATATTTATCTAAAAATAAAGATCCCCCCCCCGTATTTTTGCGTATAAACGTAAAATATTAATAAAATAATAAAATAATTACGTATTTTTTACGAAAAGAAACCTTTAAAAGTTCAAAAATACGAATATTATACATAGCAAAGCAGTTTTTGTAATCATAAGTTTTAATTTAACGTTAATAAAAAAAGGACAAAATGGCGGCTTCAAAATGTCCGAATTTAATATAAAATTATCCAAATTAATATAATATAACTTGAAAACGTTTCAGTTTCAAGGTCAAATGTTTTAGCACTGCAGTGCTTGCAGAAATCTATTATTACTCTAAAGTTAAAAATTTGAAATACAAAATGGCGGCTTTAATATATTTCAATTTAAAACAAAAATCATGCAAATTTCATTAAATATTTACAACTATTTAATACTAAATTGTAGCATTGCAAAGATTTTTGTTGGGCTTAATTTTTATTCCGGCTTTAAATGTTAAAAATACAACATGGTGGATTCAAAATGGCCATTTTTAATATAAAAATAATTATTATAAAAAACTTATTAGGTACGTACCGAATGTTTATTTATAATACAGGTTCTTTTTTTAATAAATTATTATTCTGCGGGTATGTTTTTAAAATACAAAATGGCGGCTTTAAAATGGCCAAAATTAGGATAAAAATCGTGCAAATTTTATTAAATACGTCCAGAAACGGATAAAACAGATCTGATAGCAAATTGTTTAAAATGTTTAAATAAACAATAAAACAAAATTCTATTCGTAAATTTTTAAATGTACGCGGGGAGTATTTCCCCAGCCAGCAAGGCCTACAACAAGAATTAAAACTAAAACCTGGATTGCATGTATTTTCTTCTAATCAGTTCAATTTTGGAATATTATTTATAGAAAACATGCAGATCAAATTCGTACAGATCAGATGACAAAGCCGTTTGGGAAGTGTTCCCCAGCTCGTGTGATCATTTCTATGGAAACTAAAATGGCTTTCTGCTTGACCAGGAGTACATTTTAGTAACTTTTGTGATGCATTCATTAATTAATTAAAAAATCTTATTAAATTTTAAGTGATTCGGATGACAGGACAGTGGCGGAATCACCTGCCTACTCAACTTGAAAATCCCCCGCAGTATATCATTTTCAAGAAAACTAAAGCGGTGTCATAAAACGTCTTCATAATTTTTTAATGTTTTGCATTCAAATACATTTACCGGGGAGGAGCAAGTTATTTTTAATAGATGCGAGTTAACGATTTCAGAATATCCTCTTGCTATTGTGACGTTTTTAGTCACTCCTGTGGTACAATCGTTAAATAATAAAAACTTTTATCGGATTTTAAGTGATTTGGATGACAGGACACTGGCGAAATAGCCACCTAGACTAATGGAATAACCCCTGATCCCCAGATCTATGCATTTTGTTTTTTAATTAAAGAGAATTGAAAAGTCTAGCATATTGTCATTTTAACAAGTCACAGATTACTAATCTCAATGGTTCAAACTAGACAACATAGAATCCGCGGGTTAAAACCTGAATTCATATAAAACCGTGAGATTGACTCCGCAAATCCATATAAACCGCGGATTTATTAAAATAAAATCGCTTAACACAATAGAAATTGTAAACATTTTCATCGAAAACAGCGAATTAAACGTAATCAAAATTTTAATTAAATTGATATTAGAAAGTGGTTCAGAATCAGCCCTATCCCACTACTTATTTTATATTAAATGTAAAAATAATCACAATTGACGCTCTCCGAATTACCATAATATTAAAATAAAGCTGAAATATTTGTGAAAAAAGGGATAATTTCTGATATTTCGGTTTAAATAAGCCCCGGAAAATACCTGCCGTAGGCGATTTTTGAGAATCGTAAATCGTCCAAAAGTGATGTTTAAAAGATTTAATTTTAAAAATTATTTTTCGTGCGGGTTATTCTGGTGCGTGTGCAATGATCTTTAACTGAAAGAGCTTATTTAAAATTGAAAATTTGATGTTTCGTCTGGTTTCGAAATGTTATTTTAATAAATAGAAGGGTCCCGGCGAACTTCCCGATATACCTTTTGAATCAATTTGCATAAATAAGCAAAGTATTTTTCGATAATATCAGGTCCGACTCGGCCCGAAATCGTTAACAACGCATTAAGCGAATTAACAACGTAAACACATTTTTAAAAGGTAGCCAAGTAGCAGCACCATCTGTTACTTGAAATTAAAAGAAAATTAAACTGTAACATCCACGAAGGAAATGGGAACAATAAAATATAAATTTTTCATGAGAGAGCTTTTTTTAATTTGAATTAATAACGGAGCTTCCTTTGGCGAGCAGCAAGAAAGTGGACGCGCTCAATCTTGGGGATAATAATTTTACCATCAAAGTGGTGTAAAGTATGTTGACTAAATCGATTAAGTGAGACAATCTATAAGAGCTGAGAGTAAATATACGGAAGCTGTGTAAGCTCTAAGTACATAAATGGAAGAAAGTAATTAGGAGAATAAATAATAATTTTGAAAGGAAATGTGCATGCATCGCGATGCAAAATTATTGAATAAAACTGAGGACGATAAATTTACCTTCACTCTGCTCCCCTTTATTTTTTAAAGATTAAAAACACCTATAGGAGACTTAATAAGTACAAGGAATACCCTGCTCCTTAAAATAACATCTGCTAAATTTCTCATAAACTTTGCGTGCTTTTCTTATTGCTTTTTATTCTATATATCATTTTTGTTACGTTTAAACAAGCAATCGATTACATAACCCCAATGCAATTTACTTACAAAATATAATTTAATACACCAATAAACATAAATTTCCTAAACACACTTTTAAAGAATTTTATTTTTATTTTCATAATATTGGAGATTTAAGTAAGCGAAGGAAATTGTTTTTCTTTATCATTTTCATGCCAGGAAATTGAAAAAATGCACGGCGCAGATTGGTACTAAACCTACACGCGTCCCGGACGCTCCAACCGCATTAAAACGGACGCTGCATTTGTTTTTAATTGTCAGTCAAAAGTCACAGTACCAAAGTGGGCGTGGTCACAGGCGCTGCAATCGTTGTGTCATTTTATTTTTAGGTTAAAAGGAAATTTTGTAATCAGGATTTCTTCATTCGTGGACCGAAAATTATTTGATGCGAGCTGAGGAGGTAGAGGTAGTAGAGCAAACAAACCAGTAGCGTGACTTTTACCGACAAATAATAAAATTTAATTTAAGATTTTTTATGTTCAAAAATGAAACTTAGTTACAGTAAAGTTAACTGCCATTCACAGAATATCTAAGTTTCAAGTTTGAGCACAAAGTAATCGTTACGTCAATCTGCGTTATGATGTTAACCCTAAATATTTATTAATAATCAAAAATTTTAAAGTAGAATCGAACGTTTAAATTATAAATTTAAAATGAAATTACAATTTCTTACTGCATCAAATGCTTTAATTATAAAAGAGTCTCATCAAGAAATCTACCGACTGAATCAATGCAATATCTACTATTAGAGTGAAAGAAAAAATTTGCCAACACTGTGGCCTTCTCAAGGGTAATATATTGGCAACGGCGTTGGTGATGAAGTTTGTGTGTGTGGTTTAAGATTAAGCAAAATAATCGATTTTAAGCATATTAAATTTTACCATAGAAACATATGGTATCCTTCTAATGGGAGGAGTTTCCCGCCATTTTGTTTGCGGCATCCACCTTCTGGAGTTCTGTTTTGACTCAGGGATGTTTTTAAAAGGTTAAAAACCGCCACTTTCGGGGTTTTGTCGTAATTTTTCCCACTATTCCTTTCCAAAAGCTTTATGAAGTTTTGCAAATGCAAAGAGATGCCTTCAAGGCAATGTAGTTAATTTCAACATTCTGTCATATTCTACGTGCCAAGACAGAATTTTGCCCCCCGTTAGACAAAATAATAGGTAAATTAAGGTGATAAATGTCTTAACCCCCTTTCAAGAAGAAGACTATCTGTGAAATATTTAAAACTAAGATTTAGAACCTGTCGCATAAGAACTACAGAAAAGATCCTTCCCCCCCCCCCCGTTTACTGCACATAAACTGCAAAAAGCTACAACAGCCATAGCAAGAAACAAGGCATTCGATTCTGACAGAATCCCTGCTGTGCTGATAAAATACTTACGTGCCTAGACACTGACGATCTACAATTTAAGCCTGACGAAAGGAGAACGGGGGCTTCCCCGGGGTCATAAATATTTAAAGGGGCTCAAAGTGGGGCTTTTGGTTTCGGTTTAGGCTCCGTTTTGCTGCTGAATAAAGACGATTGTTTCGGTTATCGTTTTCAGTTCGGTTTCCATTTCAATCTCTGGAAAAATTTATGAACTTTCAAAAGTTATGTTGGGTAACTCAAAAAGGTGAGGTTTCTAAAGTACTTCCCCAGTTCTTGGTTTCTCTTTCTACAGCCGCGACTGAAGGAAATAAATTTTGTTCCCATCAGAAAAGAAGAATAAGATAAGAAAAAGATTCTTTGCAAGGAAAATTTTTGAAAGATTTATGCCAAAACAGATTTCCACAAAAATGAGAAACAGCTGATATCCGTATGTACTATGTATAAGGGGAGAAACTAATGACAGAGAAATACTTTAAATCGGCCGATTCCGGAAACTGAAAAAACTTCGGAAGCGAGACGAAATCCTTCCGCGTATAATAAATAATAACGAAAGACCCTAAAAATGGGCAGCTTACCCTCCAAGAGCAACCGCTCCATGTTGAGAAACACGAAATGTCTTTCTAATAGAGTAAGATCCTAAAGAGTCTTCCGAGACCCAAAAAATTCCTTTGGAAGCGAGACAGAACGTCTCCGTGTACATTAAAAGAAAAAAAAGAAAAGAAAGTTAGATAGTTTCTTTTTTGTTTAACATCTGGAAGCTACCTCACGCCGAGTCTTGCGCAGCTACATACGTCAACTTCTGACAAAAACACCCCCCTCCCTATCGTCTCATGGTCGCAGGGATCTGCTTTGACAGATTATTGACAGAATAGTCCGCGAGTAGTAGTATTTTATTTCCCCTTTTTGACAGAGAATTTTTGCTGCTAGAAGTAGCAGCTTTTCCAGAGGGGGATTCTTATTTTTTTCTAAATATATGTCTGTTTTAGTGCGAATTAAACATTTGGTAAACTCCCCTCCCCCTCCCACTCAGCTATAATAGAAAAGAAGCAGTTACACAATAACAATGTCTATTCTCATCAGTAGTTAAACAGAGGCGATTCTAGCGCAGTTTTAATTTTAATTTAATCCAAATTTTGATTCGCTGTTTAATTAAAATAAATTCGCGGATTTGAGGGTAATTAAAAATAAATCCACGGTATTAGAGAAGTTAAATATTTCTATTGCTTTATAAAATTTGATTAAAGTAAAACTACCATAATTTACCCGTTAATCAATATTCAATTACGAATTTTTTGACATTTGCCTAATATCAAACCTAAGAAATTATTAAAATTTCCAAATCAAACTCATGAAATTATTGTGATTAATAGAATTATTATAATTCAACCACAAAACTGCGGATTTATTTTAATTAAACAGCGAATCAAAATCTGGATTAATTTAATATTATCAAAAGTGAGCCAGAAACGGCACTGTTATACTACTAACCAAAACTGCGTTAGAATCATTTGTGTCACTTTTTTATTATTTTTATACTGAGGGTTCGAGTAGTTTCTTCGGCGTTGCGTAGTTGTGGGAATAGTAGAATGTGCGTAGTGCCGTGTTTTCTTGGAAGTTGCATTTATCTTTTTTTTTTCTTTGTCGCTCAACACTCCGTCATATCTAAAACAGAGCAAAAGCTTCTCGTACATATTGTAAAAACCGCAAGAAAATGCAAAATAATAAGTTGCAATATATAAATTAGTTATTAAATTTGGAAGATGACTGGTTTTACCCTCCCCCCTTTTTTTCCTACAAGAAGAGGAAGATTATCTGTAATATTTTCAAAATGAGAGATAAAACATTTTTTCAGAGTTGGAAAATACTAAAATTCATAAAAAGTAGTTGTTTTCTTAAGCCAGTAAGTCTCCCCCTCCCCGCTTCCTGGTCACAATGTTCAACATTAAATTATTTATGTAAAACAAAAATTTGAATTAAAAATGTATTCAAATTCAGTAGCTTCTCACCGAGTTAAAGGGAGTGCAATTATTCCTTCAAGTGGACCAAGATAAAACTATCTAAACAACATTGGCTGACAATGGAATGCATTGTATTTTTTTAACAATTTAAACCGGCGACAAAACCAGTTTTTTTGGGTCGAATTTCACATCAATCGAATTGGTGGTAACTGAATCTTGAAATTTTAATTCTTTCTTTTCTTTCTTCGTCAGCCTTTCACTGCTGGACTTTAGCCTCTTCCTCTAACAAGGAGAGACCTACAACTTCCCCTCACTGAATTGATTCATTTTCATTGTGCGTGTAGGTCTTGTATTGAACTTCAACAGTTATAAGTATAAGGGCACGCTTCTTTGCCAATAATGAGAAATTTGAATTTGAATAATTGTATGAACAGCATAAAATTAGCATAAATTTGGTAAATTGTTAATGGAATTGCATCAGATTGCAAAAAAGTAAAAACATACGCGAAGGGTACTGGGATCGCATCCAGCTCCTGCCAACTTGTTTCTTTTTATTTATTTGATTATTAATTTTCTCCAGTATAATTTATGTCATCGTTCTCAAGAAAACCAAAACTCTAAAATAAACCCTACCCATAATCTGTAAACATTGCATGTTTTACCTTTCAGCAGTGAGGCACTGGAGGGTGTTCCACGCCCCCCAGACCCCCCGGTTTGTAGAGTTTATATTTTATTGGTAATAAATTGAAGACATCAGCATAGCCGATCTAGAAAAAATCTCTAGATAAACTAATTAATCCTAACTTCAACAAGTTACACTAATATCCCGATTAGCCCAAATTATAAATCAACGTTTTAGAGACCGGGGGGTCTGGGGGGTGTGGAGCACCCCCCAGGAACACTCAAACTGTGATAGATAAATTTGCAAACTTATGGTTATCAGTATTAAGCGATAATAGTGAAAGTTTTTAGCACAAAAATATAAAGCAGTGACCAAGAATTGGGGGGAGGGGGATTATGAATTCCCCCCAGTATAATATGTCATCGTTCTCAAGAAAACCAAAACGCAATAATAAACCCTACTTATAATCTGTAAACATTGAATGTTTTACCTTTCAGCAGTGAGGCACTGGAGGGTGTTCCACACCCCCCAGACCCCCCGGTTGTACAGTTTATTTTTTATTGGTAATAAATTAAAGACATCAGCATAACCGATCTAGTAAAAATCTCTAGAAATACTAATTAATCCTAACTCACTGCTGAATGGTAAAACATTCAATGATTACAGATTATGAGTAGAGTTTATTTTAGCGCTTTGGTTTTCTTGAAAACGATGGCATATTATACTGGGGGGGAATTAATAATCAAATAAATAAAAAACAAATTGACAGGAGCTAGATGCTATCCCAGTACCCTTCGCATATGTTTTTATATTTTTGCAATCTTATGCAATTCCATTAACCTTTTACCAAATTTATGTTAATTTTTATGCAGGTCATCAGTAATATACAATTATTCAAATTCAAATTTCTCAAAATTAGCAAAGAAGCGTGCCCTTATACTTGCACCTATTGAAGTCCAATACAAGACTTACATGCACAATGAAAATGAATCAATTCAGTGAGGGGAAGTTGCCAGTCTCCACTTGTAAGAGAAAGGTTTGAAGCATTAAGACCCCACGGCTGCTTAGTCCAGGTTGGTGAATGTGCCTGTAACACATTTTTATTGTTGATGTTGGCAGTCATCAACTCAGGGGGACCGCCGGCTTTACATGCCCTCCGAAGCACGGGAGACGGTCATAGATAGAAAAGTCAGAAAGAAAATCTTTCCTATTGAACTCCTCCGGGATTGAACCGGGTGCCTTTACATCAGTAGTTGATCGCTCTAACTACTAGGCCAAGACTACCTTGGGGACGGTCAAGAAACCCGAATTTTGATTTTCATGATTTTTGAAGTGAATTATCAAAGAGGACATTGTTCTCACACATTAAAAAAAAAATTTGCGGTCGGACCACTAATTTTCGAAATAAACGGTTTTAAAATTAATTTGGAATGCAATTTTGCAAACTGTAACCCCGCCCACTAAAATTAAAATAAGAGCCTAAAATTATTGTTTATCTTTCTATGTAGTTGTGTGTTCGTCTCTAAGTGCTGCCTTCAGGCCGCACAACTTTGACAGTTTAACCAAATAATTAATCAAACTCTATCTGCAGTGTGGAGGGATTCAATCCAAAAGTTTATAATTATGTTAAAGGGGGACCTTTTAAGAGTTTGAAAGGTTATCCACAGATGGCATGACAGTAGAAAAATAAAAAACTACAAATAAACAAAAATATTGTTATAATCCTGCAACATTTTATTTTACAAACATTGTTTTGTTAAAATCTTCTGCTTAAAAAAAAGTTTTTCGTCTGCAAAACTTGGTGGTTGTTTACGCCACCTCCTGACAACTTATTGAAAAAAATAGCAAAGTCGAGAACCAAAGGAGAGCGGCAATTCAAAATCAGGACATCCGATAGGATGAAAATAAGCAAAAAGTTGAAGAACGGAAATATTATTAACGAACGGAAATTAATATTGATTTGTTATTGAAATGTAGGACTACAAAATTTATTAACATAAAGGAAGTTGAATTATACAGGGTCCAACCGTAATACTCGACAAGATTTATACGCGATGGATAGAAGTTACCTTTTCGGTATGAATTTATTGTCAAAATAATCTTCTTCTTCTTTTATTATAGGCATCTGCCTGTTTTTCTTCACACTTTTTCCATCTTTTCAAGTTTCCTCTGATGTGGACACCCAGCTCTCCATCCACCTCTTGGGTGGTCTTCCAGGGTTTCGCTTTGCCGGTGGTTTCAGGTCTCTTGCTACCTTTATCAGTCGATCGCTGTTGGCTCTGTTGACATGCTCGTTCCACTCTTTTCGTCGATGTCTCACGAACTTGACGACGTCAGTTATGCTACATGCTTGTCTCACTTCGGTATTACGTACTCTGTCTAGTCTGGTTTTGCCAACTATGGATCTTAGGGTATTCATTTCTGTTGTTCGTAATATTTGTTTTGTTCTGCTGGTTTCTGCGCGGGTTTCAGCTCCATATGTCATTATCGGCCTAATTATTGTCTTATATATTTTTGTCTTGCTTTCTATTGACATATATTTGTTTTTCCATGTGACGTCTCTGAGGTAACCAGATATTCTAGATCCTTGCATTGCGTGATGTTTTACTTCCATGTTCAAATTGCGTTCACTTGAGATGATAACTCCTAAATACTTTGTAGTCATGACCTGTTCGATAATTTTTCCTTCAACTTCTAGTTTGCATCTGATGGGCTCTTTAGATATTGTTAGAGCCTTGGTCTTCTCTACAGATATTTCCATATTATAGGTCTTAGCTGTTGTTACCAGTCTATGTAGCATGTATTGGAGTTTATCTTCCGTATCTGCAATGAGAACGGCATCGTCCGCATAACATACTATGTTGATGTCTTTTCTTCCCATTCTATACCCTGGCAATTTTTTAACGCTATGGACTATCTTGTCCATTATCAAACTGAACAATACCGGACTCAAGGAATCGCCTTGTCTAATTCCTGATTGTGTGTCTATATCTTCTGTGAGCTTGCCATCCACCTTTATTTTCGTTTTTGTTTCTGTATTTAATTCTTCAATTAACTGTATTAGTCGTGGTGGTGTATTCTTTTCTTCTAAAATTTCTAGTACATCTTGTAGTTGTATCCGATCGAATGCTTTTGTTAGGTCTACGAAGCACATAAAAGCAGGTTTTGAAAATTCAATCGCTTTTTCAACTACTTGGCGAACTATGAAGATAGCGTCCGTTGTGGATCGATTCTGGCGAAATCCTTGTTGTTCTTCAGTTATTTCTATGAATGGTTGAATTTTGTTAAGGATGATCTTGGTTAACAGTTTTAGAGTGCAGTTAAGTAGAGTGACTCCTCGGTAATTTTCTGGATTTCTTCGGTCTCCTTTTTTATACAAAGGGACTGTTATACTGCGCTTCCATTCTTCCGGTATTTTTCCTCGATTTGCTATAATTTGGTATAGTGTTGTCATTTGTTCAACGAGATAATCCCCATATTTTAGGAGTTCGTTACTTATGTCATCCGGTCCAGGTGCTTTCCGGTTTTTCAGCGCCCCAATTCCTTTTTCTACGTCTTCTTTTGTTATTTTGATATTAATGTTACCTTGTCTCGCTTCTGGTAATTTCATTTTGCTCTGGTTACCTCTCTTTGTAGCATCCTGTTTATATAGTTGTTTAAAATATTCTTTCCATTGACTAGCGCTTATTTTATTTATTTGTTTCATGTTGCTGACTTCACACTTTCTATTTCTTAGCATCTTCCATACTTTTCTTTGTGAGCCATACATATCTCTTTCCATACCCTTGGTAAACGCTTCCCAATATTCTTCCTTGATTTGCCTTATTTTCATGTTTGCTAAATTTCTTTCCTGTATGTATATTTCTCTGTCTTCCCTAGATTGTGTTCTTCTATATTGCATGTATGCTTCTTTCTTTCTTGCGGCAATATCTTTAACTTCTTCTTTATACCAGGATTTATTGTTTTGTGATGATGTACAGCTCACCTTTCTCCTGCCAAGCGCTTCTTCTGCAGCCCGAACAATGCCAGTTTTTAGTTTGTGCCATGCATCCTCCACTTTATCCTCTTCCGCTATTGGACCATGCTCTATTGCCTGTTTTAGTCTGCGCGCATACAGATCTTTAATTGCGTCATCTTCCATTAGTTCTATGTTTAACCTTTCAGTAGATTCTACTGTCTTTCTTCTTATTGGCTGATGTTGCATTTTATTTTACATAGAAGTAGGTCATGGTCGCTTCCAATATTGGCTGAATTTAGAGTACGCACATCCAGGATTTGACTAGGTGTTATATGTCTATTGGTTATGGCATAGTCTATGACGGATTGTTGACCTCTCGTGTTTTCCCAAGTATATTTATATTGCCATTTATGGTCGAAGAAGGTGTTGTTGATTCTAAAACTATTCTGGCTGCAGAAGTCAATCAGCATTTCTCCATTTTCATTCTGTATGCTTTCGTTGAAGCGTTGTTTGACGCCCGGTATGGGGTCGTTCCTATTCTTGCATTTAAATCGCCCATTACGACTATATTGTCATTTGCTTGGAGTTTTCAACCTGATACTGCAGATCTTCATAGAAATTTCTTCTTTCTTCCCTTGGTTTTCCGATGTTAGGAGCATAAACACTTAGTATGTGGAAGTTCTTATCGTCGATTTTAACGTCACTCTTAGGATATTTTCGTTAACATAGTCAATATCGTCAATATATTCTTCGAATTTTTATGCAGGAGCATACCCACACCAGCAGTTGCTCTTTCGTTTTGTTCTTCCGCTATATATCAGAAAGTAGTCCCCTATTGCTTGCATGCCTTTACCTTTCTTTTTGTTTCAGATATACAACATATATCGATTTTCTTCTGTGAGATTTCTATAATTATCTCTTGATCGCGTTGATTCCAAGACATGACGTTCCATGCTCCCATTCTCCATACATTTGTCTTTTCTGTCGCTTATTCCTGTTGCGTGTCCTGTTTGCTTGCCGGGTCGTCATCATAACATCCTGTCCATATCCGAGGCTGTCAAAATAATAAATAGTATATTAAGTATCAAGGGAGGTAAATGGGTAAATTTCTGTTCTTACTTGACATAACCAAATCGGTGAAATGATGTGATCGCCGATTGAGTTGCCGAAGGGAAATGTGTGGATTTAACTGTTTTTTAATGTTCTTTGTCCTTTAAAGATTAATACATCTCAAACGACTGCGTTGGGGGGTGGGAAGGTGAGATTTGCTAATATCTGAGTTACACTATCACTGGAATAGCCTTCCCGATAGTGTAATAACCGCCATCAAGTGGCCAAACTAACCCCACTAGATAATAGGTTTCATTTAAAAGCAATAATGTAGGAAATGGCCGACATCCCAACAATAAACAATCTGATTACAATTTATGAGCCACTTAGAGAACAAAATGAAGCAGCGAAGTTATTGCAATTGCAAATCCTTTTACTAAAATAGAAACTGCAATGACGAACGCTTTCATTCAAAGTATAAAGCTTCAATCTCGACAGATAATGATGTTTAGAAAACTTTTCATTCGCGTTTCGATCAAACGAGTTCATCGTCGTTTATTTTCATTATTTTTATTTTCTTCCTCATAGTTTTTTCTTTGTTGCATGTCGTCTTTATATTTTTAAACTGGATCGTTTTAAGTTTATAAAATGTCATTAATAACACAAAGATATCTCCTCTAAATTTATTGCTTGCTTTGTTGAAAATGAACACAAATGGATGTCTTAAACACGTTTATGTTTCTGTCGTTTCTCTTGGTTATCGTATACATTTTACAATGAGAACTTGTAGCAATTTTAGTTTTATGCTTAATGATTATTGCAAATGAACCTCATTAGGATGCATTAGAGGACGAATTTGCTGCAGACGTATCATCGATTAGTCTGAATTGCATTTGCTCTTAAGATTACAGTAATTGTCATCTTATAATGGATAACATCGCTAATTTATGCCGGTTTCTTTACGTGGTCACCACGTCGTGCACTTCCTATCGGCCAAACGGGTCAACAAATCATGCATTGGCCATTGCCTTCACTTTGCAGTACTCTCATTCAAAATAGAAGGAAGGGGTGTATTTCTTCAGAGAATTTTAAAATCCATGGGCTTTTTTAAAAGTTCGACAAATTCGCTTTACAACGCCTTTTTAAATTTTTTGAAATCCGATCGGTACTTCTCGAGTAAATGCGCTTCAAAAACAACCGGTCAAACTAACCAATAAAAACCAATGATTTTGTTTTAGCTCCGCCTTTAACACAAATGTATATAGCTCTAGTCTTAATTGAGACACTTACCTATTACAGGTTGTGGTCCCCGTCAGTCTTTTAAATGCAAAAGATTTAAAATGTTCAAACAAACCAATGAAAATCAACAGTTTTAAATTTAGCTCCGCCTGTAATACAAATGTCTGTATACAGGGTGTTTCCGTGACCGTAGAGAACATTTAAGGTGGTGGTAAAGGACACTTTTTAAAACAAATTTTCAAATAAAATTTTTGTCCAAGTTCAACCTTGGGGTACCCTCTTTAAAGAAATTTTTTGAATTTCTGCCTTCAAACGGCCATAACACCGTAACCATTGATTTTATGGTATTAATGGATTAGTAATTTTTGAAAGATCATTTATTTATCTACAAACTGGTTTATAATTCTTATCTTCTAGAATCAACGGATTTCGAGTTATGAATTAAATTAGGAGATGAAATGTCAAAAATTGCTAGTTTGTTTTCGTTTTTCGTCTTGCGAATCCTGTATCTTTTAAACGAAACTATTTACAAAAACAAATTTCAAATTTTTGATATAAAATTTAACGAGCTATAATTTTAATCTGGTAACATTTTTGGAAAATCAACCCATTTAAAATCCTTCAACTTCTAGTTTGCATCTGATGGGCTCTTTAGATATTGTTAGAGCCTTGGTCTTCTCTACAGATATTTCCATATTATAGGTCTTAGCTGTTGTGACCAGTCTATGTAGCATGTATTGGAGTTTATCTTCCGTATCTGCAATGAGAACGGCATCGTCCGCATAACATACTATGTTGATGTCTTTTCTTCCCATTCTATACCCTGGCAATTTTTTAACGCTATGGACTATCTTGTCCATTATCAAACTGAACAATACCGGACTCAAGGAATCGCCTTGTCTAATTCCTGATTGTGTGTCTATATCTTCTGTGAGCTTGCCATCCACCTTTATTTTCGTTTTTGTTTCTGTATTTAATTCTTCAATTAACTGTATTAGTCGTGGTGGTGTATTCTTTTCTTCTAAAATTTCTAGTACATCTTGTAGTTGTATCCGATCGAATGCTTTTGTTAGGTCTACGAAGCACATAAAAGCAGGTTTTGAAAATTCAATCGCTTTTTCAACTACTTGGCGAACTATGAAGATAGCGTCCGTTGTGGATCGATTCTGGCGAAATCCTTGTTGTTCTTCAGTTATTTCTATGAATGGTTGAATTTTGTTAAGGATGATCTTGGTTAACAGTTTTAGAGTGCAGTTAAGTAGAGTGACTCCTCGGTAATTTTCTGGATTTCTTCGGTCTCCTTTTTTATACAAAGGGACTGTTATACTGCGCTTCCATTCTTCCGGTATTTTTCCTCGATTTGCTATAATTTGGTATAGTGTTGTCATTTGTTCAACGAGATAATCCCCATATTTTAGGAGTTCGTTACTTATGTCATCCGGTCCAGGTGCTTTCCGGTTTTTCAGCGCCCCAATTCCTTTTTCTACGTCTTCTTTTGTTATTTTGATATTAATGTTACCTTGTCTCGCTTCTGGTAATTTCATTTTGCTCTGGTTACCTCTCTTTGTAGCATCCTGTTTATATAGTTGTTTAAAATATTCTTTCCATTGACTAGCGCTTATTTTATTTATTTGTTTCATGTTGCTGACTTCACACTTTCTATTTCTTAGCATCTTCCATACTTTTCTTTGTGAGCCATACATATCTCTTTCCATACCCTTGGTAAACGCTTCCCAATATTCTTCCTTGATTTGCCTTATTTTCATGTTTGCTAAATTTCTTTCCTGTATGTATATTTCTCTGTCTTCCCTAGATTGTGTTCTTCTATATTGCATGTATGCTTCTTTCTTTCTTGCGGCAATATCTTTAACTTCTTCTTTATACCAGGATTTATTGTTTTGTGATGATGTACAGCTCACCTTTCTCCTGCCAAGCGCTTCTTCTGCAGCCCGAACAATGCCAGTTTTTAGTTTGTGCCATGCATCCTCCACTTTATCCTCTTCCGCTATTGGACCATGCTCTATTGCCTGTTTTAGTCTGCGCGCATACAGATCTTTAATTGCGTCATCTTCCATTAGTTCTATGTTTAACCTTTCAGTATATTCTACTGTCTTTCTTCTTATTGGCTGATGTTGCATTTTTATTTTACATAGAAGTAGGTCATGGTCGCTTCCAATATTGGCTGAATTTAGAGTACGCACATCCAGGATTTGACTAGGTGTTATATGTCTATTGGTTATGGCATAGTCTATGACGGATTGTTGACCTCTCGTGTTTTCCCAAGTATATTTATATTGCCATTTATGGTCGAAGAAGGTGTTGTTGATTCTAAAACTATTCTGGCTGCAGAAGTCAATCAGCATTTCTCCATTTTCATTCTGTATGCTTTCGTTGAAGCGTTGTTTGACGCCCGGTATGGGGTCGTTCCCTATTCTTGCATTTAAATCGCCCATTACGACTATATTGTCATTTGCTTGGAGTTTTTCAACCTGATACTGCAGATCTTCATAGAAATTTCTTCTTTCTTCCCTTGGTTTTCCGATGTTAGGAGCATAAACACTTAGTATGTGGAAGTTCTTATCGTCGATTTTAACGTCACTCTTAGGATATTTTCGTTAACATAGTCAATATCGTCAATATATTCTTCGAATTTTTATGCAGGAGCATACCCACACCAGCAGTTGCTCTTTCGTTTTGTTCTTCCGCTATATATCAGAAAGTAGTCCCCTATTGCTTGCATGCCTTTACCTTTCTTTTTGTTTCAGATATACAACATATATCGATTTTCTTCTGTGAGATTTCTATAATTATCTCTTGATCGCGTTGATTCCAAGACATGACGTTCCATGCTCCCATTCTCCATACATTTGTCTTTTCTGTCGCTTATTCCTGTTGCGTGTCCTGTTTGCTTGCCGGGTCGTCATCATAACATCCTGTCCATATCCGAGGCTGTCAAAATAATAAATAGTATATTAATCATCAAGGGAGGTAAATGGGTAAATTTCTGTTCTTACTTGACATAACCAAATCGGTGAAATGATGTGATCGCTGATTGAGTTGCCGAGGAAATGTGTGGATTTAAGTGTTTTTTAATGTTCTTCGTCCTTTAAAGATTAATACATCTCAAACGACTGCGTTGGGGGGTGGGAAGGTGAGATTTGCTAATATCTGAGTTACACTATCACTGGAATAGCCTTCCCGATAGTGTAATAACCGCCAGCCAAGTGGCCAAACTAACCCCACTAGATAATAGGTTTCATTTAAAAGCAATAATGTAGGAAATGGCCGACATCCCAACAATAAACAATCTGATTACAATTTATGAGCCACTTAGAGAACAAAATGAAGCAGCGAAGTTATTGCAATTGCAAATCCTTTTACTAAAATAGAAACTGCAATGACGAACGCTTTCATTCAAAGTATAAAGCTTCAATCTCGACAGATAATGATGTTTAGAAAACTTTTCATTCGCGTTTCGATCAAACGAGTTCATCGTCGTTTATTTTCATTATTTTTATTTTCTTCCTCATAGTTTTTTCTTTGTTGCATGTCGTCTTTATATTTTTAAACTGGATCGTTTTAAGTTTATAAAATGTCATTAATAACACAAAGATATCTCCTCTAAATTTATTGCTTGCTTTGTTGAAAATGAACACAAATGGATGTCTTAAACACGTTTATGTTTCTGTCGTTTCTCTTGGTTATCGTATACATTTTACAATGAGAACTTGTAGCAATTTTAGTTTTATGCTTAATGATTATTGCAAATGAACCTCATTAGGATGCATTAGAGGACAAATTTGCTGCAGACGTATCATCGATTAGTCTGAATTGCATTTGCTCTTAAGATTACAGTAATTGTCATCTTATAATGGATAACATCGCTAATTTATGCCGGTTTCTTTACGTGGTCACCACGTCGTGCACTTCCTATCGGCCAAACGGGTCAACATATCATGCTTTGGCCATTGCCTTCTTCACTTTGCAGTTCTCTCATTGAAAATAGGAGGAGGGGGTGTATTTCTTCCAGAGAATTTTAAAAGCCATGGGCATCTTTAAAAGTTCGACAAATTCGCTTTACAACGCCGTTTGAATTTTTGAAATCCGATCGGTACTTCCCGAGTAAATCCGCTTCAAAAACAACCGGTCAAACTAACCAATAAAAATCAATGATTTTGTTTTAGCTCCGCCTTTAACACAAATGTATATAGCTTTTAATGGGATCCCTTAATTGAAACACTTACCCATTACAGGTTGACGTCCCCATCACTCTTTTAAATGCAAAAGATTTAAGTTGATCAAACAAACCAATGAAAATCAACAGTTCTAAATTTAGCTCCGCCTGTAATACAAATGTCTGTATACAGGGTGTTTCCGTGACCGTAGAGAACATTTGAGGTGGTGATAAAGGACACTTTTTTAAGACAAAATTTTAATTAAAATTTTTGTCCAAGTCCAACCCCTTGGGGGGTACCCCTCTTTAAAGCAATTTTTTGAATTTCTACCTTCAAACGGCCATAGCACCGTAACCATTGATTTTATGGTATTAATTGATTAGTAATTTTTGAAAGATCATTTATTTATCTACAAACTGGTTTAAAATTCTTATCCTCTAGAATCATCGGATTTTGAGTTATGAATTAAATTAGGAGATGAAATGTCAAAAAATTGCTAGTTTGTTTTTCGTTTTCGTCTTGCGAACCCTGTATCTTTTAAACGAAATTATTTACAAAAATCTAATAGTCTAATTTTGATATAAAATTTAATGAGCTATAATTTTAATCTGGTAACATTTTTTTGGAAAATCAACCCATTTTCAAAAAATTCCAAAATAATGAACAATGTCAAAAAATGCTTTAAAGAGGGGTACCTCCCAAGGGTTTGAACTAGGACAAAATTTTATTTAAAAATGTATCTTAAAAAAGTGTCTGCTATCACAATCTCAAAGGTTTACCATGTATACGGAGACACCCTGTATGACGATTATATTTTTGTACCGACCTTATTCATTATTTTGGGATTTTCGGTAAAATGGGTTGCTTTTCCAAAAAAATTTAGTAGACTAAAGTTATAGCCCATTAAATTTCCTATCCGAATTAGGCGTTAGTTTTTTTGTAAGTAGTTTAGTTTAAAAGATGCAGGGTTTTCAACAAAACCAAAAAATAAAACTTGGAATTTTTTTGACATTTCTTCTCTTAATTTAATTCATAACTTAAAATTCGTTCATCCTAGACAAGGGGAGGTTATGAACTAATTTGTATATAAGTAAATTATCTTTAAAAAATCACTAATCTATTAATACCAAAAAATTAATAATTACGGTGCTATGGCCGTTTGAAAGGCAGAAATTCAAAAAATTGCTTTAAAGAGGGATACCCCCAGGGTTTGGACTTGGACAAAAATTTTATTTAAAATTTTGTCTTAGAAAAGTGTCCTATATTACTTTTATCTATCACTACCTTACACTAATATACTATTAATTTTCATTGGTTAGTTTAAACCAATTGAACCCGATTGAAAATTTTTGCTTACTAAACTGTTAAAGAAAATTTTATGGTTACAGCAACTACCTTAAAAATGTGATTATTATTGTTTATAATTAATAATTATGCTTAAAAGTGACCAGATCGGATTCAAATTTTGGATTGAATCGAATAAAACTTCAATCTGATTGAAAAGTTCTTGCTCGGAGACTTCAGTTAATTTAGAACTAAATTAATTGCTTCAATAACGCGATTGGTCGTCCATAAAGGAAGTTCTTGTCCGGGGAAGGGGGTCACAAAATGTGACAAGGGGTAGCCAAATGTGAAGGCCGCATAAAATTTCATTTTGGGATTCATAAAAAATTGTGGCTGAGTATTTTTTCCTATAATTTTAAAATATTATGATTATAAATGGGGTACTTGATTTGTGACCAGATCGGATTCAAATCTTGGATTGAATCGAATAAAACTTCAATCTGATTGAAAAGTTCTTGCTCGGAGACTTCAGTTAATTTAGAACTAAATCAATTGCTTCAATAACGCGATTGGTCGTCCATAAAGAAAGTTCTTGTCCGGAAGAAGGAGGAGGGATCACAAAATGTGACAAGGGGGGGGTAGCCAAATGTGAAGTCCGATTAAAATTTCATTTTTGGGATTCATAAAAAAATTGTGTCCGAGTATTTTTTTCTTATAATTTTAAAATATTGTGATTATAAATGAGGGGGGACGTACTTGATTTGTGACCAGATCGGATTCAAATCTTGGATTGAATCCAATAAAACTTCAATCTGATTGAGAAGTTCTTGCCCGGAGACTTAAGTTAATTTTGGACTAAATCAATTGCTTCAATAACGCGATTGGTCGTACATAAAAGACGTTCTTGTCCTGGGGAAAGGGGGGGGGGAGTCACAAAATGTTACAAAATGTGACAAGGTGGGGTAGCCAAATGTGAAGTTCTCATAAAAATTTCATTTTTGGGATTCATAAAAAAATTGTACCAGACTATTTTTTTCTTATAATTTTAAAATATTTTGATTATAAATGAGGGGGGACGTACTTGATTTGTGACCATCCGGAGAGTAGGGAGATTAAAAATTTGCAAAAAATTGAGGACGTCTTTTATGAACAACGTTTTTGTATACTTGGCTTCAATTCTAAAACTGTTACGCTACTACTTGTGGATTTTCAATCGGATCGGATTCAGATTTGAATGAAATTTGAAACAAAAACTCAACCGGCTTGAAAAGTTTTGTTGACCGAACTGTTAAAAAAAATTGTATGGTTACAGCAACTACCCTAAAGATGCGATTATTATTGCTACTAATTAATAAATACACCTAAAAGTAACCAGATCGGATTGAATCTGATGAAAACCTCAGTCTGATTGAAAAATTTCTCCCTGGAGACTTAAGTAAATTTTAGGACTAAAGCAATTTCTCTAATAATACGATTGGTATCATATTACGCGGATTTGTATACTTGGCTTCAATTCTAAAACTGTTACACTAACACTTATATATTTTCAATCGGATCGGATTTAGATTTGAACGCAATTTCTAGCGGAGCGATGCGACAGGTGGACGATCTACCTATTTAATTTTATTATTTTCTGAGTTATTGCTTACTTTTTAGTTGTAAAAGTGACGCTATCGGTTTCAACTTTTAAACTTAAATCAAATATTCAACCCGATTGAAATATTTTATGCGGAAGTGTTAAAATACATTTTATAGCTACAGCAACTACCCCAAAGATGCAATTATTACTATTTACATTAATTTAATACATCTAAAAATGATGCTATCAGTTTAAATTTTGAATCGGATTGAATCAACAAATCACTCTAATTTAAATTTTTTTGTCGAAATGTTAAACCAAATTTTATATGATTAAAGCAATTGTCCAAAAGATGATATTATTACTGCTTATTTTTAATACCCTAGAAGTAACCCGATGGGATTCAAATGTAGTTTTAAATAGAATCGAAAACTCAATCAGACTGGAAATTTTTGACCGAAGGGCTGAAGTAAATTTTAGGGTTAAAGCAACTGCCTGATATTTGCGATTATTACGATTTATTTTTTATATACCTAAAATTGACCCGATCGGATTCAAATCTGATTGTAAAGCGAATCAAAAACTCAATCCAATTGAAAACCTTCTTCCCGAAAAGCTGAAGTAAATTCTAGGGCTAATGCAACTGCTCTAAACATACGATTAATATTTTTATATTTAATACGCATAAAAGTGACCCAATCGGATTTAAATCTGGTTTCTATATAAATTGAAAACCCAATCGGATTGAAAACTCTTTTCCCGAAAGGTTTAAGTAAATTTTAAAGCTAAAGCAATTACTCTGAAGAAGAAATTATTATTGTGCATAAAAAAGTGACTCGATCGGAGTCAAATCTGGGTTTATATCAAATCAAAAACTCAATCGGATCGAAAATTTTATAACCCAAGAGCTTTAGGGCTCAAGCAACTGCCAAAATATGTGATTATTTCTGTTTATTTATAAATGTTTATTATAAAAATGACGTTTTTGTTTTCAAACTTTAAATTAGATCGAATCAAGAACTCAACTTGATTGAAAATTTATTTTTCCGAAGTATTAAAATAAATTTTATGACAAAAGCATCCAAAGATGCGAATATTACTGTTTAAATATATTTAAAACTCTTAAAAGTGATCAGATCGGATTAAAATCTTGGATTGAATCGAATTAAAACAATTGCAAAGGAAGGTGGGACAATTAGCCCTACGGACGTGGGGCTACATTAAAACTGCCCCTTTGACTTAAAATTTCTAGTTTTAATAAAGGTTAACAATTGATTGCGAAAAATTACACAAAATAATTCAGTTAGTGTAATTTTACCAATATTTAATAAAATTACAGTGGAACATAACAAAAGAAGCTTAGTACAATTAGCTCCATGGTCATGGGGCTAAATTAAAAGTGATCCTTGGCTTAAAATATTTTATTTTACAAAATTAATTCAATCAATGTAATTTTACCAATACTTAATAAAATTACAAAGAAAAATAGCAAAGGGGCGCGAGAACAATTTGCCCCATAGCGGTGGAGCTACTTAAAATTGCCCCGTCTTAAAATTTTTAATTTAGTACAATGTTAACAATTTATTGCGAAGATTTACAAAATTAATTGAATTACTGTAATTTTACCAATATTTAACAAAATTACAGTGGAAAATACCAACAGAAGCTTTAGTACAATTAGCTCCATGGTCATGGGGCTAAATTAAAACTTCTCCTTGGCTTAAAATATTTTATTTTAGTGCAATTAACAATTTTTTGCAAAATTTACAAAATTAATTCAATTAATGTAATTTTACCAATACTTAATAAAATTACAATAAAAAATAGCTAAGGAGCCAAGTAGAATTTGCCGCATAACGGTGGAGCTAGCTTAAAGCTGCCCCCTGCTTAAAATTTTTTAATTTAGTACAATGTTAACAATTTATTGCGAAGATTTACAAAATTAATTCAATTACTGTAATTTTACCAATATTTAACAAAATTACAATGTCAAATAGCAAAAGAAGCTTAGTACAATTAGCTCCACGGTCATGGGGCTAAATTAAAACTTCTCCTTGGCTTAAAATATTTTATTTTAGTGCAATTAACAATTTTTTGCGAAAATTTACAAAATTAATTCAATTAATGTAATTTTACCAATACTTAATAAAATTACAATAAAAAATAGCTAAGGAGCCAAGTACAATTTGCCGCATAACGGTGGAGCTAGCTTAAAGCTGCCCCTTGGCTTAAAATTTTTTAATTTAGTACAATGTTAACAATTTATTGCGGAGATTTACAAAATTAATTCAATTACTGTAATTTTACCAATATTAAACAAAATTACAATGGCAAATAGCAAAAGAAGCTTAGTACAATTAGCTCCACGGTCATGGGGCTAAATTAAAACTTCTCCTTGGCTTAAAATATTTTATTTTAGTGCAATAAACAATTTTTGCAAAATTTACAAAATTAATTCAATTAATGTAATTTTACCAATACTTAAGAAAATTACAATAAAAATAGCTAAGGGGCCAAGTAGAATTTGCCGCATAACGGTGGAGCTAGCTTAAAGCTGCCCCTGGCTTAAAATTTTTTAATTTAGTACAATGTTAACAATTTATTGCGGAGATTTACAAAATTAATTCAATTACTGTAATTTTACCAATATTTAACAAAATTACAATGGCAAATAGCAAAAGAAGCTTAGTACAATTAGCTCCACGGTCATGGGGCTAAATTAAAACTTCTCCTTGGCTTAAAATATTTTATTTTAGTGCAATAAACAATTTTTTGCAAAAATTTACAAAATTAATTCAATTAATGTAATTTTACCAATACTTAATAAAATTACAATAAAAAATAGCTAAGGGCCAAGTAGAATTTGCCGCATAGCGGTGGAGCTAGCTTAAAAGCTGCCCCTTGATTTAAAATTTTTAGATTTAGTACAATGTTAAGAATTTATTGCTGAGATTTACAGAATAATCAATTCAATTAGTGTAATTTGACTAATATTTAATAAAATTAGCATAAAAATAGCGAGGGGGGCTTATTGCAATTAGCTCCCACGGCGGTGAGGCTATTTTAACATTACCCCTTAAAATTTAATTTCGTTAAAATTTTTAATTTCATTTCAATCTTGACAATTTATTTCAAATTGCAAAAGATTTAAGTAGTTCAAACTAACCAATGAAAATCAACAGTTTTATTTTAGCTCCGCCTTCAACATAAATTTATGTAGATTTTCATTTTAATTAAAGCACTTAAGTTTTAAATGTCATAACTATCGACATTTTTTTAGATTCAAAAAATTTAAAAGATTCAAACTAACTAATGAAAATCAATACTTTGATTTTAGCTCCGCCTTTAACTTAAAACTGTGTAGATTTTCATTGAATCTCTTAATTAAGACACTTAAGGTTTAAATGACTTGTTGAACTTGGCCATTCTTTTAAGTGCTATAGATTTAAGTTGTTCAAACTAACCAATGAAAATCAACAGTTTTGTTTTAGCTCCGCCTTCAACATAAATTTATGTAGATTTTCATTTTAATTGAAGCACTTAAGTTTTAAATGTCATAACTATCGACATTTTTTTAGATTCAAAAATTTTAAAGATTCAAACTAACTAATGAAAATCAACACTTTGATATTAGCTCCGTCTTTAACTTAAAACTGTGTAGATTTTCATTGAATCTCTTAATTAAGACACTTAAGGTTTAAATGACTTGTTGAACTTGGCCATTCTTGTAAGTGCTATAGATTTAAGTAGTTCAAACTAACCAATGAAAATCAATATTTTTATTTTAGCTTCGCTTTTAACCTAAAACCGTACTTTTTTATTAAAAATGATTTAATAAAAAATCATTTAATTAAAATAAAGAAGTAAAAACATCTAAGTCGTAAGGGCTGTGACTCCAATCGTTCTTTTAAATGTTAAAGATTTAAAGAGTTCAAAGTAGCCCATGAAAATCAAAAATTTTGTTTTAGCTGCGCCTTGATTTTACATTTAAATTTTAAAGGTCGTAGCCAAAATCATCACATAAATCTGAGAGTACAAATATTCAGAAAAATTAAACCTTCAAACCTCCAATTTTCCACTACTTTTAAATCTCCCGCCAAAACATCAGCGATATATTTTTTATGTTATTTATTGAAACTTCTTGAGTAGGTGCCTCCCCCCTCTCCGAGAGTTCCTCAAACATTAATTTAGTTTGCACTGTAGAATTTCACTACAAAAGGCTTCCGATAAGCTATTGCTGGTATTCGAGGTCGGTTTATAAGTTACGTTGAGAACCGCTCTGAAACCTGAGTGTTTCTTGTGTGGAATGGTTGTTTGCTAACGTATTTTCTCTTTCAAAAGCTAAGCTTTAAACGAGATTTCAGTTAAACCGCAGTGAAATTGAAAAAAAGATGATTTTATTCACAGTAGACGATGTTTGTTACGTTACTGCTGTACTGGAAGCATAATTAATCTCACATTGTAGATTTATTTATTTAATTTGAAAACTGAAAAATGTACTCAGAGTTATGGGAGGGAGGGGGGGTTCCTTTTTATATAACAACTGCTAGCAGTTGTGTTTTCTATATAAAATTTTTTAAATTAAAATACAAATTAAATACGAACCGCCACTCAGTCATTGGCGTCCTTGCGATTTTTTCTTCTTTTTGATTTTAAAATACTTAAAATAAAATTGAAATGTCAATATAACTTAAGTTAATTATTTATTTAATTTGATTAATTAATAATGCTCAACAACCACTTTAGTTAATTATCGTTATTTCTCTACTAATCGACCAGTTTCAAGTTGTAGATATTCCTCGTTTACTGGAAGTTACTTCTGATTAGAATGCTTAGCGAATTACCAACTTGACAATATTAAAACTAATTATGTTTCTATCGTTTCTCCTTTTTTATTTTCATATTCCCAATAAATGAAAGAAAATAATTTCGTAAATCGTGAAAACTCTACCCCAATCTGGTATGGTAATCTTATAGAAACAAAACTTTTATTAGTGCCGCCAGTAGATTTTTGACATTTAGGTAATAAAACCAGGGAAAAAAAGATGCCAGTTAATTTAGACCATCAGTACCCTGTGCATTTAATTATTTTTTCTACTTATGCTACTAAAACATCATTTCCATTGTTTAATTACACTTTGAGAAGATGTCGCTTCGATCGTTTTAGTCACAAGCTGAAGTTAGCAACATTCGATTGTATTTTGTTTACAAACTGTCATCATAAAATAACTAACCTAACTGTCAACTAGTAAAAAATTTTATAATAATAAAATCGTTAATCATTAATAAGTTTTCGTTGTTCTGTGTTTCAACGATGAATGAATTTAATAAGGAATAAGATGGAATCTGTATACAAAATGCCCTGTGCATTAATTAACAATGATTTTCATTAGAAAATCATTGTCATCAAAAAAAAAAATCTTGCAAGGGATTGAAATTGAATTTCTACACAAGGCGAAGCATTTACCGTTCGCCTACGGATTTTCTTTGAATCCATTAAATAAAAATTATTAAAAATAATATAATAAAACATAAAAATCAGGTGGAAACGTTTTCGATGGTTCGAAAACTTTACGCCGCTGTAACTTGAAAAATGTTAAGCGTATAAAAAAAAGTTTCAAACAAAAGTTGTAGAAAATTTACTCTTTTATAATATTCGTAAGAGGTATTTTAATCGTAGGATTGATAATAGAGAAGATATCGATAGGGTCATACCTCCTTTGGTTTTCTTTGTTGTTTCTATTGATTGGGCAACTTCTTGTCCGGAGGGGGTTTAATTATTTGGACTTTTTTATTCAGGCAAGTTTTAATTGTTTAATATGGCGATTGTATCTATGTAAAGTTTTAAGTACTTAACTTGAAAGGGTGAAATAAAAAATTAAAATTTTATAAACGTAGCCCACATTTTGCTCAGTACAAGTGTAATATTTTACTATTACCCAAAGTTTGTTTTAATCAAGAATTATTACGTATTCACAAAGCTCCATTTTCCATTAGAAACTGTTCCGCGTAACAATAAATTTAGTTGAACTAAAATTTCTATTGCGGCTTTATAATTCGAAAATTATGCAAGCATTACTCCAAAAAAACAAATTCAATTTTATATCTTGTGATTTTATGTATTTATATTTATTATGTTGGTATGTGTAAGCATTATGATCACGTTCAAAGCTGATCAGAGGGTAAAACGTGATGAGAATATAAAAGTGCGCCTTTAACACGAGCGGTATGAAAATTTCTAAACACAAATGACAAGTTTGCGTCAACAATACCAACGGCAAACCGGTCTGGAAACTTTATTAAGATGACTGAGCAAGTGCTCATTTTCTGTCCGGAACATCAAACGCCTCAATTCCGGCTGTAAATCAGGCGAATGCAATAAAGCAGATAACCCAAACTTGCATTGTCACATTTACCGAAACGAATATTACGCAATAATAGAGAAACGTATTATTATATCTTGCAATTTACCAGATATAAACTACAAGTATCCCCATAAAAATAACCATTGTACGTTTATTTTCGAAATGGAATATTTGATGCCCTGCATTCACAAAAAACAACAAAATTTAAATAAATTTGCAATAAAATTCCGAATAAACGTTAAGATTTCCGAATTAAACTTTTATTAACAGGTTGCGTCAATATTTTAAAACTTCTCACACTTCCGAGCAGAAATTTACCAAATAGCATTTTCTAAAAAAAATTTTTTAATGGAAGGATTCGAACATCTAATTGTCCCTGTTTTAATGGCTTTAATCTAATTATCAAAACCATAATTTATGAAATGAAAGCTTCAACTACTTAAAACCGCCATATTTATCCGTTAATTAATATCAAACCACGGATTTTTTGTAATTTTCACATTAAATCGACAAAATTATTGTAATAATTTAATCATACAATTCAATAGAATTTTTAGAAAATTTATGTTTAATTAATCCCCAAAACTGCGGATTTATTTTAATTAAACCTCGCATCAAAATCCGGATTAAATTCATATTATCAAAAGTGAGCCAGAATCGGCACTGTTATAGTACTAACCCACATTAACTAAATTTACAAAATGTTTAATCGGAGTTAAACAAAGAAATAAAACCGCCATATTAACCAGTTAATCAATATCAAACCACGAATTTTTTGTAATTTTCACATTAAATCGACAAAATTATTGTAATAATTTAATCATACAATTCAATAGAATTTTTAGAAAATTTATGTTTAATTAATCCCCAAAACTGCGGATTTATTTTAATTAAACCTCGCATCAAAATCCGGATTAAATTCATATTATCAAAAGTGGGCCAGAATCGGCACTGTTATACTACTAACCCACATTAAATAAATTAACAAAAATGTTTAATCGGAGTTAAACAAAGAAATAAAACCGCCATATTAACCAGTTAATCAATATCAAAGCACGGATTTTTGTAGTTTGCATATTAAATCCACAAAATTATTGTATTAATTAAATCATACAATTTAATAAAATTTTAGAAAATTTATGTTTAATTAATCCCAAAACCGCAGATTTATTTTAATTAAACCTAGCATCAAAATCCGGATTAAATTCATATTTTCTAAAGTGGGCCAGAATCGGCACTGTTATACTACTAACCTACATTAACTAAATTAGCAAAATGTTTAATCCGAGTTAAACAATAAAATAAAACCCCATATTAACCCGTTAATCAATATCAAAGCACGGATTTTTGTGGTTTGCATATTAAATCCACAAAATTATTGTAATAATTAAATCATACAATTAATAGAATTTTTAGAAAATTTATGTTTAATTAATCCCAAAACCGCGAATTTATTTTAATTAAACCGCGCATCAAAATCCGGATAAAATTCATATTATCAAAAGTGAGCCAGAATCGGCACTGTTATATTACTAACCCACATTAACTAAATTAGCAAAAATGTTTAATCCGAGTTAAACAATGAAATAAAACTACCATATTAACCCGTTAATCAATAACAAACTACGGATTTTTGTAAATTGCATATTAAATCCACAAAATTATTGTAATAATTAAATCATACAATTCAATAGAATTTTTAAAAATTGATGTTTAATTAATCCCCAAAACCCGGATTTATTTTAATTAAACCTCGCATCAAAATCCGGATTAAATTCATATTATCAAAAGTGGGCCAGAATCGGCACTGTTATACTACTAACCGCCATTAACTACATTAACAAAAATGTTTAATCCGAGTTAAACAATGAAATAAAACCGCCATATTAACCCGTTAATCAATAACAAACCACGGATTTTTGTAGTTTGCATATTAAATCAACAAAATTATTGCAATAATTAAATCATACAATTCAATAGAATTTTTAGAAAATTTATGTTTAATTAATCCCGAAAACCGCAGATTTATTTTATTTAAACCTCGCATCAAAATCCGGATTAAATTCATATTATCATAAATTAGCCAGAATCGGCACTGTTACACTACTAACCTACATTAACTACATTAACAAAATGTTTAATCCGAGTTAAACAATGAAATAAAACCTCCATATTAACCCGTTAATCAATATCAAACCACGGATTTTTTGTAGTTTGCATATTAAATCCACGAAATTATTGTAATAATTAAATCATACAATTCAATAGAATTTTTAGAAAATTTATGTTTAATTAATCCCAAAAACTGCGGATTTATTTTAATTAAACCTCGCATCAAAATCCGGATTAAATTCATATTATCAAAAGTGGGCCAGAATCGGCACTGTTATACTACTAACCTACATTAACTACATTAACAAAAATGTTTAATCCGAGTTAAACAATGAAATAAAACCGCCATATTAACCCGTTAATCAATATCAAAGCACGGATTTTTGTAGTTTGCATATTAAATCCACAAAATTATTGTAATAATTAAATCATACAATTCAATAGAATTTTTAGAAAATTTATGTTTAATTAATCCCCAAAACCGCGGATTTATTTTAATTAAACCGCGCATCAAAATCCGGATTAAATTCATATTATCAAAAGTGAGCCAGAATCGGCACTGTTATACTACTAACCTACATTAACTACATTAACAAAAATGTTTAATCCGAGTTAAACAATGAAATAAAACCGCCATATTAACCCGTTAATCAATATCAAAGCACGGATTTTTTGTAGTTTGCGTATTAAATCCACAAAATTATTGTATTAATTAAATCATACAATTCAATAGAATTTTTAGAAAATTTATGTTTAATTAATCCCAAAACCGCGGATTTATTTTAATTAAACCTCGCATCAAAATCCGGATTAAATTCATATTATCAAAAGTGAGCCAGAATCGGCACTGTTATACTAATAACCCACATTAACTAAATTAACAAAAATGTTTAATCTGAGTTAAACAATGAAATAAAACCTCCATATTAACCCGTTAATCAATATCAAACCACGGATTTTTTGTAGTTTGCATATTAAATCCACGAAATTATTGTAATAATTAAATCATACAATTCAATAGAATTTTTAAAAACTTATGTTAATTAATCCCCAAAACCGCGGATTTATTTTTATTAAACCGCGAATCAAAATCCGGATTAAATTCATTATATTAAAAGGGAGCCAGAATCGGCACTGTTATACTACTAAAACCGCCATTTTAACCCGTTAATCAATATCAAACCAAAGATATTTTGCATATTAAATCAACAAAATTATTGTAATAATTAAATCATACAATCATTAGAATTTTTCGAAAATTTATTTTTAAATTTAAAACCCCCCAAAACCGCAGATTTATTTTAATTAAACCTCGCATCAAAATCCGGATTAAATTCATATTATCAAAAGTGAGCCAGAATCGGCACAGTTATACTACTAACCGCCATTAACTACATTAACAAAAATGTTTAATCGGAGTTAAACAAAGAAATAAAACCGAGATATTAACCCGTTAATCAATATCAAAGCACGGATTTTTGTAATTTGCGTATTAAATCCACGAAATTATTTAAATAATTTAATCTCAGAATTATAATAGAATATTCAACCCCAATAGAACCGATCAACCGCAATAGAAAATTATTCAACCCCAAAACTAAGAATTTATTTTTAATTAAAAATAACCGCAAATTAAAATCTGGATTAAATTAATATTATCAAAAGTGGGCTAGAATCGGTATAGTTATACTACTAATCTACATTTGTGAAGAGGCTTCGGTTAATTGAGTAAAAATTTATATTATTCAATCCTACCGTGAAATACCAACAGTTCCCAGAATTGAAAATTTAACTGAAACTTAGTTTTCATCCGGTTTTTCTTCGAGGTTATTGAGCAGAGTTGTGAACTGCCCCAGAATACCTGCAAAAGCTAATCAGAGATTCCAGCAGTTAAGTTGCAGTATTATCACTGCGTTTTTTGTTTCGATCTAAAAATATGTTACTTTAAACGGAAACAAACATCCCCACAGAAAGGACAAAGCGGGAGGGGGTCTGGATACACGCTCCCCCCCCTCCACTCAACATCAAGTGGTTTTTAAGTAAATCCATGTATTTATATTGTGTACTTATAAATATTTACCTTTCTACAAGCACAGAATATGTCAACATCCTGATCTTCCGCTCCATGCTGTTTATTTTTAATATTAAACCAGCATATTTGATTGGCCGTTACTATGGTAACAGGCAGTGACGTAGCGGAAAACTACGGGGCTCTCCCAATATTTTTTAATTGTCTCTTATAAAAATACACTTTCGCACTTTCTAAACTAAATTTTAAGTTGAAAACAAATTTGTTAACAAATTTAGTTAATTAGTCTGTTGATATAACCCCCCCCTTTTCTTGTTTTCGTCCATTCGAAATAGAATACTACAAATTATACTTTGCACCTCCTCAGTCCTAGCAGTCACTCTGTCTATCTCTCTATTCATCTGCCTAAGATAATAATAATAATAATATTATTAAGTGCGGCCTAAAGGCCGCACATACTTTACAATCTACTTCTTTGGTTTTCACATCAAAGATTAGTTCAGCAAGCACTAAAATACAGAAAACTTAAAATTAATCAAATTACAGCAAATATACCTAATACATTTGAGGTGGTTAAGCCGTAGACTTCCTAACGGCTAAAAGCACAATTAAAATTACGCAATAAATCGATTCATTAGTAAATAAGATAGTCATATTATAATCTCGTTACCATTCAAAATACTGAAAAAAATTAGCAAAAACCCCAAATGATCACACCGGCGCTTTGTTGAGTTAAGAGACATCTGAAATCTAAAAATGTACAGGATGTTGCATTCACGAAAACAGAAATTTATATTGAGCTATGTCGTATTGCTACTGTTTCTTGTAATATTATAAATTTGTTCAATTACTGTCAAAGACAATAAATCAGGGGGGAAAAAATCCTATTCCCCCCCCGTTTTGTAGAAAACAAAACACAGTGCTTCCAGGTGCAATCTGGGTAAAAAATTTGGATCTCACGTGCAAATTTTAACCTCAAGTTAAAATTTTTTATTATCTCATGGTTATATTATGGTAAAACCTGCCCTATGTACGAGGCTAACGAGATTTTATATAATATATTATTATGAAGGCGCCAAAATCGTCAATCAAATTAAAAAATTCTTGTAAAAACAATAATTGTGTTACTTTACTCCCGGTCGACCTGCTTATTTTTAGTTAACATTTAGTGCCGCCCGTCGCCGGCAGTAATGCTAATGCTAAGGTTCTTTACCTGGAAGTTGATGTAAAAAGTGGTCGATTAAGCTTGTAGAGGCTTAAAGGCTAGCGCTGGTTCTGGATTGGAGTACTGCACACATTTATTTTTTAGTATTAAAAATCAAACGCGACACCAGCGCTATTTTTTGTTTAAACAAAAGCGAGTGCAATATGACAAAAAGATGGAAGCAGGCTTGGGCTTGTAAACGTGCTAGATTTTTAATTTAACAAAAAAATTAAAATAACTTACACTGCAAAGTACCCAGGGATGTATAGAAAGCGTAAGTAGTGGGGCTAAGAGGATCCTGGCCCACTTTCATTAATTCCTGTTCAATTTTTATAACTTAAAATTTCTTTTTTTTTCTTCTTCCTTCAGTACCCTTGGCGAAGTTCCGAAGTATTGTAAGCATATTATTTGTTTTACATCTGAAGTAGCTTGCTAATAGGCTGGGCTTCTTAAGTGCCTACATTGTTAATGATGGCAATTTATTAACATAGAAGGATAGCCATCCTTATGTGCCTTCCGAAGCACGGAGGCGGTATTGTAAAGTGAGCTCTACCCGAATTCGAACCGGAATGCCTTACATTAGCAGTTGATCGCGCTAACACGCAGACAAGCGATTGTCTGACTTAAAATTTATTTATATATTAACAAATCTTGCGCGGTTGAGCAACCTCTACTGTTGATTGAGAAAGTTACATGAGCGCCACTGCTGATATAGTTCACAATTAAAGTGGTTCCCATGCTTAAAAAGGAATCCCATGACAGTTTTACGACTGAAATAGTTTCCATGGCTGAAGTAATCTCACCAGTGAGGGGGTTACACATACCGCACCTCCAGATATCTTAAACCATGATTATGCCAATTAAAATAATCTACTCATCAAATTTAATTAAAATATTTTAATAAATTAAGGAATTTTTGAAAATTTTATGTTTGTCAAGAAAAAAGTGGTTCAGAATCCTCTTAGCCCCACTACTAATGCGGTCGGTTAGTATACACTACCCAGTAACGTAGCGTCGCAAAGGTCAGCGATCTTGGAAACGTATAAAATATCAGTGGTCCTAAAAATGCTGCCCCTGCCCTATTCAGACTAAATTATGTCACTGCTTTGGGAAGACAATATTTTCAACTGGCAGAATACAATCCGGGGGGTCTGGGGGGTATGGAATACCCCCCAGGTACGCATGAACAGAAGGCAAAGCTTCAAGTTGTTCAAAAGTTAAGTGGGGGATATTTTTCAAAGAGAAAAATGTTGTCGATAGATGGCGTGACAATAAAAACAATAAAGTAACCAAAACATTGCTGTTATAATACTGAAATTCTAGAATTAAACTTTATTTTTAATGAAGTACGAAATGACATGGTTTTCTTAATTTCTTTCGTCGGAAATTTTCCAAAATATTCATGAGTAAAAGCTTAAACAACCTCATTCTGTAAATAAATTATTGATTATGTGATATTAATTTTATCGTCACAAGTTTTTCTATTGCAAAACTTGTTTGTTTGTTTGTTTGCATTTTGTTTTTCTTCTACTGTCGCGCCACCTGTTGACGACATTTTTCTTCTTTAAAAAGAATCCCCTTCTTAAGAATGTGATAATACTTGTGAATGCTTTTGTAATGCTTTCGCCATTTTTTCGTCATAAATTTTTGCAAATTCGACGTGTTCTTTTCTCCGTGATTAAATTTTCCCATCTGCCTACATCAGATTTTGACATAATCTGTCATCTTTTGAAATTTGACATTCTTCAAATATGGCGCGAAATTTAAAATTGCACCTCGATTTGAACCACCGTTTAAAAAAACCCTGGCAAGACACTGAAATATATTAAAGAGTGAATCAGAAAACGGTTACGTTACGTAATATTTAAACATTCTAGTTTGACATAACCTAACTTTTGACACAATAAGCCACCGTTGCGATTATAGAAATAATTTTTACTGCTGCACAAATCACATAATCTGTTTTTTTCAGTGTACCTACGTAAATGTTACTCGGCATACTATTGTGCGAAGTAGTCATTAATAATATTTAACGAGGCCTCGATTTTCAATGATTTTTCCGAACAATAATTGATAAGTTGCTTTGTAAATACGAATGCATTGTTGGTATAACAATTAGCATCAGCATTGAACTTAATCAATATCGAAAAGTATTATTTGCTAACTGAAAAATGAGTTAAAAGTATATTTTTAAATTTGACAGAATATTTATGTCAAAGAAGGTAAACAAACAAAAGGGGCGTGTCAATTAACAGGAAACGACATCTTGTCGCAACAGGAAGCAAAGTCTTTTCGTCCTAATTGGAGGTTTTTGTTTGAACGTAGGAACTTTGTGCTTTTTAATTGCGGATTGAGCAACGATAAATAAATAAAATTTAAAATTTATTATAGAGATTTAAACTTGACAAGTCCCTTGTAGTTCTTGACCCAACATCGCTGACCCCAATCTCGAAAGTGCATAATAGCGTAGCAGTTACGGCCATCACTTACCCACCTCTCGTTTTTATTATTATTAGTTTTACTGTATGAAAAATTTTTTTGTTGTCACATCATAGAGAAGGGTCGTAATTAATGTTACTGTCAAGTTAAAATAATTTCTCAAGTGCAATATTACAAAGTCACGCATCGTTACTACTAAAAGCATTTTGTTGTTAAGTATTCACGTATTTCGAATTTACCATCGCGATGTAAATTATAAGTCAAAAGTTAAAACTTGCTGAAATATTCCAGGATATTTAATAAATTTGTAACATTTTACTTCGGAATTGTATCATCAGGTGCGCCTGTAATTACATAGGAAATAATGCAAATGATTAGAATTTCAATTTCAAAATTAGCCAAATTATAGACGACAAGTTCGTAATTCACAATGCAATGTGTAGTTTTGTTTCCATAAATTACTATGTCGGTTTACATAAGCTGAAAGGAATTCTCAATGCACTCCGATCAATTAACACGCCATATTCTATCGACGTGCTCATTTACATTAATTCATAGGCAAAACTTGTTATTACGACATTTAAATACTCGCGCCAATGCGGCTTCTTCGAAACGCCACCGCATTAAGCGCTCAGAGCGGTTGAACGCGGCCAAACTTTTGCCGCTTTAATCGGTCACGGAAACAAATTAAAAAATTTCAAAAAGTCAGATTATATGGATTAATTTTTGTAAAGAGAATTATGGCATTGGATTATGTTAACCAAACATTTGCATGTCACCGCGCCTTTTCCAGATATAACGCGAATGGCATCCTTTTATTTCCCGCATGTATAATGGAAAACAAGAGTCGGGTTTAGAATAAAGAAAAACTTTTTTTAACAAAAGCGTGGATTTTCTGATTTTCATTATCATGTTTGACCTACGTAAACACACAGATTGCGTCCAAAGCAATTTCACTTTGATGTTTCAAAATAATTAAAGAAGATATTTAAATTATCATCAGCATATAGTACATTTTTTAAAACAAAAGAATAACTTTAAAACGAATTTGTAGCAGATTTTCTCATAAATTAAAAAATGTAAAAACAACGAATTGCCCCTCCGTTATATTTCCCCGCTGTCCCTTAAATCGTCATTTTTGCTTTTGAAGAAATCGCTAATATTTTTGAGAATTTCAATAAGATTTCGAAGAAATTGCCATGATTCTCAAAGCATTCTCACCATTTCTAAGGATTCCACGATAACTTTAGGGAATTCCATGAATTATAAAGGAATGTGATATTCCTAAAGAAATATTGGAAAATTCCTGTACACCAGATTCGGAATTTAGGAGTTTTCTAAGCAAAAGTAAACATGTGCAAAAATTTAAGACAATCGCAGGGAATGTCAAGACTTGGAAGTAAATATTGAAAAAATTAACTTCAAAAACTCTCACGATTTCAAAGGAATTTCAAAACACAATTTGGGAAATCAAATGAATTTTGGGGGAATACAATATTCCGAAAGGAGTAAACATATCGAAAAATTTCTTTACGCCAGATTTGGAATTTCAAAGATTTCCAAAATTTTTTCAAGTTTTTTAAAAAATTTCAAACATTTACACAGTAATCTAAGGGAATGTCAAAACTTGGAAGGAATGTGCTATCTCGCAAGGAGTAAATATCGAAAAAAATTGTAGCCACAACATTTAGAATTCTAAAGTTTCAAAAACTTACAGAAAATTGCTAAATTTTCCAATTAATTTAAAAAAATTCCCACGATTTCCAAGGGATTTCAAAATAATTTTGGGAATTCAAATGAACCTCGAGGGAATACAATATTCCGGAAGGAGTAAACATATCGAAAAATTTCTTTACGCCAGATTTGGAATTTCAAAGATTCCCAAAACTTTTTCAAGTTTTTTAAAGAATTTCAAAAATTTACACAGTAATCTAAGGGAATGTCAAAACTTGGAAGGAATGTTCTATCTCGCAAGGAGTAAATATTGAAAAAATTGTAGCCACAACATTTAGAATTCTAAAGTTTCAAAAACTTACAGAAAATTGCTAAATTTTCCAATTAATTTCAAAAAATTCCCACGATTTCCAAGGGATTTCAAAATAATTTTGGGGAATTCAAATGAACCTCGAGGGAATACAATATTCCGGAAGGAATAAACATATTGAAAACTATCTTTACGCCAGAATTGGAATTTCTAAGATTTCCAATACTTTTCAGGTTTTTAAAGAATTCCAAAGATTTACAGAGTAATCTAAGGGAATGTCAAGACTTGGAAGGATGTGATATCTCGAAGAGTAAATATTGAAAAAGTTCTGGCCACAACATTTAGAATTCTGAAGTTTGAAAACTTACAGAAAATTGCAAAATTTTCCAATTAATTTCAAAATTTCCCACGATTCCCAAAGGATTTCAAAATAATTTTAGGAATTTAAATAAAATTTGAGGAATACAATATTCGAAAGGAATAAACATATTGAAAACTATCTTTACGCCAGAATTGGAAATTCTAAGATTCCCAATACTTTTCAGGTTTTTAAAGAATTACAAAGATTAACAGAGTAATCTAAGGTAATGTCAAGGCTTTCAATATAATTTTGGGGAATTCAAATGAATTTTGAGGAATACAATATTCAGAAGAAGTAAACATATTAAAAAAATTTTTCCGCCAGATTTGACATTTTAAAATTCCCAATACTTTTCAATTTTTTTAAGGAATTGCACAGATCTACACAGTAATTTAAAGAAATATCAAGACTTGGAAGGAATGTGATATCTCTGAAGAGTAAATATTGAAGAAATTTTGACCACAACATTTAAAATTCTAAAGTTTCAGAAACTTACAGAAAATTGCTAAATTTTCCAATTAATTTCAAAAATTTCCACGATTTCCAAGGATTTCAAAATAATGTTAGGAATTTAAATAAAATTTGAGGAATACAATATTCCGAAAGGAATAAACATATTGAAAACTATCTTTACTCCAGAATTGGAATTTCTAAGATTCCCAATACTTTTCAGGTTTTTAAAGAATTACAAAATTTACACAGTAATCTAAGGAATGTCAAAACTTGGAAGGAATGTTCTATCTCGCAAGGAGTAAATATTGAAAAAAATTGTGGCTACAACATTTAGAAATCTAAAACGTTTCAAAAACTTACAGAAAATTGCTAAATTTTCCAATTAATTTAAAAAAATTCCCACGATTTCCCAAAGGGGATTTCAAAATAATTTAGGGGAATTCAAATGAATGTCGAGGGAATACAATATTCCGGAAGGAGTAAACATATCGAAAAATTTCTTTACGCCAGATTTGGAATTTCAAAGATTCCCAAAACTTTTTCAAGTTTTTTAAAGAATTTCAAAAATTTACACAGTAATCTAAGGGAATGTCAAAACTTGGAAGGAATGTGCTATCTCGCAAGGAGTAAATATTGAAAAAAATTGTAGCCACAACATTTAGAATTCTAAAGTTTCAAAAACTTACAGAAAATTGCTAAATTTTCCAATTAATTTAAAAAAATTCCCACGATTTCCAAAGGATTTCAAAATAATTTTGGGAATTCAAATGAATCTCGAGGGAATACAATATTCCGAAAGGAGTAAACATATCGAAAAATTTCTTTACGCCAGATTTGGAATTTCAAAGATTTCCAAAACTTTTTCAAGTTTTTTAAAAAATTTCAAAATTTACACAGTAATCTAAGGGAATGTCAAAACTTGGAAGGAATGTTCTATCTCGCAAGGAGTAAATATTGAAAAAAATTGTAGCCACAACATTTAGAATTCTAAAACGTTTCAAAAACTTACAGAAAATTGCTAAATTTTCCAATTAATTTCAAAAAATTCCCACGATTTCCAAGGGATTTCAAAATAATTTTGGGGAATTCAAATGAACCTCGAGGGAATACGATATTCCGGAAGGAGTAAACATATCGAAAAATTTCTTTACGCCAGATTTGGAATTTCAAAGATTTCCAAATACTTTTCAGGTTTTTTAAAGAATTCCAAATATTTACACAGTAATCTAAGGGAATGTCAACACTTGGAAAAAATGTGATATCTCTCGAAAAGTAAATATTGAAAAAATTCTGGCCACAACATTTAGAATTCTGAAGTTTGAAAAACTTGAAAAACAAAGAATTGCAAAATTTTCCAATTAATTTCAAAAAATTCCCACAATTTCTAAGAGATTTGAAAACAATTTTAGGAAATTTAAATAAATTTTGAGGGAATACAATATTCCGGAAGGAGTAAACATATTGAAAAAAAAATTTTTTTTTGATTTGGAATTTTAAAGAGTTTAATTATTTCAAACGTTTTTTAAGAATTGCAAAGATTTACAAAATAATCTAAAGGAATGTCAAGAAAGGAATATTAAAAAAATGTTGTTACAACATTCAAAAATCTAAAAAATTGCAAAAGCTTGCAGGAAATTTTAAAGAATCTCAAAAGATTCTCACGATTTTCTAAGGATTTCAAAATAATTTTAGGAAATTCCGTAAATTTTGGGTAACTGGTATTCCCCAAGGGGTAAAAATAGAATTTTTAAAAACTCCAAAAGTTTTCAAAGAATTTAAAAATTTCCACGATTTCCAAAAAATTCTAAAATAATTTTAAAGTATTTCGTGAATTTGGAGGAATGAGAGAGTAAATATTTTGAAAAATTTCTGGCACCACATTTGGAATTTCAAATTATTTCTAAAAAACTGCAAAAATTTCCAAGGAATCGCAAAGTTTTAAATAATTTAAAAGAATATCATCAAGACTTAGAAAAAATGTGATATTGAAAAACGTGCCACAATATTTGGAATTAAAAAAACTTCCAAGAAATTCCAAAAGTTTCAAATAAATTTAAAGTATTCACAAAGAATTTCCACGATTTCTGGAATAAAAGACTATTGTTATTCGGAATTCTAAAAAATTCCAAAGATTTCTAGAAAATTCCGAAGATTTTCACAAAAAATTTCAAAGATTCAAAAAGGATTCCAATGATTTCTAAAGAATTTCAAAATAATTCTAAGAAATTTCAAGAATTTTAAGGGAGTGTTATATTCTGTAAGGCGTAAATGCATTGAAGAATTCCTGTACACCAAATTTGGAATTTCAAAGATTATTAATTTCTTGCAAATGTTTCTAACGAACTGCATAGTTTTCCAAATTAATTTTAGAAAAGGTCAAAATTTTAAAGGAATGTGATATCCTCAAAGAGATAATATATAAAAAATGTTGTTACATTTGAAGTTCAAAAAATTCCAAATTCTTTAAAAGTTCCAAAGAAATTCTAAATATTTTTTATGAATTCCAACGATTTCCAAATTAATTTTAGAGATTTTCATGAATTTTGTGTCTATATATTGCAAAAAATTCAGGACACCAGATTCAAAATTTCATTTCAAAAATTCCTAAGGAACTGCAAATATTTCCAAAAGATTATAAAGATTTATAAAATAATTTTAAAGAACGTGAAGGCTTGGAAGGAATGTCAATATAAATATTTTTAAAAATTGTTCATACAATATTGCAAATTTAAAAGTTCCAAAGACTTTTACAAAATTCCAAAGACTTTTAGAGAATTCCAAATGTTTTTAAGAAATTTTAAAGAATTGCCACGATCTCGAAGGGATTTGAAAATAATTTCACGGAATTCTATAAATTTTGAGGAAATGTGATATTCCGCAAAGAGTAAATCTAGTAAAAAATTTCTGCGCACGGAATTCGGAATTTCAAAAATTTGCAATTAATTTTAGAGATTCTTAAGAAAGTGCAAAAATATCTAAAGAAAATAATTTGAGGGAATATCAATACTTTGAAGTAATGTGATTGTACAACAAAAAGTCGTTGTCACTACATTCGGAATTCTAAAAATTTAGAGAACTTCCAGAAAATTCCAAACAGTTTTAAAGAATTCTAGGCGACAGTTAAGATACCCGAATTTGAATTTTTACGATTTTTATAGCAAATTATGAAAGATGAGGGTCTAATTAACAGATAAAACAATAGAATTTGTGGTGGCACGTTAAATTTTGAAAAAAATACACTTTTAGGGTAAATTCGAAATTTTCCGTGGTTGCGTTAGTCAAAACTGATCTTTCGTACTCTCCGTTTCGGTCTAAAACCAACGCACAGACTAGTGATATATCTATTCCATGTATGACATAAGATTACGCAATAATGCTGTTATATGTGTTTTTTATGGAAAATTCATGATTTTCAAATTTAAATTGTAGACGTCTTAATTTTATTCGGATAAAAAATAAACTGTATAAAGCGGGGCAGAGGGTCTGAGGAGCATGACTAACCCTCCAGTGCCCCAAAATTGCAAAATAGAATATTAAATGTTTACAAATTATGCAGAAGGTTAATGATACCGATATAGTTTTCTGAACAACAATAGCGTGGGGGTAATCTGGGGGGGGGGGGGGGCTCCCGATCATTACCCTATATTTAATGATTTTTTTTAAGTTTTCTATTAGTCATAGCCATAAGTAAAATAAAAAATATACCTATTGCAATTTGAGCGTGATTGAAAGAGGGGTACAAAGGGGGAGGTACAAAAATAAATAGTGTAGACCGGTGGGTCTGGGGTGTGGAACACCCTCCAGTGCGCAAGTGTTAGGATGCAGACCATCAAATGTTTACAAACTATTCAGAAGCTTTACGTGCACCATTTGTTACATATGGATCATTCACAATTTAAGTATGCCTGGGGGGTGCTCCACACCCCAGACCCCCCGGTTCTAACATTTTATCTATTTTCGACTATTGAGATTAATTATTAAATTTTAAATGGTAAAATTTGGGAATATGCTGAAATGTTCAATTCACTTCTGATCAGAAAGTAATTTGTATGGATTGGGGGGTCTGAAAGATCTCCCCAGTGACATCAATTCGGAAAGCAAAACATCAAATATTTTTAAATTAACCAAAAGCTTTATGATACCACTGTCATTTGTTTAGGAAAAGATACAAATCATTGTAACATGATCAAAGTGTCATTACGCATAATTATTGTATTATATCATGCACTTGGGTATACTGGATAACCCCCCCCGCTTTCGACCCCCTGCCGCTGTATTGCATTTTATTTATTTTTATTTTTCTGACTCACTTAACACTGAAAGCCCTAAGTTGGAAAACATATTTACAATGATTTAAGTAAGGCTGGAGAAAGGGGGTATTGGAAAAAAATTAATTGTATTGACCGGGGGGTCTGGGGGATGTGGGACACTCTCCAATGCACAAGTGTTAGGATGCAGAACAAAAATACAAGTAATTGTATCATGATCTAAGTATCATTACCCATAATTATTGTATCATACACTTGGGTATACTAAAAATCTCCCCCCCCCCTCCCGACACCTTGTTGCTATATTGCAGTTTATTTATTTTTTCTTCCAGTGCACAAGTGTTAGGATGCAGAACAAAAATACAAATAATTGCATCATGACCCAAGTATCATTACCCATAATTATTGTATTATGCACTTGGGTATACTGCAAAATCATCCCTTCCCCCCGACACCCTGTCGCTGTATTGCATTTTATTTATTTTCTTTTAAAACTCTGACTCACTTAAAACTGAAGGCCATAAGTTTACAAATATGTTTACAATAATTTAAGTGGGTCTGGGGGGAAGGGGATATTGGAAAACAATAAATTGTGTTGACCGGTAGGTCAGGGGGGCTGTGGGACACCCTCCAGTGCACAAGTGTTAGGATGCAGAACAAAGATACAAATAATTGTATTATGACCCAAGTATCATTACCCATAAATATTGTATCATGCACTTTATTATACTGCATAACTCCCCCCCACACACATTGTGTCGCCGTATTACACTTTATTTTTTTTTAATTTATCAATGGCTCACTTAATACTGAAGGCCATAAGTTTGTAAATATATCCACAATAATTTTACTGTTGAAAGAGGTATTAAATAAAATTAATTGTGTTGACCGGAGAGTCTGGGGGGGTGGGTTTTTAATTTCTCAATGGCTCACTTAATACTGAAGGCCATAAATTTGTAAATATATCCACAATAATTTTACTGTTGCAGAGAGGGGGGTATTGAAATAAAATTAATTGTGTTGACCGGGGGTCTGGGGGGGGTTTTTAATTTCTCAATGGCGCACTTAATACTGAAGGTCATAAATTTGTAAATATATCGACAATAATTTTACTGTTGCAAAAGAGGTGGGAGGGAGTATTAAATAAAATTAATTTTGTTGACCGGGGTCTGGAGGATGTGGTTTAATTTCTCAATGGCTCACTTAATACTGAAAGCCATAAATTTGTAAATATATCGACAATAATTTTACTATTGCGAGAGAGGGGTATTAAAATAAAATTAATTATATTGACCGGAGAGTCTGGGGGAGTTAATTTCTCAATGGCGCACTTAATACTGAAGGTCATAAATTTGTAAATATATCCACAATAATTTTACTGTTGTAAGAGAGGAGGGGTATTAAAATAAAATTAATTGTGTTGACCGGGGGGTCTGGGGGGTGTGGAACACCCTCCAGTGCGCAAGTGTTAGGATGCAGAACAAAAATACAAGTAAATGTATCATTACCCAAGTATCTTTACTCATAATTATTTAATTATTGTACCATACACTTGGGTATACTGTAAAATTAACCCCCGACACCCTGATGCTATATTGCATTTTATTTATTTTTTCTTCTAGTGCACAAGTGTTAGGATGCGGAACAAAAATACAAATAATTGTATTATGACCCGAGTATCTTTACTCATAATTATTGTATCATACACTTGGGTATACTGCAAAATTTCCCCCCCCCCCCCGACACCCTGTCGCTGTATTGCATTTTATTTATTTTTTTAAATTTCTCTGACTCACTTAAAACTGAAGGCCATAAGTTTGCAAATATGTTTAAAATAATTTAAGTGGGGCTGGGGGGAGCGGGGGGTTGAAAAAAAATACGGTAAAAAATTGTGGGGGTTTGGAGAGTATAAATACCTTCAATATAAAGTATTTTCCCGGTACCCCAAAGTAGGAAGGCAGACCATTAAATGTTTACAAATTTTGCAGAAGTTGTAGTTTTCTAGGCAACAATAGGGTATTCCGCTGAAATGAAGACTCCCCCCCCCTCCTTCCTATCATTATCCTGTATATAATGTTGTTAAAAAAGTTTCTCTATTAATCACATTAAAACGATAAAAAGCATAGTTAAAAATATACCTGTTACAATTTGGGCGTCGCTGGAAGGTATTGAAAGAAAAAAATTGTATAAACCGGGGGGTCTGGGGGGTGTGAAACACCCTCCAGTGCACAAGTGGTAGGATGCAGATCAAATGTTTACAAACTATGCAGATGTTCTACGTGCAGTATTAGTTGTTTTTTTTTGAGAACGATGATATTTACTGGAAGGTAATTCAATTCCCCCCAGATCCCCTTTCCTTCTATTTTAAAAATGTCGCTTCACCCACTTATTCATATATGGCATAATATAACGCAATAATGCTCTTACATGTGTTTCTTATGGGCAATTCCTGATTTTCAAATTTAAATTGTGGACGTCTTGTCTTTCTTCCGACGTCTTGGATGGTTTGTCATTCCAGCTTTCTGGTATACCCTATGCTTGCCTTAGGTGTTTCTCTCTCCAGACTTTCTTACTTACTTCCGGTGCTTGTTGTTGGTGGCTGAGATCTTTTGTTTCAAGTTACGTAAATGTAGTTTCAAGAAAATAACGTTTAGGAGTCTGTTTTGATTTTAAAGAATAGCAAATTTTATCTTTAAATTCTTCTTTAAATCTTAAAATTAAATAAATCTTTAAATTAAATTAAAAGTTTATCTTTAAATTATCTGCTATAATTTTAAGTGGCAGATGCGTCCTAATTATCCGCCTCGAAAACAAAAGTTACTTGTGAAAAAAAGAGAATAAGTGGCACTTGTTTTGTTTTAAAACGCCCTCTCAATACTATATAGCGCTCTTCCGATTGAGTAAACTAAAACAATAGATGCGTAGGTTGCAAAGACGTTGTAACTGCGTTGCATATACGTTGCAGGTGGGTTGCGATTAGGTAAATGTGACTTTGAGGAAACCAGAACCATTTCATTGTATTTTTAGCAGTCGGGGGTGTTGAAAAAGTTTTTAAAAAAATGTCCGTGATGAATAAAAATATGAAAAAAAGTTCAACAATGCGATTTCTTTGAGAATAAAATTTTATGGATACTGTGATGTATTTTCCACGTTGTATTGTTAAAAAGTTAGATAAGTATCATTAACTTTGCTTATTTCTGTATACATTGAACGTGATCTGAAACGATATTAGATTTTTAAAAAGTAAAATATAGGTCATATTCATAGGCGTAGATAAGGAAACGTGAAAATAAATGGCGAAGTAGAAGTTATCGACGTCGTTCAAGTTTAACTTCAGGAACATCTGCTAAAATCCTAAAGGCTGGGAACCACAATATAGAAACTAAGACAGATGCTGATAGCGGCTGCTTGCTTAATTTAGCGGTCCATTGCCTAATGGAATAGCAGATATATAAATCTTGTAGCGAAAGAGAAGCATTAGAATGCGTTTGTACCCTCAAAATGACGAACTAATTAAATATTCAAACTAACCATCAAATCCACTCTTGTTAGACTCAACTTCCATTTAATTATAAAGTTTTTCAAACTAACTTTACATCAGCTATCCCGGTATTTAATTATTCCACTTTTCACAATTTTTGAAATAAAAGCAATACGAGAAAATTTCACATGAAAGAGAATTTCCACTCTTTGAATAATGAAAAATATTAAAACGAGCTAATGAAAAACCATCCGTTTCTTCACGAAATTTTTAATAGCTTGCGTAAAAAAACTAAAAGTCCTCTTTTTTTTGGAGAATAAATCGAAACATAATTTTCGTTCCCATTTGGGATCGAACTTTTTATGGAACCGTGTCGCCTAAAATCTAATAATAAAGTTTAATTTCTATCCGACTACCTCATTTCGCCCACTTGGAATCCAATTCAACAATGAGAAAATCTGCATCGAAATGGCTAAATTTTGGACATTAAGCATATTTGGTTGGTTTTAACAAACAGCAACATTAATCACATTTTCATTTAAATATCAAAAGACACACCTGAAAAAATTACGTTTCCATTACTTCGTCTGCTGATTTATTTATTTATTCATTCAAATTTTCAAATTTAAGCAAAAAATATAAATTCGGATCAAGCAAAAATTAATGCAGTAATTTTATGCACCCAAGTCCTGGAGTGCAATGTACTGCACTAAAATAACGAACCGACACCGCTTTTTGCATTTGCCGTTAAGGGCGTGAGGTCAACCGTGTCGCTTGATGATACACATCTTTCAAGTCGCATGTAAATTCATACCGCACTGATATGCTTAAATTTTTCAGTTTTTAATTATTCTTCTCTTTTCAAAAAATAATTACTGAATAATTCCAACTTTCCCACGAAAAGAGCAGAGCAATAAAAAGTATCAATTTCCCCCCTTCCCCTAGACGAAATGACAGTTTCAAAAATCTCCTTTGGTGCCAAAGGAATTGTTTTTTCTGACATATTCAACTGCACTTAAATCATTATTCTAAAAATTAGGATAAAAGAGTCGGAAAAATCGACTGCGGCTCTGTTAATTTACATTATTTATTAGAGTGGCAGGTGAATTGGATAGTCCTCTGCTTAATTACATAATATATTTTCTTAATAAAGTTTTCCCATAAAATGCTTAAAGAAAATTATAATCCTAACGATCCGCTGACGCTGCTGACCAAAGATAATTATTATGTTAATCTAAATTCAAAAATTTCAACCTTGCAGTTCTGCTTTCTCTCGTGGGTATTAGGAGCAATAGCTAACAATCAGTGGGGTGGTTTAGCAACTGAGAGGAGAATTCATGCAGTCCTGCTTTCGTGGTCAGGTGCGCTCACGAAGCTTTTCAGCTTTATTCAACGGCGGCGGGGACGTTCTAGTGACTTATTTAAAAGATGTCAAGTAGCACGGCTGTGACTCTTTGCTGTTTCTGTGTCCTTTAAAGACTTTAAAAATCTAAAGTTCTACTCAGGGCGCTCCCCTTCACTTAAGTATTTTATTATTAATCTAAAGGTTAATAAATAACTGTACATTTGACCTTAAACTATCGAAATTTAAAAAAACAATAAATCAAATGTGGACCACGAAAGATTTAGTTCAAAAGCGTCCCAGCTCTGGCATAGCCCCACTACTGACTACACTTCCTTGCCATATCTATCTGCTTTATGACTTAAATTACGCTTTTAATCATTTAATACAGACGATCGTAAATTCGTAAATATTTTTATTAAAATATAAATGTGTTGGGGGAGTTAACCCCTACTCCTGTGGAGTATTTCACATTTCTTTTTTCTATAATTAAAAAATAATGTGGCGTCACCATAGGAACGATTAAGCAGATGTGCTGAAATTCTCAATTCACTTCAAATAAACTGCATAGACCGGGGGGAGGGGGATACTTTATACTCTGGAGAGTATAAAGTATGGAGTATCTCCCCAGTTCCCCAAAAAGCAAAGACAGAATATTAAATGTTTTTGAATTATGCAGTAGCTAAATGATACTGCTGTAATTTTCTAGACAGTATTAGCGTCTACTGGGGGGAAGGGCCTTCCCCCCTCCTCCCATATTATTGATCATTATATTAAAAAATTTATGTGGTACTGGCGCTCGCACAGATCTAAAATATAATTTCAATACGTTGAAATCTTAAATTTTATTCTCATAAAAGATAAATTGAATAAACCGGTGAGGAGAGGGGGGGGAAGAATCAAAGGAATATGGATAAACCTCCAGTGTCCCAAAATTGCAAGACAGAATATTAAATGTTTTCAAATTACACAGTAGCTGAATGATACTGCTGTAATTTTCTAGACAATATTAGCGTATACTGGGAAGACTCCCCCCCCCTACACTCCCAGATTATCGATCATTATTTTGACAAATTTATTTGGTACTGACGCTCGCACAGATCTGAAATTTAATTTCGATACGTTGAAATCTTAAATTTTATTCTGATAAAAGATAAACTGTATAAACCGGTGAGGAAGGGGGATCAAAAGGTTATGGATAAACCTCCAGAGCCCCAAAATTGCAAGACAGAATATTAAATGTTTACAAATTATGCAGAAGCTTAATGATACCGCTGTTGTTTTCTAGACAACAATAGCGTATACGGAGAAGACCCCCCCCCCCCCGATTGTTATTTTTAAAAAGTTTCACTATTAATAATAAAAGCGATAAGTTAAAAAATATACCTATTGTAATTTGAGCGTGATTGCAGGAAGAGGGGGGTGTAATATAAAATAAATTGTGTCAACCGGGGGGTCTGGGGGGTGTGGAACACCCTCCAGCGTACAAGAGTTAAGATGCAGACGTTCTTTATGCAGAATTTCTATGTGCAGCATTAGTTTGTTTAGGAACATGATATTTACTTCCCCCAGACCCCCGGTTACTATCTTCCATTTTATGTGGTTTTAAAAATTATCCGTTGCAATTTGCATGTTTCTGGGGTATTCCATACCCCGCAGACCCCCAGTCTCTAACACTTTTTCTAGTTTGGACTCTTGAGATTATTTATTATATTTTAATTGATTAAAACGTGAATATTCTGAAAACTTTAATTCACTTCTGATCAGAAAGTCATTTATACCGATTGGGGGGTTTGGAAGGTCCCCCCAGAGCCCTAAATTTGGAAGATAGAACATGAAATGTTTACAAATTGACCAAAAGCTTTATAATAATACCATATTGTATTTTTTTGAACAATAACAAACTCTTGGGTGTACCACATAACCCCCCTCCCCTCCCCCGTTTCACTATGTTGCATTTGATTCTTTTTTAAAAAGTTGCTCTATGTCTCACTGAATACTGAAGGCCATAAGGTTGCAAATATATCTACAATAATTTGAGTGTGGCTGGGGAGTATTGAAATTCATTGTATAAACCGGGGGGTCTGGGGGGTGTGGAACACCCTCCAGTGCGCAAGTGGTACATGGGATGCAGACCATCAAATGTTTACAAACTATGCAGAAGTATTACGTGCAGCATTTGTTTTTTTGAGAACGATGGTATTTACTGGGAGATAATGCAATTTCCCCCAAATCTCCTTTCCCCCTATTTTAAAAATTTCCCTTCACCATAGCAGCCAAAAAGCACATATGTTGAAATCTTCAATTCTTTTGAGATAAAAATAAACTGCGTCGACCGGGGAGTTGACAAATTTATCATTCTCAATTTAGGTACCTGGGGTACTCCACACCCACAGACCCCCCGGTCTGTAACACTTTGTTTTCTAGTATGAAACATTGAGCTTAGTTCGTGAATATGCTGAATCTTCTAATTCACTGCTTTTTGGGGGGGGGGGTAGAAATATGGAAGATCCCCCCACTTGTGGTCTAATATCGGAATGCAGAACATTAATTGTTCAGAAAATGTGTATAAGCTTTCTAAGGCCGCTGTAATTTTACTGGAAATTAAAAAATGTATTAGTACCCCCCCTCAGATCTTCAATCAGTATTTTGTATTTTATATTATTTTAAAAGGTTTTTCTATTAAACACTTAACACTATCAGCTTTTAATTCTACAAATAAATGAGAAAAATTTAATTTCAAAATAACTGAAATTTTCAAGTTCACTTTGATAAAAAATAAACTATAGAGACCGGGGGGTCTGGGAGGCATGGTAAACCCTCCATTGTTCCAAAATTAGAAAAAAAAAGATTACATATTTACAAATTATGCAGAAGATTTATAATATTACTGTAATCTTCTTGGGAATGATGATATACACTTTGGTGTACTGAATACTGTCTCCCCCCCCCCCTTCGTGACCTCTTTTCGCTAAATTTTTGTTTAAAAGTGTTTTTATTAATCTTCACGTAAAAAATACACTAAATAGACCAAAAGTCTGCAAAATTTACTCATCACAATTTAAGTATACCTGGGGGGTGCTCCACACCCCCCAGACCCCCCGGTCTGTAACACTTTGTGTTCTAGTTTTATCCATTGCCATTAGTTACAACATTTTAACTTGGTAAAACCTGAATATGCTAAATCTTCTAATTCACTGCTGATTAGAAAGTAAATTGTATAGATTTGGAGGTCTGGGAGGTGTGGGATATCCCCCCCCCCCCCCAGTGCTGTAACTTCGAAATGCAGACCTTTAATTAATTTTTTACAAATTATGCATAAGTTTTTTAAAGCCGTGGTAATTTTCTTGGTGACAATGGCATATACTGGGAAATTTATTAGTACCCCCCGCCTCCCCCCCCCCGGATCATCACTACGTTGCATTTGATGCTTTTTTAAAAAGTTGCTCTAAGGCACACTGAATACTGAAGACCATAAGGTTGCAAATACATCTACAATAATTTGAGTGTGGCTGAGAGGTATTGAAAGAAAATAAATTATCTAAACCGGGGGGTCTGGGGGTGTGGAACACCCTCCAGTGCGCAAGTGTTAGGATACAGACCATCAAATGTTTCCAACTATGCAGAAGCTTTGCGTGCAGCATTTGTTTCTTTAGCAACGATGATATTTACTGGGGGGTAATTCAATTCCCCCCAGATCTCCTTTCCCCTTATTTTAAAAATGTCTCTTCATCATAGCAGCCAAAAAGCATATATGTTGAAATCTTTAATTATTTTGAGACAAAAAATAAACTGCATCGACCGGGGAGTTTACAAATTTATCATTCCCAGACCCCCCGTCTGTAACACTTTGCTTTCTAATTTGAACTATTGAGCTTAGTTACTAAATTTTAAGTTGATAAAACGCGAATAGCTGAATCTGCTAATTCACTTCTGATTAGAAAGTAAATTGTATACACTCGGAGGTTTGGAAGGTGTGGGAGATCCCCCCAGTGCCCTAACATCGGATTGCAGAACATTAATTAATTTTTCCCAAATTATGCAAAAGTTTTCTAAGGCCGTGGTAATTTTCGTGGGGACAATAGCATACACATACACTGGGAAATTTATTAGTGACCCTCCCCCCTTCAGATTCCCAACAAGTATTTTATATTGTTTTAAAAAGTTTTTCTATTAATTACTTAGCACTGGCAGCTTTTCATTCGACAAATAAATGAGAAAAATTTAATTTTAAAATAACTGAAATCTTCAAAGCCCGGGGGTCTGAGGAAGCATGGAATACTCCCCCCATTGTCTAACAATCGAAAAAAAAAGATTACGTATTTGAAAATTGTGCAGAAGATTTATAATATTACGATAATTTTCTTGGAAATGATGATATACACCATGATGTACTGAATACTGTCTCCCCCCTTTCGTAACCCCTTGTCGCTAACTTTTTATTTAAAAAGTTTCTTTAATAATCTGCTCATACAAAATAAACTAAATAGACCGGAAAGTCTTCAAAATTTACCCATCATAATTTAAGTGTACCTGGGGGGTGCTCCACACCCCCCAGACCCCCCGGTCTCTAAAACTACTTTTTTATGGTTTGGATATGGTCGGGAGATTAGTTACTTAAATTTTAATTTGTAAAAACGCGAATAGTCTGAAATCTTTAATTCACTTTAGACAAAAATGTAGACTGGGGGTCTGGGGTACGAAATCCTAAAAATCCCCAAGTGTTTCAAAATTGGAAATCAGAACATTAAAATATCTTTACGTTATCGCTGTAATTTTTTTGAAATAAAATCTTCAATTTTCTTCTGATAAAAAGTATACTACATATACGGGGGGGGGGGTCTGGGAGCACAAACCCCCTCTCCCCCCAGTGTCTTAATATCGGAAAACAAAATATTAAATATTTACAAATTATGAAAAAGCTTTATTATGATACCGCAGTAGCTTTCTAAACAACGATAGCGTATATTGGGGGGGGTCTTTCTTCATACCCCTTCCCCCCTGGGTTTTAATCATTATCTTGTATTTTATGTTGATTTGAAAAGTTAATCAGAAGATTAGGATCAGTTACTACGTTAAAACGCGAAACTGCTGATGTCTTAAATTAACAATTTTAAGGCTTTTTCTTATTCTTAGCTTTATATTTCATCAGGTGTGCAATTGTCACTCTTAGCACACATAAAAAGCCGCCAATTCGGCTTTCTATTTCCCAGTACTAGTTTCACCCCCCCTCCTTTTCAACAATAAGTTTATATACAGTTCCAAGATCAAAAGCGGAAACGTAAACTTTCTTGTTTGAAACATAAGAGAAGTAGGGGAGGGGGGTCGTTGATACTGAACCTCTAAACGCTAAAAGCGTGCTGATGAGGGGAAAGGGAAATAAGTAATCTTAATTTACCTATCTATTAACTTTTTATTGCAATAAAACGTTTTTACCAATCATAAAATTAATTTAGCTTTAATTAACTTAAAGCAACCAACTTGCAATTATTCTAACCTAATTTTCTTTTTTGTTCCAGGTAAGTTTGGACTTCTTTATTATCTGAACGAAAATGATAATGTCTTGGTAAGTTTACAATTGTAATGAACACGGGATATTTGGACGGTGACCAAGAAACTTTTGACATTAACTTTCTGTTATCTCCATTTATGAGCTTTCAAATTAAATATTAGAATTCTACTTTTTTTCAAACTGCAAACTGTCAGATTGACAACTTCATTTATTTTTTACACTCCGATCATGCAAAATGTTCTACTACGAAATGTTGTGCTCAAAAATCGAACCTATCGGCCTTCTTTGTGGTATGTTCCGAGAAGACGCGAATCGCTGGACGACTGCGACCCGATTCCGAAGCAATTCAAACCACGCCCATACTCCCCGTTCCAAAAAACCAAAGGTTTTGGAGAGTACGCATGCGCGCGCCTGGACGATCTCTTCAATTGGGGAAAACGGAACTCTCTGTGGCCTATGACTTTTGGCTTGGCGTGCTGTGCGGTTGAAATGATGCAAATCGCCGGACCTCGCTACGATATGGATCGCTACGGGATCGTGTTTCGTGCTTCGCCACGTCAAACCGAAGTGATTATCGTGGCTGGAACTGTGACCAACAAGATGGCCTGTGCGTTGAGAAAAGTGTACGATAATATGCCCGAACCGAGATATGTTGTTTCGATGGGTAGCTGTGCGAATGGTGGGGGGTACTATCATTACTCGTACTCGGTCGTTCGGGGATGCGACCGAATTATACCCGTCGATATCTACGTTCCTGGGTGCCCGCCGACTGCGGAAGCATTGCTGTACGGGTTGCTGCAACTCCAAAAGAAGGTCAAGCGGCACACGGTCGTCCAATCATGGTACAGAAAGTAATAATTATATTTATTGTTATACAATTTAAATTTTGAAATATATCACCACCATTTTGTTTTAAATCGATTACTGCAACAATTTTTAGGTTAGAATGATTTGTTACCAGTAAAATTTACCTTATCAATCTGAGCAACATGCAATAAATTTATGTGCTGCCACAAGATTTATATTCAAGTGCACGAATATAAAAAATGCTTGAGGAATGGAAGCGAAAGTGCGTTCCTTTAAAAGACAGACATTTTAAAATATGAGAAGTTCTTTGCATATATCAAATGTGTGTTTTGCCGAAGTAGAGAATATAAAACGGATATATAAAGCAAAAAATACATTTAACTGCTTATATCTTGGTTGCTTAAGCGATTCACCAACTTTCGCGCTATACCTCAACAATGCAAAGATTTTTCTCTAAATGGCGATGACAGCAGAGCGATAAGCTATTATTATTGGTCGACACTTCCATTGTTTATTTTTCTGGATAAATGTACAGTGTCGTAGGATTCCCCGCACTTGCGCTTACTTTATTAATTGCGCTTAAATAATGAAAATAAGGGGGTGGGACGATGAAGAAGTATCCGATAATATTATTTTAGGACTGTAGGATTCGATCCTTTAAATTACTTGTGATATTTAGTTTCTTTGTGAAAACTTCACCATCTATTCTCCAAGGTAAATGAGTACTCGGTTCTCTCGTTTACTTAAAAACTTTGACAGCTCACGGAACGGAGGGAACAAATTTTACAATATCTTTCGATTATTTAAAATTGTTAATGTTAAAACATTATTTTTTAAGGGGAGGAGTATTGATCCCTCCGTCTTTGTTTAAAAAATTACTTCTTCAGATTGCCTGACTCCCCCACTCCCCCCTACTACAACTCCTGATTACCAATCGGTCACCACGTAGAGGCCCATCAAAATGCCAATCTATTGATTCTGTTGAATAACTTCTTGGTTTTAATAGTCCACGTTGAATTTTGTCTTACTGCTGGAGGTGGAGAAAAGGATAGTGTAACTGGGGGGTGCTCCACACCCCCCAGACCCCCCGGTCTTTTGGATGTGTTCCGGTTTAGATTCCTTAGTCGTTTTACCTAGGTCTTCTTTATTTGAAATATATTTATTTGATCGATAATCGACCTTAAATCGACTGACACCCCTTTACCCCGTCTCCCCTTCTTCTAATCTTAAATCTGTTATCCGCAGTCACCCATCAAAATGCTTAACTTCATTTTATGTTAATCCTTTCGGATAATTTCGACGTTTTAATAAAATTAATGGTTGAATTTTGTCTTGCTGTTGGAAGTGACGAGAAAAGATTGTATAGCTGGGGGGGAGGAGTATTCCATACTCCCCAGACCCCCCCGGTCTTTTTGGTTGTATACAAATTTAGATTTCTTGATCGCTTTGACTATGAGATATTCTTTTTTTGAAATACGTTTAAAACCTTGGATCGTCTGACAATCCCATCACCCTCTCCCCTTTCCGTTAATCTTAAATCTGTTTCCCCCCGGTCATCCATTAAAATGCCAATTTTGTGTTTTATTGATCCTGTTGAATAATTTCGGTGTTTTTTAATAGTCTTCGTTGAATTTCTTCTGGCTGTTGGGTATGAAGAAGACAGATGATGTATCTGGGGGGGTATGGAGTACCCCCCAGACCCCCCAGTTGTTTCGGCTGTGTTCAAATTCAGATCCCTTGTTCGTTTTAACCATCAGATCTCCTTTGTTAGTAATATTTTTTAAAATACTACCTTGAATTGCCCGACACCCTCGTTACCCTCTCCCCCCTTTCTCTTAATCTTAAATTTGTTTCCCCGCCGGTCACTCATTGAATTACCAATCTTACGTTTTTATTGATCCTGTTGAATAATTTCGACGGTTTTATTAGTTTGAATTTGAATTTCTTCTTGCTGTTGGGAATGAAGAAGAGAGATAGTTTAACCGGGGGATATTCTATACCTCACTTTCCCCCCCACCTCCCGATTTGTTAGGCTGTGTACAAATTCAGATCCCTTGATCACTTTACCAGATCTTTTTTGTTTGAAATATTTTTAAAAGTACTACCTCCGATTGTCTGACACTCCCGTCACCCTCTCCCCCCTTCTCTTAATCTTAAATCTTTTTCCCCCTGGTCACCCATTAAAATGCCAATCTTTTTTAACGTTTTTATTCATCCTCTTAAATAATTTAAAAAATTTCAATAGTTCTCGTTGAATTTTTCTTTCCACGGGGGGGGGGAGTAAAAATGATCTAGCTGGGGGTATTTTATTCTCCCCAGACCCCCTGGTCACTTCAGTTTAATAAATCGTATATTTTCCAGATTTTTTCAGCTATGTACCTAGTATGATTTTTAAACAAAATAAACTTTTAAAAGTACTTCCTTGAACCCTATAACCCCGGCCCCTTATCTCTCTCCAACCTCTAATCTCAACTCTGTTGCCATGCGGTAACTGTTCAAAATGACATTATAATTTTATATTATTCTTCAAGAGTAATTTTTATGCTTTTAATAGCCCTCATTGTATTTAGTCGTACTGCTGGAGGTGGAGGAGAAATATGATATCTCGGGGGGGGGGTACTTTATCCCCCTAGACCCCTGGTCTCTTCATGTATTCTTCAGGATAGATTTCTTTCTAGCTTTACCTTCTAGATTTAAAATTAAAAAAATTACTTCCATAAATCGTTTTACTCCCCCCCTTTTCTCCGACACCAACTTATTCTCAACATAATCACCCATCAAAATGCTAATCTTAAGTTTTATTTCAGCTTTGAGTGTGGCTCGGGGTATTTATGGAAAATAAATTGCGTAGACCGGGGGTCTGGGGGGTGTGGAACACCCTCCAGTGACCAAGTGTTAGGATGGAGACCATCAAATGTTTACAAATTATGCAGAAGCTTTATAAGCACCATTGTGATTCTTAGGAACGTTAATTTTTACGCTGGGGCGGGGGGCATTTAATCGCCCCAGACCCCCTTTTCTTCTATTTTAAAAATGTCGTTCATTTTGAAATCTTCAATTATTTTATGATAAAAAATAAACTGTATCGACCAGAAAGTTGACAAATTAATCATTCACAATTTAAGTATGCCTGGGGGGTGCTCCACACCCCCCAGACCCCCCGGTCTCTTAGACTTTGCTTAATGGTGTGGACTATTAAGATTAATTACTTAAATTTAATTAGTAAATTTTAGAATAGTAAAGTTACGAGAAAACTGTAGCAACGGTCTGTAATCTTCAATTCACTTCTGATAATAACAATAGACTGGGGGGAACACCCCCCAGTGCTCAAGTGTTGGTATGCAAAAAGATATGTTCATGTGTGCTACAATGTAGATTTCTTTATCGATTAGCTTTTTGGTTCGAAATTAATTAAAAAGTACGTCCTTGAATCGTTTTAACCCCCCTTTCCCTCTTTCCCGCCGCTTCCAAATTACAATAACAACAGGTAACCTTAAACCTGTCACCATGTAGGTACCATGTACATAATCAAATTACCAATCTTAAGTTTCCATTGATCCTGTTGAATGATGATTTTAATAGTCTTCTTGAAATGTGTGTTGTTTCTGGGGGTTAATGAGAAAGATGATGTAGCTAGGGGGTATTATATACCCCCCCAGTCCCCCCGGTTTCTTTAGTTTTACTTTAGCATAGATTTCTTAATCGCTTTACCATCTAGATTTTCTTTATCTGAAATTAATTTATATCGTACTTTTTGTATCGTTTATCTCCCCCCTGCCTTGGTTTCCTCGCCTCCAACTCATAACATCAACCGTTAATCTCAAATCTGTGGCGACGTGGGCATCCAATAAAATGCCAATCTTAGGTTCTATTTCAGTTTTAAGTGTGGCTTAGAGGTATTGATGGAAAATAACATATGTAGACCGGGGGGTCTGGGGGGGTGTGGAACACCCTCCAGTGCTCATATATTGGAATGGCGAAAATATCTGTTCGCGTGTGCTCCAGTAAAGATTTTTAATCGCTTTACCACTTAACTTCTTAGAGTCGGTTTATCCTCCTCTTCTCCCCTCCCACTATCAAATCATAATAAGAAGAGGTAATCCCAGACCTGACACCCCGTGGGTACATAATCAAAATACCAATCTTAAGCTTCAATTGATGCTTTTGAATAATTACAATAATTAGTCTTCGTTAATTTTGTCTTGCTTCTGGGGGTGGAAGAGGCAGATGAAGTAGCTGGGGGGGAGGAGGTATTCTATACTCCCAAATTTCTCGGTCTTTTCAGATGAGCCCCAGCATAAATTTCTTCATCACTTTACCGCTTAATTCTTTTTTGTTTCAAATAAATTTAGAAAGTAATATTTTGAATTGTTTGTGCCCCCCCCCTTTCTTGGTCCGTTGCCAAATCATAATATTAACAATCGACATCTGTCACCCGGCAGGTACTTGCCCAAAAAGTAATTCTTAAGTTTAGTATTTTTTTTGTCTGAAATTTGTCTTGCTTCTGGGAGTAGAAGAGGCAGATGATGTAACTGGGGGGACCCCAATTTCTTTAGTTTTGCTTCAGAGTAGATTTCTTAATCACTTCACTACCTAGATCTTCTTTGTTAGAAATAAATTCATGTAGTACTTTTTGTATCGTTTACCCCCCCCAACCGCCATTTGCTTCGCTCCAACTTTTAATATCAACAGTTAATCTCAAATCCGTCGCCACCTGATCGCCCCTCAAAATACCAATCTTAAGTTTTTATTTCAGCTTTGAGTGTGGCTCGGGAGTATTTATAGAAAATAAATTGTGTAGACCGGGGGTCTGGGAGGTGTGGAACACCCTCCAGTGGTTAAATGTGGAAATGTCCATTTGTGCTCCAGTGTAGATTTCTTTATCGCTTTACCGCATTTTATTCAAAATTAATTTAAAAAATACGTCTTTGAATCGTTTTACCTTCCCCCTCTTCCCCTTTTACCGTGATTTCCAAATCGTAATAATAACAGGAAACCTTAAACCTGTCACCATGTGGGTACAGAATTAAAATGCCAATTTTAAGTTTCCATTGATCCTGTTGAATAATTATGATGATTTTAATAGTCCTCTTGAAATTTGTCTTGCTTCCGGGGTGGAAGAGGCAGATGATGTAGTTAGGGGGTATTCTATACCCCCCAGATCCCCGCCCCGGTCTCTTCAGATGTGCTTCAGTGTAGATTTCTTAATCACTTTACCACGTCGATCGTCTTTGTTTGAAATAAATTAATAAAGTACTCTTTCGTATCGTTTTAGCCGCCCCCCCTCTTCCTTGTTCTCAATTCAGAATATCGACAGTCAATCTCAAATCCATCACCACGGGAGTATGTGGCCAAAATGCCAATATTAAATTTCCCTAAATTTTTTTGAATAATTAAAATGATTTTAATAGTCCTCGTTAAATTTTGTCTCATTACTGGGGGGGAGATGATTTAATGGCGAGTATGGAATACCCCCCCCCTCTTTATGCTCTAGAGTAGATTTCTTTATTGTTTTACCACCGAGTTTTCGTTGTTTTAAATTAATTTAAAACGTATTTCCTTCAATCGTCCCCCCCCCAACTCCTAATGCCAACGGTTATTCTTAAATCGGCCACCACGGGGTCACCCATCAAATGTCAAGCTTAAAGTTATGCAGGCGTCATGTTTGTAATAAATTGAAAAGCTATTTTTGTGGATCCTTTGATCCTCCCCCCCTCAACTCCTAATTTCCAATCGCGCGCGGTCTCCAGTCAAAAAGCCAATCTTAAGTTTCTATTGATTCTCATAAATAATTTCGAACTCTTAATAGTCCTCGTTGTAGTTTGTCTCGCTGCTGGGGGGAATTATAAAGATTGCTCTTTTTTTTTAAATCTCATCACGGGGTGCTTACGTTATACTTCTTTAACACAGAGATTAAGGTACTCTCAATAAATTGACCCCCAATAGTTGAACTACGAGATAAACATTGCAACATTGGCAGCCAACGTGGGGATCTTCCCTGGAATCTTTCATATTCATCAGCCACAACAGATATCGAAAGTAATTCTTTCTGATAAGTCGCAGTCCATCCGAAACATTGCGACCGATGGTCAGGAAGGGTTACCCGGAAGTTTTTTACCACTTGAACTTTGCAGCCTTGTTACACAAATAACTATTTGATTATTAAATTTGAAACATTCGGTTTAATTTTAAATTTTTTAAGTTAGGATTTCCTAAAAGAAAAATATTTTATTAAAGTTAACATTTAATTAAGTTGAAGTTTTTTATGCAGGGCCAAACTTTTCTTTATTTCAGATTAATTCTGAACATTTGTAAAAAAGATTTTGTGAAAGTTTTTAAATTACCTAAGTTTGAAGCTATTTTAATGTTGAAAATGTCTCTCTGAGCAATAAGTCGAATCCACCTTTAATAAAAATTAAAACTTTCTGGTAAAATTAATTATTAATTATGATTTAGATAAAATTGTATAAATCCCCGAAATTAAAACTTTCGGGATGCAAATTTTTTCAGTTAAATAACCAAACCTTTCCATCAGTTTGAATATTAAATTATGAGGTAAAAGTGGAACTTTTGCAAATAATTTTGGTTGAAATGGCGTACTTACGGAGTCCCAGATCGATAATTACGTTTTTTACACCTCATTAAGTGCCATTCGTGACTTGAAATTGCTCCAGGTGGAACGGATTCCTTACAGGTAGCAAAATAATACCCAATGCGATTATAATCGTTTGTGGATTGAAAATGAATTATTGATGTCAGTTTAAAAAATTGCTTTCGTGCGAATGGATTAAGTGAATTACATTTTTTGAAATTAAAAACAATTTCCAATTAAATATAGAAACTGAAAAGAGGAGCTCCTTTCTTGCCACTTAAATTTATTTGAAACGATTAGCACATAATGAGGTTAAGGGGCACAACCTTCTCAGATTTTTTCACTTTTACCTTCAGCAGAAAAAATTAGTATCTTAGAGAAAAATGCGCGAAAAAAAAAAGATTTCTAGCAGAAACCAGCTGTGAATACGAACGTAAAGAAACTGCGCTTGGTATTATATTGTGCGCGGGTTAATTATATTTTTTTTCATTTTTTTTATTTATCTTTCCAAATCGGTCTAGAAAACCCCCAGGTGTGAAAATTCAAGAAAGGTGAAGAGCGAAATGGATCTATCGCTGCGAACGACTAACAACACGACAAACTGAGAAGTTAGTGTCCAGGCTAACCTGACAGATAACAGCGCCATCTCCTGTCAAGTTAGCAAACCGAAATGTAATTTTAGAATGATCAGAATGACGTTTTCCAGCTATTGGGAGGCATTAATAGTGAACTGACGACGTGGAAAGAACGAGGAATACTGAATGGATATGGAATTGCCCCCCCCCCCCAGTAAAGTACTTCCCGTGCACCAGTACAGTCAGGCAGAACATTAAATATTTAAGAATTAAGCCAAAGCTTCTATGATACCGCATTATTTTTTGGAGATGATCCAGATTGGGGTATTCAATGCTGGGGGGAAGGGGTATTCCATACTCCTGAAAGTAACATCTGAACAAGACTGCATATTTCAGAACCGGTCCAACCTGTAATAAATGTTTTCAGTAAACCACCGTCACTTTTCTTTCTTCCACTATTTGAACTACGTCTTCTGGACACTCCCCCCTCCTCAATAAATATGTTCTCCCACGCTCAAAGATTTTCTCTTTATCTGCTTTCACTTCTTTACTGACCACGCCTTCTCGACACACTTTTTTGCTCCCACCATTTCCACTTATTAAATTAATCTGTGAAATCGATAGGAACTGGTGGCTTTGTTTCTTTGACACGCCCCTTACTTCCGTTATTTAAACCACGCCTTTTGACACACTGCTCTGACAGCCTACTCCCAAATCCTTTCTGGACACTTAATCCATGCCTTTAAAGGTACCTCTGCAATTTACACCGAAATCTTGAAATCTTCTTATGTTTGACCGACTTAATGCGTCATACACCTTGTCCCCATAACTTAATCAACGTCTTTGCCTATAAAATCCTAGCAGCAGAACCCAACAGAGCACAACAGAACCACGCCTCTATGACACGCCCCCTCCCCATCTACGCGCCTGAATTTACAGGATATACAACAAAATTTACAATTTTTTGTGTTGGGGGAGGGGATTTGGGGGGTATAGAATAAAAACCTCCAGCGTCACTATGTGCCGTCTTTCTCTAAAAGATTACAGCGTTCACAAATTTTATGCATTATTTGTAAAAATGTATTATTTTGTCTTCCGATTTGAAAGCACTGGGGGGTATTCCCCCGGTTTATGCAGTTTATTTTTTAACCAGAGATGAATTGAAGATTTCGGCATATTTGCTTCTATGCCGTCTGGGGCGGTATTTTCTTCGAATGAATCAAAAAGTAAAAATAATTCATATAGAATTGGTAATTTATTTTTTAAATTAATTTCAAGTCTTCTGCTTCCTCTTCATAAGTCTTCATAAATTTATGTATAATGCAGAGAGGGAAGGGGAGCAAACACCTCCCGGTTGCTAACAAATTCATGCTTTGTTTTTGAAGTTATTTTTAATGCATTTTTTAAATGGGTACAAAATAAGCATAATAAATCAAGAAAGTATTCCGTTCTAACTTTTAACGGACCGGGGGTCTGGGGGGTGTGGAACACCCTCCAGTGCTCATATATTGGAATGCCGAAAATATCTGTTCGCGTGTGCTCCAGCGAAGAATTTTTAATCGCTTTACCACTTAACTTTCTAAAGTCGGTTTATCCCTTCTCCCCGCCCCCACTATCAAATTAAACTATCAAAAAAACCCCAGGCATATGATAAACCGTATTCTTTAAATGTTTTCTGACGAAGGTTAGCTTTGATAGAAAAAATTTGATTTTATACCTGATTACATTCCATACCCCCCCCCACCTCCCGGTTGGAAATAGTTTCATGTTTTGGCTTCTGAGGTTATTTTTAATGTATTTTCTTGAAATGGGTACAAAATAAGCATAATAAATCCAGAAAGTATTCCGCTCAAACTTTAACGAATCTAGGGGGTATGGAGTACCCCAGGCATCTGTATTCTACAAATAGTTTTTGAAACTTAGCTAGCTTTAATCAAGAAAATTAGATTTTAGGACAGAATGCCTGAGGGGTATTCCAGATGTTCCGTTGAAACCTGGTTCCAATTGCTTATTTTTAATGTATTTTCATTAACTGGGTGTAAAATTAAACCCATTTGTTTGAGGAGTACTATTTAGTAGAATTTAAGAGTACCTGGGGGGTGCTCCACACCCCCCAGACCCCCCGGTTGCGAAACTATGTTATTTATTTTCATTGAATGGGTTGGAAATTAAAATAATATTGAATTGAAGACATTTTTTGCTCAAAATTTTACGAAACGGTACTCCTGGGGGGGAGTACAATTTAAGAGTGCCTAAATATAAAATCAAACGTATTCTGTTCTAACATCGCCAGGCATGTGATAAAACGTATTCTGCAAATGATTGTTTAAGTTTGTTGATAGACATAAAGTTTAAAACAGAATACGCTCAATTTTATACCTGGAGAGTATAATACTCTGGGGTACCCCCAGACCCCCCCGGTCGCTAACCCCCAGTTTCATGTTTTAGTGTTTTAGTTTTTAGTTTATTTTAATATATTTTGATTGAAATAAAAATAATAATAAATTGATAATATATTCCGCTCAAAAACGTTTACTGACCGGGAGTCTATGGGGTAAGTACAGTTTGAGCATGGCTGGGGGTGCTCCAAGCTTATGCTTTGATCTTTGAGGTTATTTTTGAAGCATTTTCCTTGAATGCGTACAAAATAAGCATAATAAATCGAGAAAGTATAAAAAAATTTTTACTTAGCGGGGGCTTTGGGGAGTATGTAGTACAATTTTAGAGTGCCTGGGGGGTGCTCCACACCCCCCAGACCCCCCGGTTCCGAAACTATGTTTTCAATAATGTGAACAAATTAATAGAAAAACTTTTCAAAACGACATAAAATACAAGATAATAATAGGGATTTGAGGAGGGGAGGGGGATTAAAACAACCTCCGGCAGTATGTGCCATTGTCCCCTAAAATATTTCATCAGATGCTAGATAATTTATAACTATATAATTTTCTCTCTTCCTATTTGAGGGTACTGGGGATATTCCCCCGGTTCACGCAGTTTATTTTTTATCAAAAGTAAATTATTGAAGATTTCGGCATATTCTCTTGGCCATTCCTATAGTGACCATTCCACCATTCCTTGGTGACTTCGCTATTCTAAACTTAGTCAGTCAAATCTTATTAAATAATCCCAATATCCCCAATTATAAAATAAAATACCAGAGACCGGGGGGTCTGGGGGGTGTGGAGCACCCCAGGCACCTTTATAATTTGATGGGTAAATTTACAGACCCCTGACCTATGAAGTTTATTTTTGATTAGAAAATTAATACAGAAACTGTTTAGAACAACATAAAATGTAAGATAGGCCCAAGAAGTCTGAGGGGGGGGGCGGTGTCCAGTAGACTCTAAAAAATTACAGCGGCATCACAACGCTTCTGTATAATTTATTAACATTTAATATTCTGTTTTTCGATTTTGGGACACCGAGACGGGTAGGGGGGGGGGGCAGACACAGGTAAATTTTGCAGAACCCCCGTCACTGTCGTTTATTTTTTATCAGAAGGAAATTGAAATTAAATTTTTACATCTATTTGTGGGGTAAACTTTTGTAGAACAACATAAAATTCAAGATAAGGGTCGGGGCAGGGGGGCAACTAATGAAGTATCTCTCAGTATATTATGCAATCGTTGTAAGAAAATTACAGTGATATATCAAAAAGCTTCTGCATAATTTTGTAGACATTTAATGTTCTGCCTTTCGATTTTGGGACACTAGAAGAGTATTTAGGATATATCATAGCCCCCCCCCCCAACCTCCGGTATATACACTTTGTTTTTATCTGAACGGAATTGAAGATTTCAGTATATTCGGGGTTTAACAAGTTAAAATTTAGTAACTAATCCTAATAGCTCAAACGACCGGGGGGTCTGGGGCATCACTTAAATTGTAATGGGTAAATTTGCAGACCCCCCCCCCCTCCGTTTGGGAATAAATATATCGTATATTTTTTATTAAACAATTCTGAATAGGGAAACTTTTAAAACAACATAGAAAATAAGGCAGTGGCAAGGAGCCTATGGGGGAGATTGTATACAGTATACCTTATATTGTATGTTATCATTCTCAAATGAATTGCAGCGGTACCCCCCCGGCATATGATAAAGCGTATTCTGCAAATGATTGTTAAGACTTGGTTATCTTTTCTAAAGAAAGTTAAATTTTAGAACAGAACACACTTCATTTTAATATGCTTGGAAGGCATTTCATACCCCCAAGATCCCCCCCCCCCAGTTTCTAATAAATATTTTCTTCAAATAAATGGGAGAGTTAAAATAAAATTTATATTTAAAGCTATAACATAGCTTTAGAGATAGGGGTCTGGGGCGGAGTACCCTCCAGGCATATAATAAAGCGCATTCTGTAAATTATTGTTAAGGGTTAGTTAGCTTTCATAAAGAAAATTAGATTTTAGTCAGAACACGTTTGATTATAATATACTGCAGAGCTATTTCATACCCTCCAGACCCCCCCCCCACGCCGGTGCTCAATAAGTATTTTCTTTGAATGAATCGGAAAATGAAAATAATAATTATATTTGTCATAATAAAATCAGATTTAAGTATCTAATCCCAATAGCACAAAGTAGAAAACATAGTTTTAGAGACAGGAGAATCGGGGGGTGTGGAGCACACCCCCAGCAGGCGTCCTCCCAGGCATATGATCAAGCACATTCTGCAAATGATTGTTAAGGCTTTGTTAATTTTGATAATGAATATTAGATTTTAGGTCAAGTACGCTTTATTTTAATATGATTGGAAGATATATCACACCCTCCACCCTCCAGATCCACCACCCCCTCCCGGTCTCAATTTTTCTTTGTATTTTCTTTTCTTTGTATTTTTCTAGTATTTTTTGTGAAGGAATCGGAAAGTTAAAATAATAATTATATTTATCATAATTTAACCAAATTTAAGTAACTAATCCTATTAGCCCGAAGTAGAAAACATAACTTTAGAGACCGGGGATCTGGGAGTGTGGAGCACCTCCCCCCCCAAGGCATATGATATAGCGCATATAGCAAATATTAGATAGAACTTTGATAAAGAATATTGCATTTTACACAGAACACGCTTTATTATAATATGCTTGAGAGGTATTTCATAATCCCCAGGCCCCCACCCTCCCGGTTTCTAATAAATATTTTCTTTAAATAAATCGGAAAATAAAAAATAATTATATTTATTATAATAAAATCAGATTTAAGTAACTAATCCAAACAGCACAAAGTAGAAAACATAGTATTAAAGACTAGGGGTCTGGGGGGTGTGGAGCACCACCCAGGCATGTGATAAAGCGCATTCTACAAATGATTGTTAGGCTTAGTTAACTTTGATAAAGAGAATTAGATTTTAGACAGAACACGCTTTATTATACTATGCTTGGGAGGTATTCCATAAGCTCCCAGACCCCCCTCCTTTCTCCCGGTCTCTACTAAATATTTTCTTCGAATGACAAATAAAAATAATATTTATCATTATAAAATCAGATTTAAGTAACTAAACCCAATAGCACAAAGAGGACTACATAGCTTTAGAGACCGGGGGGTCTGGGGGTGTGGAGCACCCCCCAGGCATATGATAAAGCGCATTCTAATGATTGTTAAGGCTTAGTTAACTATAATAAAGGGAATTAGATTTTAGACAGAACACGCTTTATTATACTATGCTTGGGAGGTATTACATAAGCCCCAAGACCACCCCTCCTTCTCCCAGTCTCTAGTAAATATTTTGTCCAAGTAAAAATAATAATTATATTTATCGTTATAAAATCAGATTTAAGTAACTAATCCCAATAGCACAGAGTAGAAAACAGACATATCTTTAGAGTCCGGGGGTCTGGGGCGTGTGGAGCACCCCCCAGGCATACGATAAAGCGCATTCTACAAATGATTGTTAAGTCTTAGTTAACTATAATAAGGGAATTAGATTTTAGACAGAACACGCTTTATTATACTATGCTTGGGGGGTATTCCATAAGCCCCAAGACCCCCTCTCTTTCTCCCGGTCTCTAGTAAGTATTTTGTCCGAATAAAAAATAAAAATAATAATTATATTTATCAATATAAAATCAGATTTAAGTAACTAATCCCAATAGCACAGAGTAGAAAACATACATATCTTTAGAGACCGGGGGGTCTGGGGGTGTGGAGCACCCCCCAGGCATACGATAAAGCGCGTTCTAATGATTGTTTAGGCTTAGTTAACTATAATAAAGAAAATTAGATTTTACAGAGAACACGCTTTATATACTATGCTTGAGAGGTATTCCATAAACCCCCAGACCCCCCCACCTCCTTTCTCCCGATCTCCACTAAGTATTTTGTCCGAATAAAAAATAATAATAATTATTATATTTATCAGATTTAAGTAACTAATTCCAATAGCACAGAGTAGAAAACATACATAGCTTTAGAGACCGGGGGTCTGGGGGGTGTGGAGCACCCCCCAGGCATATGATAAATCGTATTGTGCGCATTTCTTTGAATAAATCGGAAAATGGAAATAATAATTCCATTTATTAGATATAATATAATCAAATTTAGTTGACTAATCTCAATGGCACAGAGTAAAAAACATATTTAGAAACAGGGGGGTCTGAGAGGTACCCCCTAGGCATATGATAAACCATATTCTGCAAATGTTTGATAAAAAGTAAATTAGATATTACGATAGAACTCGCTTGATTTATAATATGCTTGGGAGGTATTCGATATCCCTCCCACAGACCCCCTCCCCCCCACTCTGGTCTCTTGTAAGTATTTGTTTCAAATGAAACAAAAAATAAAATTAATAATTATATTTATTATAAAATTGAAGTAACTAATCCCAATAGCTCCAAGTAGAAAACATAGTTTTAGTGACCGGGAGTTTGGGGGGTTGGATATAGCGTCGTCTGTAAATGACTGTTAGAACCTTGTTAAAACTTTGATAAAAAAAAATTAGATTATAGGACAGAACACACTGGTCTATATATTTGTTGAATATTACATACCCCCCCCCCGGACAGCCGGTTTCTAATATGTGAATGTTTGTATGAAGTTGATACTGGCAACTCTTCTTATACTCTAACAATCGAAATCGTTATACATTAACAATCCCTAAAATAGTCTAAGAGGCCACGCCGCCTCTCCACTTTTTAATCTACACCCTTGCCTATAATTAACACCTGAGCAAGACGCCTTGCTTCAAAACCGATAGCCGATGATTTTATAGAAAAATTTATGCTAAAACCTTTTATTTGAGTTATCACGTGACATGGTTACGAAAAATGTTCACCCCCTTGGATGAGTTCTAGCAAGGGACTTATTAACCCTTGCTGCGTCTAATCAGACATGGTCATGAAATTTGGAACAATGGGTCGGAAAGGAATAATAGCAGTAGTGGTAGACTTTTTCCACGCTGATCGGACCAAAACCTTCCGCTCTCTAGCTGCACCAGCGATCACGCCGAACCAAAATACAAAAGAAATATCCTCGTGTCCGGTGGCGCCTAACCGTTGAAAAAGCTTTTGTGGGTCAATTATTAAACCCTTTTGCGCGTTTGTTTTTGTTTTCGTTCCAGTTGTTGCATTCTAAAAATACTTTGTAAAAATTCCGTATGAGTAAACATAGTATAGGTGGTATGTTATCACGTGAGCGCCTGGTGTTGTGCAACCCGTTTATCAAACTTTTCGAATAAAATGAGTATGTGTGTGATCTAAGAATGCCTCGATCGCCTTGGCCTACACGATGCAGAATCAGTTTTAGCCGGTAGTTGCTCAGTGGATGTGGTTTCGTATCCAGAACTATGTGATTTAAATCGCGCGCGATCTAATTTTCTCGACTTTTGTTGTTTTCGAATTTTGTTTTTGACTTTTCGATTGGACATATTTTTTTACCTTAATTTTTTTGCAACGATTTCGTCGAGATGGGTTTTGTTTACGTTTCGATATTTTGCGCCCTTGTCCTTCAGGGATGTAAATGTAAGTTGTTTTATTTTTTATCACGTAATTTGTTGATGCACAACGAAGAATTTAATCTGATTAGTGTTAATTTGATACAAATTAGTCACAATATCAAGGTTGAAAGTGTAAACGACAAGATTAATTTTAATTTTTTTTTTTTTATTGTTTACCTGCTGATATTTTGTAATAATTTGCTGTTTGCGCCGCGGCGCACTGGCTGCGCAAAATAATTTAATCATTTTGCGATTAAATGTACCTGCATGAAATTTTACGCCCACAAATTTTATTTTCTATTGTTCGATATGTAGGTGTTATAATAATTAATTTCCAGTATTTACTTTTGACACAGTAAAGCGATCATTATTATTTTTAGTGCTATTACCTGATAATGTTGTCCTTCATGGTTTGCCCGAACCAAAAATGCAATTTGGATTTTTATTTTTTTACCGTTTTATTGAACCATAAACTACAAATATTTGATAAAGTAATAAAATTGGTTCGTAAATATCCTGTTTATCCCAACGATAACTATTTGGAATTAATAATATTTTTTTCGATCCGGCCGAGTCCAGTCGGATCGGGTCTGACGCCCAATGTTTTATTTAATTTGACGATGACGAGGATTGTTTTGAAATTTCAAATTAATCTCCACATAAAGCGAGATAATAATTTTTGTAGTTACTTATTATAATTATGTTTACTTAATTTAATAATTTAATTGTGCCGTACACTCGGCGCATTATACAGGCACGAACTAATTGAAATTTAATATCACTTTAATTACTTGTGTGTGTTTGTTTGTTGCAAAATTGTTGTTGTTTTTATTCCGTTTCCAAATAAGGAAGACTCGAATTTTAATTTCGAAATCACTTGGACAAAAAATTATTAATTTGATTGATCACAGTGCGAGTATCTAGGTGCCTCGTAATCCAGTCAGATAAGAAATTAAAAGTCAACTTAATCAAAATTTTGATGGCTAAAAGTAATTAGGATTGAATTCTCGATTCAAAAATTCCAATTATGCTGTCCGTTTTGACCGACAGTCTGAAGGTTTGAAAAAAAAATGATTGAGTTCAATTTCGATAAAAATGGGGCTCCTTATGGGATCCTCCATTCAATCAACAAACAGGGGGGGGGAATTAATTTAACGATGCGAATGCAACAAATTAAATAATTCAAGTAGTCATAATATAATCTAAAATAAGAACGAATTTTTAAATTATTTTGGTAAATTATAATTTCATGGGCAATTTAACTCCCAAGGAAACTGGAACGTGCATCTCAACAAGATAATCGTCAATGTCAGAGGCTAACTTGCAAATTTGAGTTATTAACGTAAATTTTATTAGCGCACGTAATTAAGGAAAAATAAACTTGAGGGTCCTGCATAACAGTGCTACCACTTACCAAATTTGTGCGGCCACAAGGCCGCACTTAAATAAAATCCGCGCAAGGTCCCTTAGTACACGAAAATTTCCATAAGGTGGATGAACGTTCTGGGCCTGGCGCATAATTACACACTTTAATTATTACCGTTTGGCTAAATTAGCAAACAAAGTTGTTCGAGGTGTCCCAGTTGATCTCACTATGTATATTTAGAAAGCTTGTGGGAGTAAACATAAAGCTATAGGTTGGTTTCTATATACGGAATGACTTGGAACGTTCCCTCCGGATCGATTTTTTGGAAAACGTCTGTCGATTTTACTCGAAAACAAATTGAAAACGCCGCTTCCTATAACCTCATCGCAGAAGGTCAGTTGTACTTGAACGTGAACATTATTCACGGACGGTCTATTCCATCAATAATGTCCTTACTACTTACAAATTTTCGTTAATCGGGGGTATTCAAATACAGCCGTCTGTATTTTTTAACAAGTTTATATTTAATTTTTCTGCCGCCTCTGTGATTCGGCGCCAGTGTTCGTTGTGCGAGCTTATAGCAACCACAGCAGTGGCTTCAGTTACCGAAGGGAAACTCCATTGGGGAGAGAATGAAAGTATTATGATTTTTTTTCTACCTTACCAGGTATTCAATATGTCTTGGTGGAAGTATTCAGTACAGTAAAACCTGTTTTTATGCGGTTTTTATATGTGAAATTATTTATGTGCGGTATTTTATCAAATGCTGATTTTTTTATGCGGTCCATATCCTCCGCACAGAAGCAGGTTCGAGCGTATTTATAAATGTAATAAACATTTCAGACACCCAGGGGGGGGGGCAGTATGAAATAAACGTTTTAACATTTCTTCATTATTATTTTGCAAAAAAAAACTTTTAATTTACGCTTTTTCTCACTAAAAAAGAAGGAAGAGTTTAAATTACCATTGTAACCAAGTTTTCTCCCAAATATCGCCCAAGACAATAAGACGCGAGCAACAACATTTTTGTTTAAGATTCGAAATTCCACGGAATCAAAAGATTTTCGAAATTCTAAGTAAATTTTACCAATTCCAAAGATTTATAAAAAAAACTCCAAAGATTCACGATGATTTTCAAGAATATTGAAAGGAATAAATGTAAAAACCAATTTGGAATTCGATCGCATTTCACGAATTTTTAAAGAATACAAAATGAATTCCAAAATAATCGAGAGACTTCCAAGATTTTTGAAAGAATGTGATATCCCGGTAAGGAATAAATACAGAAACAAATTTGGAATTTCATTATATTTCAACGATTTTCAAGGAATTCAAAAAGATCCCAAAATAATTTAGAGAATTCCAAGAATTTTAAACGAATGTAGTATGAATTCTAAACGCTTCCAAATCCAAAACTCTTTATAAAAAATTCCAAAGATTCACAATGATTTTCAAGAATATCGAAAAGAATAAATGTAAAAACCAATTTGGAATTCGATCGCATTTCACGAATTTTTAAAGAATACAAAATGAATTCCAAAATAATCGAGAGACTTCCAAGATTTTTGAAAGAATGTGATATCCCGGCAAGGAATAAATACAGAAACCAATTTGGAATTTCATTATATTTCAACGATTTTCTAGGAATTCCAAATGGATTCCAAAATAATTTAGAGAATTCCAAGAATTTTAAACCAATATAATATGAATCCGAAACTCTTCCAAATCCAAAACTCCAAATAAGCGTGCACAAAACTTTTACTCTTTCCCTTGGTTTATTAATCCACGCAATGATTATTGCCCACGAAAATTGTGAAATCAGACCGGGCTTTTGCCCAATTTTATAATGTGGTTTAACCGGACTTGAATCTCAATTCCGTTACCATAGTAACCAAATTTTACCCTAAGAATACTTAATATAAGCTACCCGGGGCGGGAAAAACATAACTTCTATTGATTTTCGGATTTGGAATTTTAAATATTTCAAAGATTTTCACACTGATTTTATGCAATTCCAAGAGTTTTTAAAGAATGAGTTATCTCTAGAGAGGTTTAAAAAGTTTATGTACACAAAATTTGGAATTCCTGACGAATTAAACAGGAAATTTCAATAATTTCTTGGAAACTCGAAGTTTTACAAAAAATTCCAAAGGTTCTTATTTTTTGTAATTCCAAAAAATTTTCGAAAGATTCCAAAATAATTTTAGAGAATTCCAAGAATTTTGAAAGAATGTGATGCAAAGATTATAATTATTGAAAAATTGGTATGTAACAGGATGCGTAATTTCAAAGATTTTCATGAAATTTTAAAGATTTTCAAAGAATTCCAAAGATTTCCAAGGCTTCCAAAGCAATTCCGCTAACCGGAAATATGTTATTTAATCTCAATTTTACCTTAAGAATACTATTGAGTACCCGAAGCGGGATATAGGTAACTTCTATTCATTTTCGGACGATTTGGAATTTCAAATATTTCAAAGATTTTCAAAAATTACAAAATGATTTTAGGCAATTCCAAGATTTTCGAAAAAATGAGTTGAAAAATTTGTTTATAAAGGGTCTACCAATCAGGGTTTGTTTTAAATTTTAAAAGAAACACATATTTTGTATGAAAATTTTCTAATTCTCTACTGAAATATGTTGTAGGGGCTTGAACATTTATGAATGGAAAACAATATCCGGTAAATGTCCTCCACGACTACGTTTGCAGACGTCGATTCTTTTAACAAAATTTTCGAATACATTTTGCATAATTGCGAACTTATTTCTCGGATGACGGCTTCGATATTTGTTTTAGTTCTGAAATTGTTTGTGGATTATTCGCGTAAACATTATCTTTCACATAGCCCCACAAAAGAAGTCCAATGGCGTTAAATCACAGGATCTTGCTGGCCAGTTGACGTCACCTTTTCGCGAAATTAAACGCCCGTTAAATTTAGTTTTCAATAGTTGGATTGTTTCTCGCGCTGTATGGCACGTAGCTCCATCCTGTTGAAACCACAAGTCTTCCACACCCATATCATCCAAAATAGGCCATAAAAATTGGTTACCATATCCCTATAGCGAACTCCATTGACAGTAACGAAAGCACCAGCCTCATTTTCGAAAAAATAGGGACCAATGATGCCCCTACCCATAAACCACACCATACAGTGACACGAGATGGATGTAGTGGTTGTTCAACAACTGCTTTTGGATTTTCAGAAGCCCAAATTCGACAATTTTGCTTGTTAACATACCCGTTTAAGTGAAAATGTGCTTCGTCCGAAAAGATGATTTTTTCTGAAAAACAAGCACCACGTTCAATGATCCAATCAGCAAATCTAAGACGTTGAGAATGATCTGCTGGCTTTAATTCTTGTACCAGTTGTATCTTATAAGGCTTTAGAGCTAAATCCTTCCGTAAAATTCGCCATGTGGTCATTGTGGACAGGCCTAATTGTTGAGAACGTCGTGAAACCGATAAATTTGGGTCCTCTGTGACACTTTCACGTACTGCAGCAATATTTTCGATTGAACGACATGGACGAGCACATATTTTGTGCTTACGTTTACTACTGAACCGGTGGACTCAAATTTTCGCACTAAATTCGCAATTGTAGTCTCAGATGGACGATCGTTACAAATAAAAATATCGCGAATTTTGCGAAATGTAGTCTTCACGGATCGACCATTTTCATAATGGATTTGAATTATCTTAACACGATTTTCGAGCGAAATCAAAGGCATTATATTAAATGTTGACCTTTTATTATACATATGATAAAAAACTGAATAACAGAACTGCCTACTTGACCTATTTCAACCAAATTTAAAAACAAACCCCTGATTGGTAGACCCTTTACAAGATTCGAAATTCCAGGTGAATTAAACGATTTTCAAGAAATTCCAAGGATTTATTAGAAATTACAAGTTTCTCAAGAAATTCCAAAGATTCACAATGAATTCCAAAAATTTTAAAAGAATGAAATATCTCAAGGGATTATCATATTGAAAAATGTGTGTACAATTTTTTGGAATTTGTAATTCCAAAAAATTGCAGGCATTTTCAAAGGATTCTAAAATAATTTTAGAGAATTCCAAGAATTTCGAAAGAATTCTTGCAAAGGAGAAAGGAATTGCTGTGCACCAGGATGAGTAATTTAACAAATTTTTTCTATGGAATTTCAAAGATTTTTAAGAAATTCCAAGAATTTTCAGGGCTTCCAAAGCGTTTTTGCTAACCGGAACTATGCGATTTAATCTCACTTCCGTTACCATAGTAACTGCATTTTACCCTAAGAATCTTAATTAGTTATCTGAAGCGGAGTGGACGGTGACGTCTATTGATTTTCGAATTTGGAATTCCAAATATTACAAGGAATTCCAAAGGGTTTCCAAAATGACAAAATATGTTTACAGAATTCCAAGATCAAAGGATAAATATGTACCCTGTGTATACACAAGATTTCTAAAATTTCCTAGGATTTCTTGAAATTTTCAAGTTTTACAAGAAATTCTAAATTTATAATGAATTCCAAGACTTTTAAAAGAATGTGATATTTTGCAAGGGGGAAATATATATTAAAAATGTGTTTGCAACAAAACTTGAAATTCCAAGAAAATTGCAAGAATTTTCAAGGAATTCCAATGATTTTACAAGATTTCAAAATAATTTAATGAAATTTGTGTGCAAAAAGAGGTGAAATTCCAAAGATTTTTATGGAATTCCAAAGATTTCCAAGCCTTTCAAAGCATTTTTACTAACCGAAACTATGCGGTTTAAACTGAATTGCGTTAATTACGTGAGCTAAAAATGGAAGGGGTGTCCGGCAAAATCTCATCAAATCTCAATTTAAGGGGGGAATGAATATCTCGTGTCAACTTTGTAATTCAGAGAATTATTATAACAGATTCACTGTAAAAAAATTACTGTTGTCCGGTGTGGTAACATTGCAGGGCAAATGTCACGTGAGGAGGAGGGGGGGGGGAGTCCGATCACATCTTACAAAATCTCACCAAGGGGGAGGGGGGATCTAAATTTAAAGAAAAATACCTCACGTAATTAATCGACGTCCCCTTACCATAGTAACCAAATTATATTAAAGGAATTATCTGATGCAGGTAGGGGGGTAACTTTTATTGATTTCTAAAAAATTCCAAATTTTTCGGGAATTCTAAACATTTTCAAAAAATTACAAAATAATTTTAGGGAATTTATAGAATTTGAGAGGAATGAGATAACTTTCAAAGGGTAAATTATATTGAATAATTTGAATAGGTATACAAGATTTGGAATTTCAGGGGAATTCCAAAATTTTCAATTCAAGGGGTTTTTTGGAAATTCTAAAGGTTACAAGAAATTCTAAAGATTCACATTGAATTTTAGTTTTAAGAGATGTTCCAGAATATTTCCATAAATTGCAAACTAATTTTAGTAAATTCCAAAGATTTTTAGAGGTTTGATTCCAAATGATTCCAAAATAATTTTGCGAAATTTCAAGGAATGTGATGTGAATGAAAATTTGTGTACAACAAGATGCGTAATTCTAAAGATTTTTTATTTAATTTTCAAAGAATTCCAAATTCCAAAGGTTTTAAAGGAATGCAAAATGGTTCCTTTGCGCTATCTGCGCAAATTGCAACATTGGGGCAGCGTTTTTGCACTTGTACCAAATCTTGCAATATCTGCTAACCAGAAATATGCGATATAATCTCGTTTTCGTTACCATGGTAACCAAATACATCGACCAATATACAGGGTGTTTCTGAAATACATGACCCAACTGTTTAGATTCTTGAATCTGAAACTTTCCTATCTAAGATAAAAAAAAACTGTTAAGATTTAGCTTTCTCACTAAAATATTATCTACCATAGGCCCGCTTGCAACTCTGGCGGAAGGGGGTATTCCCCCGGGCCTGGAATTTTGAGAAGCCTGAAAATTTGAACTTCCTAATATTTTGGTTTTTAGTCTAAATACATGATATCTGCTAACCAGAAGTATGCGGTATAATCTCATTTTCGTTACCATGGTAACCAAGTACACCGACCAATATACAGGGTGTTTCTGAAATACATGACCCAACTGTTTAGATTCTTGAATCTGAAACTTTCCTATCTAAGATAAAAAAAAACTGTTAAGATTTAGCTTCCTCCACTAAAATATTATATACCATAGCCGGCCCGCTTGCAACTCTGGCGGAAGGGGGTATTCCCCCGGGCCTGGAATTTTTGAGAAGCCTGAAAATTTGGACTTCCTAATCTTTTTGTTTAGAGTCAAAATACATGAGGGAACTCTCCTGATAATGCCACTTTAAAATAAATCTGTCAAGAATAGCTTTTTCTCTAAAATAGCCTACTTGGAGGCCTGACGGAGGGGAATTCCCCCGGGATCGGAATTTTTGAGAAGCCTGAAAATTTGGACTTTCTAATGTTTTGTTTTAGTCCAAATACATGAGAGAACTTTCCTGATAATGCCACTTTAAAATAAATCTGTCAAGAATAGCTTTTTCTCTAAAATAGCCTACTTGGAGGCCTGACGGAGGGGAATTCCCCCGGGATCGGAATTTTTGAGAAGCCTGAAAATTTGGACTTCCTAATTTTTTTGTTTAGAGTCAAAATACATGAGGGAACTCTCCTGATAATGCCACTTTAAAATAAATCTGTCAAGAATAGCTTTCTCTAAAATAGCCTACTTGGAGGCCTGACAGGAGGGGGAATTCCCCGGGATCGGAATTTTGAGGAGCGCGAAATTTTGGTCTTAATTTTGTTTTTTTTTAATTTAAATAAATTAAGGGAAAATTTATGAACTTCCAAAAAGCTACGATGAGTAACTCAAAATTGTGGGGCCACTAAAGTGACCCCTCCCCTAGGCTCTGTCTACATGAACTCGCCCATACTGTTCTTCAAGCAAGAATTTTTGGTTGTGCTCGTGTGACTGTCGAATGTTTCGTGGAACTGAAGTAATTAAGTGGCCGATAAGAGGAAATTTTATGTACACTCAAACCTGTTTTTGTGCGGGGACCGCATAAAAAGGATTCGCACAAAACAAATTGTACATAAACAATTTCACATATGTGTAAAAAGCGCATAAAAACAGGAATGTGGTTGCTCCGCCTTTGGCCTCGCTGAATGGATGCCACGGTTGTACTTGGATGCGGTTTGGAACGCTTCTACTTGTGGAGATGTTTACTAACGAAGCTTAAGTTGCAAGGTTTGGGGGGGGGGGTTGTATTCTAGCCTTAAAACTGCAATGGTTTTTAACGTTCGTGCATTTCGTTACAGAAATACGTTTAGTCGTAGGTTCGGCTTTACAGATCAGTAGCCGTTACAAGAGTACACCATACCAAGAGTCAAGAGCCGTGGAATCCAAACCAAGGCCAGAGGAATTTAGCACCAACCGCAGATTAGCCTGTCCCGTAAATGTTGTTACCTTTGCGTTACTAAAAGTCAACTTAACCGCGGCAAAAGCATTAAATTTTGGCTGATCATAGCCGCCCTTTAAGGTTACCGCTGGAATTTGAGTAGTTAAACTAGGTCAGATCTGGGCCACTTCAAATTGAATGAATTTTTATTTGTACTTAAATAAAACCGTTTTTCAAAATTTAATTGATTAACTTAGGAATTGATCAAAAACTTGTTTCGGAAAGAGGGGGGGGGCAGTGGGAATCTCGTTAATCTAGTTATGCGCGTCGTCGTTTATAAAAAAATTTGCTTAAGGAAGGAAACCTGCTCCCCCCCTTATTTGGTGGATTAGCGGACAAACATTGTTAACAAAGAATGTTTTATACATCACATTAAGGTTCGCTCGATGCGGTTTGACCGTAAATGGTAAATTACATTGTTTAGATGTTGCATGTTTGGGTATTGGCGGAAACAATTAAAAAAGTTCCATAAAAAAGGCAAAGTGGAAAATTGCGAATATACGGAAATGCAAACTCATCTCACGTAGTACATATTTATAGCTTATAAATAGCAACACAAAACGAAATTTTGAATAATTTGCACTACGATATGTAAATAGTTAATTTGGGACGTGTCTTAAATAAGCGATCAATCATTAAGGTGAAACAGAATGGGAAGAACTTGGTACGGGACAGCAACAGCAGCTTCTTTTACGTGCTACTGGTAATTGTCCCGTTACATACTAATTTGGTATTCAACGTACGTCCTTTATTCGCTTTACAGTATCAACTAAGATTGTCCAATAAAAAAAATCTGACGAATCAATCGAAGGAGTTCATAAAACAAATCGGTTAATTTTATTATTGCATCGTTCTCGGGTCATAAATAATACAAATCACGCGCGCGCAAATTTAATTTATGTTATTACACTTCACTTTGCAACTTTAAACTATTACAATTATTTATTCGGATAAATAAAAAACCGCATTGCATTCTGTCGGGTTATTTTTGTAAAAATTTCGATTTCGATATTTTCTTGCGCAATTGGCATTTTTTTCATTTTTGCCGACGATAAGCAAATAGCTTTCTATTACGGTACCCCACTTTTGATCGATAGTGTTGCGTTATCTCTCGAGTGCCGCTCGAAATATCTCAACGCCAGTACGTCTCTGTGCCAATTTCAAATTAATCGAATCACCCTTAGGATAAATAAGATGTTTAAATATTTGACTAAAATTGAGATACTACGTACATGCTCCTCGATAATGTAGGCTATAAATTTGCATATTGTAAATTGAACGAACGCTTTTTAGTTTACGACGACAAGTTCAACGATCTTTATTATCTAAATCAATGTTTTTTTAACGATTACGTATTGTCGAAATTTTATATTACAATAAAATTACGATTTATCGATTTTTATTGCGAATGGAGCACCATCAACCCTTTCTCTCCTCCCCCATGTCGCGTTCGGTTCGTTGGTGCGCGACTCGCTTAATTCGAACAAGGCGCTATTGTAACGGCTGGAATGTGAAACGTAGTAAGAATAGTAGAAAACAAGGAAGTAAAATGAAAGTTATTGTGCTGTGAACTCTCTAAGATAGTAAAATGTCACAACGACTCTATTTAAATGCTGCTGAACCGAAACATCGCTAAATGAAAGCAATTGTAATTTAATTAGCCGCAAGAAGTGTGAAAACGTGTTCGTGTTTTCTCTATCCTAATGAATTGTCCAGTGTTTATTCGACACGATTATTTCGATCTACCCGTGTCATTTAGACGTGGTCATTTTTATTTTATTTTTAAAACTATTACACTCTACATGCCCATTACTTTAGATTTACCGCGATAATTTGCGCGGTGGTACTCGGGAGAAATACACCCAACGCTGATTTACTTTCAGTCCTTGCACTTTTATTGGGATTTATTACAATTTCTCAATAAAAGCCGGCTTCGCTTTTCAAAACCTCCTCGACAAATAATAATAATAATGCGAAAGTAGCGCTTCGAATTACGCGCGCCCAAGGTGATTTTCCCACATTCTGCGGTTGTACGGTGACTAACATAAAACTCATCGAGTAATACCCAATATCGGAAACGAGTACAAAGGTATCGAGAAGAGGATTCTCGTGAATGGAGGATAAATTTTTGATAATGAAATAGCTCGGCTATCTTGGCGATTGAAACGGAACGATAAGAAATTGGGAAACGTACACTTTGTATTTATGGGCGAAACTCTTTAAATCGCCATTTATTGAAAGTTGGAAACGAAGCCACTCGAAAATGTCTTAAAATATTAACGATTCGATAAAGTTAAGCTTAAATCCACAAGTTGTAATTGATTAACTTTTACGTAGAAATTTTTCTGTTGATTTTTACTATCAATAAACAAGCTTTTAATTCGTTTATCTCTCGTCGGTAGTTTAAATCCCCTTTCTTTTGTTGTGGTCGTAATTGGAACAGCTTACATCATAGAAATAACCGCTTAGTGCTTAGAAATCTAGATTATACCCAGATAAAAATGGAAAAACACAGTGACAGCTCATAATTAACTAAAATCCATTCGGCGAGTAATCGAGTTTTTGAATTTTGTGAATATCCGTTGCTGTAGGTGCAGTTTTTCTATAATAACTCGAAAATAAACAAGAATATCAAAAATATTCAAGACGCCAAAAGTGTTCCACGTAAAAAGACAAACATTTTATGATTAAACTATTTTTAGATAACTGTCACCGTTTTTGAGTTATTAAATAAAAACTAAAACCCTATTGTATGTAACAGCCCTAGGGACATGAAGATGTTCTCAGAGGGCATTCATTAAATTTAAAAACAGAATACACCTTATGTTTTAGAAATTACGTTGCGAGATGATGCGTGCAAGAAATATCAAATCGGTTTTAATAAATTCTATTACTAGCCGGGGGGTTCTAATACATACGTATTTTTTTAAAATTAATCTGAAAGTGGAAATAATATTAATCTGAATAACCTCAACTAAAAAACATCGTTTTACAGACCGGGGGCTCAAGCACACTAAATTGTGATGGGTAAATTTGCAGATCTCTGGCTTATGCTATTTATTGTTTATCAGAAAGTTAATAAAGAAACTTTTTAAAACACCATAATATAATGTAAGATGATATAAGAAATGGGAGGGATGTGATTGGGGGGATATATCTAGTTTTCCGTAATGTATGTATGACATCGCTCGAAAAAAAATTACAGCTGTATCATAACGCTAATGCACAATTGGTCAACATATAATATTCTGTCTTCCGATTTTAGGGCACTGGGGGGTATTCCCCAGTATATACAGTTTATTGTTTTTATTGAAGATTTCTGCATTTCTCTTGGCTGTCACTATAGTAACGTGACAATTTTTTCAGAACTTTCCCATCCTAAATTTAACCCCAATCCCAATAGCCCTGTCCACAAACTATAGTTTTAAAGACCGGGGGTCTGGGGCCCACACTCTTATATCGTGATGGGTAAGTTTGCAGATTACCCAGCCTATGCAGTTTATTTTTTATTAGAAAATTTTTAGAGGAATTTTTTTTAATAACATAAAATACAAGATAATAATGAGGGATCAGATGAAGGGGGGGGGAGTAATGAAGACAACCCCCGTCCGTATGTGTTGAAACACTTAAATTGGGTAAATTTACAGATTTCCCCGGCCTATACAGTTTATTTTTTATTAAAAGATGCAAACGTAAGACAGCGACGAGGGGTCTTGGGGGGTATCCAGTTTACCCTAGTGTATGTATGACATCGTCCCAAAAAAATTATAGCTGCATCATAACGCTTTTGCATAATTTGTCATCATTTAATATTCTGTTTTCCGATTTTAGGGCACTGGAGGTATCCCCCCTCCCAGTCTATACAGTTTATTGTTTTTATTGAAGATTTCCGCATTTCGCTTGGCCGTTGCTATGGCGACGTGACAAGTGTTTCGTAATTTTACCATTCTAAATGTAACAAATCAAATTTGAATAACTAATCCCAATAGCCCCTCTAAAAGCCCCGGTTTTAGAAACCTGGGGTGTGGATCGGGAGGGGGGGGTAATAAAGATAACCCCGTCCGTATGTGAGAATGTTCCCTAGTAAATTACAGCGGTATCGTAAAATTTCTGCATAATTTTCTGCCTCCCAATTTGAGGACACTGGGGGGTATTCCTCGGGTTCTTGAAGTTTATTTTATATCAGAAGCGATTTAGAGATTTCGACATATTCCGTAAGCCGTTGCTATGGTGACGTTTATTTTTTAACGTGACTTTAATCACGTGAATTTAAATAAATAAACCCAAAAGTTTCAAACTACAAAACAAAGTTGACGAGACCGGGGGGTCTGGGGGGTGTGGAGCACCCCAGGTACTCTAAATTGTGATGGCTTAATTTGGAGACTTCCGGCCTATCAGTTTATTTTATTAGATTCTCCCATTATTCCCTCAGTTATTCCAGAATTGGCAAATTTGCTGTTGCGAACTGTTGTTCTTGACGAGCAAGTCGAACCGTTCGTCCCTGGTTAAATTAAGGAAATAACGTCAAGGACTTGACGGGGGGAATGAAGACAAATCCCATCAGTACGTACTGGAACACTTATATTGTGGTGGGTAAATTAGTTTATATAGTTTATGTTTTATTAAAAGATTAATGGAGAAACTTCTTAAAACAACATATAACGTAAAAAAGCGACAAGTAGCTTGGGGGGGGGGGCAGTACACCTTAGTGTATGTCAAATTACAGCAATATTATAAAGATTTCACATAATTTGTAAATATTTATTTTTTGTTTTTCGGTTTGATTTTGATACACTGGGGAGTATTCCACTATTCCATTTCTCTCCAGACGCCTCCCCAGTGTATACAGTTTATTTTTATCAGAATTTAAGATTTTAGATTTCAGTGTATTGAAATTAAATTTGAAATTAATTAAAAATAAACAAATTTTAAAATAATATAAATCTGTGGGGGGGTCATTAATAAAAACCCCAGTATATGCCATAACGAATCTCAATAGTCCAACTAGGGCAATGATAAATTTGTAAATTCCCCAGTCGATGCAGTTTATTTTTTATCTCAAACAATAGAAGATTTCAACATACCCACTTTTTGGTTGCTATGGTGAAGTGACATTTTTAAAATAGAAGCAAGGGGGTTTGGGGGGATTAGTAAATGTCATCGTTTTCAAAAAAGTACTATTGCTGCACATAAAGCTTTGATGGTCTGCATCCTAACATTTGTGCACTGGAGGGTGTTCCACACCCCAGACCCCACGGTCCACACAATTCATTTTTTCAATCCCCCCTCCCTCAGCCACAGTAAAATTTTTGTGGATATTTACAAATTTATGGCCTCCCGTATTAAGTGAGTCATAGAGAAATAAAAAAAATAAAGTGCAATATAGCGACAGGGTGTCGGGAGGGGTTATGCAGTGTACCAACTGCATGATACAATATTTATTTAGACTTGGATACAAGTATTTGTATCTTTGTTCTGCATCCTAACATTTGTGCACTGGAGGGTGTTCTAAACCGTAAAACAGAACCTTAGGGACCGGGGTCTGGGGTGTGGAGCACCCCAGGCATACTTAAATTGTGAATGATAAATTTGTGAACTCCGGTCGATGCAGTTTATTTTTTTCATAAAATAATTGAAGATTTTAAAATATCCGCTTTTTCGTTGCTATGGTGAAACGACATTTTTAAAATTGAAGGAAGGGGGTCTGGGGCGATTTAATTACCCCCAGCAAATATCAACGTTACCAAAATAACTACTGCTGTACATAAATCTTCTGCATAATTTGTAAACATTTGATGGTCTGCATCCTAACAATTGGGCACTGGAGGGTGTTCCACACCCCCCAGACCCCCCGGTTTACACAATTTTTTCTTTCAATACCTTCCAGCGACGCCCAAATTGTAACTTTTGGAACTTATTCGTTTTTAATGTAATTAATAGAGAAACTTTTTCTAACAACATCAAATACAGGATAATCATTGGGGAGCTATAAATAAAGACACCCTTCCCTCGTAATACTCTATTGTTGCCTAGAAAACTACAGCTTCTGCGTAATTTGTAAACATTGAATAGTCTGTCTTCCCACTTCGGGGCACTGGGGGGATACTCCATCCTGGGGGGTACTTGTACTTCCCTCCCCCTGGTTTGTGCAGTTTATTTTTTATCTGAAGTAAATTGAAAATTTCAGCATATCCGCTTGACCGTTGCTATGGTGACGCGACATTTTTAAAAATCGAAAAAAAGGGGAATATGAAATACTCTTTGGGGGGAAATACCCCCAACATACTCAAATTGTGAATCGAAATTTGTCAACACCCCCCGGTCGATGCAGTTTACTTTTTATCGCAAAGGAATAAAGATTTTAACATACCTGCTTTTGGTTGCGAATTTTTAAATTAGAAGAAAAGGGGTACTTTAATACTTCTCAGGGGATAGAATACTCCCCTTCAGCTGTACTTAAATTATAAAAAAATGTAGTAATATTAAGTGATTAATAGAGAAACTTCTTGAAGCAATATAAAAATAAGAAAGAAAAGGGGCTGGGGGTACACGCATATCATCGATCTCAAGAAAATTACAACGGTATCATAAAGCTTCTGCATATTTTGTAAACATTTAATATTTTGTCTTTTCATTTTAGGACACTGGGGGTATTCCATGTCCCCCACATCCCCCTTTAGTCTATGCAGTTTGCTTTTTATCGGAAGGGAAATGAAGATTTCCTAGTTTTGCAATTTGACATTTTTTGATTAAACTATAATTTGATAATTATTACCGTTTCCAAGTTATTACATAAAAATTACATTATTATTATTGTATGTAACAGCCCCAGGGACATCATAATTTTCTATGCTTTGCTCATTTAATAATTTAAAAGTTAGATTTTAAAACAGAATGTACTTTATATTCTGTAGAGGAAATGATGTGTACAAATTGGTTTCAATAAACTCTATTACGTAAATTGTATATACCTGGGGCATACTTCCCCCCCCCCCCTTCCCGATCAGTAATAGTTGGAGTAATTATTATTTTCATTTCGGACCTATTCAATACTTAAAGGCGTAAAATCAAATGGGTCGGGATGCTGTATTCATTATTTATTTCTATGACCGTCACAACACCCCCCCCCCCTTCAAAGACCCTGCCGTTTCCCATCAGACGTCAGGGACACCAATTTAACGAAATTATGTGCGAAAAATAGTTCTCAATCTCGATTTCTCAAATTGGTTTCAATAAATTATATTACGTAGTTTTCATATATCCCCAGACCCCCCCCCTCCGGTCGGTGACAGTTTGAACTTCACATTATCTCTGGAATCCTCGAATCTCTTAAATCCATAGTTAACGGCTTAAAGTAAAACGCTTGATTTGTTGCGATTTTCTTTAATAACTCGAAAACTAAGAGAGATATCAAAAATATTGAAGAGGGAAAAAGTGTTCGCCGTAAAAGGACAAACATTTTTTAATTACATTATTTTTTAATAATTATCACCGCTTTGAAGTTATTAAAGAAAGAAAAAAAAGCGTCGTAGGCGATTTTTTGAAAATGAACAATTCGTAAAAGCAATGAATGATATTCTGCACATTCTGTAGGTAGTCCGGGCCTGTGTAATTGGCAGCTTATTTTATGTGCTGCTTTGACCATCAATCACGTCGAATTAGAGGAACGCAAATTTGAACTATTGAGTATCGCGTGTAGGAAGAGCGAGTGAAGTGGATTTGCTTGAAGAAATGTTTGAACAAAGTTAAAAATAAATTTCAAGTGGTCGTAAATATTCATCGTGGCTTTCTCTTGCGGGTTAGGTGCGACGAAAAAGTTGTCCAATTATGGGCAAAGAAATAAAATTTTATTATTGCCAAATTAGTTCAATTTTCGTAAGGAAGTAATAAAAGCAAACAATTCGAATTTATAATTGAAGCCATTAATATTAATAAGGCAAAATGGTTTTAGACAAATCGAGTCCAAAATTTGACCTCATAAAGAGCCATCATTCAACATTGACTTCGTCAGATCTAAATTTGTATCCCAGTATTAGAAAATCCAATTAATTGCTGGGTGGTGGCCATCGACCCCTTTCTAATCCCTCAAGAAACAAACTTTTTTGAATTAATCCAACAAAGCTATAATGTTTCTTATTTTGAAGACAAATCTTGATTACAAGTTACACACGAATGAGTTAATTAATAAGACGTTTGGTAAGAGCGATTGCGTTCTTGGTACGTGAGTTTATCGTAGTTTCGCATCTTACAAATGTCTGAGCGTGTAATTATTGCACATGGGAAGTTTGTTATTTGACTCAGTTTGCAGGAATTCCTTTGAATTAATTTTAAGGTTTATAGTATTGCAAGCATACGGGGGCAACTCCGAAAACCTCCGTCTCAAGTACGTCAGATTGGGGTCTCCCCCCCCCTCCCATCCATCTCTACCGCCAAGAAGTCCAATATCTGCTCCGTCAGCCGCGTTCCTGGCAGATGTGCCTTCCTCGGCTTCGACGCCTCGGTTCCTCGGCAGTTTCTGAATCCGCCTCGTAAACAAAAAACAAACAAAAGTTGTAATCGCGTTGGTTACAATTTTAACAGTTTCAAAATGTCTATAATTAATCCGATTGTATAATTATACGGTGGTGACCGCATCGACTTTTAATTAATTCGAGTAGTACACGATTTGTTACGTTCGATTCGAGATAATAAAGAAAGAAAGAGATAGCCAAACCATTAATTTGACTAAGGAAATCTTTTTATAGTTTTCTAAACTAATTTAAACGTTGTGATTCATTTACTATTTTAACAAGCATTTCCACACTAATTAATTAATTGTAAAGCACTTCCAGTTAAAAAAGTTAATTAAACTTTGTTATGTCAATCAACATTTTTCAAATTTCACTTTTTCATCTTCAGGGTGGTCTAGAAGAATACATCTCGAGAATGCTCAAAATTTTCGGCAAAAAAAATTTTTCAATCGGGTTGAGTTTTTGATTCGATTCGATCCAAGATTTGAATCCAATCCAGTAGTCGAACACTTTTTAGCACACTACATTGAAAATAATAAATTTAATTACACCCAATATGTGTACGCCGTTAATGTGTACGCCCAAACGAGATTACATCGCTCCGCTCAAAACCAGATTCAAACCTGAATCCGAACAAATTGGAAATGTAAAGTTATTGAATTAAAGCCAAGTATACACACCCCAACGCACGCAATATAATACCAATCTTAGCTCTAAAATTTACTTAAGCCCTTAAAAAAAATTTCAATCCGATTGGGTTTTTGATTCGATGGAAACCCAGATTTGAATCCGATCGGGTCACTTTTAGACGTATTAAAATAATCGCATATTTTCGGCAGTTGCGTTAGGTTTAAAATTTATTTCAGTCTTTCGGGAACAAATTTTTCAACTGGATTAAGTTTTGATTCGATTTACTCTCAAATTTGAATCCGATCGGGTCACTTTTAAGCGGATGACAAATACAAAGTAATATTCGCATATTTAGGGCAGAACTTTACTTCTAGAATTTACTAAAGCCATTGGACTAAAAAAGTTTCAATCCGATTGGGTTTTCGATTCGATGGAAACCCACATTTGAATCCGATAGGGTCACTTTTTGGTGTATTAAAAATAAACAGAAATAATCGCATATTTTCGGCAGTTGCTTTAGGCCTAAAATTTACTTCAGTCTTTCGGGAACAAATTTTTCAACTGGATTAAGTTTTTGATTCGATTTACTCTGAAATTTGAATCCGATCGGGTCACTTTTAACCGGATAACAAATACACAGTAATATTCGCATATTTAGGGCAGAACTTTGGTTCTAGAATTTACTAAAGCCATTGGACTAAAAAAAGTTTCAATCCGATTGGGTTTTCGATTCGATGGAAACCCATATTTGAATCCGATCGGATCCGATTAGACTTTTAATTATGAACAGTAGTAACCACGTCTTTAAGTGAGGTTGATTTAGTCATAAAATTTACTTTAACACTTTGACATAAAATATTTCAGTCGGGCTGAATTTTTGACTCGATCCAGTTTAAGATTTGAAACCGATAGCGTCACTTTTACAAATAAAAAGTAAGCAATAACTCCGAAAATAATAGATCGTCCACCTGTCGCAGCGCTCCGCTAGAAATTGCATTCAAATCTGAATCCGATCCGAATGAAAATATACAAGTGGTAGTGAAACAGTTTTAGAATTGAAGCCAAGTATATAAATCCGCGTGAGGAGCCGTCCATAAAAGACGTCCGCAATTTGTTCCAAATTTTGAGCTCCCCTCACGCTTTTGTCATAGTTGGTGACAATATTATACCCCTGCTCTCCGGATCGTCCAATGATCACAAATCAAGGACCCCTCCCCCCTCCATTTATCATTACAATATTTTAAAGTTATAAGAAAAAATACTGAGTACAATTTTTATAAATCTCAAAATGAAATTTTATGCGGACACCACATTTATCTAACCCCTCCTTATTACATTTGGTAACATTTTGTGACCACCCCCCCCTGCACAGGCAAGGACGTCCTTTAGGGACGACCCCTATAAAACCAATCGCATTATTAGAGCAATTGCTTTAGTCCTAAAATTTACTCTCTGGGCAAAAATTTTTAGATCAGATTGAGATTTTTATTCCATTCAATCCAAGATTTGAATCCGATCTGGTCACTTTTAGGTGTATTTATTTATTATAAACAATAATAATAACATCTTTGCGGTATTTGCTGTAACCATAAAATTTTCTTTAACAGTCAAAATTTTCAATCGTGTTGAGTTTTAGATTCGGTCCAATTCAAATTTTGAAACCGATAGCGTCATTTTTACAAATCAAAAGTTACCAATGACTCCGATAGTAATAAATTGAATAGGTCCATCATCTATCTATTGATTGGTTATAAATCGCATCGCCCCGCTCGAAATTGGATTCAAATCTTCATCCGATCCGATTGGAAATCGACAAATGACAGTGTAGCGGTTCTAGAAAAATTACAGACCTCTGTAAAATTATACCATCGGATTGATAGAGCAATAATTGCATTGGTTCTAAAAGTAACTTATGTCCTTCGGGAAAAAATTTTCAATCGGGTTAAGTTTTCGATTCGGTCCAATTCATGTTTTGAAACCGATAGCGTCACGTTTACATATTAAAAATTACTAATGACTCCGGCAATAATAAATTGAATCGGTTGATCGTCTACCTATTGATTAGTAAAAAATGGAATTTTTTCCTAATGAAACCTGAATTCGATCCGCTTGGAAATCTACAAATGATAGTGTAAAGGTTTTAAAATTACAGACCTGCGTAAAATTATACCATCGGATCCTCAAAGCAATAATTGCATTGGCTCTAAAAGTAACTTATGTCCTTCGGGAAAAAAATTTCAATCGAGTTGAGTTTTGATTCGGTTCAACCGATAGCGTCACTTTTACAAATCAAAAGTTACCAATGATTCCGACAATAATAAATTGAATCGGTTGATCGTCTACCTATTGATTAGGTAGAGATCGTATCGCTCCGCTCGAAATTAGATTCAAATCTGAATCCGATCCGATTGGAAATCTACAAGTGGATTCTACGACTACATCTACATATTATAATATACCAATCTCATCATTAAAGCAATTGCTTTAGCTCGAAAATTTAATTAAGCCCTTCGGTAAACAAAAATTTTCAATCGGGTTGAGTTTTTGATTCGATCTAATTGAAGATTTGAAACCGATTTATAGAAAGTATCTTTTTTTCTTATTATCAAAATATAACTAAGCCATAACGATAGCTACGACAGACACTACTCGCGATCAGAAAGCTCTTTTTTGCCGGCGGGGGTAATGTAGCGGTCTTAGAATTAATGGAAATTCACAGCTAGTGAACTCAAGTTTTGGATTCAGATTGAGATACTCAATTTTTCGTACCTTATCTCGCTAAATTGATGACCCCGACAGAACGTCTACAGGGGGTCAGTAAGGAGAGAGGGGATAAATATAGCAGAACCGTGCAATATAAGTATATTGCAATATAATAATATTCGCTTTAATAGCAAAGTTATTTTTTAATTTCTTTTGAATGAATCCAGTGTAAGCAAATAATTTATTAGAAATAATATGCAAATCAAACTGTTACCGACCGGGGGGTCTGGGGGGTGTGGAGCACCCCAGGCATATGATAAAGCGTATTTTGCAAATGATTGTTAACACTTAGTTAACTTTTTAAAGAAAGTTAGATTTTCGGACAGAACAGCTTTTATTATAATATGCCTGGAGGTAATCCATATCCCCCAGACCCCCCCTCCCACCCCTTCGTTCTCTAATAAGTATTTTCTTCGAATAAATCGGAAAATAAAAATAAAAATAATATTTGTCATAATATAACCAAATTATGTAACTAATTCCAATAGCACTAAGTTGAAAACATAACTTTAGGGACCAAGAGGTTTTGGGGGGCAGGCATGTGTGAAAGCGTATTTTGCAAATAATTGTTAACACTTAGTTAACTTTTAAAGAAAGTTAGATTTTGGAGAGAACAGCTTTTATTATAATATGCCTGGGAGGTACTTCATATCCCCCAGACCCCCCCCCCCCTCTCGTTCTCTAATAAGTATTTTCTTCGAATAAATCGGAAAATGAAAATAATTATTATATTTATCATAATATAACCAAATTACTTAACTAATTCCAATAGCACTAAGTTGAAAACATAACTTTAGGGACCAAGAGATTTTGGCGGGGGGGGCACCCCCCAGGCATGTGTTAAAGCGTATTTTGCAAATGATTGTTAACACTTAGTTAACTTTTTAAAGAAAGTTAGATTTTCGGACAGAACAGCTTTTATTATAATATGCCTGGGAGGTAATCCATATCCCCAGACCCCCCCCTCTTCGTTCTCTAATAAGTATTTCCTTCGAATAAATCGAAAAATGAAAATAATAATTATATTTATCATAATATAACCAAATTACGTAACTAATTCCAATAGCAATAAGTTGAAAACATAGACCAAAAGGGGTTTGGGGGGACAACCCCCCAGGCATATAATAAAGCGTATTCTGTTCTAAAATCTCTTCTATAGGAAGTATCATGTTTAATCATAGAAGACTAATTAAGCCTCAACGGCTATGACTATTACTATTTGCATGTAGATTTAGCATTAAGACCCCGCGGCTGCTTGTACTGGGTTGGGGAGTGCACTTGTGACTGTTAATGGTAGAAATCATCTTTCAAAGGATCCAAATTAAAAAAATAAGTAGAAATAGTATGCAGATCACACTGTTACCGACCGGGGGGTCTGGGGGGTATGGAATACCCCCCAGGCATACGATAAAGCGTACGATATTCTAAAATCTAATTTCTAAAAAGTGTCACGGGGGGAGGTGATGTTAGCGAATTTAGAATTAACGTCGTATAAAACTGATCCACCGTTCGTGATCAACCTGCTGAATATAGGCTTCTTTTTCTAGAGAAAGGATTCAGGATTAAAACCCCCACGGCTACTTATACCGGGTTGGGGAATCATTTTATTATTCTGTTTTTTGTTGTTAATAATGGCAATTATCAATCATCGCTAAGTACACGTCATGACTACCCATCTCGCCTTACCCTTAAGCATCACATCTGCTGTGTGAAACGCGAATTCACTAGGGTTCGAATCTAGATTGAGGAACATTTTTCCGCATATTAACTCAATTTTCTATTCGATTAAATTTTTTTCTGGACATTAGATTATTTTGTTCTAAGCCGATTCAAAACACGCAATTGTTTCTGTAGAATATTTAGGTTCACAGATATTTTCGAAAATACAATACAAAAATTCAATCGGATCGAGTTTCTTAGCAGCTTGAATCAATTCAAGCTTGTTAGTTTTTCGCTGGATAGAAACACTTGGAAGGCAGATCTCGCGCGGGGAAAGAGCCAAACTGCGAGGTATTTATCTGGATCCGATTGAAAACGGATTTAAATCCGATCGAAAAAATTTTTTCGTCGAAACGAAAAATTTCTAGCCATACACCGAGACGAGAAACAATATTTGTTTTCGGCTTGTTCCGAGTTCAATTATGCGTAAATAAGCTGTGGGTGATAAAATCGATGGGGATTGAATTTAATGAACATCTAAGGTCTAAACAAACAATTAGCTGTAATTATTGTTAATCATAATAATATATTGGAGAGTAATTAAGCGTGAAATGTATAATATAATAAATCCTCGATTTTAACAGCAAATCCCCAACTAATTAATGGATTAAGGACATCAAACCCCACAAATAAAAAGCTTTGGAAATTTACATACCCAAACCTAAATTGAAAAAAGCTCTCGTAATTCACGAGTTATTAAGTTGGTGAAATTTATTAGGATGATCTAAATTTATAAATTTGCGAGCAACAAGTTTTCTTGGTCGTTTTTATATTATGCAAATAAGATGTATAGGAAACGGCTAGAAATAGGATCAGAAAACTGACTGGTACATAAACCTTGAACTTGACGTTCGAGTATGCTTTTTCCATTCTGTTCAAGTATCCGTGACGAAATATTATGCAAGTTCACGACGTATTAAATTTATATTTATGACGATGTGCTTAGAAGAATTAACCATTTTATTTTATTGCAAAGTTTCTTTTTCCGATTGTTAACGAATCGTAAAATGGCAAAAAGTTCACAAGGAAATCCGCCTATGGTCGCAACGGCCTAGTGTCTTTCATCCTTCCACCACAAACAGGAACGGCCTTTTCTACTCGAGAAAATTAGAATTTCCTTCCTACTTAAGCTTTACATCACCGAATCCGGTCTCGACTGCCCACCTTCAAAGATGCTCCAATTTAAAAGTTTCTTTTTAATTCATCAATTCGAGTGATTATAGGTTCATTTTTTTTTAAGAAAATAAAAAAACTGTATTGCTCTATTTATTATAAAAAATTGGGTTCCCCCCCCTCATTTGTAGATGGAATGGGGTTATAGTCGTTTAAACATTAAAAAAACTATTTTTCAGGTATCAGGACCATAAGGTCGCGCTTAAAAGGGCCATAGTGCCGAAAGTATTGATTTTTTAGTGTAAATCGTGGAGTGATTTTTTAAAGAACGTAAAATTATCTACAAACAAGGTTCTAACCCTTTTTTGTCTAAAATTATCGGTTTCCAAGTTATAGATTAAATTAAGTAAAAAAAATTATTCTCTAAATTAAAAAATTTAAGTAAATTAAAATTTTTTATCTTATAATGGCTGTAACGCCCAAACTATTGATTTTTTCGAGTTAACTCTTTAGTGATTTTTAGAAGAGCATCAAATTGTCTAAAAATTAGATTCTAACTCTTTTTTATCTAAAACCAACAGTTTTCGAGATATGAAGAAAAATAGGTAAAATTCGTAATTTTACTTCTTCGATTTTTGAAAATCGAATATCTTTTAAACGAATTATTTTACAAAAAAAAGTTCGGCGCTTTCCAAATAGTAAATTTAACGGACTACAAGTTTGGATAATGTTGTTAGAACGCTTTTTTTGAAAAATTTATGACAAAATTCAAAAATTTGATTAATTTTAAAGATTTTTACATTAAAATGGCTATAACGCCATAACTATTGATTTTTTCGAGTTAACTCTTTAGTGATTTTTTAAGAGCGTCAAATTGTCTATAAATTAGGTTCTAACTCTTTTTATCTAAAATCAACAGTTTTCGAGATATGAAGAAAAATAGGTAAAATTAGTAATTTTACTTCTTCGATTTTGAAAATCGAATATCTTTTAAACGAATTATTTTACAAAAAAAGTTCGGCGCTTTCCAAATAGTAAATTTACCGGACTACAAGTTTGGATAATGTTGTTAGAACGCTTTTTTTGAAAAATTTATGACAAAATTCAAAAATTTGATTAATTTCAAAGATTTTTACATTAAAATGGCTATAACGCCAAAACTATTGCTTGTTTGGAGTAAATACTTTGGTGATTTTTAAAGAGCGCAAAGTGTCTATAAATTAGGTTCTAACCTTTTATCTAAACCAGCAGTTTTCGAGATATGGGGAAAAATAGGTATAAAAATGTTAAAAAAATTCGTAATCTTCCTCTTCGTTTTTGAAAATCGTGTTTTTTTAAACAAATAATTAAAAAATATTACGATGCTTTCCAAATAGTAAATTAACGGGCTACAACTTTGAGTGATGTTAAAAGACTTTTTTGTAAAACTTCTGTCCAATTTCAAAAACTTCAGTAGTTTGAAAGATTTTGACATTAAAATAGCTATAACGCCAAAAGTGGTGCTTTTTGGAGTAAACACTTCAGTGATTTTTTAAAGAGCGCAAATTGTCTATAAATTAGGTTCTAACCCCTTTTTATCTAAATCCAACAGTTTTCGAGATATGGAGAAAAATAGGTATAAAAATGTTAAAAAAATTCGTAATCTTCCCTCTTCGTTTTTGAAAATCGTGTTTTTTTAAACGAATAATTAAAAAAAATATTACGGTGCTTTCAAATAGTAAATTAACGGGCTACAACTTTGAGTGATGTTAAAAGACTTTTTTTGTAAAACTTCTGTCCAATTTCAAAAACTTCAGTAGTTTTCAAGATTTTGACATTAAAATGGCTATAACGCCAAAAGTGGTGCTTTTTGGAGTAAACACTTCAGTGATTTTTTAAAGAGCGCAAAATTGTCTATAAATTAGGTTCTAACCCTTTTTATCTAAATCCAACAGTTTTCGAGATATGGAGAAAAATAGGTATAAAAATGTTAAAAAAATTCGTAATCTTCCCTCTTCGTTTTTGAAAATCGTGTTTTTTTAAACAAATAATTAAAAAATATTACGGTGCTTTCCAAATAGTAAATTAACGGGCTACAACTTGGAGTGATGTTAAAAGACACGTTTTTTCGAAAAATTTCTGTCAAATTTACAAAACTTCAGTCGTTTTAAAGATTTTTACATTAAAATGGCTATAACGCCAAAACTATTGATTTTTAGAGTTAACTGTTCAGTACTTTTTTGAAGAGAGTTAAATTGTCTATAAATTAAATTCTAACACTTTTTTATCTAAAACCAACAGTTTTCGAGATATGCAGAAAAATAGGTAAAGATATGTTGAAAAATTTGTAATTTTTTTTGAAAATCGAATATCTTTTAATCGAATTATTTTACAAAATAATTTTCGGCGTGTTTCAAATAGGTTTGGTTTATGTAAGAACATACTTTTTTTGAAAAATTTATGCCAAAATTCAAAATTTTGAGTAATTTTGAAGATTTTTACACTGCAATGGCTATAACGCCAAAACTATTACTTTTTTGGAGTAAACACTTTGGTAATTTTTTAAAGTGCGTTAAATTGTCTATAAATTAGAATTTAACGTTTTTTTATATAAACCAACAGTTTTCGAGATATAGAGAAAAATAGGTGAAAAAATATTGAAAAATTTATAATTTTTTTTTTCATTTTTTGAAAATCGTAAATCTCTTATTCGAATTATTTTGCAAGAACTTTTCGGCGCCTTCTGGATGGTAAGTTTAACGGGTTACACTTTGAGTGAAGTTAGAAAACACTTTTTTTCAAAAACATTAAGTCAAAATTCAAAATTTGATTATTTAAAAAAAATTTTACATTAAAATAGCTTTAACGCCAAAACTATTGATTTTTGTAGTAAACACCTTTGTGATTTTTTAAAGAACGGTAAATTGTCTATAAATTAGAATTTAACGTTTTTTTATATAAAACCAACAGTTTTCGAGATAAGGAGAAAAATAGGTGAAGAAATATCGAAAAATTCATAATTTTTTCTCTTCATTTTTTGAAAATCGTAAATCTCTTATTCGAATTATTTTGCAAGGACTTTTCGGCGCCTTCTGGATGGTAAATTTAACGGGTTACAACTTTGAGTGATGTTAGAAAACACTTTTTTAAAATTTAAGTCAAAATTCAAAAATTTGAGTAATTTGAACATTTTTTACATTAAAATGGCTGTAACGCCAAAACTATTGCTTTTTTGGAGTAAACACTTTGGTGATTTTTTAAGAGCGTCAAATTGTCTATAAATTAGAATTTAACGTTTTTATATAAACCAACAGTTTTCGAGATAAGGAGAAAAATACGTAAAGAAATATTGAAAAATTTATAATTTTTCTTCTTTTTTGAAAATCGTAAATCTCTTATTCGAATTTTTTGTATTGAATTTTCGGCTCCTTCTGGATGGTAAATTTAACGGGTTACAGCTTTGAGTGAAGTTAGAAAACACTTTTTTTCGAAAAATTTATGTTAAAATTCAAAAATTTGGGTAATTTTAAAGATTTTTACATTAAAATGGCTATAACGCCAAAACTATTGTTTTTATGGAGTAAACACTTTAGTGATTTTTGAAGAACGTTAAATTGTCTATAAATTAGAATTTAACGTTTTTATATAAAACCAACAGTTTTCGAGATAAGGGAAAAAATAGGTAAAGCAATATTGAAAATTTCATAATTTTTCGTCTTCATTTTTCGAAAATCGTAAATCTCTTATTCGAATTTTTTGTATGGAATTTTCGTCTCCGTCTGGATGGTAAATTTAATGGGTTACAACTTTGAGTGAAGTTGGAAAACACTTTTTTGAAAAATTTACGTCAAAATTCAAAAATTTGAGTAATTTTGAAGATTTTTACATTAAAATGGCTATATCGCCAAAACTATTGCTTTTTGGAGTAAACACTTCAGTGATTTTTTAAAGAACGTTAATTTATCTATAAATTTGAATTTAACGTTTTTATATAAAACCAACTGTTTTCGAGATATGGAGAAAAATAGGTAAAGAAATATCGAAAAATTCATAATTTTTCCTTCATTTTTTGAAAATCGTAAATCTCTTATTCGAATTATTTTGCAAGGACTTTTCGGCGCCTTCTGGATAGTAAATTTAACGGGTTACAACTTTGAGTGAAGTTGGAAAACATTTTTTTCGAAAAATTTATGTAAAATTTAAAAATTTGAGTAATTTTGAAGATTTTTACTTTAAAATGGCTATATCGTCAAAACTATTGCTTTTTTGGAGTAAACACTTCAGTGATTTTTTGAAGAACGTTAAATTGTCTATAAATTAGAATTTAACGTTTTTTATATAAAACTAACTGTTTTCGAGATATGGAGAAAAATGGGTAAAGAAATATCGAAATATTCATAATTTTTCTCTTCATATTTTGAAAATCGTAAATCTTTTATTCGAATTATTTTTCAAGGACTTTACAGCGCCTTCTGGATGGTAAATTTAACGGGTTACTACTTTGAGTGAAGTTAGAAAACACTTTTTTTCGAAAAATTTATGTCAAAATTCAAAAATTTGAGTAATTTTAAAGATTTTTACATTAAAATGGCTATAACGCCAAAACTATTGTTTTTTGGAGTAAACACTTTAGTGATTTTTTAAAGAACGGTAAATTGTCTATAAATTAGAATTTAACGTTTTTTTTATATAAACCAGCAGTTTTCGGGATATGGAGAAAAATGGGTAAAGAAATAACGAAAAATTCATAATTTTTTCTCTTCATTTTTTGAAAATCGTAAATCTTTTATTCGAATTATTTTGCAAGGTCTTTTCGGCGCCTTCTGGATGGTAAATTTAACGGGTTACAACTTTGAGTAATGTTAGAAAACATTCTTTTCGAAAAATTTATGAAAAATTAAAAATTTGATTAATTTTAAAGATTTTTACATTAAAATGGCTATAACGCCAAAACTACTGCTTTTAAGAGTAAACACTTTGGTGATTTTTGAAGAACGTTTAATTGTCTATAAATTAGAATTTCACGTTTTTATATAAAAGTAACTGTTTTCGAGATATAGAGAAAATGGGTAAAGAAATAGCGAAAAATTCATAATTTTTCTCTTCTTTTTTGAAAATCGTAAATCTTTTATTCGAATTATTTTGCAAGGACTTTTCGGCGCCTTCTGGATAGTAAATTTAATGGGTTACAACTTTGAGTGATGTTAGAAAACACTTTTTTTCGAAAAATTTAAAAAAATTCAAAAATTTGATTAATTTTAAAGATTTTACATTAAAATGGCTATAACGCCAAAACTATTGCTTTTTTGGAGTAAACACTTTAGTGATTTTTGAAGAGCGTTAAATTGTCTATAAATTAGAATTTAACGTTTTTATATAAAAGTAACTGTTTTCGAGATATAGAGAAAATGGGTACCTAAAGAAATAACGAAAAATTCATAATTTTTTCTCTTCATTTTTTGAAAATCGTAAATCTTTTATTCGAATTATTTTGCAAGGACTTTTCGGCGCCTTCTGGATGGTAAATTTAACGGGTTACAACTTTCTGTGAAGTTAGAAAACACTTTTTTTCGAAAAATTTAAGTCAAAATTCAAAAATTCGAGTAAATTTGAAGATTTTTACATTAAAATGGCTATAACGCAAAAACTATTGCTTTTTGGAGTAAACACTTCAGTGATTTTTTAAAGGGCGTTAAATTATCTATAAATTATGATTTAACGTTTTTTTCTATAAAACCAACAGTTTTCGAGATAATGGGAAAAATAGGTAAGAAATATTGAAAAATTCATAATTTTTCCCTTTGTTTTTGAAAATCGTAAATTTCTTATTTGAATTTTTTGTAAGGAATTTTGAGTCCTTCTGAATGGTAAATTTAACGTGTTACAACTTTGAGTGATGGTAGAAAACACTTTTTCGAAAAATTTAAGTCAAAATTCAAGTAAATTTGAAGATTTTTACATTAAAATGGCTATAACGCCAAAACTATTGCTTTTTGGAGTAAACACTTCAGTGATTTTTTAAAGAACGTTAATTTATCTATAAATTAGAATTTAACGTTTTTTCTATAAAACCAACAGTTTTCGAAATATGGAGAAAAATAGGTAAAGAAATATTGAAAAATTCATAATTTTTATCCTTTAATTTTTTGAAAATCGTAAATCCCTATTCGCATTATTTTTTTTGTTGTAGGCATTATTTTGCCTACAACTTTGAGAGATGTTAGAATACATTTTTTGAAAAAATTTCTGTCAAAATTCAAAAAGTTGAGCAATGTTAGATATTTTTACCTTGCAATGGCTAGAACGCCAAAAGTATTGATTTTTTAGTGTAAACACATCAGTACTTTTTTAAAGAGCTTCAGATTTTCTACAAACTAGGTTTTAACATTTTTTCTCTAAAACCGACGGCTTCCGAGTTATGGATTAAATTAACTAAAAAAATGTGAAAAAATCCAAAATGAAAAAAATTTTCACTGCATCTTTCAATCGAAACATTTTTCAAAAAAAAAATTTACAATGCTGTTCGGATATCACGTTTAACGGGCTACAACTTTTATCTAGTAAAGTTTTTTGAAAACCAGATTCATTTCAGACAAAAACTGAAAAATAATTCATAATTTCGACAAATTTTATAAATTTCTACCTTAAAACGGTCATAACGCCGAAACTATTGATTTTTTAGTATAAACCTCTTGGTACTTTTCTAAAGAGCATGAAATTTTCTACAAACTAGATTCCAATTCTTTTGTCTAAAACCAACGGCTTTTGAGTTATGGATTAAATTAACAAAAAAGATGTGAAGAAATCCAAAATGAAAAACCTTTTTTTCGCTGGATCTTTCAAACGAAACGTTTTCGAAAAAAAAATTAACAATGCTTTTCGGATGTCACGTTTAACGGGCTACAACTTTTATCTAGTAAATTTTTTGAAAATCAGATTCTTTTCAGAGAAAAACTGAAAAATAATTCATAACTTCGACAAATTTTATAATTTTCTACCTTAAAGCGGTCATAACGCCGTAACTATTTATTTTTTAGTGAAAACTGTCAAGTTCTTTTTTAAAGAACCTTAAATTATCTACAAATTATAATTAAAACTTTTTTGTCTAAAATCAACGGCTTTCGAGATACAGATTAATTTAAATTAAAAAATGCAGAAAACTTGAAAATAATGATGTCAGTCCGCCCCTGTCAATTGGGCAAATCGTGAGCCAACATTTTCGACTGTCCTGATTATCTTTTTAATAATTGTTATGTTATTTGGGCGTGGGTAATATTTTTAGAAAAAACCTTGCATTTCATAAAACTTAACTTCTCGTATTACAGGTCGCAAGATCTTAAGTTACCAATAAATTTATAAGGCCACCTAAAAAAGTAAATTTACATAAAATTTGATACTTACACAAAACAAAGGTGTTTAAAATTGACAAAATAGAAATTTACGAGCAGCTAGCCCGGAGAGGAATTTTTTGTGCTCTCCTCTCTACTGCGGTGGTATCGCTAAACGAAACCATTATGAAAATTAGAGGCAATAAATAATCAATCGAATAGGTACGTAATATTTTGAAGGTTACATGTAGCTGATCGATGTAAGAAATTCGATTCCGTAACATAGGTAAATAAAATCGCTCGTTGGCGCCAGACAGGTATTCTTTGTGGACTCAATTTATTTGCACCCACCAAAATTGGTGTTCGAAGGTCTTGCACTTGATCGCTCCGATCATCTTGTTATTTGGCAAATATTAATATTTTTTTTAAGCCACGAGACACTGCCCAGGTCATCTCACTTTGAACAATCGCGAATGACGGTTTCATTTTTTCATCCACCCATCCATTCATTATTTCTTCTTGCGGAAGACTTGATTAACGTGATTGCGCATTTTTTGCTGTTAAACGTAATTATGTATTGTAGGTTCATGTTCTTTGTTTATGAAAGAAATTAACGGTTACTGAACTGGGAACGAGGAGAACGGAGTCTAATGGATAATAAATTCAAATTATGAGGGACTTCTTATGAAGATTCATTTTATTTACTTTTTTTTCGCTGTCGTTCGTTCTTTGTCTAGAGCACAAAATCTCGAGAAGGAGCTCGCTTTAATTTGCCACGTCATCGTCAAGGAGATTTGAAAACGCAAACAGGATGATGGCACATCGTACAGCTTCAATAACATCCTGCCTTCTGAAGAAGCACCACCGAGGGTTGTAACTACCAACCTTGGGAATTCCTGAGCTGGATGTTACATGGTTCCTAAATCACCATGATATAACGTAATTTATGGTTTCAACAATAACATTCGAGCTCGTGAAAGGAGGAAAAATGGGTTTCCGGGGCGTTTCAACATTTTGTAATTTGAACGTTTCCGGTGGGAATCTCCGTCTGATTTACTGTCCAATGTCGATATAAATTTGTCGATTTTACCGTCGATGGTAAGAAAAATCGCTTCTTCCTGATCACTCTAAATTCTAGGTCGGTTCGATTTGATCACATTTTCCGAGCTTTCAACTTTGTTTTTCTCCAATAACTCGAAAACGGTTAAAGATATCGAGCATTTTTTAAACCAAAAATGTACGCATTTTTATACTAAACACTTTTGATCTCTTTGAAATTTTTGATATCTTTTACCGTTTTAGAGTTATTGGAGAAACAAACTGTAAGTCGGATGACCTCAGTTTCCAAACTTCTACAGCTGTTCTTCCGAGTAACTCGAAAACGGCTAAAGATATCAAGCATGTTTTTAAACCAAAAATGTACGTCTTTTTATACTGAACACTTTTGATCTCTTCGACTTTTTTGATATCTCTCTCCGTTTTCGAGTTATTAGAGAAACAAATTATAAGTCACAGCTATCCTTCCGGTTTTACCACACACAGGATCGTGGGTTCGATTTCCACTTGCTTCGAAGTGATACGTCACCACAAAGCAACGACCAATATAATGAATTCAATTAACTGTTGTTAAAAATAATATGCGCGGGGGGGGTGGCTGAACATCAAATATTTAAAAATTAAGCAGAAGCTTATGGATACCATTTTAGTTTTCTTAGCAACGACATCAACTTTGGGGTATTACCTTTTATAATTTTTATTTTCATTCCATATTAAATTAAAATTTTAAAATTAACAGGTTAACTGAACAACTAAAACATTTGCAGGAATAACCGTTGCTTAAAGGTTATAAAAAATAAATTCGCTTAAGTGTTTAGTTCATGTGTTAAGTTTTAAAATTTTATTTTAATATTAATTTCGCAAATTAAAAATATGTATAATTTAAATTATTTTTATTTCTCCCCCCCCCAACCCTCGGTTTTGATATACATTTGCATAATATGAAAGAGCGTATTCTGGAAATAATTTTTAGGCTTAGTTAGCTTTGACGAAGAAAATAAGATTTTAGAACAGAAAACGCTTGATTTTATACCTGGGGATTCCCCAGACCCCCGGTCGAAAATAGTTTCATATTTTGGGGTAATTTTAAATTTATTTTCATTATGGGTATAGCATAATATGATAAAACGTATTTCCAAATGATTGTTTAAGTTTAGTTATATTTGTTGATAGACATTAAATTTTAAGACAGAATACGCTCAATTTTATACCTGGAGGGTATTCCATACCCCCCAGACCCCCCGGTCGCTAACCCCCAGTTTCATGTTTTAAATTTTTAGTTTATTTTAATGTATTTTGATTGAAATAAGAATAATAATAACTCGATAACATATTCCGTTTAAACGTTTATTGACCGGGGGGTCCGGGGCTAAGTACAGTTTGAGTCTGGCTGGGGGTGCTCCAAGCCGGACCCCCCGGTCTCAAAACTATGTTTTCAATAGTATTAAGCAGAAAACCTATGGTGTGGGGCATACCAAATTATTTTCGGAATCTCGTTAATCCGGAGAATCTGGGGGGGGGGAGGTCACTACAATTTTAGAGTACCTGGGGGGTGCTCCACACCCCCCAGACCCCCCGGTCGCAAAACTGTTTTCGATAGTATTAAGTGATTAATAGAGAAACTTTTTAAAACAACATAAAAAGCAAAAATAATAATGGCGGATCAGAGGGGGGGGGGTAATAAAGACGACTACCATCAGTATCGGCTATGTGCCTTTGACTGTTGCTATGGCGACGTCCTAATTTTTCCTCCTACATTTAACCAGTCACATTTAAGTAAATATTTTCAATAACATTACATGAAAGATATAGAGACCGGGGGGTCTGGGGGGTGTGGAGCACCCCCCAGGCATACTTAAATTGTAAATGATAAATTTGTGAACTCCCGGTCGATGTAGTTTATTTTTATCACAAGGAAAGCGAAGATTTTGGCGTATTGAAATTAAATGTGCACATCTGTTTGTAGATATTAATAACTTTTTAATCCAACAAAATTTCAGGCAATGGCAGAGGGGGGTGGGATTAAAGAAGTACCTCCCAGTGTATGGATCTTTCCAAGAAAATTACAACGATATCATAAACCTTTTGCATAATTTGATAATAATTAATGTTCTGCCTTTCAATTTTGGCGCACTTGGGGGATATTTAGGATATATTATAACCCCCCCCCCCGACCCCCATTCTATGTATTTTATTTTTATCTGAAGTGAATTGGAAAATTTTAGCATTTTCGTATTTTATCGATCAAAATTTAGTAACTAATTCTAATAGCTAAAACTATAGAAGACAGTTTTAGTGACCGTGGTCGAGGGGAAGTACCCCCTAAGCACTTCCCCAGGCACCCTTACATTATAGCATAATTTGTTTTGTAAATATTTAATATTTTGATTTTGAGAAACTGGAGGGTATTTACCTAATCTGTGTACTTTATTTTTGGGGACGGGGGGGATATACCCAGGGATATGATAAAGCATATTCTGCAAGTGGTTGTTAAGACTTAGTTAACATTGATGATGAAATTTTGATATTAGGACAGAAAACGCTTTATTATAAGCCTGAACGGTATTCCATACCCCCCACCCCCGATCTTTATTATATATTTATTTAGAATGAATCGGAAAGTGGAAAAAATAATTATAATTATCAAACATAATCAAATTTAAGTAATTAATCCTAATAGAACAAACCATAAACCGGTGGTCCAGAGACCGGGGGGTCTGGGGGGTGTGGAGCACCCCCCCAGGTACCCTATATTGTGATGGTCAAATTTGTAAACTCTCCGGCCGGAGTATATAATCATAATTTTTTCTGCATAATTTGTAAACGTTTAATATTCTGTCTTCTGATTTTGAGAAACTGGGGGGTATTTCCCCCCAGTCTACATAATTAATTTTTTGGAGCTTGGGAGGGGGCATGGAATACCCCTTAGGCATCTGTGCACTTTATTTTTGGGGGCTGGGGGGTATTTCATTCCCCATAGGGATATGATAAAGCATATTCTGCAGTGGTTGATAAGACTTGGTTAACTTTGATGATGAAATTTGGATTTTAGGACAGAAAACGCTTTATTATAAACCTGAACGGTATTCGATACCCCCAGACCCCCCGACCACTATTATGTATTTTCTTCGAATGAATAGAAAAGTGGAAAAAATAATGATAATTAATTATCATACATAATGAAATTTAAATAATTAAACCGAATAGCTTAAAATAGAAAACATAGTTTTAGTGCCCAGGGAGTCTGGGGAAGTACCCCAAGCCCTCTTTCATTGTGATGGCTAAATTTGCAGACTTTGGCAGAAGATTAATAGAGAACCTTTTTACAACAACATAAAATGTAATTTAACGAGAAGGGGTTTTGGAGGGGGGTGGGGTAGATATCCGGTACATCCTAGTGTATGCCATCGGTTTTAAAATAATTTCACGATATCATAACGCATCTGCATAATTTGGCAGCATTTAATATTCTGTCTTCAGATTTTGGAGCACGACCGGGGGTCTGGGGTGTGGAGCACCCCAGGCATACTTAAATTGTAAATGATAAATTTGTGAACTCCCCGGTCGATGCATTTTATTTTTTTCATAAAATAATTGAATATTTTAAAATATCCGCTTTTTCGTTGCTATGGTGAAACGGCATTTTTAAAATAGAAGGAAAGGGGGTCTGGGGCGATTGAATTACCCCCCAGTAAATATCAACGTTCCGAAAATAACTACTGCTGTACATAACGCTTCTGCATAATTGGTCAACATAAATATTTTGTCTTCCGATTTTAGGGCACTGGGGGGATATTCCTCTCAGTCTATACGATTTATGTTTTTATTAAAGATTTCAGCATTTCGGTTGGTTTTGCTATGGTGACTGGCAATTTTTTCGAAACTTTATCATCCTAAATTTAACAATTCAAATTTAAGGGACTAATCCCAATGATTCACTGTCATTTGGCCGAAAATTATTTGGCCGAATTCTATTGGCCGACAGTTTTGGCCGATAAATCATTTGGCCGACACATCATTTGGCCGACACATCATTTGGCCGACACATCATTTGGCCGACAGATTATTTGGCCGACCAGTTTTTGGCCGATAGTCATTTAGCCGAAAATTAAAAATATTCTTTAATAATAAATAAATTATATTATTTTATTTACTAAAACACAAAACTAAAAAACAAAACAAATATGAAATATTCAATTCAAATCAACGAATATTTCTAAGATCCGTTGGGTTTAAACTGGAGATTATGAGCAATGCCACGAAGGAAATCGTCGGGAGTTTTGTTGGGGAAATCCAGGGCAAGTCGTTTGAGCCTGTCCGCCAGTTTGACGTACGCTTTCTTAGGAGGATTGGGCTCGTGGCCTGCAATATACTGAGCAAGGCTGAATTCAATATTACCTTGCTCACGTTTGAGTCCATCGATGAATTTCCAAATTGTGGGGTGATTGGCTCCGAGAAGACGACTGAATTTATTATTCCACCCTTCAATGGAATTATTTGTTTTAGGAAGATCCCCGAGGCAGGCATCGTGACAGTTCCAGATCGAAATCCCGAAATTTACGGGTTTTCGCACTGGATTGTTCCTACTTCGAATCGCACCAATCCAAGTGTTTTCAAAGTAATCAAGTAATGGTTTCAATACTTCTTCATTTTCCAAAAAGAACTCAGTTTGCATCAAGTTTTCGAACATAAGCTCCACATTCTCTTCCGGAGCAAAGGCCAGAGCCGCTAATTTTCTTATATTTAGGGAAAACAATGGCTCAGCCAAATTTTCGTAACGAATTCTAATTGGATGGTTAGCCTGTATTACACGCCAAATACATTGATTAAAGTGGAAAAAGCATCCATGGTGAGCGATACCAGGGAAAACACTTTGATACGCTTTCTTCTGCGCAATTTCGAAGTCGGTCATAACACTTACGGGTTTTAACTCGGGTTTCAAGTTTAGCATAGCTTCTAAAACTCGAATGTAAGTGTCCTCTCTTATTCGGAAGAAGAGCAAACACAGACGGAATGACCACTTTGTACTTAATGGAATGGATCGTGTACAGTTGAAAGAACAGTGATGGAGCCGACTTGAACGTCCCATCGGCGAACCAATGATCGCAATCAGCCAATAACTGTAAATTTTCTGCGGTACTAAATATAAGGATCCTATTCTCACTGGGTCCGCTATCATAAAGGAGGAAAGGTTCTCCTTTACCAGTTTTTCGGTAATCTCCTTCAATCGCTAAATCGGTCAGGCTGGTAGGAGATGTTGGAACAGCAGGTCCATTTGTATTGCGAGTTCTGCGAATGATCTGTTTCAACAATGTGGTGGAAGGAAGATGCGGGGCCACTGCTATATCAAGATTAAGAGTAGCATCTGCCAGAATCTGTTGAGGGTTTTCCTTGGAAGTTTTCGCCACTTGTTTGATATCGGCAAGCACAGTTTTGCTGCGACTTCACCACTCTCCACCGTATGACCAATATGGGTGCCACTAAGTCCAACAAGTTCATCGCCTTCAGTGATTGCTCTTGCTTTGCACTTTGAAGTGTTGTATTTGATGCATTTCCAATAAACTTTTGCACCACCTTGTTTATCGCGAGTAAACAGAAATCCATTATGCAAAAGCTGCTTAACTCCACGACTACTTTCAACATATTCCAAAGGCATATTTGATGTAATTACGATTTAATTTTAATTTCAAATTTTCGAAAAAGTAATATTCTTCCTTCTGTTCTATTATGTATTGTTCTATTCTATTCTATATCTCCTATATTATTCTTCTATTATCTTATTTTCTGTATTATAATACTTGGTATATTACTTGGTATATAATATTTATATTGGTACCTATATAATAATATTTGGTATATTATTTTAAGTTGGTAGTTTAGAGCAAATAATATATAAGAACTTATGCTTTTTCCCTTTATAAATAGATGGCGTTACTAATTTTGTTTCCATTTGCAGATGGCGCTATTAATTTGGGGTAAATTAACAAATAAATTCACAATATTTAAAAATAGTAACCGCAAATTAGTAACGCCATCTGCAAATGGGGGAGAAAATTAGTAATGACATCCATTTTGTAATATATTCTTATTACGGATTGAGGGGGAGTCTAAAAGTAGGATAAAATGTCTTCCGTAATATATGAACGGCCCCTAAGTACATGAGATATTGGTATAAATGATTGCCGCTAAATAACTGTCGGCCAAATGACTATCGGCCAAAAACTTGTCGGCCAAATAATCTGTCGGCCAAAAACTAGTCGGCCAAATAATCTGTCGGCCAAATGATGTGTCGGCCAAATGATGTGTCGGCCAAAACTGTCGGCCAAATGATTGTCGGCCAAAAAATTCGGCCAAATGACTGGATACCAATCCCAATAGCCCTGTCCATAAACCATAGTTTTAAAGACCAGGGGGGGGATTAAAAATCGGGGAAGGGGGAGGGGTAATTAAGACAAACTCCATTAGTATGTGCTGGATCACTTAAATTGTGATGGATAAATTAGTTTATGTAGTTTATTTTTTAATAAAAGATTAATGGAAGAACTTCTTAAAACAACATAAAATATAAAACAGGGACAAGGGGTCGAGGGGGGGGTACACCTTAGTGTATGTCGTTGTTCCCAAAAATTACAGCAATATTGTAAAGCTTCCACTTAATTTGTAAACATTTAATTTTTTGTTTTACGGTTTGATTTTGATACACCGAGGAGTATTCTATGCCTCCCCAGACCCCCAGTATATACAGTTTATTTTTTTCAGAATGGTGGATGTTAGATTTCAGTGTATTGAAATTAAATTTAAAATTAATAAAAAAAATTTTAAAATGATATAAATTTGTTTGGGGGGTCATTAATAAAACCCAGTCCCCAGTCGGTGCAGTTTATTTTTTATCACAAAAGAATAGAAGATTTCAACATACCCACTTTTTGGTTGCTATGGTGATGCGACATTTTTAAAATAAAAGGAAAAGGGATCCGGGGGGGGGATGATTAGTAAATATCATCGTTCCAAAAATAATACTGTTGCTGCACATAAAGCTTCTGAATAACTTGTAAACATTTGATGGTCTGCATCCTAACATTTGTGCACTGGAGGGTGTTCCACACCCCCCAGACCCCACGGTCAACACAATTTATTTTCTATCAATACTTCCCGACCATGCTCAAATTATAATAGGTTTATTTTGTAACTAACGGTATTCATTATTAATCTAATTAATAGGAAAAATTTTAAAACAACATTAAATACAAGATAATGATCGGGAGGGGGGGGGTACTTTTTTGTATACGTTGTATAGAAAACTAAAGCGGTATCACTAAGCAAGCTTCTGCACAATTTGTAAACATTTAATATTCTGTTTTTCGATTTTGGGACACTGGGCGGTATTCCTTGCCCTCCCCCCCTGATCTATGTAGTTTATTTTGTGTCGGAAGGGAATGAAGATTTCAGAGCATGCATCTGCTTGACGAAGTTGAAGCCGTCAGTGTTATGTTATTGACAAGGAAATTGTTTCAAACTACATGAAATGCTAGATAACGATTAGAAATCGGGGGAGGGGGGACCTGCCCCCCTTGTGTATACTATTGTTTTCAAGAAAATTACAACGTATTCCTTCAAGCTTCTGTATGTTTGTAAAAATTTAATGTAGGTACTGTTTTCTGATTTTGGAGCACTGGGGCTTGTTAACCCCTCCCTCCCCCCGATCTTCCGATGTATGCAGTTTATTTTTATCTGAGATGAATTGAAGATTTCGGCATATTCGCTAATCGGCAAATATCGGACAAACTGTAAGCTGTAATTACAAATAATTGCATTACCCTGATGGGGATAAATTTGTAGTAAATGTGTTTCTAATGAGCGTGAAAAAAATGTTCGGTTGGGTCAAATTTAAAATATTAGGTGTAAGATAAAAAGAAAATTAAAAGGAAAATGTTTATTTGTTGCTCGACAATATAATAACAGAGATCGGGAAATATCAGGGATCTAGCACAAAAACTTTTCCATCTCGGAATCAGATGCGTCTCTAACTTGGCTGAAACTTGTCATGTATCAAATAAGTTAACGAATTACACTTCACGTAGTAAACTAACTCAAGTTTAACCTTTGGGGAAATCAAAATTGAAATTAACTTGAGCATTGAAAACCAGAAGTGTCCTCGGCCAGCTTGGTAAGAAGCCTTATTTTTGTGGTCAGTTTTAATTTCAACTAACCCAATTTTTGTTTTCGCTCGAATTAGAAGCGATTTATGTCAAGTACGAAGTAGTTGCTTACAGCTCACACCTATGCGCGATTTTAATTACCTGTAAATAACCTAAAATGGTCATAATTTTTACGCGTACGTCATAAATTGACAAAATCTATTACGTTTCGCCCGCAGGGATAATTTAAAACGAAAAACTTCCAATTTGCATAATAAAATATGCGCGGCCTGAATCTTGGAAATAATTACCTACACCATGTACATATTTCGTTTAATTGAAATTAAATAATTTTATTATTAGCATAATTAGGCGGGAAAATTAATTTTATCACCCAATGACCCAAACCTGACTCATAACTTTTAAACGAACGAATAAATCAAATTACAGAGAAAACGCGCGCGCGAGTGCTCGTAATATTTTTTTTTTTAGGACTTCTGACTTTTATGGCTGTTATTTTTAACGAACAACTTGGAGGTTAATTTACTAGTCGGTTGGTGCAAGCAAAAAATAATGCAAAAATTTTAGTGTTTATTAAAGCTTTTATTTTACGAGCACAGGGGTGGCCTTGCAATATCAAACAGTTTAGTGACAAATTACATTGGCGATTTTCAAAAGAAATACCTTTAATCTCGTACAATCCAGGCCTGCCGGCCCCCTTGTAAGTGAATGCCAAGTTCGTTTTTATTAAATTTCTTTTAGGGAAATTTGAATTTTTTAAACAAAATTAGTAAAATATAAAATAAGGGGACTAACCTAGGAAAAATTATGTACCCGCTACACTGAAGAAATGACAAGTTATTAAGCAAAAGGGGGGAAGCCAGAGATAATTTGCTTTGTTTGATCGACTATGGCTGCGTTCGGTCTAGCGCCATTTTTGCGTGATTGTTCGGTTTGAAGCTGGGTTAGTTTCGAATTTTTGAACGTCAAATTATTACTTCTAATAAGAATTTGAAGAAGGGGGGGGGGTATCGCACAATACAAGCTTACGGTGTTTTTATTTTTAAACAATGTGTAATCAGGAAAGTACCTAGAGACAGATGGGGGGGGGGGTTGTTTTAAAAAGTAACACCTCTAGAAATAATGTTAAATAATATGATTGTACAAACCAAAAATAGACCAATTATATTAATCTAATGTTGATGTATTAGGCAGTAAACGATGAATTATTAATTATGTTAATTAAAAATAATTAATAATTATATCAAAGGGTGATTATATTTTACTAATTATTTTAGAGAGCATAATTACGGTAAATTAATTTAAATTTCAGAAGTTTAGTAACATTTAATCGATACTGATTAAATATGTTCAATTAATTACCGAAACGAAATTATTTATATTAAAACCAAAATCTGAATAATTACGTATCATACAAAATGACGTAATTTCTTTCGTAGAGGGGGGGGTTCTACATTTTATATTCTTACCTTTTTGCTAAACTTTTTACATTAAAATTAAATTAAATAAATATAGATGCAATTTATAAATTCGGGGGGGAATAACTGAGGGGAATAATGGGGGGCACCTTATAAAAAATAAATAGTATAGGCCGAAAGTCTACAAATTGACCCATCACAATATAAGGACCCCCAGACCCCCCGGTCCCCCAACTTTGTTTTGTAGTTTGGAATATTGGGTTTATTTATTTAAATTCGCCTGACTAGGATCGCGAAGTCACCAAAGTATTGATGTGAAAAATTAAACGTCACCATAGCAACGGCTTACGGAATATTTTGAAACATCTAATTCGCTTCTGATATAAAATAAACTGCAAGAACGGGGAATACCCCTCAGTGCCTTCGAATTGGGAGGCAGAAAATTATGCAGAAGTTTTATGATACCGCTGTAATTTTCTAGGAACGTTGGCACATACTGACGGGGGTTATCTTTATTAACTCCCCCGATCCCCACATTATTATCCTGTATTTTATGATGTTTTTTAAATTCTGTATTAATCTTCTAATAAAAAATAAACTGTATCGACAGGGAGTCTGCAAATTGACCCATCACAATATAAGAGTACCTGGGGGGTGCTCCACACCCCAGACCCCCGGTCTCCCAAATTTCGTTTTGTAGTTTGGAATTTTGAATTTATTTATTTAAATTCGTCTGAATAGGATCGCGAAGTCACCAAAGTATTGATGTGAAAAATTAAACGTCACCATAGCAACGACTTACGAAATGTGTCGAAATCTCTGATATAAATTTTGAAATTCTGATATAAAATAAACTGCAAGAGCCGGGGAATACCCCAGTGCCCTCGAATTGGGAGGCAGAAAATTATTTTATGTTGTTTTAAAATTTTTTTTTATTAATCTTCTACTAAAAAATAAAATGTGGGGCCGATATCGCTGTAATTTTTATGGGGAATGTACATTCCCCAGAGCCCTTATTGTTATTATCTTACATTTTATGTTGTTTTAATGAGTTTCTGTATTAATCTTTCAATAAAAAATAAACTGTACAGACGGGAGGTCTGCAAATTTACCCATCATAATGTAAGAGTAACTGGGGGGTGCTCCACACCCCCCAGACCCCCCGGTCTCCCCAATTTGTTTTATAGTTTGGAATATTGGAAGTATTTCCTTAAATTTGATTGGATAAATTTAGGATAGCGAAGTCTACCACGTACTGATGTGAAAACTGTCAAGTCACCATAGCAACGGCCAAGGGAATATGGCGAAATTTTCAACTCACTTCAGATAGAAAAGTTAAAAACAAATTAACTACCCCCCCCCCCACAGTGCTCTCAAATTGGAATATAAAAAATTATGTTTACAAACTATGCTGAATCTTAATTTTTTATGGAACTAGGGCATATACTGACGGGGGTTGTTTTTGTTACTCCCCCCTTTTGGTCTCCATCACTATCTTGTATTTTATGTTGTTTTAAAAAGTTTCTCTATTAGTCACTTAATACTATTGAAAACTTAATTTTGGGACCGGGAGTCTGGGGTGTTTGGAGCACCCCCCAGGTACTCCAAAATTGTAGTGACCCCCCTACCAGATTCTCCGGATTAACGAGATTCCAAAAATAATCTGGTTTGTCCCACCCCATAGGTTTTTTTTAAATTCACCACTACTTAATACTAGAAAGCATAATTTTGGGACCGGGAGTCGAAGCCCCCGCTGAGTAAAAATTTTTCTTTATACTTTTTCGATTTATTATTCTTATTTTGTACCTATACAAGAAAAATGCTTCAAAAATAACCTCAAAGATCAAAGCATGAAATTGTTAGCAATCGGGAAGTCTGAAGCTCTTAGCAACTCCCCCCCCCCATTATATGCAAATTTATGTAGAGAAATCGGACTTGATTTGAACAAATTTATTAGCAATTTTTGATAAATTATCTCCACTTTTCGCTTCATTCACAGGAAATGCTTAGTCAGAACCGGGGGCGAAATGAAAATAATTAAAATTATATACACTGAAACCGCCTAAAAAATATCGCATTCATAATATGCATTTGATGGAGTTTTTTTATACCGCACAAAAAAAATCGCATATAAACATTTGCAAATATCAAATACTTGGGGTTTTTGGGAGGTAGATCCGCCAGAACCTAGCTGCATTTTTTGACACAATGTCTGCGCAACTAAGCCATAATGCTGTTCTTGTTTATTCTTCGATAGTTCTGTATTTGCACTGCCTAGGCAACCACGTAAGTTATTGAGGTCTAACGAAAGAGCGGGGGGAGGGGGTAACGACAAACTGGCTGTTTTTTTTTGGTAAATTTTCAAAAGGTACAAACAATGATTGAGACTTTGATCTGAGCCATAACAGTGGTTCCCCAATGTTCGTGGATCCCTGCTCCAAAGCGTTTGAAAATTACCTAATTCAAACCGGGGATCATGGGGAATACCCCCCCCCCCCGAGGTACTTGCAGAAAACATTTCGAATTTGCCATAATTAATTATGTGCGTTACAAGCAGAAACTTAAGTAAATTTAGTCTAATATACATTGTAGTAACTAGACGGCGAAGGTTGTGCGGCCTGAAGGCCGCACTGAGAGAAATAAAGTGGTAAATATCGAAGAAAAAAATTTTACGAATTACTTTTTTTTATTTAATTTTGAAAAACTGGATTTCTCAGGCTGTGCTGCCAAATTCAACTGAAAAAATGGCCTAATTCAAACCGGGGGTCTGGGGGATACCCCCCAGGTACACATGTACTACAGCTGACCAGACTTGGAGGAAACATTTTGTATTAACCATAATTATGTGCGTTACCTAAGTAGAAACAAGTAAATTTAGTCTAATATACACATTATAGTAACAAGACGGTGTAGGCTGTGCGGCCTGAAGGCCGCACTGAGGAAAATAAAGTGGAAAATAACGAAGAAAAAATTTTTACGAATTACTTTTTTTTAAAATTCATTTTGAAAAAGTGGATTGCCGAAGCTGTGCTGCCAAATTCAAGGGAAAAAATCGCTCGATTCAAACCGGGGGGGTCTGGGTGCACATATACAAACGGCCACACTTTTTACGGCCAATATTTTAAATTTGCCATATGGCGTTACAAGTAGATAAATAAGTAAAAATAGTGTATTATGTATTATATAACCAGATAGTCAAGGTTGTGCGGCCTGAAGACCGCACCGAGGAAAGATATTGACATAACATATTACAGAAGATAAATTTTAAATTTCAGTTACTAGTGGATTTATTCAGAATTACTAGAAGAATCAGGTGTTTTAGCGGATTACTAGTTTCTTGCCGCCATCTTCTCACAAACGTGGAATCTCGTTAATCCATTCATGCGCGTCTGAGATGATCTTCTCCCGGGGAGAATTTTCTTGTGATGTGACAATCCCTTTTATTATATTTGACGTTTCGCGATATGGAATACTTTTCGAATATCTAAAATAATGCAAATGGATGTTATTGACGTAAAAACTCATCAACAAAGTGGCATCATCCATTTTTTATTATTTAATCCTTCTGCTCGATTGACTCTTCAATCGAGATGAATGACAAATTGAAATATTGAGTTACTCAAAACGTTTTTAAGGATGTCTAAATTATTAAATACGAAAACAAGGGAGGGTGGTCAGGCGGGCAGTCCGTCCCTGTGGCGCGGGGGTGGGTCACAAGTTTTCTGTGGACTTCGCCATGTTCTATAAATTTAATTCCGAGTTTGACGAAACTGGAAATTGTTCAGACTGACAAGTTTGCAACTATTACGTAGTTGTTAACGAGTATGAAAGTTTTAGATGAGGGTATGATAATTTCAACATGGAAAAATTGATTGTTTATCAGCCCATTCGATCGGGGAGGGCGGTTCTGGGTAGGGAAGCAATTTTAAATGTGATATTTTAAAATAGGTTCGAAATAATGGAAAATGTAAATTTCTGTTATTTTAACCCCGCGGTGGTCGCGCCGCGCCGGGGGCCAAACTTGGCGTATCCGAATTTTTTTTTATTTTATTTCCTCTAAAATTAAAGTGCACGTCCGCGCTGACCCAAATCTACTTGGCGTTTCAATTTTCCAAGATTTTTATTTCAAGTATCCACCATTAACCCAAATAAATGTTTGCCGCACGCACGAAAATTTATCAGCGACAAAAATCGAAGGTTATTATTTGAAAAAATCGAAACGTGGCTGGGAATTTCTAGGTCCATTCATAAATGAGACCGTCAATAGGTCAGTGGTTGTTCTAATAATAGGAACTTATTTATTTGGGTTCACGAATTTTTAATGGTAAAAGAAGCGACGCTGTTTATGATGGCGTCCAAAAATAAAACTTCGAGATAAAAATAATTCACCGCGCTCGGCCTCAAAATACAAAATTGTAATCGAGCAACGGATTTTTTTTCTTCGAGGTAACAAATTCGTCTATAAGAGCTTTTTCTCTCATTAAAATTAATTTATTTATAGGGGGCTTTTTGACAAAAATGGTCGTCGTCGCACTCCATTTAGTGATTTTGTTTGTAGTTTTATTGCTTGGATTATGTCCAAGGATAATTGCGTTATTCTTCATTGTTTTATGTGGGATGTTTATTATACGGGGTCCGGCCGGTAAAAACCGTAACAATTTAATTAAGTCCTCAGTGTCATATTAGTGTTATTATAAAATATTACACCGCCGAGTGTAATAAATAAACTCGACCATATGGAAAAACAACCAACAACAAATTAGCAATTTAAAAAGCGATCGCAATACCAAATATGGAGAGAATCGATAGAGAATACAAATTAGGAAGTACAACTTTTTGTGTTGAATATGTTGATCGAGTTAATTTATATTTTTATTGGTTTTCTGTGTTCGAATAGCTCCAAATAAGATTATTTTGTTATTAAATTTATTATTTAGTTACGGCGTGTGGGTTGATTTTTTTTTTATTGTAAAATTAATTTAATGGTTTCGTATTACACGGTGGAAAAGGTTAAAGCAAATAAAAATAATTATAAGTAATAAAATACGAGCGAATGAAAATTGGAACAATATTTTCCTTTAGGGGAAGCACGAACCCGCAATTTTAAACATTCACTTACCATTTGAGCAAATTACTAATCGTAGGTGATTTTTATGTCTCGAAGAGACCTTTCCATGTTTTTTCTCTCTCGTGTTTTGGTCGCACGACTTAAATTAAAAATAAAATTTAAATAAATATTTCAGTTGTGACAGCTGATATAGGATCCTAATCCCAATGTCAAACGTGGTTTTAAAACCGTGTTGTGGGGCAAAAATTTAAGTAGGAGCTAACGAGATATAATTAATTGACATTTCGTGAGAGATTATTCCAATTAGGAAGAACCCAAACACCGGCGTTACGGTTCAACAGAAGTCGGAAGATTTTTTAATTGACCAGCAGCTACCGAAATATGCAAAAATGATAAATCAAACCAGAAATAATTGATCAGGCTTCCGAAGAGGGTCGGGAATCCCAATCACAGAAAGGAAAATTTAGGATTATTAATTAATTAAAGGTACAGAAAAGGTGACGCGTGGACAAAAATCTTGAAACATTAAAAATTAATTTTGTTGTTGCATTTATTATTTAAATAACAAATGCGGAACTTTTTTTTTTTTTAGTTCTTTTCGCCCAGTAGCAGCCATCTTATCCGCCCCCTTCATATTATTCTTTGTAATTTAAATTTTGGGACGATCAATAAATACGACCTCAATTTTGAACTGTTCCCCTAGGGAAAGGATTATTTTTAAAATGTTTGCTTCATGTCATGGGGAGAGGGAGGGGGGGCAGAAAAAATATATCATACAAGTAACATATTAAAAGGAAAACATTGAAATTTTACTGTGTAGACCCCTTCTTCAGCCTTTTTGCAGTTTTTAAAGGATTATTTTCGAAATTCTTGTTCTATGACATAGGAAGGGGGGGGGGCAGAAAAATATATAATATTTGAGTACATATAAGTAACATATCAAAAGGCTAACATTTAAAAATATTTCTATGTAGACCTCTTCTTCAGCCTTTTTGCAATTTTTAAAAGGTTATTTTCAAAATGTTTGTTCTATGCTATGGGTAGGGGGGCAGAAAAATTATATAATATCAGTACAAATCAGTAATATATCAAAATTGTGGAGAATCTCGAAAGTACTAATAGAAGACACACCTTAGAGTTTTAATAAATAAATTTTTCTCCAAGTCCAACCCTGATCTTTTTAAACCTACTTTTGAATTTTTTTCGATAAAAAATCGGGGTCCTGCAAATTTATCAATTCTGGGGGTATAACCCCGATACCCCAAAATTAGAAATTACAGGATATTAAATCTTTACAAATTGGACAAAAGCGTTCTCATACCGCTGTAATTTTTTGGGGACGATGACGTACGCTAGAACGGACGACCCCCCAACCTTATATTTTATGTTGTTTTAAAAGTTTCTCTATTATTCTTCTAATAAAAAATATACAGCATAAACCGAGAGTCTGCAAATTGACCCATCACAATATAGAGTACCTGGGGGGTGCTCCACACCCCCCAGACCCCCCGGTCTTGCCAACTTTATTTTGTAGTGTGGAATTTTTGGGTTTATTTATTTAAATTCGCCTGAATAGGATCGCGAAGTAACCAAAGTATTGATGTGACGTCACCATAGCAATTGCTTACAGAATATGTCGAAATCTCTAATTCACTTCTGATATAAAATAAACTCCAAGAACCGGGGAATACCCCCCCAGTGCCCTCGAATTGGGAGGCAGAAAATTATGCAGAAGTTTTATGATACCGCTGTAATTTTCTAGGGAACGTTGGCACATACTGACGGGGGTTATCTTTATTAACTCCCCCGATCCCCCCATTACTATCTTGTATTTTATGTTGTTTTAAAAAATTTCTTTATTATTCTTCTAATAAAAATATACAGCATAGGCCGGGAGTCTGCAAATTGACCCATCACAATATAAGAGTACCTGGGGGGTGCTCCACACCCCAGACCCCCGGTCTCCCCAACTTTGTTTTGTAGTTTGGAATTTTGGGTTTATTTATTTAAATTCGCCTGAATAGGATCGCGAAGTCACCAAAGTATTGATGTGACGTCACCATAGCAATTGCTTACTGAATATGTCGAAATCTCTAATTCACTTCTGATATAAAATAAACTCCAAGAACCGGGGGAATACCCCCCAGTGCCCTCGAATTGGGAGGCAGAAAATTATGCAGAAGTTTTATGATCCCGCTGTAATTTTCTAGGGAACGTTGGCACATACTGACAGGGCTTATCTTTATTAACTTCCCCCCTCCGATCCCCCCATTACTATCCTGTATTTTATGTTGTTTTAAAAAATTTCTATATTAATCTTCTAATAAAAAATAAACTGAACAGACGGGGGGTCTGCAAATTTACCCACCATAATGTAGAGTACCTGGGGGGTGCTCCACACCCCCCAGACCCCCCGGTCTCTCAAATTTTGTTTTATAGTTTGGAATATTGGGAGTATTTCCTTAAATTTGATTGGATAAATTTAGGATAAGAATTTTCAACTTACTTCAGATAGAAAAATAAATTACATGGAGTAAGGCCCCCCTCTATGCTATAGAGAAGGGGGGCAGAAAAATCTATAATATTAGTACATATAAGTAACATTTCAAAAGGAAAGCATTTAAAATTATCCTGTGTAGACCTCTTCAGCCTATTTTTAGGCAATTCTTAAAGGGTTAATTTCAAAATGTTTGTTCTATGCCATGGGGGGGCGGGGCAGAAAAGATATATAATATTAGTACATATAAGTAGCATATCAACAGGAAAACATTTAAAATTATCCTGTGTAGACTCCTTCTTCTGCCTCTTTTTAGGCGATTCATACAGGCTTATTTTCGAAATATTTGTCCTATGCCATAGGTAGGGGGGGGGCAGAAAATTTTTATAATATTAGTACATTTAAGTAACATATCAAAAGGAAAACATTTAAAATTATCCTGTGTAGACCTCTTCTTCTGCCCTTTTTTAGGCAAATCTTAAAGGGTTAATTTCAAAATGTTTGTCTTATGCCATAGGGAGGGGGAGGGGCTGGAAAAATATATAATATTAGTACAAATCAGTAACATATCAAAGTGAAAACATTTAAAATTTTCCTGTGTAGACCTCTTCTTCAGCCTTTTTTTAGGCAATTTTACAGGGTTATTTTTTAAATGTTTGTCCTATGCCATAGGTAGGGGGGCAGAAAAATTATATAATATTAGTACATATAAGTAACACTTCAAAAGGAAAACATTTAAAATTTTCCGGTGTAAACCTCTTCTTCAGCCTTTTTAGGCAATTTTACTGGGTTATTTTCGAAACGTTTGTCCTATGCCATAGGTAGGGGGGCAGAAAAATTTTATAATACATATAAGTAACACTCAAAAGGAAAACATTTAAAATCTTTCTATGTAAACAAACATCTTCGTCAGCCTTTTTGCAATTCTTAAAGGCCTATTTTCGAAATGTTTGTCTTATGTCATAGGGAGGGGGAGGGGCAGAAAAAATATTTAATATTAGTATAAATAAGTAACACTTCAAATGAAAAACATTTAAAATTTTTCTATTCTTAGACCTCTTCTTCAGCCTTTTTCAATTTTTAAAAAGTTATTTTGAAAATTTTTGTTCTATGCCATAGGTAGGGGGGGGGCAAAATGTATAATATTAATATATAATAAAAAACATAATATATAAAGAAAACTCTTAAAATTTGTCTGTGTGGACATCTTCTGCAGCCTTTTGCAATTTTTTAGTTTAAAAAAATACTTGTAATTTACAATACAGGGTGGCGAATCAATAAGATTTTCCAATCTAAATTTTTAGAAGGAGATTTTTTTAAAAGAGAAAATAATGACGAAATACAAAAAAAATTAAGTTTTGCAGGTAAAAATCTTTTTGTTAAGATAAAATTCAATTAAATACATAGAAATCATGTAGTACATAAGCAATAATATATTTAAATAAATGAGATTGTTTAAGCTGTCAATAATAAATGTTTCTAAAACTTTCTGGCAAAAAGTAGTTAACAAAACTCTGTCATTCCGTGATTTCCTAAATATAAAGTTTTATTCTAAAATTTCAAGATTATCACAACATTGTTTTGGTTTATTTGCAGTTTTTGTTTTTCTATCGTCGCGCCATCTGTTGGCAGCATGTTTTCTTTTGGAGAAAAATTCCCTCTTAATTTAGGCGTAATATCTGCAATAATCACAACCCCAAATTTGAACTCTTACGACGTAAAGAGTAAGAATTATTTTCGAAATGTTTGGTTTGTACCATAGGGGGTCAGGAAGAGAGAGGAAGTATTTGTGTGTATTTTCTGTCTAGACCTGTTTTTCAGCCTTTTTTGCAATTCTTTGTAGTTTTTTAAATATTATTCTATAAAATTATTTTCGAAATAAATCGCAAAATAAAATTGCTATTGTACAAACAATCAGCTTTGTCATGTCAAAAACAATTATTTTTGATCTGTCAATTTAATAAAATCATATTTACATGTCAAAATAATTTTACATACGATTTTAATTTCAAAATGGCAAAGCTAAGCCGATTATTTATAAAATATCAATTTTAAGTTTCCCATTTCTGCTTTTATGGAAAATCTAAAAAAAGTAGACTTTTTTTTTCTCTAAAAAAAAACTAATTTAAAGGTTTTTCTGAAATAATTAAGGAAGATTTTAATTAAACATTTATCAAATATCGATTCACCACCCTACATAGTTTTCAATATGCGCAGGTGGGAGGGAGTTTACTTTATATTTCCAGTGCAGGATTAAGTGTACACTTTGGATTAATAATTGGACTCCCCCCCCCCATGTCGGGCCAAAAGTTTTGAGATTTTCATATTTACCCCCCGTACCCGCAGGTACACATGTACAAACGACTGCACTTAGAGAAAATATTTTGAATTTGTCATTTTGTGCGTTACGAACAGATACATAAGTAACTTGAGTGTATTATGCAGACTTATATTAAACAAGATTGTGCGGCCTGAATACCGCACTGATGGAAATAAATTTGCATGGGTAATAGATTTACAGAGACAAATATTAAATTTAAGCTACTAGGAGAATTATCTGGCATCGCTTGGAAAGCAGTTTTTTTGAGGATTACATCCTATAAAATTTTGAATTTTTTGAAATAAATCTCGTTAATCCATTTATGCGCACAGAATGTGCCTGTAGGGTAATACGGAGTCACTGTAAAATTTAGATTAAATCAGTCAGCGAACGAACAAGCTTTTTGAAATAAACTAAGTATTTAGTTTGTCGAGGTGGCGCGGTCTAAAGCCCGCACTCACATAAGGCTTTTTAAATGAATTATATTAAATGAAAAATTAGTATAATTGCTCCGTTAAAGGGCGCCAAGCAAATCTTCAATGATTTTACAGCCCCACCTTCTTGTATAAGCCAAAATAAGTAAAATTGTGAAAATCCCCCCACCCACACCCCTGAAATGATAAGACGTATGAATTTTTCAAAACTTATTAAATATCAAAATTTAAGTTTTCATTAATTTGTAATTTTTTTATCTTACGTAACCTCCCCCCCTGTTTCTTGTGTCTGTAAAAGTAAGAAATAATTGAACTCTCTCCCCCGTCCCCTAAGCCTGCTTTCGTAATACTTAAACCGCCTCTTAACCTGTTAATTTTTTAAAATTTTAATTTGAAGAATTATACAGAGTGTCGCCCAAAATAGGAATGAGACATTTTGGCGGAGCCCAAAAATCATTTTTCAGTTTCAGAAGAAGAAAAAGATCAGTAATTTCGCGATTTCGGAAGTAAATTGACTGCTTTACTTCTGATTGGTAATATATAAATTAACAACTGTAAACACTGATGTGCACCTTGAACATCTGATAAACGACAAAATTGTGATCAAATGGCATCTGACGTCACAACATGGGGAGTAATACGAACTTAATTTTGACGTTCTTTTCTCGGAAGATAAATACCAAAACCACCGAGGTAATTTTTCCAAAGAACCCTTTTCGGTTTTGTTCAGAGCTTTCTTCAGACAAACGAAATGTCATAATGTCTGTTTTTATATAGGAGGGGAACACGGAGCAAGGGGGGGGCGTTATAAATTGGGATATCTAATCGATCAGATGTAAATATTGAGCATCTTAAATATTTTAGGTTTCATCTTATTGGTTGTGTATTCCAGTTACCCTCTTAGTTATCTGATGGATACGCGATACAGACTCCCCGAGAGCGAATATAATAATTTTTGATGTTTTGCGTCTTTGATAATGTTTTTAAACGTCCTTAAATCAGATGACGTCAGTCTGTCGGACGCCAGACTCTCCACACTACAAACGAAATGTCATAATGTGTGTTTTTATGTAGAATGGTAGACGGGGGGGGGGGGTAAAATGTAATATTCGATCGATCAGATGCAAATATTGAGCATCTCAGATATTTTAGGTTTCATTTTATTAGTTGTTTATTCCAGTTACTTCCCCATGTATCTGATAGGTACACGATACGAAACTTCCCCCCCCCCTTGAGAGTATTTCGTAAGTTTTGATATTTTACGTTTTTGATATTATTTTTAAACCTGACTAGAACAGATGACGTCAGTCTGCCCACACTACAAACGAAATGTAATGCTGTGTGTTTTTATGTAGTAGGGGAAATTGGGGGGGGGGGGGAATAAATTGGGATATCTAATCCATCAGATGCAAATATTGAGCATCTCATATATTTTAGGTTTCATCTTATTAGTTGTTTGTTTCAGTTACTTCCACATGTATCTGATAGGTATGCGATACGGAAATCCCCCCTCCCTTTGAGTGTATTTAGTAAGTTTTGATATTTTGCGTTTTTGATAATATTTTTAAACCTGACTAGAACAGATGACGTCAGTCTGTCCATACCACAAACGAAATATCATAACGTGTGTTTTTATGTAGGAGGGTAGACGGGGAGTAAAATGTAATATCCAATCGATGAGATGCAAATATTCAGCGTTCTAAGAATTTTAGGTTTCACCTGATTGGTAGTTTATTCCAGTTACTTCTCCATGTATCTGATAGGTACGTGATACAAAACTCCCTCTCCCCCCCCCCTTGAGTGTATTTAATAAGTTTTGATATTTTGCGTCTTTGATATTATTTTTCAACTTGGCAAAATCAGATGACGTCAGTCTGTCGAACGTCAGACTCTCCATACTTCAAACAAAATGTCATATTGTGTGTTTTTATGTAGGAGAAGACGGGGGGGGGATAAATTGGAATATCCAATCGATCATATGTAAATATTGAGTTTCTTAGATATTTTAGGTTTCATGTTATTGGTAGTTTATTTCAGTTACCCCTTATGTATCTGATAGGTACGTGATACGGGACCCCTCCCCTTTGAGTGTATTTAATAAGTTTTGATATTTTGCGTTTTTGATATTATTTTTCAACTTGACTAAATCAGATGACGTCAGTCTGTCGGACGCCAGACTCTCCACACTACAAACAAAATGTCATAATGTGTGTTTTTATGTAGAAGGGAAGACGGGGGCGAAAAAATGTAATATCCAATCGATCAGATGCAAATATTCAGCGTCTCAAGTATTTTAGGTTTCATCTGATTGGTAGTTTATTCCAGTTACTTTCGCATGTATCTGATAGGTACGCGATACGGAACTCCCCCCCCTTTGAGTGTATTTAGTAAGTTTTGATATTTTGCGTTTTTGATATTATTTTTAAACTTGACTAGAACAGATGACGTCAGTCTGTCGGACGCCAGACTCTCCACACTAGAAACGAAATGTCATAATGTGTGTTTTTATGTAGGAGGGTAGACGGGGGGGATAAAATGTAATATCCAATCAATCAGATGCAAATATTCAGCGTCTCAAGTATTTTAGGTTTCATCTGATTGATAGTTTATTCCAATTACTTCCCCCATGTATCTGATAGGTACACGATACGGAACTTCCCCCCCCCTTTGAGTGTATTTAGTAAGTTTTGCTATTTTGCGTTTTTACTTTTCATCTTGACTAAATCAGATGACGTCAGTTTGTCGGACATCAGACTTTCCATACTACAAACGAAATGTCATAATGTGTGTTTTTATATAGGAGGGGAAGACGGGGGGGGGGTGATAAATTGGAATATCTAATCGATCAGATACAAATATTGAGCGTCTCGGATATTTTAGGTTTCATTTAATTGGTCGTTTATTCCAGTTACTTCCCCATTTATCTGATAGGTACGTGATGCGGGACCCCCCCCCCCCCGGAGTGTATTTAATAAGTTTTGATATTTTGCGTCTTTGATATTATTTTTCAACTTGGCAAAATCAGATGACGTCAGTCTGTCGAACGTCAGACTCTCCATACTTCAAACAAAATGTCATATTGTGTGTTTTTATGTAGGAGAAGACGGGGGGGGGATAAATTGGAATATCCAATCGATCATATGTAAATATTGAGTTTCTTAGATATTTTAGGTTTCATGTTATTGGTGGTTTATTCCAGTTACCCCCTTATGAATCTGATAGGTACGTGATACGGGACCCCCCTCCCCTTTGAGTGTATTTAATAAGTTTTGATATTTTGCGTTTTTGATATTATTTTTAAACTTGACTAGAACAGATGACGTCAGTCTGTCGGACGCCAGACTCTCCACACTAGAAACGAAATGTCATAATGTGTGTTTTTATGTAGGAGGGGTAGACCGGGGGGGGGGATAAAATGTAATATCCAATCGATCAGATGCAAATATTCAGCGTCTCAAGTATTTTAGGTTTCATCTGATTGATAGTTTATTCCAATTACTTCCCCATGTATCTGATAGGTACACGATACGGAACTTCCCCCCCCCTTTGAGTGTATTTAGTAAGTTTTGCTATTTTGCGTTTTTACTTTTCATCTTGACTAAATCAGATGACGTCAGTTTGTCGGACATCAGACTTTCCATACTACAAACGAAATGTCATAATGTGTGTTTTTATATAGGAGGGGAAGACGGGGGGGGGGTGATAAATTGGAATATCTAATCGATCAGATACAAATATTGAGCGTCTCGGATATTTTAGGTTTCATTTAATTGGTCGTTTATTCCAGTTACTTCCCCATTTATCTGATAGGTACGTGATGCGGGACCCCCCCCCCCCCGGAGTGTATTTAATAAGTTTTGATATTTTGCGTCTTTGATATTATTTTTCAACTTGGCTAAATCAGATGTAAGTTCAACATACACAGAAGCCTTTGAATGAAGTCCCGAGGGAGTTCACCTGGGGGGATGCATTAATTCAGGTTTTATTCTCTTCGCGTTTTCCGGAATCTTATAAATTGGAAGTTTCACTGCTGCTTTGGTCAACCATTTTAAAGTTTTCGATTTGGAAACTTGAAAATGCAGCGTCGTAAATTTTTCATTTAAATTTTTTCACGCTCAATTACTTCGCAGTCAAAAAATGAGCGGCAAAATGAAATATTAAATTACTCATAACCTGGGTAAGGATCGGATAACGAAGGTTTAATAAAATTTATCAAAAAAATTTCACAATTGGCTGGCTGATAAAATAAGCGACTGAGATATTCGCCGCGAGATATTAAAAATTGAAAAAATTTTATTAATTTTCTTTGAAAATCTCGTGCGGAAATGCTTGACAAACTGAAAATGTGACTCGTCGTACGAGGCTTAGAAAGGTCAAGATTTAAAATTAACCTTTGAACTGCTCGGGACGTCAGAGAAAAATCAAACGTTTAAATGCTGACATTGACCTTTGTTTAATATTTTATTTGAGTTTAATTAGCGAATTATAATTAATGAAGAAGAATGTTCATTCAATTATGGCAACTTTTTTTTTAGTAGCGTAAACAAAATGAAATTAATTAGCGGTGTCAGGAGTGATTGAGTTAAAACGTTTTTCCGTTGCCGATACTTCACTTGTTGACCGTGGAAGGAGAGCTCTCGGTGGCGCTTTGAAAAAGCGGACGTACACCATCATGACGAAGAGTTAATTTTAAAGTAACACTTAAGTGTTGGGTGTCGGATGCTATTTTTATTAAGTTATTATTCGCTCCTCGAGCAGACGAGTTAATTTAGCACTTAAAAGGTCCATATCGCACGAAGACGCGACGTGGGCGCATTTCGGAAGATTAGTATACTGGCAACTTTTTAATTTGGGATCGGAAAAATACCTTTCAATCAAATTTTCTTCTTAAAGATTTGTGATACTGAAGGAAATTAAACACATGTTGAACACATGTGAAGTAAAACTATGCTAGGAATTTCATTAACTTTTATTTTTCGTTTGAAGTGCACACTTTGCGTCATAAATTAATCCACACCAAACTTAACACTCCGTAAATTTTTCGTTACGCTCTCTTATAATGCCATTATCTGTTATTAAATGCTCTCCGACGAGAGCAACACGGTCCGAAATTCAATTTAACGATTTTTCTTTTTGTTTCAGGTAAGTCGGATCGCCTTTCCTTCCTGCCGCTAGGCGCAGAGTGAACATAACCTCTGACGTAGAACATTAAGAATGCACAACTCAAATCAATATATGGCACGAGCACGTGCCGTAAAAATATCCTATGACGTTAATTTGAAATAAACACATTCAAGATGTTACATATTGATCGATGACGTCTTCTAATTGGTAAAAATTAAAACCAAAACTCCCCAGCGCCAGCGCCATCAAAGCGAAATTGATGAATTTCATTTGATGATGATAGAAACGATAACGTGGCTTTTATATTAGGAGGCACATAATCTGGCCAATTAATCATTAACAGTTAAGTTTCAAAGCGTTCCCAGTTCTCATTTGATCATTGGCGGATTTGTTTGGTCGGCGCAATAAAAAAATGCGAGTTACTCGACGACGCGGAGCGTCGCCGTCGCTAATGCACCCTATGTATTCATAAACTGAGACTTGGCAACCGGACTTCATCAATGTTTCAATCCTCGTTGAACAACGACGCTATCCTCCCAGGACGACGCGTAAATTTTGATGCCTACTGGTTTGGGCGACCCCAGAATGTGCGATTTGATGGTAGGTAATTAACGCCAACATAGACAGTTTGACGATCTTTGATTGATTCGTTAACCTAAAATTTATATCTACGTGAATATTCCAATATTAACATAAATTAACCCATAAATTATTGTTTATACAACAAATAGATCACTCAGGCTGTCATTCGTTAATTATTACCATTGCACTGTAGCAGATAGAAATTGTCAATAATTATTTCCAATTTGATTGAGCGACTAGTACATTCAAATTATACAAAAAATTTACATCGTATTCGCTTTTAGTTAATTAAAAGGCAACTAATACAACATTTATGACCTCATTTTTTATTTCTCTTTTTATTTATACAAGTCAAATAGATATATCAAATTTTTCTTCTTTTTATTTTTATATATATATCTCTTGGATCGGCTCCAAAACCACCGGTTGTTCTATTATTTTTATTTGAAAAATCGATCTTAGATATTGCTTGCTACTCATTGTACAATAAAAATTATTGCTTTATTATTTATTCAAATTAAACCGAATACTTGCCGAGTATTTTGAAATTACCGCCGCTTGCTTTTTGTTTTTTTTGTTTATTATTTTGATTAATATCAAAACATGATAAAACGCTTAGCTTAGTTATATTTTATGATAGGCATTAGATTTTATATATTTTTTAAAATTTTTTTAATTTTATTAGATTTTAATTTTATACCTGGAAGGTATTCCATACCCCAGACCCCCGGTCGAAAACCTCGGACAGTTCGATGTTTTAGCTTTTGAGGTTATTTTTAATGTTTTTTATGAGTTTTAAATAAGAATAATAAAAAGTCCATAACATATTCCGCTTAAAAGTTTACCGACGGGTGAGTCTGGGGGTAACTACAGTTTGAGCATGGCTGGGGGGTGCTCCACACCCCCCAGACCCCCCGGTCCCAAAACTGTTTTCTATAGTATTAAGCAGTGGCGTATTTAAAAAAAATGCCCATGGGGGAAGCAGGCCAGATTATTTTTGGAATCTCGTTAATCTGGAGGATTTGGGGGGTCACTAACATTTTACAGTACCTGGGGGGTGCTCCACACCCCCCAGACTCCCCGGTCCCAAAACTATATTTTCGATAGTATTAAGTCTTTAATAGAGATTCTTTTTAAAACAACATAAAAAGCATAATAATAATGGAGGATCAGGGGGGGGGAGATAAAGACAACCACCGTCAGTATCGGCTATGTGCCTTTGACTGTTGCTATAGCGACGACCTAAATTTAGAAAATCAGATTTTAGAACAGAAAACGCATGATTTTATACCTGGGATTGCCCAGACCCCCGCCCGGTCGGAAATAGTTTCATATTTTGGGGTAATTTTAAATTGTGTTTCATTTAATGGGTATAACATAATATGATAAAACGTCTTCTCCAAATGATTGTTTAATTTTAGTTGTATTTCTTGATAGACATTAAATTTTAAGACCGAATACGCTCAATTTTATACCTAGAGGATAATCCATACCCCCCAGACCACCCGGTCGAAAACCTCAGACAGTTCGATGTTTTAGCTTTTGAGGTTATTTTTAATATATTTTATGAGTTTTAAATAAGAATGATAAAAGTCTATAACATATTCCGCTTAAACGTTTACCGACCGGGGGTCTGTGGGTTAACTACAGTTAGTTAGCTGGGGTGCTCCACACCCCAGACCCCGGTCCCAAAACTATGTTTTCAATAGTATTAAGCAGTGGCATATTTAAAAATGCCCATGGGGAGGCAGACCAGAATATTTTGGAATCTCGTTAATCCGGAAGATCTGATGGGGGTCACTAAAAGTTTAGAGTACCTGGGGTGCTCCACACCCCAGACCCCCGGTCCCAAAACTATGTTTTCGATAGTCATTAATAAATATACTTTTAAAACAACATAAAAGCAAGATAATAATGGAGGATCAGTGGGGGATAATAAAGACAACTACCGTCAGTATCGGCTATGTGCTTTAAACTGTTACTACGGCGACGACCTAAATTTTGAAAATCAGATTTTAGAACAGAAAACGCTTGATTTTATACCTGGGGGATTGCCCAGACCCCCGCCCGGTCGGAAATAGTTTCATATTTTGGGGTAATTTTAAATTGTGTTTCATTGAATGGGTATAGCATAATATGATAAAACGTATTTTCCAAATGATTGTTTAAGTTTAGTTATATTTCTTGATAGACATTAAATTTTAAGATAGAATACACTCAATTTTATACCTGGAGGGTAGTCCATACCCCCCCGACTCCCAGGTCGAAAACCTCGGACAGTTCGATGTTTCAGCTTTTGAGGTTATTTTAATGTATTTTTACGAGTTTTAAATAAGAATAATTTATATTATTTTAATATTAATTTCACAAGTTAAAAATATGTATAATTTAAATTGTTTTTATTTCTTCCCCTCGGCCTCTCGGTTCTGATATGTATTTGCATATGATAGAGCGTATTCTGAAAATATATTCCGCCCAAAAACCTTTACCGACCGGGGTCTGGGGGTCACTAAAATTTTAGAGTACCTGGGGGGTGCTCCACACCCCCCAAACCCCCCGGTCCGAAAACTATGTTTTCGATAGTATTAAGTGATTAATAGAGAAACTTTTTAAAACAACATAAAAAGCGAGATAATAATGGAGGATCAGAGGGGAGGGGGTAATAACGACAACCACCGTCACTATCGGCTATGGCCTTTGACTGTTGCTATGGCGATGTCCTAAAATTTTCCTCTTAAATTTAACCAGTCACATTTAAGTAAATATTCTCAATATCCCAAACATTAAAAGAAAGATTTATAAACCGGGAGGTTTCCTTGAATGGGTACAAAAATAAGCATAATAAATCGAAAAAGTATAAAAGAAAAAAATTTTACTCAGCGGGGGGCTTTGGGGAGTATGTAGTACAATTTTAGAGTTCCTGAGGGGTGCCCCAGACCCTCGGCGTAGTGGCGTATTTAAAAATGCCTATGGGGGGGACAGACTAGATTATTTTTGGAATCTCATTAATCCGGAGGATCTGGGGAGGTCACTACAATTTTAGAGTACCTAGAGACCCCCCGGTACCAAAACTATGTATTTCATAGTATAAAGCAGTGACGTACTAAAAAAAATGTCTATGGAGGACAGACCAGATTATTTTTGGAATCTCGTTAATCGAAAGGATCTGGGGGGGGGGGGTCACTTCAATTTTAAAGTATCTGTAGAGTACAGACCCCCCCGGTCCCAAAACTATGTTTTCAATAGTATTAAGCAGTGGCGTATTTAAAAAAAATGTGTATGGGGGGACAGATCAGATTATTTTTGGTATCTCGTTAATTCCTTGGCCGTTGCTATGGTAACGTGACTTCGCCTTGGTGACTTTGCTATCCTAAATTTATCCAATCAAATTTAAGGAAATACTCCCAATATTTCAAACTATAAAACCACAAAAAAAATTTGATTTTTTGACGGAATTTTCATTTCCTACCCCCCAGACCCCTCGATTCTGATTTATATTGACATATGATAAAATGTATTCTGAAAATAATTTTTGAAATTTAGTTAACTTGGATAAATAAAATCAGATTTTAGCTAGAATACCTAGAGAATGAAATACCCCGAACGAAGAACCGTTAGTACGGAAACTCAGATTTTCCACCCGTTTATCAAATACAACTTAAATAGATGTGGTATAAAAGTGCGAGTGGTTAATTTGACCTCTTCTCAACATTGCATATCTACCCTCCAAAACGAAAAGGCTCTCTACAAACCGTTAGTAGATACAGAAATCGCTAATCTTCCACTCATTTACATAATGAAAATGAAATTAAAAGTATTTCATTCAGCCGCTACAACTCTGGCTCTCTGACAACCGTAACTACAAAACTCTCCAAGAACCGTTAGTACAGAAATCTCAGATTGTCCACCCGTTTATCTAGTAAATCTTAAATAGTAGTACAAAAGGTAAAAGTGGATAATTCGACCTCCTTTTAACATTACAACTCTTACTTTACGTTAACAAAAACGACAAGGCTCTCCATAAACCGTTAGTAGATAAAGTAAAAATCTTCTACACATTTACATAACAAAACATAACATTCAGTAATATAAGAAGTATTTATTTTGGCCATTTTTCAATACCTATCTCTCCGACAACTAAAACTACGGAACTCTCCAAGAACCGTTAGTACAGAAATCTCAGATGTTTGTTTATGTAATAAAACGTACCTAGAAGCAACTGAAAGGGCGAGTGGTTATTTCAACCTCCATTCAATATTACAACTCTTACCTCCCATCAACAAAATCAAAACTAAAAAGCTCTCCAAAAGCCGTTAGTACACACAGAAATCATAGATCTTCCACTCATTTACATAATAAAACTAAGCTTTGAAGTAAAAAAAGGTATTTCATTCAGCTACCTTTCAATGCTACAACTTCTACTCACCGACAACCAAAACTGCAGAACTCTCCAAAAACCGTTAGTACAGAAACCTCGGATCTTCCGCCTGTTTATCTTAAAAACGTACCTATAAGCAGTGAATGGGGCGAGTGGTTGTTTCAACCTCCATTCAATATTACAACTCTTACATCCCATCAACAAAATCAAAACTAAAAAGCTCTCCAAAAGCCGTTAGTACACACAGAAATCATAGATCTTCCACTAATATACATAATAAAACTGAGCTTAAAGTAAAAAAAGTATTTCATTCAGCTACCTCTCAATGCTACAACTCCGACTCACCGACAACCGAAACTACAGAACTCTCCAAAAACCGTTAGTTCTCTCCAGAAACAGAAATCTCAGATCTTTCGCCTGTTTAAAAAAAAATAATTTGACCTCTTCTCGACATTACATACCTAAAAAGGCTCTCCACAAACCGTTAGTGGATGCAGAAATTTCCAGCGCCTAGTACATGCAATGGCCGTTCAAATTGGCGGCAGAATTTTGATTTTTAAACAATGTTCTTCTCGGAACAGCCTGTATTGAAAATAGAGAGACAGGGATAATTATTGGGCAACGATTTGTTAAAATCCTTGACGTGTGAGCCAAAAACGATTGAGTATGAATTAGAATGTGAGGAGTGCCAAAACGCAATTATTTCGAAGCATCTGGAACGAGTTGAAACTTCATCATGTACTACGTGTTTACTAAATTTTGACAAATAAAAACATCAACATTTGAGAAATAGAAAAACAAGAAACAAAAAACCGTTACATATTCATCACCTCAAGTCTCGTCTGTATCAAGTCGACATAATTTGGTTAAAATTAAGTAATTAGCATGAGACTCGCTCTTCCCCAATTCAATTTGGTTCGCCGTGGCGGCGTGGCAGTTCCTTCCTCGCAAAAAGCCGTCCGAAAAGCTGTGTCTCCCCGGCCGCGCGCGGCAATTAAAAAATAATAAGCGACACCTTTTTTTCCAAAGTGTTGATATGTTGAGACCACCCGTGTCAAATCATTTAGCCAAACATTTTCTTCATAAATACTTTTAATGTTACATAATAAATTTTAAAGTTCGTTCACTCAATGTCAAAATTAATTTATCACTTTTTGTGTTACTTAAGGCAAGGTAGGATATAATTAAATTATTTTTGGAAGTGACTATTAATCTTGTGGTTTTCAACGGATTATTCACCAACTGCTAAATTAATGCAACGTTTTTGATTAAAATATTTTCAACAATTTATCGGTTCCGTTGTTGATTAATTTTTTATTAATGCCAAGAATCAGGTTTGATCGATAACGTATCCGACTTTAATCAATTTTTTTCGACTTTATCGCAATAACCGATTTTTTATGACCCTCGAGATTGAGAAAATTGGATTTTAATGTTTCGAAATTTATTGAAGTTATAAAGCAAGACTATCCGGCCCGGGAAATTACCCGATGGATCAAAAACGATATGAATGTCGAATAGGAACATTTTCCTGATGTATAAAAGATGGAGAATAAATTATGCGGGGTCACCAAACTTCAAATTCGCTTTTTCACTTGTTGAAAAGAATTTGCAACGAGTAAATAATTTCATTTGGAAAAACACGCTTTCCACATGCAATACACATTCAAATGGGATATTTCATATTTCAAAATTGTTGCATTTGTTTTTCCTACGATCAGTCACGTCTTAATGCCCCCCCCCCGCGTTATGACATCACCTTCGTTTTCTTGGAAATAATAAAATATACTGGGGGAGGGACTCCCCATTCTCTTACCTTCATTCGTTTCAGACAAATCCCCCCAGATTATTATAATTATTTTCGAAATACGGGGGTAGTCCATACGCCCCTTCTCCGTCCGTTACCAAAACTTTGTTTTCTTTGAACTAGGCCAAACGGTAGCTTTGATTAGAAATAATACCTTAACCTCAAAAAAAATGAAAAAATTTGAAAATTGTTTAATAAAAAAACAGCCGGGGGCTGTGAAACAAATTAAATTCACTTGAGCGTAAATTTTTTAAATATCAAGCGATTGCGTATCAAAATCATCAAAAATTAGGAATTCATTTTTTGGAATCGATTCTGATTTTTTTACATAAATTTTGTTGCATAGTTGGGGGGAATACAAACCCCCGGTCGGTAAAACTATGAGCGGATTTATTATTCTTATATTGGAAACATTCAATGAAAAGACATTAAAAATAACTTCAAAACAAACGCTTAAAATGTTATAATATACCCCTCCCCCCCCAGTTATATATAAATCGCTGAAAAATTAGAATAAATTTGAACAAATTGAATTACCAGTTCTGATGAAATATTTTCACTTTTCACTTCATTTGAAGCATAACAGAGATTGGGGAGTTTGGGGGGTATGGAATAAAATTATCTTCATAATAAAATAAAAATTGAGGCATCCGGTGCCCCAAAATCTGAAAATAAAATATTAAACGTTTACAAATTCCGCAGAAGCGTTATGATATACTTGTAATTTTTTCGGGAAGGACGACAGACACCATGGAGTACTGGACACCGTCCCCCCCTAGACCCCCTTGTCATCTTCTTACATTTATCTTACATTTTATGTTGTGACCCCCTTTTCTTCTATTTTAAAAATGTCGTTTCACCATAGCAACGAAAAAGCGGGTATTTTGAAATCTTCAATTATTTTATGATAAAAAATAAACTGTATCGACCGGAGAGTTTACAAATTAAACATACACAATTTAAGTATGCCTGGGGGGTGTGGAGCACCCCCCAGACCCCCCGGTCCCTAAAGCTCTGTTTTTGGTTTGGGCTATTAGGTTAATTACTTAAAATTAATTAGTTCAATTGGGAATAGTAAAGTTGTAAACGAAAAACTTGTCACCTCACTGTAATAAACGTATAGATGGGGGGGATGCTCTTCCCCAAATGCTCCAATATCGGAAGACAAAATATTAAATGAATACAAATTATGCAGAGCGTTATGATATCGCTGTAATTTTTAGAAGCGAAAACATACACTAGGGTATACTAGATATCTCCCCCTCAGACCCTTCTAATTAAATTACATTTTATGTAAAAGGTTCTCTATTAATTTTCTAATAAAAAATAAACTGCATAGACCGAAGGCCGGCAAATTTAGCCATCACAATGTAAGAGTGCTTAAGGTGGCAAAAGTATCAACTATTTTCAAACACTACTGGTAGATGACTCTGATATCGATTGATCACTAGATAATGCGAGCAGCAAAATTTATCGACGCCTGTATTAGTTCGTACTTTTTTTCCGCTTACCTATTCAGAAAATAGTTTTGAGCACAAAAAATGCTTATATTGACAACTTAAATTGTAAATCTTTTCGACATAAAATAAGATAATATACTGTACTATGCGCGTGCCATCTATGAAACATTTTCCAAACTGCAAATAGCATAAGCAGGATAGGGATTAGAAGAACCACGATTAATTTCGTTACTAATGAGGTTAATAACAGATTTTTAAACTGCAAACTCTCAAATAGATAATTTGTAATAACATACTGTAAATACAGCATGATTACTTTACTATTTTCACTACAATAAATAAAAGAACTGAACCGTTCCGCAGGCATGTTTTGTTTATTTATTTATTCATTAACTATAAATGTTTTTACTTGTAATTATAATATATTATCGACAAATGTTCAAATATATCATGTTGCAAATTTGAGCACGGTACGTTATATATACTCGGTTTTTAATTGTGGTTTGTTCTTATGGCCAAATAACATTGGTATTTGCCACCTTAAGCACTTGGGCATTAACGGTTAATGGAGAGCTTTTTAGTTTCGGTATTTTAGACGGGAGGTAAGAGTTGTAATATTGAATAGAGGTTTAATTCAGCATTGGCAGCTTTCACTCTAATTTAGGTAAAGTTTTAAAAAATAACTGAGCGGAAAACTTGAGATTTCTGTACTAACGGATCATGGAGGGTATTTTAGTTTTGGGTTACCTGGTGGGAGATTCACAATACTGTAAGCTAACTTTAAATATTATATAAGCGTGCGCAAGATCGGCGATTTTTACACTAACGGTTTATGGAGAGCTTTTTAATTTTGCCTATATTGATCGAAAATAAAATTTTTTAAGGTTAAAACTGGTTTAATTCAGCACAGGTACCTTTACTGTACTATAAGTTAAGTTTTAAGAAATAAAAGCGGGAAAACCTATCATTTATATATTAACGGTTCATGGAGAGCGTTTTAGTTTTGCTTCTGTGAACGGGAGGTAGAAGTTTTAATATGAAAAGGAGGTTTAATTCAACACCGGCAACACAATAATATGTATGTAAATTTAAAAAAAAATACAAAGGCGAAAGACTTGTGATTTCTGTACTAACGGATCGTGGAGAGCGTCTTAGTATTGCCTTACCTCACGGAAGGCAAGAGTTGTAGTGCTGAATGGTAATTAAATTAACTACTCTAATCGTTAATATACTGTAATATAACTTTAATTAAAAATTGCGGGCGGAAGATCGGCGATTTTTGCACTAACGGTTTTCGGAGAGCTTTTTAATTTTGCCTATACTGACCGAAAAATAAAATGTTTTAAGGTTAAAACTGGTTTAATTCAGCACCGGTACCTTTTACTGTACTCTAAGTTAAGTTTTAAAAAATAAAAGCGAGGAAAACTAGCATTTATATACTAACGGTTCATGGAGAGCGTTTTAGTTTTGCTTCTGTGAACAGGAGGTAGAAGTTTTAATATGAAAAGGAGGTTTAATTCAACACCGGCAACACAATAATATGTATGTAAATTTAAAAAAAAATACAAAGGCGAAAGACTTGTGATTTCTGTACTAACGGATCGTGGAGAGCGTCTTAGTATTGCCTTACCTCACGGAAGGCAAGAGTTGTAGTGCTGAATGGTAATTGAATTAACTACTCAATCGTTAATATACTGTAAGATAACTTTAATTAAAAATTGCGGGCGGAAAATCGGCGATTTTTGCACTAACGGTTTATGGAGAGCGTTTTAATTTTCCTTTGCTCATTAAAAATCAAATTTTTAAGGTTAAAAACTGTTTTAATTCGACACTGCCGCCTTTCACTGTACTGATAGCTAAGTTTTAAAAAATAAATGCGAGAAAAATCTATCATTTATGTACTAACGGTTCATGGAGAGCGTTTTAGTTTTGCTTTTGTGAATGGGAGGTAGGAGTTTAAATGTGTAAAGGAGGTTTAATTCTACATCATTCATTAATGTATGTAAATTTTTAAAAATTACCAGGGCGAAAGACTTGTGATTTCTGTACTAACGGATCATGGAGAGCGTTGTAGGATTGCCTTACCTGACGGAAGTTAAGAATTGTGGTGTTGCGGGAAGCTAAATTAATCACTCAATTTCTACAATACTGTAAGCTAACTTTAATTAAAAATAACTGGCGGAAAATCTGTAATTTTTGCACTAACGGTTTATAGAGAGCGTTTTAATTTTCCTCTGCTGACCGAAGAAAATTTTTTAAAAGTTAAAAACAGGTTTAATTCGGCACTGGTGCCTTTTACTGTGCTGTAAGTTAAGCTTTAAATAATAATTTGTAGGATTCCTGTACTAACGGTTTATGGAGAGCGTTTTAGTCTTGCTTTGGCTGATCGCATATACATAGAAGTTGTAATTTTGAAAAGAAGTTCAGCACTGGCGCTTTTCAATTTACTGTAAGTTAAGTTTTGAAAAATAAAAACGAGAAAAATCTGTGTTTTATGTACTAACGGTTCATGAGAGTTTTTTAATTTTGCTTTTGCTGACCGGAGGTAAAAGTTACAATGTTGAAAGCAGGTTTAATTCAGCACTGGCGCCTTCCACTTCACTGTAACTTAAATTTAATAAAAGAAATGGGAGGAAAACCTATAATTTTATGTACTAACGGTTCATGGAGAGTGTTTCAGTTTTGCCTTAGCTAACCGAGCCCTTAACCTTAAAAGAAATTTTTAAGGTTTAAAGGAGTTTTAATTTAACACTGGCGCTTTTCACTCTACTACAAGTTACGTTTTAAAAAAACAAATGCGCGGAAAAACTATCGTTTTATGTGCTAACGGTTCATGGAGAGCGTTTTAATTTTCAATTGCTGACCGGAGATAAAAAGTTTTAAATTTAAAAGATTAAAATCTTCAGCACTGACCACTTTTGCTCTACTTTACGTTAAGTTTTAAAAAATGAAATCGGAGGAAACTTATAATTTTATGTACTAACGGTTTATGGAGAGCGTTTCATTTTTGCATTTTCCCACCGAAGATAAAAAATATTAAGGTTAAAAGAAAGAGTACTGGGACTTTACACTCTACTGTTAGTTATGTTTAAAAAATAATTTGGAGGCTTACTTATAATTGGTGTACTAACGGTTCATGGAGAGCATTTTAATTTTCTGTTGTTGACCAGAGATAAAAAGTTTTAAGGTAAATGGAGATTTAATTCGGAAATAGCACCTTTCACTCTACTGTGAGTTTTGAAAGATAGCAGCGAATAAATTTATCGATTTCTGTACTAACGGTTTATGGAGAGCGTTTTAATTTCCTTTTGCTGACGGGAGAAAAAAGTTTTAGGGTTAAATGGAGATTTAATTCAGCACGTGTCACCTTTTACTCCACCGTAATTTAAATTTTTAAAATTAAAAGCGGGGAAAACCTGCGATTTCTGTACTAACGGTTCATGGAGAGCGTTTTAGTTTTTTATTGCTGACCATAGGTAACGGTTGTAATACTGAACGAAGGTTTAATTCAGCAGCGGCGCATTTCACCCTATTGTAAATTAAATTAAAAATAGAAATGAAAGGAAAACCTATAATTTTATGTACTAACGGTTTATGGAGAGCGTTTTTGTTTTTTATTGCTGACCATAGGTAACGGTTGCAATATTGAATTAAGGTTTCATTCAGATCTGGCGCAGTTTACTCTATTGTAAATTAAATTAAAAATAGAAATGAAAGGAAAACCTATAATTTTATGTGCTAACGGTTTATGGAGAGCGATTTTGTTTTTTTATTGCTGACCATAGGTAACGGTTGTAGTATTGAACGAAGGTTTAATTCAGCACTGGCGCATTTCACTGTATTGTAAATTAATTTAAAATTAAAAATGAAAGGAAAACCTTTAATTTCATGTGCTAACGGTTTATGGAGAGCGTTTTAGTTTTTCATTGCTGACCATAGGTAACGGTTGTAGTATTGAACGAAGGTTTAATTCAGCACTGGCGCATTTCACTCTATTGTAAATTAAATTAAAAATAAAAATGAAAGGAAAACCTGTAATTTTATGTGCTAACGGTTTATGGAGAGCGTTTTAGTTTTTTTATTGCCGACCATAGGTAACGGTTGTAATATGTAATGAAGGTTTAATTCAGCATCGGCGCATTTTACTCTATTGTAAATTAAATTAAAAATAGAAATGAAAGAAAAACCTGTAATTTTATGTGCTAACGGTTTATGGAGAGCGTTTTAATTTTGCCTTAGCTGATGGGATGTTAGAGTTGGAGTGTTGAAGGGAAGTTGAATCAATCACTCTTATCTTTCATAATAATACAAACTAACTTCAATTACAAAAACAAACATGTAGTAAAATGGCAATTTTTGCACTAACGGGTCATGGAGAGCTTTTTAATTTAGTTTTGCTGATAAGAGTTAAAAGTTAGTTGTAATGGTAAGGATGAATAATTCAGCACTGGCAATTATCACAACTACAAGGAAATTTTAAAAAATAAATGGAAGGAGGACCTATAATTTTATGTACTAACGGTTTATGGAGAGCGTTTTGGTTTCCTTAGCTAACGGGTGTAATAGCTAAGAGTTGTAATATTGAAAGGTAGTCAAATTAAGCACCGGCACCCATCATTTTACTATAAGTTACGTTTTAGGAAATAAATATGCTGAAAACCTATCATTTATGTCCTAACGGTTTATGGAGAGCGTTTCAATTTTGCCTTTGCTGACAGGAGGTAAAATTTGAAATGTTGAAAGAAGGTTTAATTCAGCCCTGGCGCACTTCGCTTCACCATAAGTAAAATTTCACAAAAAAAAGGGGAAAACCTATAATTTTATGTACTAACGGTTTATGGAGAGCGTTTTAGTTATACCTTAGCTGACGGGAGGTAAGAGTTATAGTGTTGAAGGGAAGTTGAATTAACCTTACTTTTCATAATTATACAAAATACTAACTTCAATAATTAAATAGACGTGTGGAAGTTTGGCAATTTTTGCACTAACGGTTTATGGAGAGCGTTTCAATTTTGCCTTTGCTGACAGGAGGTAAAATTTGAAATGTTGAAGAAGGTTTAATTCAACCCTGTCGCCTTTCGCTTCATTATAAGTGAAATTTAAACAAAAATGGTAGGAAAACCTATAATTTTATGTACTAACGGTTCATGGAGAGCGTTTTAATTTTGCCTTAGCTAACGGGAGGTAACAGTTGTTATATTAAAAAGTGGTCGAATTAAGCACCGGCACCCATCATTCTACTACAATTTACGTTTTAAAAAATAAATGTGCTGAAAACCTATCATTTATGTCCTAACGGTTTATGGAGAGCGTTTCAATTTTGCCTTTGCTGACAGGAGGTAAAATTTGAAATGTTGAAAGAAGGTTTAATTCAGCCCTGGCGCCTTTCGCTTCACCATAAGTGAAATTTCACAAACAAATGGGAGGAAAACCTATAATTTTATGTACTAACGGTTTATGGAGAGCGTTTTAGTTATGCCTTAGCTGACGGGAGGTAAGAGTTATAGTGTTGAAGGGAAGTTGAATTAACCTTACTTTTCATAATTATACAAAATACTAACTTTAATTAAATAGACGTGTGGAAGTTTGGCAATTTTTGCACTAACGGTTTATGGAGAGCGTTTCAATTTTGCCTTTGCTGATGAGAGGTAAAAGTTGCCATGCTGAAATGTTGTTTAAGTTAGTACTGGCGCATTTCATTCTGCTGTAAGTTAAATTTTAAAAAGTAAATTGCAGAAAAACCTATGATTTATGTACCAACGATTAATGGAGAGCGTTTTGATTTCCTTTGCTGACGGGAGGTAAGAGTTGTAGTATTGAAAAGAGTTTGAATTAAATACTGGCATGTTTTTTTCTACTAGAAATTTTGTTTTAAAAATGAAATGGTCGGAAGTCTTATAGGCTAACTCCAATTTGGAAAATCGATAACTGTTCTCGTGGAGAGTTCGTTTGTTTCGGTTTGATGACGGAAATCAAGATTTAAAGGTCTTGGAAAATTTTTTGTGTTATATAAAAGTTTGAAGATAAATTAGTCGCGGTCATCAAGTTTGAAAGTTTCTTTTCGACTTTGAAAAAAAATGAACGTGAAAGTCGATTTGTTAGCGACAAATAAATGAAGTGAAAACTTGAATAAAATACGCATTTCCAGTTAATGTTTTTCGCGAGGAAAATTGCATCCTATACAAGTTCCAATGCGAAATCGTAAATTTCGTCATCGATGTACTGCACCAATTCGGAAACGACAAATCTTTGTAGGATTCCAATTCGCCAAGTCAAACCCTTAAACTCAAATTTTCAACCTTCCAAATTCGATAAAATTTCACGTTCATCGGATAATGTGTAAAACTTTTCCAACTTCTCTCATGTTACCACCTACCGTCAAAACTCAAACCGAGTCTCTTCTTATCGAAATTTTGTTTCTTTGTTTATAATCACGAGCAAATATTTATTTAAATAAATTCGTTCGCTCTTGGTTTACCTAAGCGCCATAAAATTTTACATTTTAAAAGTCGACGGCATTTTATCTCGTTCTTTAATAAATATAAATAACATGTGAAACGAGAAAATTTTCTCGTTGGACTAATTTACGACACTACACTCCTGTTAATAAGAGAGCCACCACTGAATTTTTTATGCGATGTTAACTTTTAAATTAGGATCTTTCCACTTTTAATAAGTAAGAAAATTGTGTAACTTTTGATAAGTTTAATAATAACACGAAGATAACGAAAAGTTAAATGGAAATTGTTTTAAACAAAAAATAACGAGAAAAATTCGCTTCCATTACGAAATTTAATTATTTAAATGTGAAGATGTAAATTATTCTTCGTTAAGGCGACTCGCACCCTAAAAACAACGAACACAACAGGAATGATTATTAAAAATAATTGCAAAGGAAAAGATGTGGGATGTCCGGTTTATATGGGTCGCGAGGTGATCTCTGGAGAGAATTTTCAAGTTGAAAACTCAATAAGAGGATGAGAGTCTTAGAGAAAATGGTATTGGACGGTACGGTTACATTAAGCGTTTCTGTGCTAACCAATGCATTTACCACAAAGGAAAAGGAGTCGATTTTTTCCATTATAGAAATCAATTGGGATTTGTCCTGGAGAAAGAGTACCCACACGTCCGGATATTTTCAATTCGAAAGTGCAGTGTTTAAAATTGAAGTTTGAAAAGAAGGCGTTCGTTCGTCCAGGGAGAATGAAAAAGTGATTTATTATCTTTGGAGAGATCCTCACAGTTCTTAAGACTTCTTCCGCGTAGACGCTCTTGAATAGGTAGGCATAAAGCTGAGATACGTTTATTACGTTAAAAGGTTGATAAGCCCGGGAGTTGACTCCCAGTGGGATTACATTATTATTACACAACGAAGACAAACAATTTCGTCGTACCAACTTAGTATTACTTACTTACTTACTTGCTTACTTCACCGTCTTTATTCTAAAGACAATCACAAATTCAATTAACTCTTCTCTTCTGGCCGCCGCCGCCGCTGCCACCAAGCTATTTTTTTAAACGTCGAAACAGAAATTAACTTGGCGAAAACGCCGAAATGTGAAACTTAAAAATTTAATCGAGTTACTGCAAAAAAAAAATTAATTACTCTTAATTAAATTCTCGGAAGATCGAAATTGAGGTCAAATGTAAACAAATTAATTGAGAACTACGATGAAAAAATCTGCATAGATACGCCGTATATACGGAAGTCAATATGCAGCCGTACACGCTAAACTTTTGTTTTTAACGATTTTTCATTAGCTGTAATTATAGAGATTAGTTTCGTTCTGTTATTTCTTCCAGATTTTTTCAGTCCGATAAAGGTTATTTTAGGGTGCGACCCCTACTTTAATAATTTTCAAATTTAAAAACTTGTTCCATTACCAAATGTCGTTAGAGACAAGAAAATTGCATCGATTCCTGCATAACTCGCAGAACAATACGCTACGAGCTAATCTCAACGACCGTAATTAACAATGATAGCTACCATTAGTGATTTCCAGTTAAGATCAGCTGGGCATTGCCGCGAAATATACACACAATTTGCCACAAACCGAAAATTAAATCCGCAATCACGCCATGCAAGTTGTTCCAGGCATGACCGTGTGTGGGCAGCTTTACCGAAACACAACATTACAAGGAGCAAATAAATTGGTTTTCGTACACCGCGTGTGCTCCCCCCCCATCCAATAAAAGTAAGAAAAGAGATGTTGAATTTTCCTAGTCTACATTAGGTTTCTGGAGATCTCTACGTGGCAGCTTTCATTGGCGGAATGTGTAAACTCCAACTCTTGAAAAAAAAAGAGGTAGTAGAGATATTCTGCACTAACAGTTTATGGAGTGATTTTTTGGGAGCTTAAGTGGGAGTATCCCACGTGAAACTGAAATTAACCAATGTCAATTTGGAGATCCCGGTACTAACGACAAATGGAGAGCGTTTCTGTTTAGGATTTTATTTTTATCGTTAGAAGCGGGAGTTGAGAGGTCAAAATTGATTTGATCTCTATTATTTTAAACAAAATATTATTACACGATCGGTAGCCTAGACTAACGGTTCGTGGAGATCTTTTTATTTCGATTTTCACTGCCAAAATAATCGCCATCCTTCATATTATTATTGTAAGCTGATTTTTAAAAAATAAGTTATTGGTAGATCGGTAGTTGCTAACTAACGGTTGAAGTGGGAGTAGTGGAATTTAAGCTGAAATATATTAACCGATGTCAATTTAGAGATCTCGGCACTAACGACAAATGGAGAGCGTTTCTGTTTAGGATTTTATTTTTATCGTTAGAAGCGGGAGTTGAGAGGTCAAAAATTGATTTGATCTCTATTTTTTAAACAAAATATTATTAAACGATCAGTAGCCTACACCAATGGTTCATGGAGATCTTTTAATTTTTTCGAATTTCAGTGACAAAATAATCGCCATCCTTCATATTATGGTTGTAAGCTGATTTTTAAGAAATAAGTTATTGGTAGATCGGTAGTTGCTATACTAACGGTTTATGGAGAGCCTTGAGAACAAATGATCCAATTAAGCATGAAACCAATCGTGCTACTGCTGTTGTGAGGTATATTCTATAATAAATTAACGGGCGAGGGAGGCAGTAGTCTCTGCACTAACGGCTCGTGGAGAGCTGTTAAGTTTCGGGTTTTCGGGAGATTGTAAATTGATAAATTTCAACCTCGACAGATTTCGTGTTTGTGTAGGTAGATTTTCAAGAAATCAACAAAGTGGTGGTGGATCGGTAGTTACCACGGTGCACTAACGGTTTATGAAGAGCCTTTTCGTTCTGGTTTGGTTATAAAAGTAATACCGCAACAATAATAGAAACTAACGGAACTACTGCAAGATAAACTTTAATAAATTAACGGATGACTGAGGCAGCGATCTTTATACTAACGGCTCATGGAGAGCTTTTATATTTCAATTTTTCGGAGAGGATCATGGCGTAGATCGGTAGTTACCACATTGGTATCTATAAAACTATTTCTTCAATAAATAATTGAAAGTAATCGTAGAGATAAACTCTATTAAATCAATGGGTGATCGATTTATGCACTAACGGCTCATGGAGAGTCTTTGTTCAATGAGTCTATGAAACAAACAGATTTTGAATCGATAGTTGTCGCACTAATGGTTTATGGAGAGCTTTTTTATTCCGGTTTTGCTACTTACTACATATAACCAGAACAAATGATCAAAATAAACTTCGAAACCAATCGTGCTATTGTAAAATCAATTGTAATAATAAATTAACGGGCGACAGAAACAACAATTTCGCACTAACGGCTCATGTGGAGAGCTTTTATATTTCAATTTTTTGAAGAGGCCAGAAATTGATAAAAAGCAACTCCGACGCAGTTTATGTTATTGCAAGTTGATTTGCAAAAAAAAGATGTGGTAGATCGGTAGAGCCGCACTAACGGTTTATAGAGAGTTTTTGTGTTCTGGTTTTCTTACCTATAATCAGGAGTTAGAAAAGTAATATTTCAATAAATGATCTAATTAGACATTGAACTCAATCGTACCAATTCTACATGCGCTCTAATAAATTACTAGATGACAGAGGCAGAGATCTCTGCACTAACGGCTTACGGAGAGATTTTATACTTTGGTTCTTCAGAGAGGTCGTAAATAATTGATAGTACTTCAACAAATGATTGAATTAAACATTGAAACCGATCGAACTACTGCCAAATAAATTCTAATAATAAATTAACGGGCAACAGAGGTGACGTTTTCTGCACTAACGGCTCATGGAGAGCTTTGATATTTCAATTTCTCGAAGAGGTCGTAAATCGATCACGAGCAACTCCGGCACAGTTCATGTTGGTGCAAGTCGATTTTTAAGAAGCAACCAGGCGGTGGATCGATACTTGCTGCACTAACGGTTTATGGAGAGCCTCTTTGTGCTGGACTTGTTACCTATAATCAGGAGTTAAAAAATTTAGTACTTCAACAAATGATCGAATTAAGCATTGAAACTAATTGAATTACTTCAAAGTAAATTAACGGTCGACAGAGGTGGAGATTTCTGTACTAACGGCTCATGGAAAACTTTGATATTTTAATTTTTCGGCGAGATTAAATTGATAAAATGCAATTCCGTCACAGTTCATGTTAGTGAAACTTAATTTTGACGAAGCAAACAGGTTGGGAATCTGTGGTTGCCGTACTAACGGTTTATGGAGAGGCTTTTAGTGCTGAAAATCTTACCTACAAACCGAAGTTAAAAAGTAATACTTCTACAAATGATTAAAGTAAATATTGAAACCAATCGAATTACTGAAAAATAGATTCTGATAATAAATTAAGGGGCGACAGAAGAAGAGATCTCTGGACTAACGGCTCATAGAGGGTTTATATTTTAGAAACAAATAGGTGGTGATTCGATAGTTGACGTACTAACGGTTTATAGAGAGCCTTTTCGACTGATTCTTTTCCTTTTCGAATGATTGAATGAAATATTGAAACCAATTGAACTGCTGCAAATTAAATTCTAAAAATAAATTAACGGGCGGCAGAGGCGGCGGTTTCCTTCATTAACGGCTCACGGAAAGCTTTGATATTTCAATTTTTGCAATAACATGCAACTCTGGCACAGTTCATGTTGGTGGAAGTCGATTTTTAAAAAGTAACCAGGCAGTGGATCGGTACTTGTTACACTAACGGTTTATGGAGAGCCTTTTCGTGCTGGATTTGTTACCTATAACCAGGAGTGATCGAATGATCGAATTAAATATTGAAATCAATTGAATTACTGTAAAATAAATTCTAATAATAAATTAACGGTCGATAGAGGTGGAGATTTCTGTACTAACGGCGTATGGAGAGCTTTTCTTATTTAATAAAACTTGATTATTTTAATTTTTCGGAGAAATTGAATTGATAAAATGCAACTTCGCCACAGTTCGTGTTAGATGAAACTCGATTTTTACAAAACAAACGGAGGTGGTGAATCGGTAGTTGCCGTACTAACGGTTTATAGAGAAGCTTTTCGTGCTGATATTCTTACCTACAAACATAAGTTAAAAAAGTAGTATTTCTACAAATGATTTAAGTAAATATTGAAACCAATGGAATTTCTGCAAAATAAATTCTAACAATAAATTAACGGACGACAGAGGAAGAGATCTCTGGACTAACGGCGTATGGAGAGATTTTCTATTTCAGTTTTCACAAAACTTGTCAAGTGGTAAAATTCAACCTGTTAATCGTTCAAACTGTCAATCGTTCACGTTAATGCAAGTTGATTTTAAGAAAAAACGAGTCGTGATCTGTAGTTACCGCACTAACGGTTTATGGAGAGTTTTTATTTTGGCTTTGTTAACTATCACCAGGGTTATAAATAGTTCTTTAACAAAAGTAATGATCGAGTTAAGCATTGAACCTAATCGTACCGCTGCAACAAATTAATTAACGGGTGACAGAGGCAGAGATCTCCGCACTAACGGCTTATGGAGAGCTTTTATATTTCAGTGTTTCAGAGAGGTTGTAAATTGATAAAATACAACTTCAGTACATTGTATATAGCGCAAGTTGATTTTTATGAAACAAACAGAGATGGTGGATCGTTACCGTACTAACGGTTTTTGGAGAGTCTTTGCGTGCTGGATTTGTTACCTATAACCTGGATTTTAAAAGTAATACTTCGATAAATGATCGAAATCAATTTTATTACTACAAGATAAACTCTAATAAATGAACTGATAACAGAGGTAGAGATCTCCTTTCGAACGGCTTATGGAGAGCTTTTGTATTTCAATTTTTCGATTTTCCGAAATTAAACCTGGGCACAGTTTATGTTAATGCAAGTTAATTTTTAAGCGACAAACAGGTGGTGATTCAATAGTTATCGTACTAACGGTTTATGGAGAGCCTTTTTGTGCTAAATTTGTTACCTATAACCAGGAGTTAGAAATGGGTTAGAAATGGTAGTACTTCAACAAATAATTGAATTAACCATTAAACCTAATCGTACTACTGCAACATGCACTTTGCTAAATTAACGGGCGATAGAGGCAGAGATTTCTGGACTAACGGCGTATGGAATGCTTTTTTGTTTCAAATTTTTAGAGAACTTGTAAAGTAAAAAAATTCAACCTGTACATCGTTTATGTTAATGCAATTTGATTTTTAAGACAAAAACGAGTGGTGTTCTGTAGATGCCGCACTAACGGTTTATGGAGAGTCTTTTTGTTTTGGATTTGTTACCTGTAACCACGGGTAAAAAAATAGTACTTTAACAAAAATCATGATCGAATTAAGCATTGAACCTAATCGCACTGCTGCAACAATTAAATTAACGGGTGACAGAAGCATAGATCTCTGCACTAACGGCTTATGGAGAGCTTTTATATTTCAGTGTTTCAGAGAGGTTGTAAATTGATAAAATGCAACTCCAGTACAGTTTATGTTAGTGCAAGTTCATTTTTATGGAACAAACGGAGATGGTGGATCGTTGCCGTACTAACGGTTTTTGGAGAGTCTTTCCGTGCTAAATTTGTTACCTATAACCAGGAGTTAGAAATGGTAGTACTTCAACAAACAATCGAATTAACCATTAAACCCAATCGTACTACTGTAACATGCACTCTGCTAAATTAAGGGCGATAGAGGCAGAGATCTCTGCACTAACGGCGTATGGAGAGCTTCTCTATTTCAAATTTTCAGAAAACTTGTAAAGTAATAAAATTCAACTTGTACATCGTTTATGTTAATACAATTTGATTTTTAAGACAAAAACGAGTGGTGTTCTGTAGATGCCGGACTAACGGTTTATGGATTCAAGCTGTACATCGTTTATGTTAATACAATTTGATTTTTAAGACAAAAACGAGTGGTGTTCTGTAGATGCCGGACTAACGGTTTATGGAGAGTCTTTTTGTTCTGGTTTTGTTACCCCTATAACTAAGGGTTAAAAAAAGGTAGTACTTTAACAAAATTAATGATCGAATTAAGCATTGAACCTAATCGTACCGCTGCAACAAATTAATTAACGGGTGACAGAGGCAGAGATCTCCGCACTAACGGCTTATGGAGAGCTTTTATATTTCAGTGTTTCAGAGAGGTTGTAAATTGATAAAATGCAAAAGTTACTACAAGATAAACTCTAATAAATGAACTGATAACAGAGGTAAAGATCTTTTCTCTAACGGCTCATGGAGAGCTTTTGTATTTCAGTTTTGTTCGATTTTCCGAAATTTAACCTGGGCACAGTTTATGTTAATGCAAGTTAATTTTTAATAGGTGGCGATTCAATAGCTATTGTACTAACGGTTTATGGAGAGTCTACGGGTAGTGTTCTGTAGTTGACGTACTAACGGTTTTTGGAGAGTTTTTTTGTTCTGGTTTTGTTACTTATAACCAGGGGTTAAAAGGTAGTACTTTAACAAAATTAATGATCGAATTAAGCATTGAACCTAATTGTATTGCTGCAACAAATAAATTAACGGGTGACAGAGATCTCCCTACTAACGGTGTATGGAGAGCTTTTATATTTCAGGGTTTCCGAGAGATTGTAAAGTGATAAAATTCAACCTGGACATTGGTCATGTTAATACAAGTTGATTTTTAAGAAACACAGGAGTAGTGCTTCGGTAGTTGCCGCACTAACGGTTTATGGAGAGTCTGGATTGATTACTTATAACCAGGAGTTAGAAAATTAATACTTCATCAAATAACCGAATCCAATTATTGTACTAATACAAGATAAACTCTAATAAACTAACGGATGACAGAGATCTCTCCACTAACGGTTCTTGGAGAGCTTTCATATTTCAGTTTTTCCGAAAGGTAAAAAATTGGTAAAAATGAAAAGGAAAAGGATAAAATTCATCTTGGGCACCGTTCATGTAAATACACGTAATAGATTTGTAAGAAATAAACAAGTAGTGACACGACAGTTACCGAACTAACGGTTTATGGAGAGCCTTTTTGTGTTTGATTTGTTACCTATAGAACCAGGGGTTAAAAGTAGAATTTCGAAAGTAAAAACATCGACATAATTGATGTTACTGCCAAAGCTGCACTCTAATAAATTAACGGAGGCCACAATCTCGGCACTAACGGCTCATGGAGAGCTTTTGTGTTTCGGTTTTCGGAAGAGTGGTAAATTGATAAAATTCAACTGGGACACCGTTTATGTTAATGCAATTTGATTTTTAAGAAACAAACAGGTGGCAGTTCGGTAGTTGCTGCAGTGACGGTTTATGGAGAACCTTTCCGTTAAATCGTACCACTGTAAAATACACTATAATAAATTAACGGTTGACGGAGGCACTGATCTCTGCACCAACGGTTTATGGAGAGCTTTTTTGTTACAGATTTGCAAAAAAAAAATGTAAACTCGACACCGTTTGGTTCATTTTTAAGAAAAAAACTTGGAGAGTTTTTCGATGCGGCGTTGTTAACGATAAACGGAGAATATGTAGTCATAATTTTGGCCGAGTGGCGGCAGACTGCTGATCTCGGTGGAGTTTATTAAAACGAGGAATCTCGTTTATCTACCATTCTCGACATCGAGAAGAGATTCCCGTCGAACAGATTATATTTTAAGCAATTATAATACCCACAGTATACCCACAGTAAGAGGCGAATTGGAGAGATCGCGGGGAATCTCGTTAATCCATTCGTGCGCGTCGGAGATGCGCAGGGGGTATCACCTCGTACAAGAAAAGACATGATACATATTTAATGGACGTATGGAAAGAAAGCCTTTTACATATTTTAAATTGTTTTTTTATGCATAAAATCGAAAATAATTGGGGTGAAATGCGATCCATTTACGTGTAGTGGTTGGTCATTAAAACTTCCTTCCGAATTGAGTTAAAATTTGGTATGCAAAAATATGTAAGTACTCGGGAAGCGTGGAGGTAGAAATTATTTAAATAGAACTAGTACGTAATTTTGTAAAATTACAGGATGTTTATTAACATTCTTCGAAAATGCTGAACATTTATGATATACATAATTTATAATTAAAATGTAAACATATTCGTGTTGTAATTAAATTTTACAACGATGCTATCACGCTAGGAGTCATTCCTTATCCAAATGTGTTGGCTGATAGAACACAAGCATTAGGTACGTCGTCGTTTTGTTTACTTCTATATAAACTAGCCCACCTTTACACTCTAATTGTATTAATCCTGGCGATAACATCTTCCTAGAGGACACTTAATCTGCTTGTTTAGGCGATCCGATTAATTGGACTCGTAAAATGTTGACTGACATAAAGTAAACACTTTTGCAGCGAAAAAGCTTCTTCTGATGTTTTAACTTTTTTCGCCCCCTCGTGAGCGCGCCAAAAATCGACTACTTTTTGTTATTTCAGTACTCGAGCTGCTCGGTAAAGAATTTTCTTATAATTAATTTTTGTGTAAGTTGCAAAATCACCCTCGTAGATGAACAATTTTATCAATGTCAGTTGTTGTTATTTCATCACCTGAGTTGTGTTATTTTACCATCCAACTTGTATTAGGTTTTCCGAAGGGGGAGTTGGGTTTTAATAAAATTTCCTCCGAAGTAATTGGTCTAAAAATTGGTGGCTTGCCTTTTTGTGGAACATAAATTATTGTACTACCGCACAATAAATTTCAATTTGTTTTCGAAATCGTCTTACAGTTTTTTTTTCTTTTTTCGTTATTTACATCGGCGAAGTGGGATTAACCACTTCCATTGGTTGGTGGTGGCTTATGTTGGATGTTAGTTGCTAGTATCTGTGGTTAATTATCATAAAACTGGCGTTAAGTTTTAAAGTAAACTACAATAATTAATTTTAAGTGCTAAAGTGTATTTTCCAACTTAAAGACGTCTTGGATATTTCCTCTCTCATAAATCAAACAACGGTCGTGTTTATTATAACGAACTTGAACGGCATTACCATATTGTGTGTGTGCTCCTATACAGATTATAGCGATCAAGACTCGTTATCCCTAATTTAAGTGATTAACACAAGGTACCACCAACGGTTCGTGTTCATTTAACTCAGGTCCAGTTATGAGTCCTTCGTTTTCCCTTTTTAAGCAGATTATATGCTCCGACCGCATTTTCCGCTTAATTTTAACAAATCTATTTCCGCCAATCCTTCCACACTTTTGGATCGAAATCCTAATTTCTTGGCATGCAAATTTAATTTGCTTATATTTTCAGCCAAATAATTCGAATTATTTTTAATTTACGCAGTCTAGTCGGAAATTTAAGTCGAAATTGTAGATAGATCCGTGTGAAGAGAGTCATTGCCTTCGTGACACGCTTTGCAGAAGCGATTTGTCACAATAGCGAACACTTTGTATTGCTCTTCCATTTTCCCACATGAGAAGCACACATAGGTCGAGGATTAATGATTAAGGTTAAAGCCGGCGTACAACTTGAAAACTTTGGTTTTAGCAGATTTAGTTACATCGCTGAGATGTTACAGGTTGTCCTTTCAATTTATCATCACATTTAATAACCGCAACAACTTGGAGGTTTAAATTATTTGCGAATATAAAATTATTGCTTCTTCTGTCGAATTTCTAAACTAAAAGAACCCGCCGCCTCCGGGCACCGAGAAATGGAAGTGCGAGTTGCGATAACTTCATTTTCTTTCTAAAACTTCCGTTTTTCTTGCAAACGATAAAATATTTTACTACTTTTCAATTTTTCTTCAAAACAACTCCGCCAAAGGCATAAACTTAATTTTATTGCTTTCTAATAGCTCACATTATCATCCTTATAAACAATTCTGCCTTTATAAAAGCCTTTTGTAACGCGCGAAAATTAGTGTGGGCCGAATCTCGTTAATCCACTCGTGCGCGTCACCACTAAATTACCCGCTGCCATCAATTGAAAAGTTTTACAAAAAATACAATGCAAGATATTTAGGCACCCACAGAGGCGGCGGGGGGGGGGTAATAGACTCCATAGAATATTCCGAATATTTTTGTAATTATGTTTATCTTCACGGAAAGTAAAGAAAAACCTACCGAACTGGACAAGTTTGTCTCTGATAACTCCCACTTTGGACTTGTTCGAAAAAATTTAGGTTTAGAGAGAGACAGGGGGGAAGGAATTACGATTTCAGTATCAAAAACACTTTTTGAAACCTTTCGGAATTAGCTCTTGAGTAGGATCTCCTGTCCAACACTATACAATGAAAGAGAGATCTGGGGTTTTGGGAGGTGGGGAATGACCTCCATGAATGACAGAAAACTAAAGCGGTATCATAAAGTTTCTGCATAATTTTTAAATATTTTTTGATCACACTTAACGGTCCTCCAAAATAAATTTCTATTTTTGCAGGGTTTTTTTTGTACTCCATTTTTTGGAGAACACTACACAATCATTGAAAAAAGTAAAAAAAGACCGAAAACGTTCCCAAAAAACTAAAGCGGTGTCATGAAGATTTTGCATAACTTTTAAATGTTTTATTAATTACGGAGGTGCTCTAGATTTCTCCCCCCCCTGCGGTATATGCAATTTCTTTTTTTTATAGTGAGTAGAGAACAAAGGATAGTAAATTTTTCATCCTGGTCAAACATAAAATTAGCGGCTGAAGAGTATTCCAAAAATAGTTTAAATAAATTGGGAGATCTATGACCGACGTAAAATAAAATATAGAGGACGGAGAGTCTGGGGGACGTGGAGTTCATATTATTTCAATATTCTGCAGAGGACTACAGCAGTATCGTGTAGTTTTACCACAATATATAAACATTTTATTTAATGACATCCGATATAAGGTGGGGGGGGTTCGCAGACCCCAGTTTATTTAATTTTTTTCTATTTGTTATGAATAGAAGATTTAAGCAAACGATATAAATTATTCACGTTTTCCTACAATATACAAACATTTACTTTAATGACATCTAATACAGGGCACGGGGGGACCCCAGACTCCCCGGTTTATGTAATTTATTTCTATTTGTTATGAATAGAAGATTTAAGCAAACGATATAAATTATTCACGTTTTTTGACATTTTTAAGCAATTAATTTTGTGACTTCTGATACAGGGGTACTATGGGGGTAACCCTCAGCCCCCCCGGGTTAATGCAGTTTATTTTTATCTGAAGTGAATAAATAATTTAAACGAACCATATCACTTTTGCACGGTTTTTAATATTTTAAGCAATTAGATTTAGTAAGTTTTGATGCAGCGGCACTGCGGGGTACCCCCCCCATCTATGCAGTTTATTTTTATTAGGAGTGCATAAACTATTTAAACGAATGATATTAATTTTGCACGGGTTTTAATATTTTAAGCGATTAATTTTAGTGACTTCCGATACAGGGGTACTGCTGGGTACTCCCTAGTCCCCCCAACGGTTTATGCAGTTTATTTTTATTAAGAGTGGATAAAATATTTAAACAAATGATATCAATTTTACAAGGTTTTCAATATTTTAAGCAATTAATTTTAGTGACTTCCGATACAGGGTACTGCTGGGTACTTCCCAGTCCCCCAACGGTTTATGCAGTTTATTTTTATCAGAAACGATTAAAAAATTTGAACGAAGGATAACAATTTTGCAAAGTTTTCAATATTTTAAGCGATTAATTTTAGTGACTTTCGATACAGGGGTACTGTACTGCGAGGTACTTCCTAGTCCCCCCTTTCGGTTTATGCAGTTTATTTTTATCAGGAACGAATAAAAATTTTAAACGAACGACATTAATATTGTACTGTTTTCAATATTTTACACAATTAATTTCAGTGACTTTCGATACAGGGTACTGCTGGGTACTTCCCAGTCCCCTCATCGGTTTATGCAGTTTATTTTTATCAGAAACGAATAAAATTTTAAACGAACGACATTAATATTGTACTGTTTTCAATATTTTACACAATTAATTTCAGTGACTTTCGATACAGGGGCACAGCAGGGGTACTGTACTGCGGGGTACTTTCCAGTCCCCCCTCTCGGTTTATGCAGTTTATTTTTATCTGGAGTGAATAAAAGATTTAAACGAACGATACCAATATTCAACGGTTTTCAATATTTTATACAATTAATTATAGTGACGCTCAAATCAGGGGCACAGCGGGTACCCCTCCCCGATCTATGCAGTTTTTTTTATCAGGAACGAATAAAAAATTTAAGCGAAGGATATCAATTTTGCCAAGTTTTTAATATTTTAAGCGATTAATTTTAGTGACTTCCGATGCAAGGGTACTGTACTACAGGGTACTTCCCAGTCCCCTCCCCTCGGTCTATGCAGTTTATTTTTATCTAGAGTGAATAAATGATTTAAACGAACGATATCAATATTGAACGGTTTTCAATATTTTAAGCAATTAATTTTAGTGACTTTCGATGCAGGACTACTGTACTGCGGGGTATTCCCCCCCCCCCGGTCTATTCAGTTTATTTTTATTAGGAGTGCATAAAATATTTAAACGAATGATAATAACTTTCCACAGTTTTTAATATTTTAAGCGATTAATTTTTGTGACTTCCGATACAGGGTTACTGTGTACTGCGGGTACTTCCTCCCCCCCCCCGGTCTATTCAGTTTTTTTTTAGTAGGGGTGCATAAAATATTTAAACGAATGATAATAATTTTCCATGGTTTTCAATATTTTACACAATTAATTGTAGTGACTGTGGTACAGGGTAGGTACTGGGGTACCCCAATACTCCCCAACCCCCGATTTATGCAGTTCATTCTTATCTGTAGTGAATTGAAGATTTAAACTAAAACTGAATGATGGTAAATTTTCCACGGCTCTGAAAAACATAATTAGCGACTGAAGAGTATTCTAAACTTAATTCAAATAAGTTCTGGGATCTGTTAAATGAAAATAGAGACTCGGAGGCCTGGGGGGGGTCATAGAATACCCCTATATATCTATGTCGACATTTCCAAGAGAACTAAAGCGGTATCATTTACAGTTTTTCCACAATTTTTATACATTTAATTTTGTCACTTCCGATACAGATGCACGGGGCGGGGGAGGGAGTTATTTCATACCCCCGGCCCCCCGATCTATACAATTTATTCTTATCTGAAGGTTTAAACAAACGATGTAAATTTTGCACGGTTTTTAAATTTTTAAACAATTGTAATATGACTTACAATCATGAGATAAGACCCCGAGGGGGGGGTATACTTCCCAGTTAACCTATGTAACATTCCCAAGAACTAAAGTGTTATCATATAGTTTCTCCACAATTTTTACAATGATTTTCGGTACAGAGGCTAGGGTACTCCATACTCCCCCCCCTCAACAGTTCCTCCCCTTCGAGCAATGTAATTTTCTCTTGTTTATAGTGCAGTAATAGAATTAGCGACTTAAGTTTATTTTAAAAATAAATGAAATAACTCGGGGGATCTGTCAATAACATAAAATGACCGATAGACACCAGAGGTGTGAAATACCCTCCCCTTCCTCGGAATCCGAAATGCCCATATCAATATTCCCAAGAGAACTACAACGGTATCATATAATATAGTTTCTCGATCATTTTTATACATTTAATTTTGTGACTTCCAATAGAGATGCACTCGGGGGTTATTCCATGTTCCCCCCTTTCTATCTATGCAGGTTATTCTTATCTGTAGTTAATAGAAGATTTAAACAAATGGTGTAAATTTTGCACAATTTTTAAATTTTTAAACAATTATTGTATGACTTACCATCATAAGATAAGAGTCCGGGGTATGGAATACGTCCAAGTTAACCTAGGTTGACATTCTCAAGAACTAAAGCGTTATCATAAAGTATCTCCACAATTTTTATATATTTAATTTTATGATTTCTGATACACAAGCAAGGCTACTCCATACCTCACTCCCAACAGCCCCCCCCTTTTCTGAGCAATGCGCAGTGTTTTTTTTATCTACAGTGAATGAAAGATTGAAACGAATTATGTAAATTTTGCACGGTTTTAAAAAAAAAATTAAGAGCTTAGGATTATTAAAAAAAAAATCAAATAAGTTGTGGAACTAAATAACATAAATTGACAGATAGAACCCAAAATGCCCCTTCCCCTCCATCGGATACCTATGTTAATATTCCCAAGAGAACTAAAGCGGTATCATACAGTTTTTTCACGATTTTTAAATAATTAATTTGTAACTTCCGATACAGAGGACTAGAGGTAACCCCGTATCTCCCATTCTATGCATTTTATGCTTACCCCCCCCTGTCCCTCTCTCCACTGGATACCTACGTATGTCAATATTCCCAAGAGAATTAAAGCGGTATCATACTGATTTTCGACAATTTTTAAATAATTAATTTGTAACTTCCTATAGAGAGGACTGGAGGATAACCCCATATCCCCCAGATCCCCCATTCTATACATTTTATGATTATTTATAGTGAATTAAGGTTTTAATCGAAAGTTGGATGGTGGTAAATTTTGCACGGTTCTGAAAAACAGAATTATCGACTGAGGAGTACATATTCATAAAACTTGGGGAATTTTTGAACAACATAAAATGAGAAACCGGGGGTCTGGGGGTATTAAATACTTCTCAGTGTACCGATGTCAATATTCCATAGAGAACTGATGCAGTATCATAAAGTTTTTCCATAATTTTTTGACATTTCAATTTGTGACTTGCAATACAGTTGCTCTTGCCCCCCTCTCCCCCCAGCGGGTTTATTCAATTTATTCTTAATTATAATAAAAAGAAGATTTTAACAAACAATACAAATTATGCACGTTTTTTTAAATTTTGAAGCAATTAATTTTGTGATTTCCGATACAGAGGTACTGTGGGGGTACTCCCCAGACATCGAGGCAATATTTAAATAATAAAAAAAATAGTGAATAATAAATATTATTTAAATAATTTGGGTAAACAAAATATTTGCTGTGAAACCTAATAAAGGAATTCGAAATGCTTTTGAAGTATTAAAATGTTGAAAATTATTTCTCTAAGTGCGGCTTCCAGGCCGCACATTTTTGCTTAAGACCGCGCATCCTTGGAAATTTAGCAGATAAATAAGTAGATATGCAGATAAACAACCTTATAAGCATTGAGATCGTTTTGAAACTCAGTCCAGAATGCGGCGCAGAAAAAATCTTGTTGTGTTAATACGTGCTGCCATCTGTAATTCAGTATTAGTACACAAAAAAAGTGAAATCGCGCCAGATCGCAGGAATCTCGTTAATCCAATCATGCGCGTCACAAAACAATCCTGCTGGTGGAAAGCGGCGTAAATTGCTTCTGCTTAATCAATTCCTCAGAAATGCTTCGGAAAATTTTCGCAAGAGCTTAGGATAAGCTTCAAACCGAATCAATCGTCAGCATTTGCGCCAAACCGAACGCAGCCTAAACGTTAGCGAAGAGACTTTTAAATAAAAAACGACGTGTTTTGTGCGTCCAGATCTTTTGTTCGATTCGAGTTAGTTAAAAAAGAAAAAGGTAAACATAAATAATTTGTAAACCACAAATCGAGTCCCTTGTCCTCATACATCAAGTGGAAACTAAAGTTGGTTAGCAAAAGTTGTAACAACCCACTTTAAAACTTGTTAGGATCCGTTTTGCTGTTGGGGAGTTAACATAGGCATAGGAGCAACAGATACGGGCAGAAGTAAGCAAAGTTGAAAATTGTAACTATAGGGTGTAATCCCGTGGGTATCGTACTCGTTCCCTTTTTTCGATGCGAATGTTATTTGTGGTTAGAAAAAAATCACAAACGCGATTATCAAAGCGCTGCTGCTACCTCGCTCAGACTGCGAAATTAATTCGTAGATAATAATTAAAATAATTAATTAGAAGCTTGGGTGTATGTGTGTGTGTGTGTGTATGAGCGCTCTTACATATCCAGAAAATAAAGATACAAAATGAAGCATGCACGATAACATCAAAGGCTCGTTCCTAGATACACGTTAATTACTGCTACTAATATCAACTCGCTGGCGGCAATCTGCACGTCATTAGTATTTAGCCTAACTTGGATTATCTCCATTCATTTCTCTTAGCTGCTCTTAATCGGAGATTCCCAAACGTTTCCACTATCTCGATTTTCAAATTAGTAAACTTTTATGTCTAATTGCTCGCCTAAAATATCTCAGATCTCAAACGGGTTGCACCCCTCCAGCGCTCGGTCAGCGCAAAGCGTTTTTAAATTCAATCATCCGTTCGACGACTTTAATCCTTCTTAAGCCGGGGGATCAACAAAAACGTGTTATACTATCTCGTTTTTGCAATATTGGGGGAGTATATCGACGCTATTTATAGCAATCAATCTGTTTTCAGTTTGGTGAGTAACATAATATAGCTACCGGATAACGAGATAATGCAGTTGAATTGACGTACATCAGGTACACACAACAGCTTTACGTAATATCGAACAATAAATCAATACATTTCAAATTAAATTTTGATTTATCCGTTTTCAATCAACCAATTTAATTCCGTTTTTCCTTATCCGAGCGATCTTATTGAGCGAGAGGTAGCTTTTCGTGACCTTCGAACGCGGCTCAATAGCAAATAATGATCGCGGTAAACATTTTATTAGGTCATAAAAATAATTACATTTTACTTACAATGAACTTTTGTGTAGGTACAATTTTTTGGCAAACCAACAACTATGTAATTTATATATCAATAAGTGAGCTCATCTTTATTTAAACGCGAAAGTGTACTACATTTTTTGCAAAGTTCACTCGAATACAAATTTTTACGATTGTTTTGGATAGAAATTCCTTCAAAAAATTCCGAGTCGGCGAGTACAAGAATATAATTATGTATTTTGGTTTTTCTCGGAAATGCTTGCTTTTACGATGTAATTGCATCAGAACAAATTTTAAGAAAAAAAATTTCTAAACAAAATTTGTTTTCGCTAATTTTCACGTAGGAGCTTCTGTTTACAAGATATGAAGCGTTCAAACTGAGGGAGCTAAAAAAACTCTAAACTTAACCTCTAAGTTTACGTCTAACCTAACTTCTAATCTAACTTAACTTCTAAGTGAAAACAAGCGAAAAATTATGTAAATTAATTATTAAGACGTTTTATTAACTATTCGGTACGACAGATGGCGCTGCATATAACAGATCAAAACACAATCGTGTATCTCTAAACGAGGGAAGAAAAAGGGGAGAGGTTGTTCAAAACCAAAAAAATTATGTGGGAAGTCACTAGATATGGAACAAAAGGTATTGAAACGGAGGAAGCTAAAGAACCTCTAACCTAACCAGACCCGTAGACAGGATTTTATTTCGAGGGGAGCACTTTTAAAATTTTCCCACTTAAAAATACCTACACCTCTTTTTTTTCAAAATTCAAATGTTTTACTTTCAAAAAGAATTTTTAACATTTCGGGGATGTGCTCCCAGGTTTACCCCTCAATTACCCCCGCCTCGTGGCTACAAGCCTACTTATTCTTAATCTGTCAACATTGAATGTTTTGTTTTTCAACAGTGAGGCACTGGAGGGTGTTCCACACCCCAGACCCCCGGTTTGTCCAGTTTATTTTTATTAGAAACAAATTGAAGATATCAGCATAGCGATCTAGAAAAATCTCGAGAAAAACTAATTATTCCTAACTTTCCCAAGTCATACTCAAGTAACTAATGTCCCAAAAAGCCCAAATTATAAAACAAAGTTTTAGGGACCGGGGGGTCTGGGGGGTGTGGAGCACCCCAGGTATACTCAAACTGTGATAGATAAATTTGCAAACTTATGGTCATCAGTATTAAGCGATTAATAGTGAAAGTTTTCAGTTTATGAAATCTAAAACAGTGACCGAGAATCTGGGGATTATGAATCCTCTCTGTGATAATATCTCATCGTACTCAAGAAAATCAAAGCACTGTAATAAACCCTACTCATAATCTGTAATCATTGAATGTTTTGCCTTTTAACAGTGAGGCACTGGAGGGTGTTCCACACCCCCAGACCCCCGGTTTGTCCAGTTTATTTTTATTAGAAAGAAATGAAGATATCAGCATAGCGATCTAGAAAAATCTCGAAAAAAACTAATTAATCTTAACTTCCCAAGTCACATTCAAGTAACTAATGTCCCAAAACCCAAATTAAAACCAAAGTCTTGAGTCCGGGGTGTGAGCACCCCAGGTACACTCAAACTGTGATAGAAAAATTTTTGCAAACTTATGGTCATCAGTATTAAGCGATTAATAGTGAAAGTTTTAACAAGAAATTTAAAGCAGTGATCGAGATACTGGGGATTCCCTGAAATAATTTGTCATCGTTCTTAAGAAAACCAAAGCGCATAATAAACCCCACTCATAATCTGTAAACATTGAATGTTTTACCTTCAATTGAGGCACTGGAGGTGTTCCACACCCCAGACCCCGGTTTGTCCAGTTTATTTTTATTAAAATAAATTAAAGAAAATCTCTAGAAAAACTAATAAATCATAAGTTTAACAGGTCACTCTAAAGTAACTAATATCCCAATTAGCCCAAATTATTCACCAATGTTTTAGAAACCGGTGGGTCTGGGGGTGTGAAGCACTCCCAGATACACTCAAACTGTGATAGATAAATTTGCAAACTTATAGTCATCAGTATTAAGCGATTAATAGTGAAAGTTTTCAGTTTATGAAATCTAAAACAGTGACCGAGAATCTGGGGTCGGAGGATTATGAATCCCCTCTGTGATAATATCTCATCGTTCTCAAGAAAATCAAAGCGCTGTAATAAAAACTACTCATAATCTGTAATCATTGAATGTTTTGTCTTTCAACAGTGAGGCACTGGAGGGTGTTCCACACCCCCGGTTTGTTCAGTTTATTTTTATTAAAAACTAGCGACCCGCCCCGGCTTCGCACGGGTGCAATGCTGATACTAAATTAAATACACTACAGAAAAACTATGAACGTTGTATATAAAAACATAGCGGCCCGCTCCGACTTTGCACGGGCATCACTACATACGCGCTATTTATAGGCATGCCTCCCGCAATGCCCCGTCCGACCGGTACCGCCCGCCGCAAACGCAAATTTTAAATTTGTAATATCTCCGAAAATATTTGTTTAATTTACATGCTGTAAGGAACCATATTGATCTATATTAATTGCACACTGTATTAAAGGTACTTAATTCGATAAGGATTAATGCCGTATTGCTTAAAATAGCTTCGTAAATAAGCCATTTTTCACGTAAAAGTAAACAATAAAATGGTTAATGTGGGTTATCCTAAAAGATAAACATATACCATCGCGGACTTTTTGTAGACCTTTTATGGTGTACAATACTGTAGTACATTAATTTGATCTAACTCGTAGGGTTTAGGCAGCGTTTTTGCTAAATTGCTAAATAAGCCCAAAAAATTACGACATCACGTTAGAAACCTCTAAAATTAGCAATGTTGCCTTAGTATATGATGCATGTATTATACATATAAACCTTCCTCTTGAATCACTCTATCTATTGGAAAAAACCGCATCAAAATCCGTTGCGTAGTTTTAAAGATTTAAGCGCACATAGGGATATAGGGACAGAAAAGGCGACTTTGTTTTATACTATGTAGTGATAAATTAAAGATATCACATAGCGATCTAGAAAAATCTCGAGAAAACTAATTATTCCTAACTTTCCCAAGTCACACTCAAATAACTAATGTCCCAAAAGCCCAAATTATAAACTAAAGTTTTAGAGATCGGGGTCCGGGGTGTGAAATACCCCCAGGTACCTCATACTGTGATAGATAAATTTGCAAACTTAGATCCATTAACGCTTAAAATAAATTTTTAGACAAGAAATTGAAATCGTAAGAATCGGGGATATGGTCTTATAGACTCTTAGTTCAAGAAATTTAAATTGATAATAAATTTCATAATCTGTAAAATAATGTTTCTGTTTAAAAGGCATGAGGATCCCTAACCAACCCCCGGTTTGTCCAGTTTATTTTTATTAGAAATAAATTGATGAAAATCTCTAGAAAAACTAATTAATCCTAAGTTTAACAAGTCACTCTGAAGTAACTAATATCCCAATTAGCCCAAATTATAACAAAGTTTTAGGACTGGGGGCATAGGGGTGTGGAGCACCCCAGGTACCAGGTACATTAACTGTATAGTATTGTGCCAAATCAATATCAAGGATTAATAGTGATGGTCTAGTTAGCATCGACAGTAATATATAATAGAGTTACATAAATCTTTGGGTGTAGAGCGATTAAATGAATATACCCAAATAATATGTTCAGAAATCTAAAGATTATTCAATGTTCTTTAATTTGGATGTGAGCACTTGTAAAAAATTTCCATGTTGATTACACCTACACCTATTTATTTTCAAAATTCAAATTTTTTACTTTCAAAGAAAATTTTTTTTAACCTTTGGGCCTTTGGCTACGGGCCTAAACCTAACCTCTAATTAACTCAAAAGAGAGAAGAAAAGGGGATAAATTGCTCAAAAGCATAAAAATTATGTGGGAGGTCACTAATTAAAAAAAATGGGTACTACAACGAGCGTGAAAAAAAGGAGATCTGTTTATGGGTTCAACGCAAGATTGCCAAGACTGTGCGGCCTGAAGGCCGCACTTAGAAGTTAATTTTCAATAATTTTGAAAAATTTTAAACAAGATAATATTTATTATTTAAATACTTTAAAGGTCCATCACAGATATTTATCACTTGAAATACTTTTTCTTGACATTATTCTATTGGGCGATTTTTTAAGAAATATTTTAAATTATTACCCTAAGTGCGACCTTAGGATCTTGAAAATCTAATATAAACATATAAAAATGTTGAAACGAAGTAATATTAATTTATTATTTAAATACTTTTTGGTTATTTATTCCAGCTTATGCCATTAAATCAGTGCGCCTTCAGGCCACAACCTTGGTAATCTAGTACGAGTATAAAAATTTTAAACAAGATAATATTTATTATTTAAATACTTTAAAGGTCCATCACAGATATTTATCACTTGAAATACTTTTTCTTGACATTATTCTATTGGGCGATTTTGCTTAATTTTTTTTAAGAAATATTTTAAATTATTACCCTAAGTGCGACCTTAGGATCTTGAAAATCTAATATAAACATATAAAAATGTTGAAACGAAGTAATATTAATTTATTATTTAAATAGTTTTAAGGTTATTTATTCCGGCTTAAAATCAGTGCGGTGTTTAGGCCGCTTAATCTTACTATAGAAATTATATATATTATTACCCTCTGAAATTAGTATTAGATTAAAATGTATAAAATTGAAAGGTTAATAAACAATCAAACAAAATTATTCGTAAGCTTTCAGCAATGGTTACCGCTGTCATCAGACGTTTAATAATGATGATTAGACGTTTAATTGGGGGGGGGGGGGAGTTCGATTTTCTTATTTTTGCTTATAACGGGGGTCTATAATCATTGAAAGTTTGCTTACGTAATACTTGAACGCCCCCTATACGAAAAATATTTAAACAAGATCAAATTTGGTATTTAAATACTTTACAGCTACAGCACAGATGTTTATTAGTTAAATACTTTTTTGTGACATTTAACGAGCGATTTTTTAAAAATCTTGTTTAAGAAAAGAAAATATTGTAAATTGTTTCCATAAGTGTGGTCTCATGATAAAAAAAATACAAAAAATGTTGACGCGAAATAATATCAATTTATTATTTAAATACTTTTTGGTTATTTATGCCACCTTTAAATCAGAGCGCCTAACCAGGGGTAATCTAGTATTAATATAAAAGATGTTTAATCATGGAAGTATTTGTTATTTAAATGCTTTAAAGGTACATCACGGATCTTTATTTAAATACTTTTCGTGACATTTATTGAGCGATTTTTTTAAATCTTTTTAAGAAATGAAAATATTTTTAATTATTTCTAAAAGTGGGCCTTACGATCTTGATAATCTGCTAATATAAATAAATATACCAAAACAAAATAATATTAATTTACTATTTAAATACTTTTTGGGTATTTATTAACTTTAAATCAGTGCGCCTTCAGGCCACAACCTAACAATCTAGTATATATGATTATAAAAAAATGTTTAACAAAATATTTATTATTTAAATACTTCAAAGCTACAACATCACAGATATTTATTATTTAAATATTTTAAATCTACATCAGAAATATTTATTATTTAAATACTTATTCTAGACATTTATTGACTTTTTTTATTTTTTAAGAAATTAAAAATATTTTAAATTATTTTATTAAGTGCGACTTTGTGATGTTGATAATCTACTAAAAATATACAAAAAATATTGAAACGAAATAATATTACTTTATTATTTAAATACTTTTTCGGTGATTTATGCCAATATCACAGATATTTATTATTTAAATACTTATTCTAGGATTTATTGACTTTTTAATATATTTTTAAGAAATTAATAATATTTTATGAAGTGCGACCTTGTGATTTTGATAATTTAATAAAAATATACCAAAAATGTTGAACCGAAATAATATTAATTTATTATTTAAATACTTATTCTAGACATTTATTAGACGACTTTTTTATTTTTTTAAGAAATAATAATATTTTAAATTATTTTATTTAGTGCGACCTTGTGATTTTGATAATCTAATAAAAATATACAAAAAATTTAAACGAAATAATACTAATTTATTATTTAAATACGTTTTTGGTTATTTAATTCAGTGCGGCCTTCAGGCCGCACAACATTGGCAATCTAGTATGATTATAAAAAAAATGTTTAAGCAAGATATTTATTATTTAAATACTTCAAAGCTACATCACAGATATTTATTATTTAAATATTTTAAATCTACACCACAGATATTTATTATTTAAATACTTATTCTAGACATTTATTGACTTTTTTTATATTTTTTAAGAAATGAAAAATATTTTATTAAGTGCGACCTTGTGATTTTGATAATCTAATAAAAATATTCCAAAAATGTTGAACCGAAATAATATTAATTTATTATTTAAATACTTTTCGGTGATTTATGCCGATATCACAAATATTTATTATTTAAATACTTATTCTAGACATTTATTAGACGACTTTTTTTTATTTTTAATGAAATAAAATAATTTAAATTATTTTATTTTCATCTGAAGTTAATAATAAATTCCAGAAGACAAATATTATTCGGGAGTCCTTGATTCAACTTACATCGCGAGGGGACTGATGATGTCGAAAAAATATTTGAATAAAACAGTAAACTGCTAAGCCTCAGTAAACTGGTTAGAGCGGGTATTTCGTGTTGTACTAAGAGGTCAGTCGGCATGTCGACCGCCCTAGTAATTCATAATTATTTAAATAACTTAAAATATTTAAATACTTCGCGCGAACATTTAAATAATTTCATAATATGTGTTTGTCCGTAAGGCATAGGGTGATTGCTAGGTATAATATTATTGAGCGTTATTGTCAACGTTGTGCGGCCGGAGGCCGCACTTTGTAGAATAAATTTGTAAAAATTGTAAACTCGAAATTATTTTCCCAAGTTTTCTTGGGAACTCCGGTGGGTATTCTGACCCGGGGCGTTACTCGAAGGAATTTCGCTACGCAACTTGCTGGGAGCACCCACATCTTTAAAACGGGAAAGTCAATGCGCGATTTTAAGGAAAAAGGAAAGCGGCATTAGAATATCGGTAATTCAATCATGCGCGTCGTCGAGTTAGCGTGCTTTTGCAACATTTGTTGCTCGGAGGAATTTCGTTTATCCATTCATGCGCGTCGTTAGTTCGATTTACCAGCTTTCGAATCTCGATCGAGCAAAATTTTTTCAGCACATTGTGCCTGCGGGGGTTGTGCAGCGTTTATAGAATTAGCAATAAATGACTTTTAAGAAGGCGTATTATGCGAAAATATTTATTACTTCTATAAATGTGGAAGAATTTGTGAGTGTCCCTCGTAAGTGTGTAACAAAAAGGACTTTTGTACACTTGCAGATTTTTTCGTGCTAGGAAATAAAATGTCATAAATCTAAGTGGACGCAATCAGAAACAGGAAATGTACGATGAAAGGGTAAACCACAGCAGTCGTGGAAGATAAACGGACGTATTGTCTTGTGGGAAATCTGTTCGTTCGGTGTTCCAGAAAACCATCATTCAAACTAACGCTACGTTTTCAGCACTCTTTTGTTTTTACGCAACTATTGGTGTACTTATTACAATAAAATTTTCGTTCGTTTTCAAGTTTTCGACTTAGGTCGACAATCGACTAACCCCCCGGGATGCTAAAATGGGCACGGAAGTCATTTAACTGTTCCCAAATCGAATCCACTTTTAAAAAAATGAGCGTATCGATTTGTTTCGGAATCGTGTAATCGATCCCGCCGGAATGATAAAAAATACCGTTTCTGGTTCGAGAAACAACGGGGAGAAGTTTTGTCCCGTGTATAAAGCATAATAAAATAAATACGACATTCGTCTTCTTTATTTGACAGGGGACATCATTCAGACGACGGAGGCTGGAAAGAGATTTGCAAGCTGCTAGTATGGGCCATTTTAAAAATTGAGTCTTTTATAACCCGATTCTTAAGGGAAGCTCGAGGAAAGGATCCCTGAATGTCTTCTTATTTTAAAAGAATAGCTTTTATAGTTTATAGGGGCTGTCTGCTGGAATTTCCACAAAGAAAACGAAACACCCAAGGCGCAAAGCACTAAAAATTATCTGACGGTATATTCGCAGTAACCGAATTTATTAAAAAAAAAGAAAGAAAGAAAATAAAAAATATACACACAGAAACGAAATTTATGATTTATTGTCGGTGTCCCAGTAACAAAACCGTTCTTACAATCAACGTAATTTTCTTTAAATTACTTTCGCGCGTTTTTTTAAATTAGGTTTTCTGGTACATTTTTTGCAGAATTACCATAATCTTTTTTGTGGTTGGGAAATCACAATCAGATGCAACTTTTGCAATTTGTAATCGTCAGTGTAACAAATGGCGCCATTATGCACCATTAAGCATTCTGTAAGAAAAAATAGCAACAGCTAACAAATTGCTTTAATGGGGTGAGGAGGTCTTAAGAAAGCATTTGATGCTATCGAAATGTGGGAAGAGTCCGATAAATAATGAAAATTCCTCGTGTATTTATCTCCGTAATCTACCTTTCCACCTGTAATCATTTGTCCCGTGTCAACGTCGATGTCTCATAACTTCCGCAAAGAAATCGACTTCAACGCAAAGGAGAATGGATATTCTTTCGTTTTCGACCAGTTTCTATCTCTCATATCCGTGTAGGTCGCCTTCAATTTAAATTTTAAAAATCACCCGCGCGCTCTCTCTTTCTTCCCACCAACACTTTTTCCATTCGTTTTATAGGTGCCCACAGTAAAAATAACCAATCAATAGAAAAAATTAGGGGAATCCCGAATTAAGGGGAATTAAGTAAAATTTCTTTTTTCGCATGTAATATCAAAACGATTAATTTTATCGAAAAATTACAAGACATCTTTTTTGAAGATAACAAAATTATCTTAAAATTCGATTCTTTTGTTTTTTTTGTACAATAAACAATTACCGACTTATGATTTTTTAGTGTTTACGTTTTTCACCCCGATGTAAAAGTCAAGTTTCAACTCGCGATTTCTCAAAAGAAATGGTTCTATAAAAAATATTAAATACAAAGTTAAAAGGCATTTTAATTCCCTGTAACGTGATGTTTTATTTTACTCTCTAGGAGAAAAATTGACCAAGTTATGGCTTTTTTTAGGTAAAAAAGTGTGTTTTTATTGAAATCAAAATTGTTCGCTTGGGGTTTTGTCAATTTAACTGCCAGCCCTTTGGCATTACAATTGCAACATATGCACAAATTTTGGGTTTCATAATTTGTTAATCAGACCAATCCGACTAATATTAGTATAACCACAGTACTAATAGTACTGGGATAGGATGGAACTAGGTTGATGATATAGATAACTTGATTGAAGAAGTATAAGGGGGGGGGGGGGTACTCTCGTAGTTTTCAACCATTCTTCGGTTATTAGGACCACATTTTCTTTATTTCAACCCGATTTTCCATGGATTTACCTCCATAGCCAGATAGTATATTTAATTTTTTTACACACCCCCCCTCTCGAATTGTCTATTATTTATTGATTTTATCGCAACACTGACTGAAATGTCACCCTAGCAATGCCGATATGCTGAAAACTTCATTTCGGCTCTAAAAAAATAAACTCTAAACCGGGGAGTCGGGGAGGGGGGGTATTGAATATCTTCCAGTACACGAGTCTCGGGTGACCGAACGATCCGGCATTGATTTCGCGCTTTACTTCAACTATTTTTATCAAAATCTCCCGCAACGAGAGACTATAACGAAATGAAATTTTAACCGGTGATTCTGCTACGAATTCTAAGGTGAACGCCGCTATTCCCAGCTCACAATGTTTTCCAAAACGATTTTATTAATAATTCCATAAACTTCTTTGCAAAATTTAAATTACTCTTATAACATGCGATGTCGTCAAATAAGTTAATACTTTGTAAAACACAAAGTTTGCATTCCTACTAAGAATAAAGTGAACGCCGCTATTAGCAACGCTCCAAGACATTCTCTTCGCGATGTCTACAAACATCAAAATTAAAATTCTGGAACTATCAATTTTTTCTGGATAACTTAAAATTATTAGCTGTCATTCGAGTGCCACTGTATTCACTCACTAGGAAGGCATGGCGGCCGGTAGGCCGCCTGAATTGCTAGTATATTATTCACCTGTGAAATTAATATTTTTGTACATCAAATTTTAAAAATTATCAAATGTAAAGCTTATAACTAGAGATCGGATTTACATGCAGTAACGGCTTCCCGAAGTCAGGAGTTTGGAGTTTCCGAGAACAAGTTCTTCTTATTTTTTTTAAATTGATTGAAAAAAGACTGCTCTCAAGAACTCCAAACCTCTGGCTTCAGGTCTATTACCGCATATCAATCCACTTTCTTCTTATAACAACCCTACAGCGTTAAAACGCTAAAAAGTGTGAATTGTTAATATAAATTCCAATGACAGCAATAACCATTACTGAAAGTTTATAATTAGAGAGCGGATTTTTATGTAATAACGGGCCTCCCGAAGTCGAGAGTTTGGAGTTCCCGAGACCGGGATTTTCTTGATTTTTTTTTTATTTCAATTAATTTTTAATTGTCGTTACTTTATGGTTTATTAATATTGAAATGAAGTTGTCTGGCGCTTAAGTGCGTCAGTAAAAAAGCCGAGCGCCCTGGTTTGAATCTGGGCGGAACGAGAATTTTATTCTGACCGTCTTCCTTTGGTAGAAAATGGCAAACCACCGCGGTGTAGTGCTAAAAGAATCATATGGAATCACGATTTCTCAGTCATGAAAATGCGACTTTCAGGAACTCCAAACCTCTGGCTTCTGATCTGTTAACGCATATAAATCCGTACTCTCTTTTTAGAACAATTCCATAGCGTTAAGAAGCTGAAAAATTAGAAACATTAATAAAAATCTGATGATAGCAATAACCACTACGGAAAGTTTATAACTAGAGAGCGGATTTATATGCAGTAACAGGTCTCCTGAAGTCAGGAGTTTGGAGTTCCTGAGAACAGGTTTTGCCGATTTTTTTAAATTTCAGTTGTTGTTACTTGATGATTTATTGATATTATAATATCAATTACAAATTGATTGAAAAACCTGCTCGCAGGAACTCCAAACCTCTGGCTTCTGGTCTGTTAACGCATATAAGTCCGCTCTCTTCTTATAACAACCTTCCAGCGTTAGAAGCCTACAAAAATGAGAAATGTTAATAAAACATCTGATGACAGCAATGCTGAAAGCTTATACTTAATTAGAGAGCGGATTTATGTGCCGGTAACGGTCCCCTTTCAGTCAGGAGTTTGGAGTTGCTGACAACAGGTTTTCTCGAATTTTTTAAAATTTCAATTCTTTTTAATTGATGTTACTTTATAATTTATTAATTTTGAAATATAAATTACAAATTGATTAAAAAAAAGCTAATCTCAGGAACTCCAAACCTCTGACTTCACGTGTTTCGCAGCATATAAATCCGCATTCTTTATAAAAACTCTACAGCGTTAAAATGCTAAAAAGTTAATAAAAATTTTAAAAAAACTCTGATGAGCAAAAACCATTGCTGAACGCTTTTAACTAGAAAGCAGATTTACATGCGGTAACAGACCTCCCGAAATCAGGAGTTTGGAGTTTCCGAGAACAGGTTCTTTACGACTTTTTTTAATTTCGTTAATTTTTAATTGATGTTACTTTATAATTTATTAATTTTGAAATAAAAATTACAAATTGATTGAAAAAAACTAATCTCAGGAACTCCAAACCTCTGACTTCACGTGTGTTACAGCATATAAATCCGCTCTCTTCTTATAACAACCCTACAGCGTTAAAAGGTTAAAAAATTAGAAATGTTAATAAAAATCTGATGACAGTAATAACCATTGCTGAAAGCTTTTAACTAGAAAGCAGATTTACATGCGGTAACAGACCTCCCGAAATCAGGAGTTTGGAGTTCCCGAGAAAAGGTTTTTCTCGATTTTTAAGTTTCAATTAATTTTTAATTGATGTTACTTTATAATTTATTAATTTTGAAATATAAATTACAAATTGATTGAAAAAAAGCTAATCTCAGGAACTCCAAACCTCTGACTTCACGTGTGTTAGCGCATATAAATCCGCTCTCTTATATTAACCCTACAGAGTAAAAAGGTTAAAAAAAATTAGAAACGTTAATAAAAATCTGATGACAGTAATAACTATTGTTGAAAGCTTACATTTAGAGAGCGGGTTTATATGTAGTAACAGACCTCCTGAAGTCAGGAGTTTGGAGTTCCTTAGAACAAGTTTTTGTCGATTTTTTAAAATTTCATTTAATTTTTAATTGATGTTACTTTATAATTTGTTATTATTGAAATGTAAGAATATTACAAATTGATTGGAAAAAACTACTATCAGGAACTCCAAACCTCTGACTTCAGGTCTGTCAAACCTCTCTTCTTATAATTAACCCTACAGAGTAAAAAGAAAAAAAATTAGAAATGTTAATAAAAATCTGATGACAGTAATAACTATTGTTGAAAGCTTACATTTAGAGAGCGGGTTTATTTGTAGTAACAGACCTCCTGAAGTCAGGAGTTTGGAGTTCCTTAGAACAAGTTTTTGTCGATTTTTTAAAATTTTATTTAATTTTTAATTGATGTTACTTTATAATTTGTTATTATTGAAATGTAAGAATATTACAAAGTGATTGGAAAAAAACTACTATCAGGAACTCCAAACCTCTGACTTCAGATCTGTCAAACCTCTCTTCTTATAATTAACCCTACAGAGTAAAAAGTTTTAAAAAAATTAGAAATGTTAATAAAATCTGATGACAGTAGTAACTATTGTTGAAAGTTTACATTTAGAGAGCGGGTTTATATTAGTAATAACAGACCTCCCGAAGTCAGGAGTTTGGAGTTCCTTAGAACAAGTTTTTGTCGATTTTTTATTATTTAATTGGTGTTACTTTATAATTTGTGAATATTGAAATGTAGATTACAAATTGATTGAAAAAAATCTGCTCTCGGGAACTCCAAACCTCTGACTTCAGATCTGTTAATCAGCTCTCGTTATATTAACCCTACAGAGTAAAAAGGTGAATTAGGAGTTTGGAGTTCCCGAGAACAGGTTTTTTTCGATTTTTTAAAAATTTTAATTAATTTTTGATTGTTGTGTTTTATACATAATTTACTAATATGGAAATATTAAGTATAAATTGATTGAAAAAAGCTTGTTCTCGGGAACTCCAAACCTCTGACGTCAGATCTGTTAATCTGCTCTCTTGTTATATTAACCCTACAGGGAAAAGGTGAAAAAATTAGAAATGTGAATAAAAATCTGCTGACAGCAATAACCATCGCTGAAAGCTTATAACTAGAGAGCGGATTTATATGCAGTAACGGCCTCCCAAATTAGGAGTTTGGAGTTCCCGAGAACAGGTTTTTCTCGATTTTTTAAATTTTAATTAATTTTTGATTGTTGTGTTTTATACGTAATTTACTGATATGGAAATATTAACTATAAATTGATTGAAAAAAACTTGTTCTCGGGAACTCCAAACCTCTGGCTTCAGGTCTGTTAGCGCCTATAAATCCGCTCTCTTCTTATAACAACCCTACAACGTTAAAAGGCGAAAAAAATAGGTAGTTTATCTTTTTATGAGTAGTTTTTTTACCTCAGGTAATTTTTCCATTAGTAGCGCCGCAGGCGATTTTTGTAAAATCCCAAATGTAAGTTTTATTATGATTATATTTTTTTAAATTTTAAGAACTAAATACAATATTAAGGGCTGTAATATCTATAAGCTGGAAGATTTCATTATACCTCCAAGTGCCCTTTCGATAGCGCGAAAAATAGTATATACACCGTAGGGCAAAAATAACTTTTTATTCTTTTTTTTTGCCGGAAGGATAAAAACTAGTACCAAGTAAGTTTTATTGTAAAATCTATATTTTCTGCGTTAAATTTTTTTGGCACTAAAATAGCTGGAAGGCAAGGAGTTCACCCCTAGCTTGAACTTTGTAAAAGTTCAGAATTTATTCTGAAAGAATAATATGTAAGTTAATAACCGAATGTTCAAATTTCTCAAGTAGGGTCGGCCGGTGATATTTTACATTCCAATTGTATCATCGATAAGGGGGGGGGGGGGAGTGAAACTGCTAGTGTCAATTGCTAAACTTCATGTTTAAACATTGAAAACAACTAATAATCTGGATTGGATAAGAATAAAAATTAAAGGGCGACCGTAGGAGTAAACTTATGAAAGATAATTGTATTCTGTCATGGACTTTTTTGTAACAAATTTAATTTCTTTCAAAATGGGAGCGCGGGGGGGTGCATAACCTTCAGAGGATGTTACTCATAGCTGTTAATTTTAATTGGTGATAAGAAGGCCCTGCTAAAAGTAGCGAAAGTCTTGGGAGGGGGGGGGAGCTCATTAGCCTTTGTTTTGAAAATGTATTCGAATTAAATTGAACCTAGGTGTATTTTGGCATGCAAATGAATCGGCGTGATTTTAGTATTCCTTCCATGTCGGCAATGCAGAAAGCATTTTCCAATACGATTAATGTTAAGGTAGGAACGGCGGAAGGCTGAGTTCGGCGAGCATTACGTAAATTTTTTTATTTCAATAAAATTTATGACATTAAAATGTCGTAGTAGCAAAGAAAAAATCTGCAAGAGGTTTTTGTGCATTTACGAGGAGCAATCTAAAAATCTTGAACTTTTATCACGATGAAACTAAAGTTGACCTCTTCGGTTGCGGTAAATCAAGCCCCAAATGACGACTTCTGAGACAAAAGAAAGAAAAATAAACGAGATAAAAAGCTCGAGATGGAGAAACTACTTCAACATTTACATGACTTCTTTATATTTCACGAATGTCACAGTTTGAATTATTTTAACTTTTATCTCTTGCAAAACCTCACTGACAGCGGTACTAAAGTTGTTGTTAGGTGACATTTTATTTTCGTTCAAAAGATTATTTGTTTTTGCGGTAATGAATGCTAAAATTACGTAATTTACTTAATTAGCACTAAAAGTTACGAGTTCCAATTATAAAAGTGCATTAAAATGCAAGCAAATGTTGGATAATAAATGGAAAAACGCCAGGCAAAATTATTAAAAAAATTTCTAAAAAAAAACTTATAAATCTTAACGACCGTATAACAACTAAGAGTGGAGATTACAGGAAAAAGGAAAGAAGGAAAAATGTAATAGGAATTCATTCTAGTGTTTTCCTTCCCGTCGACGTCAATCTTTGTTAATCCAGCGTCGACAACTTAAATTTACTTTAAATAATAAAATACGCAAGCAGAAACTTTAGTTTTTTCCTTCATTTCAAGCCCCAAGTCGTAGGGCGTGGGTCCGTACGCGCTCAAGCTTGACTGCGCGAAAGCGCGCTGGTGCAGTTTTTCCGAAATAACTCCAAAACGATAAACGATATCCAAAATGTTCAAGGGATCGAAAATGTTCGGCGTGAAAGGGCGCACGTTTTACACCATTAATATTGCCGATACCTAGCACCTATTTTGAGTTATTGGAGAAAAGTGAGCGCACGAAAACAGGACCACTTACATTATATTTTTGTGACATTAAGGTAATCAATCAGGTTGTCAGGGAATGGCAAAGTTGAACAAATTAGCAATTCCATTTTCAACTTTTCTAAAAGGAAGCGAGTCCTTGGAGACTAATTTGTTATTTTATTTGTGATTGCGACATTCTTTTTGTTTTCCTGCACATTATTTTGTTATTACGAATCGGACTTGAGTTCCAAGATTTGTGTACAATTTCAATAATAAAAGTAGCTTGTTGCATAGTTGCAACACCTTGTGTTGCACATTTTTCAAGCAGGTCGAAGTCGAAATGTGACGTTAAATTTAGAATTTGCCAAGTTGGCGTTGCTATTGTTATGATGAGATAACTTTTACAAGAGTTTCCTCTTTCTGAGAACTGTGCTTTATTTAATACTCGCGATTATTAAATAAGCATATCGGTAATGCTGAGTCTAACATTTAAATAGCGCGCGGGTTAATGTAACGACCCCGCGAACTACTACGCGCAGATAGCGAGGAATCGAATTTTTCGACTTTGGAGAAGCGGAAATTTGACACAAAACTGATCGTTCAAGTTAAACAAACGCCAAGAGCAGTGCAAATACACAGTCCAAACATTTCTTTGAGTGTGTCGAACGCAAACATAATAATGAAGATCTTTAGATAAACTTGGGTCGTTCTTTTAAGGATGTGTGACCGTGTCATTAAATCCTTTCAATAGTCGGCACTCGTTTGAAGATTTTTTTACGTTTTGTTACTTCGAAAGCGATTTCCATTTTGTAAACCCGTAATTTTGCAAAATTAAAGTGACGAATCGTTTTGAAATTGCCGACGACGCGCAATTAAAAATTAAGCGAAGATGACAACCGCAATGATTAATATCAATAACGGTGGATTTAATTACCAATGCTTCACTTATTTCTGGTTATTACATAACAAATTATTATTTGTTTACTAGAAATTCTCATTGATAAAATCGGTACAAGAATTCTACACAGCTTATTGATTTGACCTTTTTTTTCGCCAGATCGAACGAAAACAATCTGGGATATTCAAATTAAATATTATCGTTGCGTTCGATGAACCGCATTTTTTAAATTGATAAGTAAATATTTTGTTTATTCCAGACTCGAGTTAAAGATAACCGAAAAAATTATTTGATAACCAAAAATTTTGCGATCCAAGTGCTCCAAATAAATATTATATTATGCACTCGGACGCTTTCAGATAAATTTTATACGAGGTTTATTCGGATCAAAAAGCATTCATTGCTCGGGAAGCCTCAGCTCTCGCCACCGCCATCTCTGAACTTATTATTATAACCTTATTAGCAGTGGCGTAACAACGGTTTTCGAGAAAACCGCTCTCTAAAGTCATTTTTATTATTACAAAACGTTATTTTAAAGGTGACCGTTATGAAATAACATAAAGGTTTACGTCAAACCGGTGACACTTTAAAGGTTAAGAAAATCTTTATTATAATCGTCAAAATCATAAAGGTTTTCTTAACTTTTAAAGTGTCGTAAACCTTTATGTTATTTCATAACGGTCACCTTTAAAATAACGTTTTGTGATACATAATAAACCTAAATGCGTAGATTGAGAATTTATCTCAACTAATAATAATATTATGAAGAAACCAAGTTTGTACTATTGTTCGGGTTAATGTCAAAAACAATTTGCCCTACTTTTTAAGGGAATTTCATCGATTAACTCTTAAAATGTCAGGTAGAGCACAGTGTAATTATAAAATAAATTGTTTAAGATGTTTTCGTCACCGCCAATCTCCGAGCAATTACACACATATTTTAACAAATAATTTATTGTACGACTACAATATGAATAGATTGCCAAGGTTGTGCGGCCTAAAGGCCGCACTGCCGCGACACTCTCAATCACAAATTTAATAATCATAATTTTATAATCTACATTTCTCTATAATTGATCTAATTTAAATACGTTCGACCAGGTTGTGCGGCCTACGGCCGCATTCTCTCACTCATGAAGCAGATAATGGCAATAGTCCATCTTCTCGTATACTTAATAAATAATATTGTGTAGTAATCAATTGATCTAATACCCGAGTTTGTGGCCTCATTGGCCCACCAAAATATTGCATCTTAAAGGCGAGCCATCTGCGGTCAAATCATTAGGCATCGAACAAATTATTTGTCGAATATGAATACATTTAATTAATGTAAACGCAATAGTCTGCCAAGGTTGTGCGGCCTTGCCGCACTGTCCCACTGCCGCGCCATTCCCAAGCACACATTTAATAATCATAATTTGAACTACTTTTTTCTATAATTGATCTAATTTAAATACGTTTGTTCAGGTTGTGCGGCCTGCGGCCGCACTCTCTTACTCATGAAGCAGATAATAGCAATAGGCCATCTTCTCGCATAATAAATAAATAATATTGTGTAGTAATCAAATTTATCTAATATAGAATACAATAACGCCAGATACCCGAGTTTGTGCAGCCTTAAGGCCGCCTTGGTCCACCAAAATATTAAATATTAGAGATGAGCAATCTACGAACAAATCATTAGGTACCAGCATATTTGAACAAATTATTTATTGAATATAAGTACGTTTATTTAATATAACAGCAACAGTTTGCAAAGGTTGTGCGGCCTGGGAGCCGCACTGTCCCATCGGGATACCAAATAATTGCGATAACCCATCTCGTTACCGTCATCATTACAAATTTAATACATTTTGTTGAGTAACAATTAAATTAGGGACGTTCATTAATTACGTGAGCTAAAAATGAGGGGGCGGAAAAATCTCATCAAATCTTATTTTAAGGGGGGGTTAATGAAAATCTCACGTCAACTTTGTAATTCAAAGAATTACATTATTAGAACACATTCACTGTAGGTGTGGTAAAAATTGCAGGGTAAATCTCACGTGAGGAGGAGGGGGATCCCACCAAATTTTACCGAATCTCACCGGGGGGGGGGATTACAATTTAAACAAAACACCTCGCGTAGTTAACGGATGTCCCCTTATCTAATATAAAATGTAATAATTGTGATTACCAAAGTTGTGCGCAGGCCGCATAGTCCCACTACTATGTCAAATGCTAGAGATGGACCATCTCACCACCGCTATCTCCGAACAAATATTTACAAACATATTATAATAAATTTTATATTGTACACTAAAAAGAGTACATCATATTAATGAACACTGTTCATCGTAATGATGAACAAATCATCAATATTATGTTTGATGAATAATGAATGGTTCATCGATATAAAGAATTTGGTTTCATGAATATCTTTTCATCGTGGTGATTAAGCAATCATCAATATGACGTACAAAAACATCAATCAAGTTTGATCAAGTTAATATAAATAATGCTGCTCACTATATTTATGAACACGTTCATCATAATTATGAATGCAATCATCAATACCATGAACAAGTACGTCAAATCAATGATTTAGTTCATCATATTTATAAACACTGTCATCATAATAATTAATAGAACCATCAATATGATGAATAAGTACGTTACATCAATGATTTTGTTTATCATATTTATGTACGTGTTCATCGGCGCAAAAATCACGTTTTTTCAGTGTAATGATATAATATTGTCAAGATTATGCGGCCTGAAGGCCGCACTTGCGCATGATTGTACTAATGGGTACACAAAATATCGTACATATGTAATGTACAGCAGCCTAATTATTAAAAGTAAAAAAACAAGATTGCCTAGGTTGTGCGGCCTGAAGGCCGCACTGCATCGTTACTGAACCGGATCGGATCATCTCTTCCCGCTGTCGTATTCTAACAAATAATTACAAACTTAAAAAATTATTATCCTAAGACAATTAATTTATATAACATAAAATTGAAGATTGCCGATACTGTGCGGCCTGAAGGCCGCTCTTGATCACCACTGTACCGATTAGTGAAAATCGGCCATTTCACGATCGCCATTAATATAATTAGTTATGTATTGAACATCATTATTATTTAATAATATAACATTAGATTGCCAAGGTTGTGCGGCCTAAAGGCCGCACTGCGTCACCACTAAATCAAATATGTAATAATAATAGGTCATCACATCATTTCCGGCTCTCCAAGCAAATTATTACAAACTTAATAAATTGTTATTTTACAACAATTAATATTATATTTATACTATAATATAAAATTATTGATTGCCAATAGTGTGCGGCCTGAAGGCCGCTATTGCTTACCACTGCCTTGCCTTTAATATGCATATGCCTTTAACATAATAAATTGTAATAACATACAAAATAAATTATGTATTGAAAAACAATCTAATTATTCCAGATAATAGTAGTAAATCGTCAGGGTTGTGCGGCCTTTAGGCCGCACAGTTTCGCCCCGGGACCGTGCATGTAATATTTACAAGCTATTTTGTCACCGCTGTCGTTTCCAAGGAAATTACTATAAACTCAATAAATTATTATTGTATAGCAATTAATTTATATAAGATAAAATTATAGATTGCCAATTATGTGCGGCCTGAAGGCCGCTGTTGCTCAGCACTGCACCATGGTGGAAATAGGCCATTTTAAGATTGTCATCAAAATAATAAATTATGTATTGAATAAAAATCTAATTATTAAAATATAATATCAGTGGTTTGCCTAGGTTGTGCGGCCTAAAGGCCGCACTGCCTTAACACTGAAGCGGATATTATAATATTGATAGATCATCTTGCCACCGCTGCCTACCGTCTCCAAGTAAATTAATTATTACAAATTTTATAAATTATTATTGCATGACAATTAATTTATTTATAATATAGAATTATAGATCGTGAATATATTGCGGTCTTAAGGACGCACTTACTCACCACTATGCTAAATGGAAAAAATGGGTTATCTCTTGATCGCCATAAACGTAATTAATTAAGTATTTTAATCATTTAATCTAATCATGAAAAATTGCTTATATTTTCGTGCGGCCTAAAGGCCGCACTGCCTTTCCACCAGACTGAATATATAATATTATTAGGCCATGTCGCCACCACTGCCGTCTCGAAGCAAATTATTATAAACTTGATAAATTATTATTTTAGATTAATTAATTTATATCATACTAGCAGCTCAGGCGGCCTATCGGCCGCCATGTCCTTCAAGTCATTTAACACAGTGGCACTCTATTGATGTCCAACTCAATTGCTGAGGAACTCGATTAACTGTTCATAAGAGAATAGTTCCAGAATTCCAATTTTGATGTTATGGTTGTAGACATTGCGAAAAAATCGTCTTGAAGCGCTGTAAATAGTGGCGTTCGTTGTAATATATTTGAAAACTTCGTGCAAATTTCATAATTTTAAGTAAAAAAATTTGCGATAAAATTTATAGATGTATTATCAATAAATTTTTTTTTAAAAGTTGTGTAGAGTTCGGAATAGCGGCGTTCGCAGTGGCCATCGTAGCAGAATCACCAGTTAAAATTTTACTTTGTTAAAGCTGTTCGTACGGGTGATTTTTATGGGACGGACATATAAACTTTCTGTTTAAATATTAAGATCAAATCATAGTTCGCCAAGAGTGTGCGGCCGCAGGCCGCTCTTGCTCGCCACTGTAACAAATTGTAGAAATCGGTCATTTCCCAATCGTCAGAAACATAATAAATTATGTATTGAACAACAATTTAATATAAGAGCACTAAATTACCATGGTTGTGCGGCCTGACGGCCGCACTGCGCCACTACTAGACCATTTCGGCACTACTACCATCGAAGCAAATTATTATAAGCTTAAATTTTATCATTTTTCACATTAAATAATTGAAATTATAGATTGCCAAAAATTTGCGGTTTTCAGGCCGCACTTGCGCACCACTATGTCAAATAGAGGAAATAGGCTGTCTCTCAATCCCCATATATGTATTGTACAAGAATTTAATTATTTAAAAAATCATACTAGAAATCCGTAGGATGTGCGGCCTAAAGGCCGCACTGCCGCGCTACCGAACCGAATTTGTAATATTAGTAGAGCATCTCGCCCCCCTCCCGCTCCATTTCCAAGCAAATTATTCTAATTTTACATTATTATTATTATGTAACAATTAATTAATTTATGTAATATAAAAATATAGGTTTTGGGAATAGTTTGCGGTGTGAAGGCCGCTCGTGCTCACCAGTGTACCAAATAGTAGAAGTGGGCCATTTCCCGATTAACTTACACGTAATTTATTATGTATTGTGCTACATACATGCAATTTTGCTAATACGAGATAACCTAACACTTATGCCCGATTTCTTCACCTAGAGATATCTCTTAGATAAATTAACGAATTAACCAATCAGACAGCAGCAAAATAAAACAATCAGAAATATGATTGGCTACCTCGTTAATTTATCTTATAGATAGATTATCTAAGAGATATCTCTAGGTGAAGAAATCGGACATAAGTTGTGAAAGTTGTGCGGCATAAAGGCCGCACCGATGTACTAAATACCGAAGAGGGGCCATCTCGCCATCACCAGTTACGAACTTACATTAAATTATTATTATAAAACAATTAATGTGTGTAATATTAAATATAATAATCCTAGTTTGCCTATACTGTGCGGCCTAAAAGCCGAAGTGTTTCGCTATTGTGCCAAATGCTGGCGCCACCGTCATTTCCGAACAAATTAGTATGAACATAATATAGAAATTAATATTACACAGCAATTAATTTATCTAGATTTCCAAGGTTGTGCGGCCTGAAGGCCGCACTGTTCCACCAATATACCAAATGCCGCAGTTGGGTTGTCCGCCACTGCCATCTCCAAGCATTTGATTACAAATACATTTCAACAAACTGTATTTTATATTTTTATTTTTGAGTATCATGCCGAGTCCTCTGTCGTCGACGACCTTCTCTCCTATGCGAAGTAACCCCATACCTAACATACTGATTAACGTGAGCTAATTCACTTTCGAGGTTAACTAATAGGCAGATTACATCTCGGTGGTTTGCCATAATTAATACTTTGCTTTGTGGAACAGTGCGGCCTTTAGGCCGCACAACCTTGTCAATCGAGTATTATTACATTAAATATATTAATAATAATCTTCTATTATTTGTCATCTAACGACTTTTTCATTGTAGTTTTATTGCAGACGTAGGGGTCCTACTGTTTAACGTGAGAACCACGGGAACGAACCGTACACTTTATTTTGAGAAATCTTAACTGCTAGTTTTCGATCGAGGAGCCTAAGAGAAGACTATGGCTGATAGTTTTCTGATGGTGCATGGCACACAAATAAGAAAAAAATTATTGTATAACAAATAATTTATATGAAATAACGTAAGGTTGTGCGGCCTGAAGGCCGCAATGTACCACCAATGTATCAAATACCGGAGATGGGTTGTCCGCCACTGCCTTCTCCAAGCATTTGATTACAAATACATTTTAACAAACTATTTTTTATGTTATCTTTTGAGTACCATGCCGATTCTCCCTGTCGTCAGCGACCTTCTTTCCTATGCGAAGTACCCCCATACCTAACATACTGATTAACGTGAGCTACTTCACTTTCGAGGTTAACTAATGGGCAGAATACTCTTCGGGGGTTTGCCATAATTAATACTTCGCGTTGTTGGGCAGTGCGGCCTTCAGGCCGCACAACCTTGGCAAGCTAATTTTATTATATTGCATAATTTAATAGATAGGTAATACATAATAATTTGCTTGGAAGTGGCTTGGTGAGATGGTTATTAGTTGAACGATGGGACAGTGCGGCCTTCAGGCCGCACAACCTTGCAATCGAGTATTATTATATCAAATAAATGTACAATAATCTTGTATTATTTTCTCTTCGCGACTTTCTCTCTTAAGTTTTATTGCAGACACAGGGGCCCTACTGTTTAACGTGAGAACGGAATCACGGGAACGAAACGTACACTTTATTTTGAGAAAGCTTAACTGACAGTTTTTTCGGCCGAGGAGCCTAAGATAAAGCTATGGCGGATAGTTTTTGATGGTGCATGGCACTCAAATACGAAAAAATGATTGTATAACAAATAATTTATATGAAATAACGTAAGGTTGTGCGGCCTGAAGGCCGCAATGTACCACCAATGTATCAAATGCCGGAGATGGGTTATCCGCCACTGCCATCTCCATGCAAATTATTACAAATATATTTTAACAAACTGTATTTTATTTTTTCTTTTGAGTATCATGCCGAATCCCCTGTCGTCGGCAACCTTCTCTCCTATTCGAAGTACCCCCATACCTAACATACTGATTAACGTGAACTACTTCACTTTCGCGGTTAACTAATAGGCAGATTGCTTCTCGGTGGTTTGCCATAATTAATACTTTGCTTTCTGGAACAGTGCGGCCTTCAGGCCACAAAACCTTTAACAAGCTAATCTTATTGTATTACATAAATGAATTGATACACGATTATTTGTTTGGAAGTGGCTTGCTGAGATGGTCTATTGGTGTTATTATTAGTTGAACGATGGAACAGTGCGGCCTTCAGGCCGCACAACCTTGGCAATCGAGTATTTATTACATTAAATATATTAATAATCTTTTATTATTTCTCATCTAACGACTTTTTCTCGGTAAGTTTCATTGCATACGCACGGGGCCCTACTGTTTAACGTGAGAACGGAACCATGGGTAGTATACATACACTTTATTTCGAGAAAGTTTAACTGTTAGTTCGACCGAGGAGCCTAAGAGAAGGTTATAGTATGACGGATAGTTTTCTGATGGTGCATGGCACTCCAATAAAAAAGATTATTGTAAACGTAATAAAGTAGGTTGTGCGGCCTCAAGGCCACTGTCCTACCTGAGGCCGCTGGGTCAAAAAGTAAATAAATAGTAAGAGAAATCATTGTTTTTGAAAATGCTATGATGAGGTTCTACAGAGTTCTACAAAATAAATGGAAATTAGAGATCCGATGCTTTTCCAAGGTCGACTGTAAGGTTGGTCCCAGATAGCGCGTAAGGTTTTAACAAGATTATTACAATATTGTCACATGCTTGACAACCTTGTTACAAGCTTGTGACAACCTAGGTTACATCTGCTAGTAGGTTAGGTTAGGTCGTGCACGTGCACGTATAAAGCGAGAAGCCAAGCGCCTTTGTATTTAGCTCGGCCTGCGGCCTCGCTTAGTTCTGAATAAGAATTGATATCATTTTTAATTAAAAAAGTAGGACTAAAACGTGAAATACCGAAAACAGTATATACAGGGTGTTTACCGTACTTAAATCGTATTCCTTGAAATTTTCTATCCTGATTGATTTTCTAATTTTTTACAAAAGATACAGCGTTTGCAAGAACAATGATAATTAAATTACATTATTAAGTTACGTGAGAGTAGAAGGGCTATGCCAATTCTGAAATCAAAGGTAGCGGTCCCGCACGACTTAATTCTTACATTTTGACGATAAATCATACAAGAACTCGGATTAATATGCAAAATACAAAAGTTGCACTACGTCGACTTTAATTTTGAGCGATTTTCTTCGCAGCTTAATAAAATTTCTGAATAATTCTTGCATTTCTTGCTTCGTTAACCAGTGGTAACAAACGAACCTTGTAAAACTAATTACAGCGATTGTATTATACCACGTTTGATGCACTAAATTAATTTCGTTGTGGAAAAAGGAAAAAACGTAAGTCGCAAAAACTTTTCTTCCAGCGCGTTTTCCATAATTGCACAATTGAACGAGAATTATGATCGGTTCCGGTTAATAATTCAAAAAACGTTCGGTTCCACGCCGCATTATCTCTCATCTTATAAATTGTGCTAATTATAAAGAATGTTTCGTCAGTTGAAACTAATTTGTTAGGAGAAAATAAAAATAGCACAGCCGCAAGAAGTCTCCTCCACTTGATAAGCGGATCGTGTTTTCGTGTCTTAATTAACTTTTTCGCCAGATTCGAACCTCTCGAATGCACCGCGACTCGCTAATTAGTTACGCACACACGGACGTACGGACGTAGTAGTTAGTACATGCGACCCCATTACTTTCGCGAATATTCAACAAACACGTTAATATAAAATTAATGCTGACGTCGTAGGTTGTGAATATCTGCGGTAGGGTTGCTCCCTCATTTGTATTTGCCTAGCAAATACCCCTAAAGCTCATTTGCAAAGGATCTGACCTAAATCACTAACTATCAACTCGTAAGAAGATTAACCGGGGAGTTACCGAGATTGGCAGGAAAAATTTTTATTCAAAACTTGTCGAACGAAACATTTTGATCTCTGAACTTTAAATTATTTTCGATTAAACAAAAAGTGGACCCCATAAGTTTGGGGTCAGCATGTTTGTGACGTCATAAGTTGAAAAGTTTTGTCGTCGCTATCGACGTAATTTTTAACCGTGACTGGTGACGGTGGCGCCATCGTGCGGTAATCGGCCCACATCGATCGATACGAATTCACTTTTGAAAGTTTTTCTTTACGTAGCTCTTCGCATTTTCTAATTAATGGATTCTCCAAATTATCTTTAATTACGCATTTAGAAACACGTCGTGAAAAATTGGGTCAACATTTTCACAAAATGTCAATTTCGTAAGCACCCCATGCATTCCGGCTTTTAATTAAAGTGTAATATAAAAAATCTGATCTAGTATGTCACATCGAATTAAAATGAACTCTTATCGGCATTTTACGCTATCGTAATTAATCTGCAGGTTTTAACGATAATCGAAAATATAGAGCGTGACAAAATTTAATTACCAACAAAATGTTTTATCGTACACAACAAACACGCGCATTAGTTACAACTATCGCTTTTAATGGAATAATTAAAGCGCTAATTTCGAGTCAAAAAAATTAATTACCTTTTAAAACGAAGGCCAATTTCGTTGTTACAACTTCATTTTTTGGTATTGGACGTATCGGGAGGAAGGACGCTAATTGCCGCCGTAATTGGCCCAATCGCGACATTATGGAGGTCATTGGGTGAAGCGGGTTCTTCAATTTTCCGGAGACATCTCGAAGGAGGATTTCCACCGACGTAAATCTTGACGACATCCTGGAACACCAAGAAAGTGATTTACTTCCCATTTGGATAAAATTACAGTCGGGCGTCCCTTGTAAAATAAATTTATTTACAAATAATCGACTTTAATTAAAACATTAACAACTAGGAATTGTGTTCTCCAACCGCAAACACACATTCAAAATAATTATTGCTTCAATTACTTTTTCTTTATTAAATTTTTAGAATACTTACAGGACCGAACTGATATTTTTTTAATCTCACCGAGTACTATAGTTGGTTATCGTTATTATACACAGAATAGTGCAAATCACATCTGTAATCGGTTTTCACGGTTACCTTACACTCGACACGCTGCAAAAACTATAAGAAATACAAATAAATGACATCTTACTGCCGCACAGTGGTCCAAACAGTCAAATCCCTGCCCAAAACTCAGCCAGTGAGTTAATCAGCACGAAAATTGGTATATTTTTATTTTAGATGTCGCTGAATTCGAATCTGCGATCAGAATTTATAAATTCAAAATGGCGGATTCAAAATGGTCATTTTTGTTGGTATAAAAAATTCAGCTTACCAGCATGCCGGTAAGCTGTAGCAAACAGCTAATAGGTGGCTGATCGATACATTTTAAAAGGAATGGAGGGGGGTCCAATATATTATTAACTTTCCCGTTATTTCTTTGGGGGCAATTTACATATTGCACACCGTACTACGGGGACTTTACCTTTTATCGAAAAACAAAATAATTACATTTTTAGAAAGTAGAAAATCACGAAGTGCAGCAATATTTTGGGAGGAGGTATAATCTGTAAAAAGGTGTAATGGGAGGGGGGGGATCTCAATACACTTTTCACTTTCTTTTAATTCTCTGGGGGCAATTTACATATGCGCACCGTACGACGGGACTTTACTTTTTACCGAAAAACAAAATAATTATATTTTTAGAAAATAGAAAATTACTAACCAAGTGCAGCAATATTTTAGCAAGTCGACAGCGCGCTGCGGTAGCTAGCGGGTTAAAATTGTTGTCTTTTTACTGAAAAAAAGTTGACAATCTCAGAAAATTACTAAAATATTGCCGCTTTTTACTATTTATTTTGCTAGCTACCGCAGACCTTAAAGCTGTCAAGTACAGCAACGAGATAGTCAAGGTTGTGCGGCCTGAAGGCCGCACTCAGGGGAATAATTTTAATTTCGCATCTTTTAGAAACCTTATAATCTGCCAGAAACCTGTAGCAAACAGCTAATAGCTGGCTGATCGATTCATTTTAAAAGGAATGGAGGGGGGGAAATCTTAATATCATATTTTCTACATTCTTTTTAATCCTGGGGGGGGGGGAGTAAATTTACATGTGCTAACCATACGACGGGAACTTTACTTTTTATAGAAAAACAAAATAATTACATTTTAGAAAGTAGAAAATCACTAACGTAGTGCAGCAATATTTTAGCTAGTCAACAACGCGCTGCGGCAGCTGGGTGGTTTAAATTTTTGGCTTTTTACTGGAAAAAGTTGACCATTTCAGAAAATTACTAAAATATTCCGCTTTTTACTAGTAATTTTGCTAGCTACAGCAGCCCTTAAAGCTGCCAAGTACAGCAACGAGAAAGTCAATGTTGTGCGGTCTGAAGGCCGCACTCGGGAATAGTTTTAAATTCAGAAACCTTATGATCTGCCAGTAAGCTCTAGTAAACAGCTAATATCTGGCCGATCGATCGATTTCAAAAGGAATAGGGAAGGGGGGGGGGAGAATCTTAATATATTTTCACTTTCTTTTAATTTACGGGGGGGGGGGTAATTTACATATGCGCACCGTACGACGGAGGACTTTACTTTTTACCGAAAAACAAAATAATTACATTTTTAGAAAGTAGAAAATCGCTAACGACGTGCAGCAATATTTTAACCAGTCGACAGCGCGCTGCGGTAGCTAGCGGATTAAAATTGTTGGCTTTTTACTGAAAAAAAGTTGATAATCTCAGAAAATTACTAAAGTATTGCCGCTTTTTACTTATTTTATTTATTTATTTTGCTAGATACCGCAGACCTTAAAGCTGTCAAGTACAGCAACGAGAAAGTCAAGGTTGTGCGGCCTAAAGGCCGTACTCGGGAATAGTTTTAAATTTAGAAACCTTATGATCTGCCAGTAAGCTCTAATAAACAGCTAATATCTGGCCGATCGATCCATTTCAAAAGGAATGGGGGGCGTATCTTAATATATTTTTCACTTTCTTTTAATCCTCTGGGGGGGGTCAATTTACATATGAGCAGCATACGAAGGGGACTTTACTTTTATCGAAAAACAAAATAATTACATTTTTAGAAAATAGAAAATCACTAACCAAGTGCAGCAATATTTTAGCCAGTCGACAGCGCGCTGCGGCAGCTAGCTGGTTAAAATTGTTGGCTTTTTACTGAAAAAAAGTTGACAATCTCAGAAAATTACTAAAACATTGCCGCTTTTACTAGTTACTTTGCTAGCTACCGCAGACCTTACAGCTGCCAAGTACAGCAACGAAAAAGTCAAGGGTGTGCGGCCTCAAGGCCGCAATCTGGGGAATAATTTTAAATTCGCATTTTTTAGAAACCTCATGTTCTGCCCTTAATTTGTAGCAAACAGCTAATAGCTGGCTGATCGATCCATTTCAAAAGGAATGGGGAGGGGGAGAATCTTAATATATTTTTCACTTTGTTTTTAATCCTCGGGGGGGGGGGTCAATTTACATATGCAAACCGTACAACGGAGACTTTTCTTTTTATCAAAAGCAATATAATTACATTTTGAGAAAAATAGAAAATCACTAACTAAATGCAGCAATATTTTAGCCAGTCGACAGCGCGCTGCGGCAGATACTTGGTTAAAACTGTTGTCTTTTTACTGAAAAAAAGTTGACCATTTCAAAAAATTACTAAAATATTGTCGCTTTTTACTAGTTATTTTGCTAGCTACCACAGCCCTTAAAGCTGCCCTTATAGTACAGCAACGAGAAAGTCAAGGTTGTGCGGCCTGAAGGCCGCACTCGGGAGATAAATTTTAAATTCACAGCTTTTAAACTTCTATATGCAGTATACGAAAAAGCTTTATGATCCATCCGTCCAAATATTTCACTTAAAATTATAGTTCATCCTCAATGTTAGATTTGACGATTGAATCGTCGAAAACTTGAATCGTCACGGATCAGCGTGATTCGACGATAAACTTTTGTCAGAAGCTGTCCAAAAAGGATTTTGCAATTCCTCCCTCCCCCCTTTGTCACAGTTGGTCACAATCTTTTATCCACCCCTGTACGGAATATCCAATGGTTATAAATCAAGGACACTCCCCCCCCATTTATCATCATATTTTAAAATTGTATGAAAGCGATACTTGAGCTCAATATTTTACAAATCCAAAAAATTAAATTATTATGCTGACGTCACCCTCTCCCATTTGTCACAGTTTGTCCCCCTGCCACAAGGCAAGGACAGCGCTTTATTGGTTTAATAACGTGGATGGACGGCGGGACGCGTGAATGGATTAGCAAGATCACAAAAAACAAAAATAAATCAACAGAAAGAGTTATGGACGCTTTTCAAATGTTTATGAGATTATTTTATTGGTCGTACACATTTTTTGGCGTGGTTGGTAATAAATGAACGAACCAATCAGAAATTCGAGACTTGAACTTTCACTTAAAAACGACACTTGGTTTGCAGATCTTGAAAAATCAGAAAGAAAACAAAGTTTAAAACAAACCGGTGCAGTAGTTTTCGAAATATCGTGGTCACCGATTTTGAAAATGTAATATCAAGAATATTGCGATTCAAGTTTTAAAAAAGGTGTTATATTAAATGAAATATTAATTTATAACTATAATCGTGTTGGTTTAGCCAATCAACAAAGAATAACCAGATTCCTGCTCTGAAACTTTTCCATTTTTAATTTTAAAATAAATGAGCGAAAAAGGGTAACTTACACCAATCGTGAATAAAAAAGGGGGGGGGGGAATTTCAACCTTTTTAAATTTTCGATCTGTTTATAGCATTATATACTCGATTGTCAGGGTTGTGCGGCCTGAAGGCCGCACTCAGGGAAGTTAATATTCAATAATTATCAACAATTAAAATGCGGCCTTGGTAATGTAGTTTCAAAAAAATACCCTGCTACCGCAGCCCGTGAAGCCGCTATAGCTACGAGAAGGTTACGGTTGTGCGGCCTAAAGGGCGCACTGTGATGATATCTATGTTGTGGTGACCATCAGTGACGTTGTCATGTTTAAAGAATTTAACTATAATAAATAATCAGATGGCTGAGTATCAAAGTAGAATACTCTGAGCAAAAGTTGCAAAATTGACGCCCAACGTGGGGCTCAAATACAAACAATTTGGATGTAAACTAGGAATACATTAAGAAAATGCATTATTCTACACTGCATTACGTAATAACCTCACTCTTTCTGTCTAGTTGATATTTTGAACGACCCCGACCGCAATTCCTTGGAAAACACGCACTAGTTTTACTTTTTAAGTAAAATCGTAAAGATGTGTGGCTACTTTTTACCGAACAGAAGTATCTTGATTGATGGCGTGGATTATAGAAAGGACAACAGTGTAAAGCATACAACAGCTATGAATGCTGATTCTCGCGGTCTAATCTCGGCTCCGTTATAGCTGCTCTGCTGCATTCTAAACGACCAATTTCAATCTGCGGGTTATGAGGAAGGAAAGGGAAACCAACTTGTACCTCGGGGACTTTCTTAAGAGCACATCACATGGCTGTAATAGCAATAGCACGATGGAATGGGTAACTCATCCACTTAGGCTGTTTAAAAAAATTCGAGTGCCAGTCCGCCCCTGAGAATTTCAAGTGTTGGCATTAAAATCTGGCCTGGAAACGGCAGACAGCGCAGTCAATCAATGTTGCACCCTAAAATTTTGCGAGCTTAATCCTCTTCGGTTTTTCGTAATCCGTAGGATCTTAACCTGGAAGGTTAAGGGTTAAGCCACTTCCCGTTCAATTATAAATCATATTGAAGTTATAAAGCATTATAGTAATTACAACTTGATTGTTTATATAAATTTCGACATTATGGCCAACATAAATATGGAGAGAGTTAGCAATAAACACCGCGCTCGACGCTTTAAAGCTTCCTCCTATTTACTATTTATAAGTCCCGAGCGGGAATCAAACAAATGAGGGTTATTGTGTTACACACACACGTCGGACGTAATAACTTCTTGCTTGACCACAAACATAAACCCCCTTCTTGTGCCAAAAAACTCAACATTTTACTGTGTATATCAACTCGGAAACTTTCCGGGAACGTGGTTACTGCAACTTGCAGCCAGTCAAACTTTACGTGGTTAAAGCAAATCGACCGACGACTTTCAACTTGTTTGATGTGGACCCCTATTTAATGATATGCATACACAATCGTTTCCTACCCAAAGATTAATTCAGTTTTAGTCATATGAAAAAGTTCTCTATATATAACTGTATATAAGATCTAAGCGTATATGGCTCCGCGCTTGAATGCGGCCGTGAAAGATCTCTTAGTAAGTATTGATGATTGCAAGGTGGGAGTTAGGCGTGACGTTTCCTAAAAATTCGAAGACGAACAAAATATTGTTGATGTTCTATCGGGGTCACCAATTTCTATATTTATAATTAAGTGCACGGAAGGGTTTACTGCCTAACTCTTTTTAAATTACAGCTTACGTTTTTTCTTTTGTCGAGTATTAATTCAAGCAGAACACTCACCTTATCAATTTATCGATCTAACAATTTAACAATTGGATCGTAGAATGAGAACGTGAACGTCGTTTAAATTGTTCTAAAATAGCAACTCATTTCTTTCCCGTTTCTTTTTTTCGAGTTGACATTCTAACCAGATTAAGTTTCCGATTCGCAAATTATTGGGTATATGGGGAGTTAAGCACTAGAAAATTGAAAAATTGTTTTTTGTCTGCATGATTTGGTTTAAAAAAAATTTCTTTTTTTTTCTCAAGTTCAATGATTTTAAGTTTTGGTGGTTTAGAAGTTTCGCTTTTACGATCAATCTGGATTTCCGACCAAAGAAAAGGGGTTAAGCGTCTGACAGGTACGGATCTTTTTTATGTGTCAACAGGTAAATTCCCTTTCGCTATTTTTTTATTGCTATGGTGATGTAAAATGTTTCGTAACAAGGTCGACATTGTTTTGAATTATTACATTCAACAGTTTTTAGGAGGAGGGGGGACGTTTTTTTAATACATTTAAATGCTAGTTGCAAATAAATAAAAAATAAGATAAAAAATATAATGTATTTTCTTGACCGCCCCCCTCCCGCTCAACTGCCAAAGTTTACAAAAATTATATTTAGTTTAGAAGTACAAAATATCAAAAAACCTTTAATTGTTATTAGCAACTTTAGTTCCTTAGTTATTATGAAGTACCCAGTTTTTCCTCAATAACTCAAAAACGGTGATGATTATTGAAAAATAGTTAAATCAAAAAATGTTCCTTTTTATTTAGAACACATCTTGCCTCTTAACTATTTTTGATATTTTGCTTCGTTTTTGAGTTATTACAGAAAAACTGCTCCTACGGCGTGGGGTTGTTACCGAGCGGGTTTTCGGTAACAAAGAAGTTAAATTTTAAATTTACCTCCGAGTGAATTGTAGTTAAAGAATTATAATATGTAATTTAATTAATCCGATGGTATTATGTATTTAATTAGTTAGACAGTCCGGCGTATTTAGAGGGAAGCAAGGGGGCAATTGGTTACCCCCCCCCTCAAGGGTGATGACTTGGATTGTATCCCTTTGTGATGAAAATAATGTTTAAAATTTAAATAAGTTTAAGTTTGAAATAAGTTTTGAATTTTTTTTGGAATTTTCAGTTCTCTTTATCACGGACGCGCATAAATGGAATAACGAGGTTCCGAAAAATAATCTGGTTTGCCTCCCCCCATAGTCATTTTTTAAATACGCCACTGTTTTGTACATCTTGTTCCGCTTGAAAGCAAATTCTTGCAAATCTTGCTAAATTGGTGACTTCGACCGAATATGCTGTTTTTCTGTGGAATCGATTATCGCTAGGGAGGGGGATCTCCAATGTAGCAGTTTGTACGGAAGAGTTTGAATCCAAATCGAGGAAGAGCTCTTCCAGTAGACTTTTAAATATTTTTGATTATATTTTCTGTAAATAGGTCTAAAGTTGACAGTGTCCAGCTCAACTCGCACTTCCCAGGAGTTCTGGGAGTATTCCAGCCCCCCCCCCCCCACAACAATAGTTATTCTTATAATCTATGCAGTAGAATTGCAAGTTTCTGTTTCATTGCCGTTAAATGTCGTTTTGTACATTGGTGACCCCGATAAAGATAATAATTAATTTGAGGTAATGTTCAGCTCGAACTGACACCGACGGAGGGGTCTGTATGAACTCCCCTCCATCTGCCATAATTGGTTTTATCTATATCAAAAGTATTAAATATTTTATCCAACAAAACAAAAAAACAAAACAACAAAACAAAACCAACAAAATAATTCTTACTTTCAAATATATAGTGTTTAGCCAGAAATTACAGCCACCGGGGTATTCCCTCCAGCCACAGCTGTTCTTGTAATTTGTGAAGTAGATTTGAAAGTTTAAGTCTCATTGTCGCTAAATTGGATTGTCGCTAAATTGGAACCCTCGACAAAAATAATTATTAATTTCAGTTAGATAGTATTTAGCTCAAATTTATAGAGACCAGGAAGTTTGGAGGGGGGGGAGTATCGAATAACCTCCAGCCGTAATTGATGTTGTCATCGATGCAGTAGAAGTAAAAGTTAAAGTTTCATTGTATCTAAATTTTGGTGACCCCGACAAAAATAATTATTAATTTGACTGACCGGGAGTCTGGGGGGGAGTGGGGTATGGAATACCCTCCAGTCATAGCTGTAGAAGTTGCCGTAGAATTGAAAGTTTATGTTTTATTGTCGCTAAATTGTTGACCCGGACAAAAATGATAATTATTAATTTTACATAGATAATTTTAAACTGGAACTTGCACTGACCGGGGGGTCTGGGGGGTATGGAATACCCTCCAGTCATGGTTGCTGTAAAATTGAAAGTTTAAGTATGATAGTCGCTAAATTGGTCACCCGAACAAAAATATTTTTAATTTTACATAGATAATTTTCAACTGCAACTCTCACTGACCGGGGGGTCTGGGGGTATGGAATACCCTCCAGTCATAGTTGCTGTAGAATTGAAAGTTTAAGTTTGATTGTCGCAAAATGGTGACCCGGACAAAAATAATTATTAATTTTATATAGATAATTTTTAACTGCAACTCTCACTGACCGGGGGGTCTGGGGGGTATGGAATACCCTCCAGTCATGGTTGCTGTAAAATTGAAAGTTTAAGTTTTATTGTCGCTAAATTGGTGACCCGGACAAAAATATATTATTAATTTTACATAGATAATTTTCAACTGGAACTCGCACTGACCGGGGGGCCTGGTGGGTATGGAATACCCTTCAGTCATGGTTGCTGTAGAATTGAAAGTTTAAGTTTGATTGTCGCTCAATTAGTGACCCGGACAAAAATAATAATTATTAATTTTATATAGATAATTTTTAACTGGAACTCGCACTGACCGGGGGTCTGGGGGTATGGAATACCCTCCAGTCATGGTTGCTGTAAAATTGAAAGTTTAAGTTTTATTGTCGCTAAATTGGTTACCCGGACAAAATGATAATTATTAATTTTATATAGATAATTTTTAACTGCAACTCTCACTGACCGGGGGGTCTGGGGGGTATGGAATACCCTCCAGTCATGGTTGCTGTAAAATTGAAAATTTAAGTTTTATTGTCGTGAAATTGTTGACCTGGACAAAAATGATAATTATTAATTTTACATAGATAATTTTCAACTGGAACTTGCACTGACTGGGGGTCTGGGGGTATGGAATACCTGCAGTCATGGTTGCTATAGAATTGAAAGTTTAAGTTTTATTGTCGTAAAATTTGGGTCACCCGGACAAAAATAATTATTAATTTTACATGATAATTTTCAACTGAACTCTCACTGACCGGGGGTCTGGGGGTATGGAATACCTCCAGTCATGGTTGCTGTAGAATTGAAAGTTTAAGTTTGATTGTCGTAAATTGGTCACCCGGAAAAAAATATAATTATTAATTTTACATAGATAATTTTCAACTGAACTCTCACTGACCGGGGGTCTGGGGGTATGGAATCGCTTTCAGTCATGGTTGCTGTAGAATTGAAAGTTTAAGTTTGTTGTCTTTAAATTGGTGACCCGGACAAAAATATAATTATTAATTTTATATAGATAATTTTCAACTGGAACTCTCACTGACCGGGGGTCTGGGGGTATGGAATACCCTCCAGTGATAGTTGCTGTAGAATTACAGTCGTAGTTGCTGTAGAATTAAAAGTTTACGTTTGATTGTCGCAAATTGTTTGACCCGGACAAAAATAATTATTAATTTTACATAGATAATTTTCAACTGGAACTCAACTGCCCGGGGGGTCTGGGGGTATGGAATCCCTCCCAGTTCATTGTTGCTGAGAATTAAAAATTTAAGTTTTTGCGCAAATTGTTGCCCCGGACAAAATATATTATAATTTTAATAGATAATTTTCAACTGGAACCCCACTGACCGGGGGTCTGGGGGTATGGAATACCCTCCAGTTCATGGTTGTTAGAATTAAAGTTTACGTTTGATTGTCGCTAAATTGGTACCCGGACAAAAATAATTATTAATTTTAATGATAATTTTCAACGGGAACTCCACTGACCGGGGGTCTGGGGGTATGGAATACCCTCCAGCCAGGGTTGCTGAAGAATTGAAAATTTAAGTTTTATTGTCATGAAATTGTTGACCTGGACAAAAATGATAATTATTAATTTTACATAGATAATTTTCAACTGGAACTCGCACTGACCGGGGGGCTGGGGGGTATGGAATACCCTCCAGCGATAGTTGCTGTAGAATTACAGTCGTAGTTGCTGTAGAATTGAAAGTTTACGTTTGATTGTCGCTAAATTGGTGATCCGGACAAAAATAATTATTAATTTTACATAGATAATTTTCAACTGGAACTCTCACTGACCGGGGGGTCTGGGGGGTATGGAATACCCTCCAGCGATAGTTGCTGTAGAATTACAGTCGTAGTTGCTGTAGAATTGAAAGTTTACGTTTGATTGTCGCTAAATTGGTGACCCGGACAAAAATAATTATTAATTTTACATAGATAATTTTCAACTGGAACTCTCACTGACCGGGGGGTCTGGGGGGTATGGAATGCCCTCTAGTCATAGTTGCTGTAGAATTGAAAGTTTAAGTTTGTTTGTACTAGCTAAATTGGTGACTCGGACCAAAATCATGATTATTAATTTTACATAGATAATTTTCAACTGAAATTTGCACTGACCGGGGGGGTCTGGGGGGTATGGAATACCCTCCAGTCATGGTTATTTTAGGATTGAAAGTTTAAGTTTCATTGTCGCTAAACTGGTGACCTGTACAAAAATAATAATTATTAATTTTACATAGATAATTTTCAACTGCAACTCTCACTGACTGAGGGGTCTGGGGCGTATGGAATACCCTCCAGTCATAGTTGCTGTAGAATTGAAAGTTTAAGTTTGTACTAGTTAAATTGGTGACTTGGACCAAAATAATGATTATTAATTTTATATAGATTAGTTTCAAGTGCAATTCTCACTGACCGGGGGGTCTGGGGGGTATGGAATACCCTCCAGTGATAGTTGCTGTAGAATTAAAAGTGGAAGTTTGATTATCACTAAATTGGAGATTCTGACAAAAATAATAATTTATTGTGGTAAATAGAGATCAACCTGAACTCACACTGACCTGGGGGTACGGATTATTGTACAGTCATAATTGATTTTGTAATCTATGCTGCAGAATTGAAAGTTTAAGTTTGATTGTCGCTAAATTCGATCCGAATAACGATAGTAATTTATTAAATTACATAGTGTTCAACTCGAACTCATACTGATTTTGGGGGTGGGGTATAGAATGCTGTCCAGTCATAATTGATTTTGTAATTTCTGCTGTAAAATTGAAAGTTTAAGTTTGATTGTCGTTAAGGTGGTGACCCCGACAACAATAATAATTTATTGAGGTAGATAAAGTTCAAGTCGAACTCACACTGACCTAGGGAAGGGATCTGCGGTTTGGCGGGGGGGGGAGGTTACGCAATACTTTCTAGTCGTAATTGATTTTGTAGTTAAGTGAAGTTTAAGTTTGATTGTCGCTAAGTTAGTGATCCCGACAATAATGATAATTAATTTAAGGCCTTATGGAGCCGGGGGGTATAGAATACCCTCCAGCCATACTTAATCTTAAAATTTGTATTACATTTTTATTTCTAGTTTTCTTGTTATTTTTTGAAACTTCTAGTTGGCCGATGGGATATATTCGTGGTCAACGGCGATGGCTACTACGCGCTACCAGATAATTATTAGCCTTCGAGGGCGGGGCGGGGGGGGGGTTGTTGTTGCGATACTAGCGCTTATCCTATCGCTCGTATTCGCAACTAGGTTTCGAATCCAGATCGAGGAAGATAATTATTTGCCCGTAACCTCTTATGACCTACCGTCATCATCATGAGCAGTCGGCGGAAAAAGTTGGATTTAAATTTTCTTACCAAGTTTCCGAACAATAATTTATGTTGCTACCACTAATTTTCTTTATTTTCTTTGAAGCGAATGTAAAAGTATTGTGTAATATTGAATTTCCTTGTATTATTTTCAAAGTAGAACGCTGAAGTTTGTCTTATGCATTTCTTCGAATTTCAGAGAACGAAGCGAACACAAAGAAATCGAGTTACATGGTCTTTTATTATGTTGTAATAAGTGATTCGCTCTGCCCACATTACAAATTTACTGCGTATCTCGTAGATAAAGTATTTATCGATTAAGCTGTTCCTATAAATTGGAAAATATTTTTATTACCTTGTACTGTGGCGGCGCCTACTGTATAATTTTAATAATATGGTAATTTCGGAAATCGAAATAATTTTTTTCACGATTTATGGATTCTAATATATTTTTATAAGGATAGTTGCTCGCAGAACACGAAAACTCAACCTTGAACTTCCAACCCCAAATTTCATCCACTGTGGTACCGGATAGGATACACTTTTATATATCTTGGTTCGTTAGAAGCATAGATCAAGGGGTGGTTAATAGCCGTGCTCATTTTATTCACCACCAGCTTCATCTTCACACTTGACCCTTTCCATTCGTCTCACTTGAAATAAATGCTCTTAGTATATCTTTGTCCCATTTAATGGGCTCTTTGAGTAAAATGTATAAATTTTTTATTGACCACATAAAGCGACCCACCGCGACAAAAAATTTCCTTCGCTCCATATTTACCAATTAATAAATTGCTTTTCATCAATTTTCCATTGCGAAATTCCATCACTACGAATATTACAATAAATAATATCTCCGATCAACTTATAATTACGAGGGTCAACAATCGTAACACCAATTTATTCATCCTAAATTAAATTGGAATTTATGTCAAGACTGTCGTTATCATTTTTGCTTTTCATGACAACCAAAAAAATATTACCATTTGATTGACTTGATTACATTAGTCGGAAGGAAATTACCATAATTGATTAACTTCGTGCTTTCAGAAACCAGCGGTTAGGGAAGACCGGGGCTATTTGACCACCGCAACGGTAGGTGTACACGCACATCTCTAATTAATATTTTCTCGATTGAATAATTACAATTTTTTTTAAATTGATCTACAGAAGATATAAGAATATCAGCCCGAAACAGAAAGATGCGACTTTCATGGTGACGGATTAAAGTAATTTAATGACATCACTTTCGGTATGCCTAACGCTCCTGCTATTCTACAATCCCATATTTTTATTACTTACTGATCATTTTAGAACTCGAAACTGTTAAGAATTAAGCCTAATTTAAAAACTGTAAAAATATATTTAAAAACAATCTAAAAGTGTAAAATAAGACGATAACATTTTTGTTTTTTTTTCAGGGACTGAAGCGATATCGGAATTCAATATCGAATCGTGTCCAACCGACAGCACGTTTGTGGGGGACACGTGCAAATGTGACCACAGTCTTTGCCAAAAACCTCAATGCCTAACGTCTCTCGTCGTCATCTCTAACGCTACGGACTCGCCGGGCTCTTGTTGCCCAATCTATTCCTGCGAAGGATGCGAAGAAGAAGACAAAATTAACGGACAGTGTCCGTGCGCCCACAACGCCATCCTCGACTCCATAAAAGGAGAGTGCAAATGTGTTAATCCCCACGAGACTGTTAAAAACAATTCCTGTGAATGCGATTCCTCCAAGTGCAAACTTCCAGATTTGTGTCCGGATGGAGTTCCCGTTCGACAAATTGACGGTTGCTGCGAAACCGTCACTTGCGTGACCTGTCCCCACGACAGCTATGCCACCCGATTCTCCGACATCGAACTCGAAAATAAGTGCGTTTGTTACCCCTGTAACATCCATTGCGAACCGCATCAGCAAATAAATATTATCCAAAAAGGCAGATCAATACCCGGTCGCTGTTGCGACATTTACCGTTGCGAAGACCCCAAGGGATGCGTCGGAAACGGAACCTTCTACAACGAAGGCGAAACGATCGATTCGTGCAGGTGCCTCAACGGCATTTTAATGTGTTCCCACCAGAACGAAGACTCCGACTTTTCAACCTGCCTGGAAGAGAAAAACGTCTACCACCACCTGCAAACCTGGATGCGAGACGCGTGCACCAATTGCACCTGCATTAACGGCGAAACGAAATGTATCGCGCATATGTGCGACGTGGTCACCAAAGAGGTCAAACTGACCAATTACGAATGCCCATCGCTTCATTCCTGCAAGAGGAATTGCAAAAATGGGTACAAACTCGATAAGATGGGCTGCGAGACTTGCAAGTGCAAGTTGCCCACCGATAAGGTGTACGTTAAGAGCGAACGGTATCTTCAGTTGGATTCGCTCTTCAAGGAGTATAACTTAACGGAATCCGATGCTGTTGCGCTTCTCAAATCGGCACTTTCAGACAAATCGGATCGTTCCGTTAAAAGTTCCACCACCAAAGCAGCGCTTGTGGTTCCTTCCACTTCGTTCTGCATTTCCAGTGGTCAAAATTCTTACGGTAAGATCGCTCGTCACATTTTTGTGTTACGATTGGCACCGAAACAACGGCAATATTGATATCAGAAACAAATTTATTTGTTTTATCAGCGTTAAAAATTTGTTTTGTTAGTTGTCAATGTCAGTGATGTTTCTGAGCCAATCAAAACAATTTACTTGACAAGTATTATTTGTCGATAATGAGAGTCACTGTAATTATGATAATCGTAACTATGCGCTATAACTGTCATATGCGCCATTAGTGAGTGACTGATGGAATCTTTTTTTTTTAGAAAATTGTTCGTACAATTGCATCCTGGAGTACGCCATGCCGGGATTCCTGATCGGCGTCATCATTGCTGGCCTCGTCTCCTGTTTGCTGCTAAAATTTACCGAAAAGAAGCGCCAAAAGTACGAAATGACGTCGTACACGTACAAACCGGTCGGTAAGGAAGTGCACGAGAAGGGTTTGAATTTTCCCTCGATTATCAAAGCGAAAACTTTGGAATTGCAGAGTTACAACGAGAAAAAGAATGTAATATAGTTGGTAAAGGAAAACGGAAGGAGAGATTAAGCCTGTACATAGAAGGTTATTGTTTTGTTAAGTTTTTTTTTAAATTTATTTATAATTATTGTGATATTTCTAATTTTGTAACTCGTATACAGGGTGTTGAATAATAAATTTAGAACATTTCGATTTTATTAGGACCCTGCATATTACGGTTAATTATGTACAGGAGGTGGATGTCAGTTTATGTGATGTAAAAATAGCGTAAGGGGTGTCCAAAATTTACAGTTTTTCTCGTAGTTTAAGCCCTTGAAACATCGACTCACCGTTTTACCTTACGATCTGATTTTTGAAAATAAAAGTGTATAGGAAAAATTATTGCTTCCGTTGTAATTTTTGCTGTAATAGAAATTTTGATATACCTAACAAATAATAAATTAATCGTCGGTATTCTCATCTACCACTAAAAATGTATTATAATGTCAATAAGTCTTAAGTGTAAAAATGACTGTTGTGAATATATTTAAAACTTAAATAAGAAGACAATAATATTTGTAAATATATTTTTTTTGTTATTATTTAATTTTTGGTTTGCGGATTGTTGTGAACAACGGTTTGCATAAACCAAGCCTAATTTAATTTGCAATATAATTTATAAACTGAATTGTTCCTAAGCAAGACTTGCAATGTAAATTTTAATTTAATAATTTAGGTGATTAAGTTTAAATTTACTCGCGGAGGCAACCGAAAAACGGACGCTCCGCAAGTTGAAACTTAAGTTTGGTAATTTGTAATTACTGTGTTAGTTTAAATAATTTTAGTTTAAAAAGTTTTCAGTATTGTTACGAGTATTTTAATTGTAAAAGTATTGTTTAGTTTGTTGAAAATATTAGGTAACTTTCACTGTGTATATAAATTATCGGCTTGGGTCTATAAAAGAAATTTCTACTTTTTTCAAAAGTGATGTAGCGTTAAGACTTACCTATAATAATATTTTAGTTTCTAGATATTTATTAAACTGCTTCATAAATGGTTAATATATGTTTGTATGTATATATTTAAAAATTAATAATTATAAACATACTAAGTTATTCCTTGTTGATTATTTTGACTGCTCTTTACTGAAACGCGTCTTTGTTGTTGCACGAAATCGTAATTTGTCCCCGGGAAATACTCAAAAAACGTTAAAACGTCTCTGCGAGTTTCGACCAGCAACGCTGTAAAAACCGTAAGGAATTTGAAAAAATTACACCTTACCGAAATTGTGGGCAATTCAATTTCCTACAAAAAAGTTCTAAACAAAATTTGTGTAAATTCAATAATTTAGACGTGAGAGGCATTCAAAGTCGTGCCTATTGGAACTACTTCTTTTTAGTTCAGCAGTATATCTGGCCGACCAGCAGTTTACTGCTGGTCAAATTATTAACGACGCTTTTAGTAAAATCAAAAAGTGACCAATCAAATTCGGATTTAAAATTTTTACTTAAATGGTCCAGAATCCGCATTGTTTAACTACTGACCACGCCCTTTTATTTCATTACTTAACCGGCTCTTATCTTGTTTTCACGACACTATAGACTGCAAGAGTGAGAGGCATTCAAAGTCGTGTTTATTGAAACTATTACTTTTTAGTTCAGCAGTGTATCTGATGCACCAGCAGTGGTATTATGATATAATTTACTGAAAATCTTTAAAATTCCCACTATTGAGTACACGAATTTTTTAATATATTTCCCCTTTGCAGGATATCACATTCCTTCAAATTTTTAGAATTACTTGAAAATCTTTGGAATTAAACCCGTTTTTAAAGATATTTATCTTTAAAAAAATATAAGATTTCTTCAAAATTTCTTGAAATTTTCTAAATTATTTTGGAATTTTGTGGAAATGCATAAAACTCTTTGGAGTTTACTGAAAATCTTTAAAATTCCCACTATGGAGTACACGAATTTTTTAATATATTTCCCCTTTGCAGGATATCACATTCCTTCAAATTTTTAGAATTACTTGAAAATCTTTGGAATTAAACCTGTTTTTAAAGATATTTATCTTTAAAAAAATATAAGATTTCTTCAAAATTCCTTGAAATTTTCTAAATTATTTTGGAATTTTGTGAAAGTGCATAAAACTCTTTGGAGTTTATTGAAAATCTTTAAAATTCCCACTATTGAGTACGCGAATTTTTTAATATATTTCCCCTTTGCAGGATATCACATTCTTTCAAATTTTTAGAATTCATTGAAAATCTTGGGAATTAAACCTGTTTTTGAAGATATTTATCTCTCAAAGAATGTAACATTTCTTCAAAATTTCTTGGAATTTCATAAGAGTAATTCGGAATTCTTTGGAAATCGATAAACTCTTTGGAATTTACCGAAATCTTTAAAATCCTTACTATTAAGTATACAATTTTTTAAATATATTTCCTCTTTGCAGAAGATTTCATTCCTTTAACATTGTCGGAATTCCTTGAAAATCTTTGGAATTAAACATTTTTTGAAGATATTTATCTCTCGAGGAATGCAACAGATCTTCAAAATTTCAAGAAATTTTGTAAAATTAATTCGGAATTTTTTGGGAAATCGATAAAACTCTTTGGAATTTACCGAAATCTTTAAAATCCTTACTATTAAGTATACAAATTTTTAATATATTTGCTCTTTGCGGGATATCACATTTCTTCAAAATTTTGGAATCCAAACTGTCCGGACTTCAGGAACATCTTTGGTTATTAAATATTTTTAAAAGATTTTATCTCCCAGGAATGTAACATTTCTTCAAAATTTCTTGGAATTTTGCAAGATTAATTCGAAATTCTTTGGAATTCGATAAAACTCTTTGGAATTTAGCGAAAATTTTTAAAAATTTTTTACTATTGAGAACACCAGTTTATTAATAAATCTCCTCTTTGCGGAATATAAATTCCTTCAACATTGTTGGAATTCGTTGAAAATCTTTGGAATTAATCATTTTTTTAAAGATATTTATCTCTCAAGGAATGTAACATTTCTTCAAAATTTCTTGGAATTTCGTAAGATTAATTCGGAATTCTTTGGAAATTGATAAAACTCTTTGAAATTTAGCAAAATCTTTAAAATTTTTACTATTGAGTACACAAATTTTTAATATATTTCCCCTTTGCAGGATATTTCATTCCTTCAACATTGTTGGAATTCGTTGAAAATCTTTGAAATTAATCATTTTTTAAGATATTTATCTCTCAAGGAATATAACATTTCTTCAAAATTTCTTGGAATTTTCTAAATTATTTTGGAACTCTTTGCAAATCGATAAAACTCTTTGGAACGTATTGAAAATCTTTAACATTCCTACTATTGAGTACACCAATTTATTAATAAATCTGCTCTTTGCGGGATATCACATTCCTTCAACATTGTCGGAATTCCTCGAAAATCTTTGGAATTAATCATTTTTTTGAAGTTATTTATCTCTCAAGTAATATAACTTTTCTTCAAAATTTCTTGGAATTTCTTTCATTATTTTGGAACTCTTTGCAAATCGATAAAAATCTTTGGAATGTATTGAAAATCTTTAAAATTCCTACTATTGAGTACACCAATTTATTAATAAATCTGCTCTTTGCGGGATATCACATTCCTTCAACATAGTCGGAATTCTTCGAAAATCTTTGGAATGAAACATTTTTTTAAAGATATTTATCTCTCAAGGAATATAACTTTTCTTCAAAATTTCTTGGAATTTCTTTTATTATTTTGGAACTCTTTGCAAATCGATAAAACTCTTTGGAATGTATTGAAAATCTTTAAAATTCCTACTATTGAGTACACCAATTTATTAATAAATCTGCTCTTTGCGGGATATCACATTCCTTCAACATTGTCGGAATTCGTTGAAAATCTTTGGAATTAAACATTTTTTTGAAGATATTTATCTCTCAAAGAAAATAACATTTCTTCAAAACTTCTTGGAATTTCTTAAATTATTTTGGAATTCCTTGGAAATCGATAAAACTCTTTGGAATTTAGCGAAAATCTTTAAAATTCTTACTATTGAGTAAACAAATTTTTTAATATATTTCCTCATTGCAGGATATTTCATTTCTTCAACATTGTCGGAATTTCTTGCAAATCTTTGGAATTGAACATTTTTTTGAAGATATTCATCTCTCCAGGAATAGAACTTTTTTTCAAAATTTCTTGAAATTTCTTAAATTATTTTGGAATTCTTTGCAAATCGATGAAACTCTTTGGAAGTTACTGAAATCTTTAAAATCCTTACTATTAAGTATACAAATTTTTTTAATATATTTGCTCTTTGCGGGATATCACATTTCTTCAAAAATTTTGGAATCCAAACTGTCCTGACTTCTTGAACATCTTTGGTTATTAAATATTTTTTTTAAGGTTTTTATCTTCCAGAGAATGTAACATTTCTTCAAGATTTCTTGGAATTTTGCAAGATTAATTTGGAATTCTTTGGAATTCGATAAAACTCTGTGGAATTTAGCGAAAATGTTTAAAATTCTTACTATTGAGAACACCAGTTTATTAATAAATCTCCTCTTTGCGGGATATCACATTCCTTCAACATTGTCGGAATTCGTTGAAAATCTTTGGAATTAAACATTTTTTAAAGATATTTATCTCTCAAGGAATGTAACATTTCTTCAAAATTTCTTGGAATTTCGTAAGATTAATTCGGAATTCTTTGGAAATCCATAAAACTCTTTGGAATTTAGAGAAATCTTTAAAATTCTTACTATTGAGTACATAAATTTTTTAATATATTTCCCTTTGCAGGAGATTTCATTCCTTCAATATTGTCGGAATTCGTCGAAAATCTTTGGAATTAATCATTTTTGAAGTTATTTATCTCTCAAGTAATATAACTTTGCTTCAAAATTTCTTGGAATTTCTTTAATTATTTTGGAACTCTTTGGAATGTATTGAAAATCTTTAAAATTCCTACTATTGAGTACACCAATTTATTAATAAATCTGCTCTTTGCGGGATATCACATTCCTTCAACATTGCCGGAATTCGTTGAAAATCTTTGGAATTAAATATTTTTTAAAGATATTTATCTCTCAAGGAATATAACTTTTTTCAAAATTTCTTTAATTATTTTGGAACTTTTTGGAAATCGATAAAACTCTTTGGAATTTACCAAAATCTTTAAAACCCTTACTATTAGATCTCGAAAAGGGAAGAACCTCAAAAAGATGGCAATAGGAAGTCGGAACAGGTTTAACGGCCTAATCCCTGATGTAAGAAGAAGAAGATTATTAAGTATACAAATTTTTTTATATATTTCCTCTTTGTGGAATATCACATTTTTTCAAAATGTTTGACATTCAAATCGTCTAGACTTCTTGAACATCTTTGAAATTAAATATTTTTTTAAAGATATTTATTTTTCAAAGAATGTTACATTTCTTCGAGATTTCTTGAAATTTCGTAAGATTAATTCGGAATTCTTGGGAATTTAATAAAACTCTTTGGAATCGATTGAAATTCTTTAAAATTCTCACTATTGAGTACACCAATTTATTAATAAATTTCCTCTTTGCGGGATATCACATTCTTTCAATATTGTCGGAATTCGTTGAAAATCTTTGGAATTAAACATTTTCTTAAAGATATTTACCTTTCAAGGAATGTAGCACTCAAAATTTCTTGGAATTTCGTATTTTTTTTTTAGATTCTTTGGAAATCGATAAAACTCTTTGGAATTTACCAAAATCTTTAAAATTCTTACTTTTAAGTATACGAATTTTTTAATATATTTCCTCTTTGTGCGATATCACATTTCTTCAATATTTTTGGAATCCAAATCGTCGGGACTTCTTGAACATCTTTGGAAGTTGACAAATTTTTATCTCAAGAAATATAAAACTATATCTTAAATATCTTAAAAAAATTATTAATTCCAAAGATTTTCAAGGAATTCCGACAATGTTGAAGGAATGTAATTAAAGATTTTCGGTGGATTCCAAAGAGTTTTTTTGATTTCCAAAGAATTCCAAAATAATTTTATGAAATTTTGAAAAAGGTTGTATTCCTTGAGAGATAAAAACTTGAAAAAAATTGTTTTAATTCCAAAGATTTTCAAACAATTTTCGACGATTTGGATTCCAAAAGTTGTGAAGAAATGTGATATCCCGCAAAGAGGGAATTTGTGTACACAATATTTAGAATTCTAAGTATTCAAGGAAAATTTAATGAGTTCTAACAATTTCCCAAGAATTACAATGGAAAACTACATGAATTTTAAAGAATGATATCCTGCAGTGAGTTAAAAAAATTGATGTACACGAAATTTGTAATTTAAAAATGAACGGGGTTTTTCCAAGGAATTCTGGGAATTCTAAATTTTCAAAATATTTACGCCCAAAAAGGGGTTTGTGAAATCACGTTATACAATTATCATCCTAATCTCCTATTAATTTCAATTAAATTCCAAATATTTGTCCAACTCATTTAAAAGCTGTCGAATCCTCGAGAGCAGCTTTTCAAACTTATTTAAAATAATTTTTGCAACTTAAAATGTAATTCAATTCAGGGTTATTTCGCCTAACCTGTATTTTTCTTTTATTTGATAAAATGTTATGAGTAGTATTGCTTTGAAATTTTAAATTTCCCGCTTTTTCTTGGAATTTACACAAAAATTCAATAAAAACAAATGGAATAACGAATTCACATACAAGTTGTATTATAGTTACTGGATACCGCTAAGAGATGGCGAGAAAATCATATAGGTGACAGGTTTGAATCATTAACCGGATATAAACTATTAAATGTGACGAAAATGCCGGATACTGATGCAATTGGTTGGTTTGAAAATCCTCCGTACAATTTTAAAACTACATATTTTGAATTTTAAAGAAGGATTTAATTTTATTAAATAAAAATTAAACGTGATTGTGCGGTGTTGCCTAAGTTGGTGGCTGTCAGATATGACACGAGTTTTACATTATAAATAAAATAAAGATCGTGTGTATTTAACGATTATAATCTTCACAAAATGAAAATATATAACGTACATAATTTCCAAATAATTGTAAGTATTTGCCAACATTAATTTGACAAATTATCTGCATTACCAACAGTTCTCGCTTGGCAACATGGCATGATTTCTTAATTCTGATTGGTTTTTAAAATCCCGCTTGTTTAGGGCAACTACGTCATAACCCTGACTCTTTTTAAATTTCAATAATTTTTTTCTCATGCTAAACGCACTCAAAAAAACTGTTGTCTTCAGTTTGACTTCTACTTTTAAATATTAAAATAAAAAAATAATAGCGAAACTCCTCCATTGTACAAGTTAATTTAGAGTTAACTCATCAACAGAAAATCATTCAAGTAAACAATTAAAAAATTAACAAGATGAATTCAGAAATAATAAATTAATGATTCTGTATTGAATTTGTAATTTTATTCCCCCCCTCTTTACACATACCAGGTCAAGGGTAGATTTATTCACAATGCTTATTTGAGTTCTTTCCGTATCTAAGTACAATACAGTAAATGTGGTGTAGGGCTGCCAGTGGGTACGCAATGGCGGCTTGTCACGGTAGGCCAGCGAGGCTGTGCCTCACCAAGCCAAGTATTCCAAAAAGTAATTGACTTTTTTTACGGGATAATTGCTTCCAAGTTAAGATAGAAGAAAAATAGAAGTTGGAAGAATTGCATAATTCCATTGATATTAAAGATGAAATGAAAACTCTAGAATTTCAGACGGATAATGACTGCAGCAGCACTGGGGGGGGGGGGGTATTGACATATGAAATTTAAAAAAAAAGGGTAGTTGAAAACTCATTCAGGAACTCACAAAGCCAAAGAATGGTTTCAATAAAATTACAGTGATATCATAAAGCTTCTGCATAATTTTGAAACAATTAATGTTCTGCCTTCCAATTTTGACGCGTCGGGGGTACTCCACATTCTATAACCCCAGACCTCCGAAATAGAATTTTGAAAAAGTTTTATATTTATTGAAATAAATATTTTTAAAAATTTGTTCACTTCCAAAGATGTTCAAGAAGTCCCGACGATTTGGATTCCAAAAATTTAAAAAAAAATGTGATATTCCACAAAGAGGAAATATATTAAAAAATTTGTATACTTAATAGTAAGGATTTTAAAGATTTCGGTAAATTCCAAAGAGTTTTATCGATTTCCAAAGAATTCTAAAATAATTTAGGAAATTACAAGAAATTTTGAAAAATTTTATATTTTTTGAGAAATAAATATCTTTAAAAACATGTTTAATTCCAAAGATTTTCAAAGAATTTCGACAATGTTGAAGGAATGAAATGTCCTGCAAAGGGAAAATATGTTAAAAAATTTGTGTACTCAATAATACGAATTTTAAAGATTTTCGCTGAATTCCAAAGAGTTTTATCGATTTGCAAAGAATTCCAAAATAATTTAAAAAATTCCAAGAAATTAAAAAAAAAAGTTATATTTCTTGAAAGATAAATATTTTCAAAAATATGTTTAATTCCAAAGATTTTAAAGGAATTTTGACAATGTTAAAGAACGTGATATCCCGCAAAGGAGAAATATATTAAGAAATTGGTGTACTCAATAGTAGGAATTTTAAAGATTTCTGTAAATTCCAAAGAGTTTTATCGATTTCCAAAGAATTCAAAAAGAATTTTGGAAATTCCAAGGAATTTTGCAGAAATGTAATGTTCTTTGAGCTAAATATCTTTAAAGAAATGTTCAATTCACAAGATTTTTAAGGAATTCCTACAATGTTGAAAGAATGTAATATCCTGCAAAGGGGAAATATATTAAAAAAATTTTGTACTCAGTAGTAAGAATTTTAAAGATTTTCGCTGAATTCCAAACAGTTTTATCGATTTCCAAAGAATTACAAAATAATTTAGGAAATTCAAAGAAATTTTGAATAAGTGTCATATTCTTTGAGAGATAAATATCTTTAAAAACATGTTTAATTCCAAAGATTTTCAAGGAGTTCCTACAATTTTGAAGGAATGTGATATCTCGCAAAGCAAATATATTAAAAAATTTGTCTACTCAAAATTAGGAATTTTAAAGACTCTCAGTAAATTCCAAAGAGTATTATCGATTTCCATGGAATTTCAAAATAATTTTAGGAAATTCCAAGGAATTTTGAATAAATGTAATGTTCTTTGAGAGATAAATATCTTTAACAGCAAGTTTAATTCCAAAGATTTTCAAGATTTCCTACAATGTTGAAGGAATGTGATATTACATCATTACATTAAAAATTAAAAATCTTTCCTCAGAGGGAGAGAGATGTAGATGTAGTCTTAACATCTTCAGCCATCCTCAGCAGACTGTAAAGTTAAAATTCGACTTTTACGTATCAAAATATTAGTCGCTAATTCCAAGCCAGCATTTTTTATCATTGATACTTGATTATTATTTATCATGAAATACCTATATGACGCTACAAAATTAATTAGTTAGTTCAAATTTAGCGCGAGTAAAAGAGGTTTTGAATTTTCCACCAACAAACAAACGTAGCGTTCGCAGAGACACTTCCATAAACAAAATCGTAATCGGGCATAAATTGAGTGAATGACAATTTGTCAATTTAAATTACTGTGTTTCTTCAAAAATTAATAGACTTAATTATATTTCTTTTTATTTTAACTCAGAAGAAACATGGGACTGTCAAAGAAGTGGTGGAGTGACCAAGTAACCAAGTATGAAGTTGGAACAAGTCACCTATGGCTTAATCCTTGCGGTTCATGATGATGATAATTTTAACTCATTGCGAATCTAACTGACTGTGGGTGACAATATTTTGGTATGTATCTGGCAAATCTTTCTGTAAGTTCTCCAAGTTTATCCGAATTGGCAGCCGTTGCCGATCTCTGGAACAATAAATAAATTAATCATATTTTTAGAAAAAATAAGCCAAAAAAGTGAAAGCTGAAGACATGCTATTAGAAGACGTACAATACCATTCCGTTGTCCTTAAAGCTGATACCTCGATTAACAAGGAGATAATTTCAGAACAATTGTTTCTTTTTATTTTAACTCGGAAGAAACGTGGGATGGCCACAGAAGTGGTGAAGTGACCAAATTATTGAAGTATGAAGTTGGAACAAGTCGCCTATGGCTTAATCCTTGCGTTGATGATGATGATTCTATCTCGTTGCAAATCTGACAGACTGTGTGTGACGATATTTTGGTATGTATCTGTCAAATTTGTCTCTAAAATCCCCAAGTTTTATTCAAATTGGCAGCCGTTGCCGATCTCTGTCAATTCGTTGCAGTTCTGTATACAACAATAAATAAATTAATCATATTTTTAGAAGAAATAAACCAAAAAAGTAATAGCTAAAGAGATGGGTTAGAAGACATACAACACCAGTTCGTTGTTCTTAAAGCTGATAGTTCCATTAACGAGGAGATAATTTCAGAACAATTGAAACAAGTAAGAAGATATAAACCAGAGGGAAAGCAATATCGGATGACCTAGAAAGAGATGGCCACCGTGACAGGCCTTCGAGCCTAATTCGAAAAGTGTCGAAGAAGAAGACAATTGAAACATGGTAGCAAAAAAATTAAATTTGAAAAGATGGACGACATGGATATCAAGCTACAAGGACTCCCATCATTCCATTGATGTTAAAGGATTGTCTTCAATTAATGAATCTCTACGGATGAAGATTGTGAAACACAATTTGAGTGTCGGGTAGGTAACGCAACTTGTAGTAATAAATTACCATCGAGAAATTGTTTGAGTATACAATTTGCCAATATAACTTCGCCAAAATGACATTTGAACTATCATTAATTTACGAATTCATATTATACCATTTGCAATTATAAAGCTGGCGACTGACTTGTAACTGAACGTTGTAGTGTAATGTAACAATGGCATTCGATAGTCAGTGCCGATAAGCGAGCACGAACAGTGAGCACCAAGCGAAGCATCCGTGCTCCACTTGACTGTCAGTTTTTTAGCGAATTTCTTGAGTGTAAAATTGCGATTACAAAGTTTCTCAAAAAAGAACATTTGCAAACTTTATTCCGTTATTCTCATTTTTCAGTGTTTTTCTTTTTTTGTCAAGGTTCTGTTATTACAGTGTTCTCTTTTGTCAATGTTCTGTTTTTTCCATTGTTTTGTTTTATCGTTGTTCTGTTTTTTCATTGTTCTGTTTTTTCATGTTCTGTTCTGTCCGGTCACCAGTAATTCATTTGTTTTTGTTTATTCAACAATTCAACTGTTATTCAAATATTTTGTTCAATAATTCAATTTATTGTTTCTTCAACAATTCCATTGTTGCTCTTTTACATTATTTTATGCAAAAAAAATACTATGTTGCCTAGCAATGTAACAAATTAGTTCAATAATTCACTTATGTTTTGTTCAACAGTTCAATTTATTATGTTGAACAATTTAACTGTTTTGTTCAACAATTCAAGTGTTTTATGCAAAAAAATCAACTATTTTGACCAAAAATGTTAAAATTCCATTACTATATTTAACAATTCGACTGTTTCTTCCAGAATTCAACTGTTTTTTTAACAATTCCACTGTTGAAGATTTATTAATTTCATTGCTTTTATTTCAACAATTCCTACTGTTTTGTTACACATTTCAACTGTTTTGTTCAATAATTCAGTTGTTTTGTTCAATAATTCAACTAGTTTATTAAATAATTCAATTGTTTTTCATTTAGTAATTCATTTGGTTTTGTTTATTCAACAATTTAACAGTTATTCAAATATTATGTTCAATAATTTAATTTGTTGTTTTTTCAATTATTCTATTGTTGTTCTTTTACATTATTTTATGCAAAAAAAACAACAATGTTTCCTACCAATGTAACGAATTAGTTCAATAATTCAATTATGTTTTGTTCAACACTTCAATTTATTGTTATGTTGAACAATTCAACTGTTTTGTTCAACAATTCAAATGTTTTATGCAAAAAATCTATTATTTTGTACAAAAATGTTACTGTTTTGTTCAATAATTCAGCTGTTTTGTTCAATAATTCAACTAATTTATCAAATAATTCAATTGTTTTTATTTAGTAATTCATTTGGTTTTGTTTATTCAACAATTTAATTGTTTTTAACATTTCAAATATTTTGTTTTGTTAGACGATTCAACTGTTTTGTTCAATAATTCAGCTGTTTTGTTCAATAATTCAACTAATTTATCAAATAATTCAATTGTTTTTGATTTAGTAATTCATTCGGTATTGTTTATTTAACAATTTAACAGTTATTTCAATAATATGTTTAATAATTCAATTTGTTGTTTTTAGCATTAATTTATGCAAAAAACTACTATGTTGCCTAGCAATGTAACGGTTTAGTTGAATAATTCAATTATTTTTTGTTCAACAGTCCAATTTATTGTTATGTTGAACAATTCAACTGTTTTGTTTAACAATTCAAGTGTTTTATGCAAAAAATCAATTATTTTGACCAAAAACGTTACTGTTCTGTTCAATAATTCCATTGATAAATATTTCGACTGTTTCTTTTACAATTCAACTGTTTTTTTGAACAAATCGACTGTTTAATATTTATCAATTCCATTGTTTTGATTTCAACAATTTCAACTGTTTTGTTAAACGATTCAACTGTTTTGTTAAACGATTCAACTGTTTTGTTCAATAATTCAGCTGTTTTGTTCAATAATTCAGCTGTTTTGTTCAATAATTCAACTAGTTTATTATATAATTCAATTGTTTTTGATTTAGTAATTAATTTAATTTTGTTTATTGAACAATTCAAATATTTTGTTCAATAATTCAGCGGTTTTGTTAAACAACTGGTTTAACGATTCATTTAATTAAAAAAAAATAACGCAATTTATTGTTTTTATTTCAAAAATTTAATTCGACTATTTTGATCGATAATTCTACTTATTGTTTCTTCAACAATTTTACTTTTGCGTTTTTAATACTGTTTTATAAGAAAAATTACTATGTTGCTTAAAAATTCTACTGTTTAGTTCAACAATTCTATTTATTATTGTTCAACAATTCAATTCAAGTGTTTTATGCAAAATATCTACTCTTTTGTTGAATTCTGTTCAGGGTTAATTTAAAAGTTGCCTACTTATGGGATGGGTTACTGCATAAAAGAAATTGTTTAAAAAATGGTATTCGGCCTTATTTCACTTCTAACTTATGTTTATGCTCGTGTCACCGGTTATTATTATCTAAGTTTATTTTTTTGTTGTGCTTACAACCACATTAATAATTACATAAAATGTAAAATTTTTCTTTTGTGCTATTTACATTTCGTTATTCTCGTTATCTACCTAAATTATTTTTCATAAAATTTAAGAATTCTCTTTATAATAAATTATTTTTTGTTGCTAGTGTATTTCCAGACGCAATGTGATATTTTTCTAGTGTTGGCTAGGTATTATTGACAACTTTTCCTATGGCTTGTGATTATGTTCTGCCCATTTTATTTTTTAAAGTTCATCAACTCGAGTTTGTGTTCTTGGTAAAATCTTATTTTTATATTATTTATTTTCTGCTACGAATTATTATATAAGGGACTTTTCTTCTAGTGACATTTCAGTCAAATGAAAATTTCTTAATACTGACAACATGTCATCTAGTGGATCCGACATCGACAACAGAAGCTGCTAGTCTCACTGGGAAATTGGGAAAGCCACCTGGCGTTGATGCTTATAATGGAGAAGATATTACTTAGAGAAATTTTTGGATGCACCACATGGATCCCTGGCCAACTGCCGAGAGAACATCGGTAGCAGCCAGAACCATCGAGGCTGACTATTTTTGTGCAAATCCGAATTTGAAAATAATTATATTATATTATGAGAAGTAAAACCTTTTTTTATAATTATTTGATGTTATTTTGGATTGAGTATTTCTTTTTCAGAGTCAAACGATAGACTACGTTTTGTTATTTACTTACTGTCTTTTCTGTTTTACATAAGGCTTATTAAACAAATCTCATCGCATTTTTTCAACTTCCAGAGAGTAATGCTTTTCTTTAATAATAATTTAATTTGACTTTTCTAATAATTACTTATTTGACAGTTTTCGTTTCAAAAATTCAATTCAATTTGACTATTTTGATCAATAATTCAATGTATTGTTTCTTCAACAAACAATTCTACTGCTGTTTTTTTTAACATTATTTTATGCAAAACAGCTATTTTGTTGCCTAAAAATGTTGCTGTTTAGTTTAATAATTCAATTTTGTTGTTCGACAGTTCAATTAGCAATTCAACTATTTTGTTCAACAATTCAACTGTTGTTCAATAATTATTCAACTATGCTTTGTTCAATAATTCCATTGATATATTTAATAATTTGAGTGTTTCTATTATAATTCAACTGTTTTTTTTAACAATTCAACTGTTTAAGATTTATTAATTTCATTGTTTTGGTTTTTACAATTCCAACTGTTTTGTTAAACGATTCAATTCTTTTATTCAATAATTCAACTGTTTTCGATTTAGTAATTCATTTATATTATAATTCAACTGGTTTGTTCAACAATTCAGTTATTTTTGATTTAATATAATTTAATTTTTTTGCATTTGCTAATTCAATTATGTGTATTATCCTTAATTCAACAATTCAATTGTTTCTGTTACAATTCAACTGTTTGACGAAAAATGCCAAAAACAAAACTGTTTTGTTTAGTAAATTCAGCTGGTTTTGTTTAATAAATTCAGCTGTTTTATGCAATAATTCTGGTGTTTGGTTCAAATAAATCAAATGGTTTATTCGACAATTTTGTTATTTTTTGTTTAATAATTTAATTTTTGTTTTATTTAATAATTCATTTGTTTTTTACTCTACAATTTAATAATCCTTGAATCAACAATTCAACTGTTTTACTAAAAATGCCAAAAACAAAACTGTTTTGTTAAACGATTCAACTCTTTTGTTCAATAATTTAGTTGTTTTGTTCAATAATTCAACTGGTTTGTTCTACAATTCAGATATTTTTGGTATAATAATTTAATTTTTTTTATTCAATAATTTGATTGTTTTACCCTTGATAATCGTTTGTTTTTTTGCTCAAAAACTCAATTAGCTTTGATTCAACAATTAAATTTTTATTTTATGAAAAATGCCAGAAATAAATCTGTTTTGTTAAGTAATTCAGTTGTTTTTTAAATAAATTCAGCTGTTTTTGTTGAATAAATTCAACTGTAGTATTCAGTAATTCTGCTATTTGGTTCAATTAATTCAACTGGGTTCAACAATTCAGTTATATTTGATTTAATATTTCTGCATTTAATAATTAATTTGTTTTTGACTCAAAAAAATTGTTTCCTTTACAATTCAACTGTTTTACGAAAAATGCCAAAACAAACCTGTTTTATACAATAATTCTGCTGTTTAATTCAAATATTTCAACAATTCAGTTATTTTTGGTTTAATAATTTAATTTTTCTTCAATTAATAACTTAATTGTTTTTCATTTAATAATTTATTTGTTTTTGGCTCAACAATTTAATTATCCTTGATTCAACAGCTCAACTGTTTTTTCACAATTCAACAGTTTTTTCAATTATTAGACTGCTTTTAAACAATTCAACTGTTTTACTAAAAATGCCAAAAACAAAACAGTTTTGTTAAATAATTCAACTGTTTTATTCAATAATTCTTCTCTATAATTCAACAGTGCAGTTATTTTTGATTTAATAATTTAATTTTTTTCAAATTAATAATTTAAGGTTTTTTATTTAATAATTAATTTGTTTTTTGCCCAACAATTCAATTGTTTCCCTTGAATCCTTGATTCAACTGTGTCTTTCACAATTCAACAGGTTTTTTTAACTATGACATTGTTTTTAAACAACGAACCGTTTTATTAAAAATGCCAAAAACAAAACAGTTTTGTTAAATAATTCAACTGCGTTGTTTAATAAAATCAGCTATTGTGTTTCATAAATTCAACTGTTTTATTCAACAATTCTGCTGTTTAATTCAAATATTTCAACAGTTCAGTTATTTTTGGTGTAATAATTTAATTTTTCTTCAATTAATAAATTAATTATTTTACATTTAATAATTCATTTGTTTTTTGCTCAACAATTTAATTATCCTGGATTTAACAATTTAATTGTTTCTTTCACAATTTTACAGGTTTTTTTAACTATTACACTGTTTTCAAACAATTCAACTGTTTTACTAAAAATGCCAAAAACAAAACAGTTTTGTTAAATAATTCAACTGTTTTATTCAATAATTCTTCTCTATAATTCAACAGTGCAGTTATTTTTGATTTAATAATTTAATTTTTTTTTCAAATTAATAATTTAAGATTTTTTAATAATTAATTTGTTTTTTGCCCAACAATTCAATGGTTTCCCTTGAATCCTTGATTCAACTGTCTTTCACAATTCAACAGGTTTTTTTTAACTATGACATTGTTTTTAAACAAAGAATTGTTTTATTGAAAATGCCAAAAACAAAACAGTTTTGTTAAATAATTCTACTGCTTTGTTTGAAAAATTCAACTGTTTTATTCAATAATTCTTCTGTATAATTCAACAATGCAGTTATTTTTGATTTAATAATTTAATTTTTTTTTCGAATTAATAAGTTCAAGTTTTTTTATTTAATAATTAATTTGTTTTTTGCCCAACAATTCAATTGTTTCTTTTGAATCTTTGATTCAACTGTGTTTCACAATTCAACACAATTAGGTTTTTAACTATGACATTGTTTTTAAACAATGAATCGTTTTATTAAAATGCCAAAACAAAACAGTTTTGTTAAATAATTCAACTGCTTTGTTTAATAAATTTGACTGTTTTATTCAATAATAATTCTTCTGTATAATTCAACAATGCAGTTATTTTTGATTTAATAATTTAATTTTTTTCAAATTAATAATTTAAGGTTTTTTATTTAATAATTAATTTGTTTTTTGCCCAACAATTCAATTGTTTCTTTTGAATCCTTGATTCAACTGTGTGTTTCACAATTCAACAGGTTTTTTTAACTATGACATTGTTTTTAAACAATGAATTGTTTTATTAAAAATGTCAAAAACAAAACAGTTTTGTTAAATAATTCAACTGCGTTGTTTAATAAAATCAGCTATTGTGTTTCATAAATTCAACTGTTTTATTCAACAATTTTGCTGTTTAATTGAAATATTTCAACAATTCAGTTATTTTTGGTTTAATAATTTAATTTTTCTTCAATTAATAACTTAATTGTTTTTCATTTAATAATTCTTTTGTTTTTTGCTCAACAATTTAATTATCCTTGATTTAACAATTTAATTGTTTCTTTCACAATTTTACAGGTTTTTTTTAACTATTACGCTGTTTTTAAGCAATTCAACTGTTTTAGGAAAAATGCTAAAGACAAAACTGTTTTGTTGTAATTCAGTTGCTTTGTTTAATAAATTCAGCTGTTGTGTTTAACAAATTCAACTGTTTTGTTCAACAATTCGGCTGTATAATTCATTTGTTTTTTGTTCAACAATTCAATTATCTTTGATGCGACAATTAAATTGGTTTATTTTACAATTCAGTATTTTTGGTTTAATAATTTATAATTATTAATTTTTTCATTTAATAATTTAATTGTTTTTCATTTGATAATTCAAATGTTTTATTTTTGCTAAATAATTCAATTATCATGGATTCAACAATTTAAGTGTTTCTTTCACAATTTAACAGGTTTTTTAACTGTTACACTGTTTTTAAGCAATTCAACTGTTTTATGAAAAATTCCAAAAACAAAACTGTTTTGTTTACTAATTCAGCTGCGTTGTTGAATAAATTCATCTGTTTTATTCAATAATTCTGCTGTTTTGTTCAATCATTCAACTGTTTTTGATTTAGTAATTCATTTGTTTTTGTTTATTCAACAATTTAACTGTTTTTCATCAATTTAAATATTTTATTCAATAATTCAGCTGTTTTGTGCAATAATTCAATTATTTCTGGTTTAATAATTAATAAATATTAGGAAGGGTTTCCCTTCAGAGACCCTAAACTGAAACGTAGCGTCCGATTGGTGTGCAACTCGATTGATAAATAATTATGTCTATGTGATATTTCTGAAAAGAAAGAGTGCTACGAGCTTACAACGAAAGATGCGGGAGCAATTTAAAGACTCCGGACAATTACGGTGTGATTCTTGCTAGCGCTTAGGATCACCTGGGGAGAAAGGGCGAAGTTGTGTTAGTTTCTTCATATGGCGGGACGGTCAATTCATCTATGGGTACGTTGAGGGTGTTCGGAACGTCGTCTTCATCCTAGTCGTCATTGGCAAGGATGCGAAACTTGTTGCTGCAAGGGAGATCATTAAGGGATGATGAATTTGATTTTGAGTTAACTTTCACTCGAGGTAGTAGGGGGAGTAACGGTGGATGGGATGATTTAGGGTAAGCTGGGGATGGATGTCGATGAAGGAAGTTGTGTAGTTCTGGTTGGAGTAGGTCCACGGCCTTCTTGTTTTCCTCGGCACGGCTATTCATATCTGAGGTTGAATTAAGAAAATCTGATGATTGCACTTTGCTAATACAGTTTTGTTCAAAATTATTAGAAAAAATTTCGCTGAGAGAGTCGGTATTTACTGGAATTTTATAAACAATAGAAATTTTTGCTAAATTAGGCACTTTTTCACTTGGTTCCGCCTACTGGATGTTAAGAGTAGGCCAGGACGCAAGTACCGTCAACAGAATGGTTTATAATAGCTATTTTTCACCCATTTTCATGAACTTTAAAATCGATTTTTAACGATATTATTGAAAATATCAAGTTCGTCCATAGTACACTCTAATTCTAAAAAAATTCTTGTAAAGTCTCCAGAGACAAAAAGGGGAGATTAACGTAAAGTTAGTTCAAAATTACTGCGAGTGAGATCATGAATTTTTCGCTAACAAATGTAGCGTTAGTAGAGACACTTTCAGAAACAAAATGTTTTTATCTAAAATTCCCAAGTTTTATCGAAGTTGGCAGCCATGTCCGACTTCTGCCATTTTGTCATCAAGCGATGTCAAGAATGATTTTGTGTATAACAAATTAATTAAACGTTATTTTTAGAAGAAATAAACCAAAAAGTGAAAACATGGCGCTAGAAGACGTACACCATTCCGTTGCCATTAACGAAGGGATATTTTCAGAAGAATTGGAACATGGTAGTCAAAAAATTAAAATCGAAGAGATGGCCGATGACATGGATATCAAGCTAGAAGAACTGCATCATTCCATTGACATTAAAGAAGAGTCACCATTTAACGAATCTCTACCGGATGTAGATTGTGAAATAGAAATGCAATTCGAGTGTCGGGTATGTAACGTTAAATTTAGTAATAATGTTCTACTTCGAAAGCATGCAAAATATCATCGGTCTGATAAACTGTTCCAGTGTACAATTTGCGATTATAAAGGTTCTCGGAAATCATCTCTGTTGGATCATATACGAACTCACGGTAGTGTGAAACCTTACGAGTGCAACTTTTGCGATTATAAATGTTCACATAGGGGGAATTTAGGTCATCATTTACGAACTCATACTGGCGAAAAGCCGTTTAAATGTCACATTTGCAATTATAAGTGTACACGTAATGGAATTTTAAAAACCCATTTACGTACTCATACCGGTGAGAAACCGTTTAAGTGTAAAATTTGTGATTATAAATCTTCTCGAAAGTCAACTTTGATGGACCATTTGCGAACCCATAACAGTGAAAAACCTTTTGAGTGCAACATTTGCGGGTATAAATGTTCGCATAGTGGAAATTTGAGGTGTCATCTACGAACACATACTGGGGAAAAGCCGTTTAAATGCCACATTTGCGATTATAAATGTTCGCGTAATGAAATTTTGAAAACGCATTTACGAACTCATACCGGCGAGAAACCCTTCGAGTGTAAAATTTGTGATTATAAAGCTTATCGAAAGTCGTATTTGATTGACCATTTAAGAACTCATAGCAACGAGAAACCTTTTCAGTGTCACATTTGCAATTATAAATGCTCACATAATAGAACTTTAAAAAATCATATGCGAACACATACAGGAGAGAAACTGCCCGAGTGTAAGATTACGAAGGTTCCCGAAAAGTAAGTTCGGTAAAACATTTGCCAACTCATACGGACGAAAAATCATCAATTTGAATTTATTATTTTTCGTAGAGTTGACGACGTAATTTAAATTATAACTGCCCATGTTAAATATTCTGTTAATGCCATTGCATACAAACAATTCACACAACTTTTATTATTAAAAAAGTCGTATTATTTAAAATATATTTGAATTTGTTAATTTGTTGAAGTACCTAATTTAGTTATGGCTGTGATCATGGCTAATTTATTTTTTTTTGAAGCGATGCTGGTTAGAAACCAATAGAAATGGAGGTGAGACAAAAAAAAATTGCGGGATCGCAATCAAGAAGGGGGGGACAAGTTCTATCGGGAAAGTCGTAATTAAAAAAGGCGCCACTCGGACTGAGTCAACGCATACCTACCTTTTCGATGAGTAATCCTGTCCAAGAAGAACTAATGTATGATATCACCAGGGCGAAAAGTGGGCTCACTTGCACTGAAGCTTCTTGTACCTCAACAAAGTGTCTCAACAAAGCCAGACGTTGCGCATCCGATGGGGGCGATTTTACCCTCAAAGTATGGAATCCGAGTGATATTGATAAAAAATTAAATTGAATAGCCGAAACTAAATAAATAAAACGATAAATTGGAATTTTGAAATATTAAGTGTTACTGGAAGGAAGGAATAATAAAATTGGCTGGAAATTATAAGCAAAGTGCACGAAAAGAAGATGTGGAACAAACGGAAGAAAAAAAAACAAATCGACCCAATACAATAAAAATTTAAAACACAATTGCACCAGCATTTTAATTAAAATGAAATTCTTGAAAACAAATTAAATAATTACAAAATTTAAAACCCAATAAATAACAGCAAACTTTAATTTTCATGATTGTAATTTTTGGAGTATTTTTAGGTTTAATTTTATCATGGAGAAGTCTGGGTGCTCTGGTTAATCTGGTTTTGATTTTTAAACAAGTCAGGAAAATCACTACTTTGGCCGATGAAAATTCATTGAAATTTAAAAAAAATGAAAACTTAATTTAAAAAAATAATAAAAACTTAGGTTTTTGATTTATTAAAAATAATAAATATATTTTTTAAATTTATGTTAAGCTGTTTTTCTTTTAATTAAATATTGGTATGCATTTTGTTTAGTCGATCCATATTTAATTTTTTAAATTTACCAAATATCGAAAATTACTAATTTTTTTAAATGAAAAAGTCAGAGAATTTGTTTTGAGAAGTTCGATGGGAATTCTGTTTAATTGTTTTTAGTTTAATAATTCAATTGTTTTTATTAAATAATTTAACAGCTTTATCCAAAAATTAAACTGTTGTCTTAAATAATTCAACTGGTTTGTTCAACAATTCAGTTATTTTTGGTTTTAATAATTTAATTTTTTTTATTTTCTAATTTATTTATTTTCTGCTCAACAATTCAACTATCCTTAATTCAACTGTTTTAGAAAAAATACCAAAAACAAATGTTTTAATAAATAAGTCAGTTGCTTCGTTTAATAAATTCAGCTGATTTATTCAATAATCTGTTGTTTGGTTCAAAAATTCTACTGGTTTGTTCGACAATTCAATTAATTTTGCTTTAATAATTTAATTTGTTTAAATAATTTAATTGTTTTTCAATTAAATAATTCATTTGTTTTTCAATTAAATAGTTCATTTGTTTAACAATTCAATTATCCTTGTTTCAACAATTCAACTGTTTCTTTCATAATTCAACAGGTTTTTAACTATTAGACTGTTTTTAAGCAATTCAACTATTTTATGAAAACTGCCAAAAACAAAACTGTTTTGTTTACTAATTCAGCTGTTGTATTCAATAATTGTGCTATTTCTTTCAATTAATTCAACCGGTTTGTTCAACAATTCAATTATTTTGGTTTAATAATTTATTTTTTTAAATTTTCTAATTCATTTATTTTCTGCTCAACAATTCAACTGTTTTAGAAAAATACCAAAAACAAATCTGTTTTATTAAATAATTCAACTGCTTCGTTTAATAAATTCAGCTGTTTTGTTTAATAAATTCAACCGATTTATGCAATAATCTGTTGTTTGGTTTAAAAATTCAACTGGTTCATTCAACAATTCAGTTAAATTTGGTTTAATAATTTAATTTTTTTAATGTAATAATTTAATTGTTTTTCAATTAAATAATTCATTTTTTTAACAATTCAATTATCCTTGATTCAACAATTCAACTGTTTCTTTTGCAATTCAACAGCTTTTTAACTATTAGACTATTTTTAAGCAAATCTACTATTTACGAAAAATCCTAAAACAAAACTGTTTAGTAATAAATTCATCTGTTTTATTCAATAATTCTGCTTTTGGTTAAAATGATTCAACTGGTTTGTTCAACAATTCAGTTATTTTTGGTATAGGTAATAATTAAATTTTTTTTTTTTTTAATTTAATTGTTTTTCACCTAATAATTATTTATATTTTTTGGTTCAACAATTCAATTATTCTTGATTCAACTGTTTTATGAAAAATGCCAAAAACAAATCTGTTTTGTTAAGTAATTCAGCTGTTTTGTTTAATAAATTCAGCTGTTTTCGTTGAATAAATTCAACCGATGTATTCAATAATAATTCTGCTAATTGGTTCAATTAATTCAACCGGTTTGTTCAACAATTCAATTATTCTTGATTCAACTGTTTTATGAAAAATGCCAAAAACAAATCTGTTTTGTTAAGTAATTCAGCTGTTTTGTTGAATAAATTCAACCGATGTATTCAATAATAATAATTCTGCTATTTGGTTCAATTAATTCAACCGGTTTGTTCAACAATTCAATTATTTTTGATTTAATAATTTAATTTTTTTTGCATTTGCTGATTTGTTTTCTGATCAACAATTCAATTATCCTTAATTCCAAAAACATGTCAATGCCAAAAACAAAACTGTTTTGTTAAATATACAACTGCTTTGTCTAATAAATTCAATTGTGTTATTCAAACATTCTGTTGTTTGTTCAAATAATTCAACTGATTTGTTCAACAATTCAGTTATTTTTGATTTAATAATTTAATTGTTTTTCATTTAATAATCATTTGTTTTTTGCTCGACAATTCAATTATCCTTGATTCGACAATTCAACTGTTTTATGAAAAATACCAGAAACAAATCTTTTTTGTTAAGTAATTCAGCTGTTTTGTTTAATCAATTCATCTGTTTTTGTTGAATAAATTCAACCGTGTATTCAGTAATTCTGCTAATTGGTTCAATTAATTCAACCGGTTTGTTCAACAATTCAATTATCCTTGATTCAACTGTTTTATGAAAAATACCAGAAACAAATCTGTTTTGTTAAGTAATTCAGCTGTTTTGTTTAATCAATTCAGCTGTTTTTGTTGAATAAATTCAACCGATGTATTCAATAATTCTGCTATTTGGTTCAATTAATTTAACCGGTTTGTTCAACAATTCAATTATCCTTGATTCAACTGTTTTATGAAAATGGCAAAAACAAATCTGTTTTGTTAAGTAATTCAGCTGCTTTGTTTAATAAATTCAGCTGTTTTGTTTAATAAATTCAGCTGCTTTTGTTGAATAAATTCAACCGATGTATTTAATAATAATTCTGCTATTTGGTTTAATTAATTCAACCGGTTTGTTTAACAATTCAGTTATTTTTGATTTAATAATATAATTTTTTTGCACTTACTGATTTGTTTTCAGCTCAACAATTCAATTATTTTTAATTCCAAAAGCATGTCAATGCTAAAACAAAACTGTTTTGTTAAATATACAACTGCTTTGTCTAATAAATTCAATTGTGTTATTCAAACATTCTGTTGTTTGTTCAAATAATTCAACTGATTTGTTCAACAATTCAGTTATTTTTGATTTAATAATTTAATTGTTTTTCATTTAATAATCATTTGTTTTTTGGTTGACAATTCAACTGTTTAATGAAAATGCCAGAAACAAATCTGTTTTGTTAAGTAATTCAGCTGTTTTGTTTAATCAATTCAGCTGCTTTCGTTGAATAAATTCAACCGATGTATTCAATAACTCTGCTATTTGGTTCAATTAATTTAACCGGTTTGTTCAACAATTCAATTATTTTTGATGTAATAATTTAATTTTTTTTTGCATTTACTGATTTGTTTTCTGCTCAACAATTCAATTATCCTTAATTCCAAAACTTGTCAATGCCAAAAACAAAACTGTTTTGTTAAATATACAATTGCTTTGTTTAATAAATTCATTTGTGTCATTAAAAGATTCTGTTGTTTATTCAAATAATTCAATTGATTTGTTCAACAATTCAGTTATTTTTGGTTTAATAATTTAATTGTTTTCATTTAATAATCATTTGTTTTTTTGCTCGACAATTCAATTATCCTTGATTCGACAATTCAACTGTTTTATGAAAAATGCCAGAAACAAATCTATTTTGTTAAGTAATTCAGTTGTTTTCGTTGAATATATTCAACTGACGTATTTAAGAAGTCTGCTAATTGGTTCACTTAATTCAACCGGTTTATTCAATTATTTTTGATTTAATAATTTAATTTTTTTGCATTTACTAATTTGTTTTCTGCTCAACAATTCAATTATTCTTAATTCCAAAAACATGTCAATGCCAAAAACAAAACTGTTTTGTTAAGTAAAACAGCTGCTTTGCTTAATAAATTCAACTGATGTATTCAATAATTCTGCTATTTGGTTCAATTCAACTGGTTTGTTCAACAATTCTGTTATTTTTGGTTTAATATAATTTTTTTCTTATTACTTCTTCTTCATCGTTTGCTTCTTGTCAGAAGCGTCGTGATCCAGCTTCCGAAGCCAAGATGAATTTTCATGGAAATATAATTCATGGGTGGTTTCGTTGCCTTCCCCATGGTCCACAGATTGATATTGGACCTTTGATCACAGCAGTGTATCCGACTCGACTAGGATTCGAACCGCGGTCTACCGCTTTCCAGTCGGCCGGTGCATGCTTTGCGCTACACTGCTGGTCTTCGCTACACTGCTGGTCTTCTTATTACTTATTACTAACTCATTTGTTTTTGCTCAACAATTTAATTATCCTGGATTTAACAATTTAATTGTTTCTTTCACAATTTTACAGATTTTTTTTAACTATTACACTGTTTTTAAACAATTCAACTGTTTTATGAAATATCCCAATAACAAAGCTGTTTTGTTAATTAATTCAGCTGCTTTGTTTAACAAATTCATTTGTTTTATTCAATAATTTGTTGATTTATTCAATAATTCTGCTGTTTGGTCAAAATAATTCAACTGGTTTGTTTTCAAATTCAGTTATTTTTGATATAATTTAATTTTTTTATTTAATTGTTTTTCACTTAATAATTATTTGTTTTATTTTACTCAACAATTCAATTATCCTTGAATCAACAATTCAACTGTTTTACGAAAAATGCTAAAAACATAACTGTTTTGTTGTAATTCAGTTACTTTGTTTAATAAATTCAACTGTATTGTTCAACAATTCAATTATCCTTGATGCGACAATTAAACTGGTTTATTTTACAATTTAGTATTTTTGGTTTAATAATTTATAATTATTAATTTTTCATTTAATAATTTAATTGTTTTTCATTTGATAATTCATTTGTTTTCTGCTCAACAATTTAATTGTTTCTTTCACAATTTAACAGTTCTTTCAACTATTACACTGTTTTTAAACAATTCAATTGTTTTATGAAAAATGCGAAAAATGAAACTGTTTTGTTAACTAATTCAGCTGCGTTGTTTAATAAATTCATCTGTTTTATTCAATAATTCTGATGTTTTATTCAATAATTCTGATGTTTTATTCAAAATTTCTGCTGTTTGATTAAAACAATTTAATTGGTTTGTTCAATTATTCAGCTGTTTTTGGTATAATAATTAAATTTTGTTTATTTAATAGTTTAATTGTTTTTCATTTGACAATCATTAGTTTTTTTTTTGCTCCAATAAATTATCCTTGATTCAACAATTCAACTGTTTTATGAAAAATGCTAACAGCAAAATTGTTTTGTTTAGTAATTCGGTTGCTTTATTTTAACAAATTCAACTGTTTTGGTTGAATAAATTGAATTGTTGTATTCAATAATTCTGATTTTAGGTTCAATTAATTCAACTGTTTTGTTCAAAACTTCAGTTATTTATGATTTAATATAATTTAATGTATTTTTACATTTAATAATTCATTTGTTCTTTACTCAACAATTCAATTATGCTTAATTCAACAATTCAATTGTTTCTTTCATAATTCAACAGTTTTACGAATAACTTGAATAGGAATTTGAAGACGAAATTTCCCTAAATGTAGTTTAAATCATATTTTTTTATTAAACAAAAACTATTTAATTTTCTTTTTCTCCAAAAAACCTAATTGATATCTTATCAAAATTTACGAGTATTTTTTAATGTTCTGCAATTTTTCTTAACGAGCACCGTCTGTAATTGTATCAAATAATCAAACTAAACTAAATACCCGCTAATATTTCCTGAGCTATTGTAGAAATTTTCGCCGTATATTACAAGTTCGTTTCAATCTGTTTTATTTTTTATAATTTGTACTGTGTAGAAAATGTTGTTTTCAAGGTTCTTATTTGTTTCTTCTGCTAGAAGGCGGCTTTCTGAATCCACACTGAGGAACAATAAATTTGCTCGATTGTTATTTTAAAATCGCCATTTTGTATATTTCATTTTACTCAAAATAATAATCAATAATCTTACTGCTGCTATATTTGCTACTATAAACCTCAATACTACTATATTTTAAATTTAAAATTAAATGTTAGAAATTTTCTTTGTTCTGCTTTACATTTGGCCATTTAAACTCGCCATTTGTATCTTTACCGTCAGAATAATTATCAGTAATCGTAATGATCTCAATGCTGCTATTTTGGACTTATTACAAATATCACAGAAATTTTCATCGTTTCTATCTTAAATACGGCCATCTTGAACCCGCCATTTTGTATTCTTCATCTTTATTGTTAAAATAATAAGCAGTAACCACAGAACCTTAGTATACTCTACATATTATATTTGAACTTGAAATTTATGAACCTTAAAGCATTTTTATTATTTCGTCTTAAATTCGGTTATTTTTAAACCCGCCATTTTGTATCTTCAATCTTAAACATTAAAAAAATAAATAATAAGTACAAAAACCTCAGTGCTGTTATGTTTTGAATTTCGTCATTTATGAATGCTTGACTAGATTTTTTCGTCATTCTTGTCTTAAAATCGGCCATTTTGAACCGCCATTTTGTATTTTCAACCTTTAACGTCAAAATAATCTCAATGGGGCGTGGTTTAAATTGTAGGAGTAAGGGGGCGTTTTAAGAAAGTGTGGTCAGCAGTTAAACAAGACGGGTAACCTACCGTACAGATATTTTTATTATTTCTGTCTTGAATTCGCCATTTTGTATTTTTCATTCTTGTCGTTAGAATAATAAGCAGTAACTACAAAACCGCCCAGTACTTCTATATTTGAACTTTAATTTTGAATAATTGTTCATGTTATCGTATTTTTCACAATTACTATCTTAAATTGGGTCATTTTGTATTTGCCATTTTGAACGTCAAAATAATAAGCCCCAATACTGCTATATTTGGACTTAAAATCAAGTATTTATAAAAATGTTTAGTAAAAAAGGTATTTAAGTTTTAAAAATAATGACTACCATGCTCTACTGTACAATCGAATAACCTAGTAAGTCTACTTGGTAAAAATTGGTTTATTACTATCATTTTTGTTGAATATTTTTATTTTGCCGCTGTAGGCAACGTAGCCACTTCCAGATTTGAATGACAGCTGAATAATTAATGGCGGCGGTCTATTGAAATTTGACAGCGCATTAAAATTGTTAGTACATTGATCGATATGAATAAAAAGATGGTTTCTTCCCAAAAATTAGAAAATGCCGACAAAGAAATTAAAATGGAAGACATAAATATCAAGTTGGAAGTACTTCATCATTCCGGTGACATTACAGCCGATACTTGGGTTAACGAAGAGATATTTGCAGAAAAACTAGAATATGTGTGCAAAGAAACTGAAGTCGAAGAGAAGGATATCAAGCTCGAAGATCTACATCATTCCATCGACATTAAAGAGGAAACTTCCCTTGCCGACTATCAATCGCAACCGAGCAAACGATTTGAATGCGGGGTATGTAAGGTTATATTTTCCAAAAACTCAACTTAACAAGCATGCAAAAATTCATACAGCTGCCAAACTTTTGAATGCAAACTGTGCGATTACAAATCTTCTCAAAAGGGACATTTGAAATATCATTTGCGAATTCATACTGGTGAGAAGCCATTTATATGTACAATTTGCGATTATAAATGTTCTCTAAAAGAAAATTTGAAAAGGCATTTATCAAAACATACCGGCGAGAAGCCGTTTGAATGTAAAATTTGCGATTATAAATCTTCTCAAAAAAAGAGATTTGAAAAGTCATTTGCGAACGCATACCGGTGAGAAACCATACAAATGCGAGAGTTGCAATTATACGTGTGCAAGAAAATATGATTTGCCAAGTCACCTACGAACACACACCGGGGAAAAACCGTACGAGTGTACAATTTGCAAATTTAAGTGTTCTCATAAACAAACTTTGAAGGATCATGTGCGAATTCATACAGGCGAGAAACCGTTTGGGTGTACCTTTTGCGATTATAGGTCTTCTCAAAAGGGACATTTGCGAGATCATTTACGAACTCATACTGGTGAGAAACCGTACGAATGTAAAATTTGCGACTATAAATCTTCTCACAAGCAAACATTGAAAGATCACGTTCGAACTCATACCGGCGAGAAGCCGTTTGAATGTAATGTTTGTGGCTATAAATGCACTCAGAAGGGACGTTTGCAAGTTCATTTGCGATGTCATAGTGACGAGAAGCATTTTGAGTGTAACATGTGTGACTATACATCTGTATTTAAACAAAATTTAAAAAGGCATATAAGAAGTCATTCTGGCGAGAACTGATTACCTACGATAGTTTCTTAGTAGTTCCGTGTTGGTTATACTCCATATATTTTCAATTATGGGATTTAAATCGGCTCATTGAGCAGGTACTTCAAAATCTCAATACATTAATTCTCCCGATTTAAACCCCATAGAAAATGTGGGAAATTTTTAAGTCGCAAGACCACTAAGGAGTTATGGTCGGTACCACGATGGATCGACAATGTAATGCCAAGTCTAATAACTGCAAATGGTTAAGTTTAACTACATAGATTTGAAATTAAAACATTTTATCTAAATAAAATAAATGTTCTTTTAATTAGTTTGTTATCTAATGTTTTTATTTTTATGATGTTAATATTTATTTTAAATTAATTGACAATTAATAAAGGGTAACTGTATCGCGACAGCGTTTGTTTAACCTAATTTGAAAAATTGAATCAATGGTGTTTGAATCGTGGGCGTTTTACAGTTTTTTTTACTGCTTCTAATGCATTTCGGTGAGAGAAATTCAATTTCACCTCTATAAATTATTAGTTATTACATCCAGATAAGAGATGGCAGCAAAAACAAATATTTAGGAAACCAGTGTAGTTACTCGTACATAACCTAAAAAATTGAGACGCCAAAAGCAGTTTGTTACATCATTACAGACTGCATTTACAATAATTATGTAAATGCAATTCATCATCCACCAACGGAAAGTTATTTTTTTACCGTTGAGTGTTCGGTACTTCCAAAGTAAAAGTTGACTCAGAAAAATGGTAATTTTTAGATTTATTTATTATATTCATAAAACTCAAAGGTTCGTCAGAGATATAACTGAAATTTTGCATGCACCACCTAGGTTTACTATAAAATAGGCAAGAAAAACCTAAAAATTACATGGTTGTCAAAACTGTAGTACGAATTATGGGGCGTGGTCAGTAAAGTATGCAGCATCGCGCGAATATTAAATGCAGGTACCTTTAGAGGCGTGGATTAAGTGTTTAAGGAGGATAAGAAGAAGTTGGCAACGGCGCGTGTCAAAAGGGTGTGGTTTAAATGGTGGGAGTGAGGGGCGTGTAAAGAAGGCGTGGCAGTTAAACAAGGCGGGTTTTTATCAAACTAACCGCTGTTAGTTAATATGACATTAATTTAACATGTTAATACGGATTTTTAAATAATTAGTTAAATTCAGATTTGCTAGGCCTGAACTGATAGATTACGCGACTGAAGCTATTTTACCTTTTAAACTAAATAAAAATTTGACCCACCATTTTGTATTTTTAATCTTGATCATTAGAATAATAGAATAACCACAATAATGTCACAGCTGTTCGATTTGAACTTGGACTTTAAATATTTATAAATGTTTTTGAGATTTTTATGCTTTCTGTATTAAATTCGGCCATTATGAATCCGCCATTTTATATTTTCCATTGTTAACGTTAAAATTAAAAGCAATGGCTACAAGAACCTTAATTAATGCTGCTATGTTTGAACTTGAAAATTAAATATTTATAAATTTCATAGTTATTGTCATAATTTATACCTTAAATGAGGCCATTATGGACCCGCCATTTTGTATTTTCAAACTTTAAACGTTAGAATAATAAGCAATGGCAACAAAACTCTCTGTGCTGTTGTATTTCAATTTTAAATTTAAATGATTATAAACGATCCAGATATTTTCTTCATTTTTGTCTTAAATGCGGCTCTAACGAACCCACTATCTTTTTTTTTTTTTCTTCTTTAACGTTGCAATAATAACCAATACCGTAAAACCGCTGTGATGCTATTTTTAAATCCGAATATTTATAAATTTTCATCTTTTGTCTTAAATTTGGTTATTTTGAACCCACCATTTTGTATTTTCTATTATTAACGTCAGAGTAATAATCAAAAATCTTATTGCTGCTATATTTGGAGCTGTAAAGTAAATCTATTAATTACGTGAGGTGTTTTCCTTTAAATCTGGTACCCCCCTCCCTTGGTGAGATTTGGTAAGATGTTGTTGAACCTTTTCTCTTCACGTGAGATTTATTCTGCAATTTTTACCATACCGGAGACTAGTAATTTTTTACAGTGTATCTGTTATAATAATTAATGTTAAGATTTTCACCCTCCCCTCTTTAAATGAGATTTTGCTGGACCCTTTCCCCCATTTTGAGTTCACGTAATTAATGGACGTCCCCAAGCCTTAAATCTTGAACTTGAAATAATTATAAATGTCATGGACATTTTCTTCGTTCCTTCCTTAAATTCGGCCATTTTGAACCCGGCATTTTGTATTCACCGTTTTTACCGTCAGAATAATAATAATCCTGCTGCTTCTGTAAACCTCAATGCTGCTATATTATTTAAATTTGAACATTAAATATTAATACATGTCATAGAAATTTTCTTAGTTTCTGCATTAAATTCGGCCATTTTAAACTCGCCATTTTGTATTTTCGCTCTTTAATGTTAGAATAATACGCAGTGACCACAAAACCCCAGTACTGCTGTAGTTGAACGTGAAATTTGAAAATTTATTAATGTTAAAGCATTTTCTGTCTTAAATTCAGTCATTTACAACCCGCCATTTTGTATTTTCCATCTTTAACGTCAGAATAATAAACAATATTCATAATAACCGTAATGCTGCTATATATCAACTTTAAAATAAAATATTTATAAGAGTCATAGAAATGTTCTTCATTTCTCTCTTAAATTCGGCATTTTAAATCCGCCATTTTGTATTTTCCATTTTTAACGTCAGAATAATAAGCAGATACCACAAGTACTCCTGTAGTTGAACTTTAAATTTAAAAATTTATGAGTGATATAGCAATTATAATCATTGCTATGTAGAATTTGGTGACTATAAACCCGCCATTTTGTATTTACTATTTTTACCGTGAGAATGATAATCAATAATCTTACTGCTGGTGTATTTGCTACTGTAAACCTCAATTCTGCTATAATGAACTTGAAAATTAAATATTTTTAAATGTCTTAGAAATTTTCTTCGTTTCTCTCTTAAATTAGGCTTTTGAATCCGCCATTTTCTATTTTCTATTTTTAATGTCAGAATAATAAGCAGATACCACAAGTACTGCTGTATTTGAACTTTAAATTTAAAAATTTATGTGTGATATAGCAATTTTAAATATTGCTATCTGGAATTTGGTGACTATAAATCCGCCATTTTGTATTTACTATTTTTACCGTCAGAATAATAATCAATAATCTTACTGCTGCTGTATTTGCTACTGTAAACCTCAATTCTGCTATAATGAACTTGAAAATTAAATATTTTTAAATGTCATAGAAATTTTCTTCGTTTCTCTTTTAAATTAGGCTTTTGAATCCACCATTTTGTATTTTCCATTTTTAACGTCAGAATAATAAGCAGATACCACAAGTACTGCTGTATTTGAACTTTAAATTTAAAAATTTATGTGTGATATAGCAATTTTAAACATTGCTATCTGGAATTTGGTGACTATAAACCCGCCATTTTGTATTTAATATTTTTACCGTCAGAATAATAATCAATAATCTTACTGCTGCTGTATTTGCTACTGTAAACCTCAATTCTGCTATAATGAACTTGAAAATTAAATATTTTTAAATGTCTTAGAAATTTTCTTTGTTTCTTTCTTAAATTAGGCTTTTGAATCCGCCATTTTGTATTTTCCATTTTTAACGTCAGAATAATAAGCAGATACCACAAGTACTGCTGTATTTGAACTTTAAATTTAAAAATTTATGAGTGATATAGCAATTTTAAACATTGCTATCTGGAATTTGGTGACTATAAATCCGCCATTTTGTATTTACTATTTTTACCGTCAGAATAATAATTAATAATCTTACTGCTGCTGTATTTGCTACTGTTAACCTCAATTCTGCTATAATGAACTTGAAAATTAAATATTTTTAAATGTCTTAGAAATTTTTTTTGTTTCTCTTTTAAATTAGGCTTTTGAATCCGCCATTTTGTATTTTCTATTTTTAACGTCAGAATAATAAGCAGATACCACAAGTACTGCTGTATTTGAACTTTAAATTTAAAAATTTATGAGTGATATAGCAATTTTAATTATTGCTATGTAGAATTTGGTGACTATAAACCCGCCATTTTGTATTTAATATTTTTACGATCAGAATAATAATTAATAATCTTACTGCTGCTGTATTTGCTACTGTAAACCTCAATTCTGCTATAATGAACTTGAAAATTAAATATTTTTAAATGTCATAGAAATTTTTTTCGTTTTTATCTTAAATTTGGTTTTTTAAACCCGCCATTTTGTATTTTCCATTTTTAACGTTGGAGTAATAAGCAGATACTACAAGTACTGCTGTATTTGAACTTTAAATTTAAAAACTTTATGAGTGATATAGCAATTTTAAATATTGCTATCTGGAATTTGGTGACTATAAATCCGCCATTTTGTATTTACTATTTTTACCGTCAGAATAATAATTAATAATTACTGCTGCTGTATTTGCTACTGTAAACCTCAATGCTGCTATAATGAACTTGAAAATTAAATATTTATCAATTTTCTTCGTTCCTATTGTCTTAAATTCGGTCATTTAAACCCGCCATTTTGTATTTTACATGTTTGACATCAGAATAATAATCAATAATCACTATGGTGTATGAATGGGGCGTGGTTTAAATTTTCGGAGTAAGGGGGCGTTTCAAGAGGGCGTGGTTACTAGTTAAACAAGACGGGTATCAAACCTCACAGAAATTTTCATTATTTCAGTCTTGAAATCTACTGTTTTCAATTCGCCATTTTGTATTTTTTCATTCTTTTTGTTAGAAAAATTAGTAGTGACCACAAAATCTCAGTACTTTCATATTTGAACTTGAAATTTAAAAAATTTATGAATCTTAAAGCATTTTCTGTCTGAAATTCGGTCATTTGAAACCCACCATTTTGTATTTTCGCTCTTTAAACATTAAAATAATAAGTAGTTGCCACAAAAACCTCAGTGCTGTTATATTTTAATTTTAAATTTCGTTATTTATAAATGCTGTATTAGAAGATGTTTTCGTAATTTTTGTCTTAAAATCGGCCATTTTGAACCGCCATTTTGTATTTTTCATTTTTATGGTTAGAATAATAAGTAGTGACGACAAATCCTCAGTTATTTGAACTTTAAATTTATTAATCTAAAGCATTTTCTATCTGAAATTCGGTCATTTGAAACCCACCATTTTGTATTTTAACTCTTTAAACGTTAAAATAATAAGTGATAACCACAAAAACCTCAGTGCTTTTATATTTTACTTTTAAATTTTTATTTATTAAGGGCGGTATGGTTTTAAAACTTTTTCTTTTGCAATTTTTTTAAATTTTTTTTTCTGAATGTACAACATGTCGAGAGTATTGTGTCAAAATTTCAAGTGAATCGGAGCAAAAATAATGAAGATATAGCGTTTCAAGCGACTGGTCCTCATGTTCGACTAAAAAAAAATTAATTATGAAAAATGGATCGAGACATTTTTTTCAGGCATATTCTACTAACTGGGGCTTTTTGGACATCCTCAATGACAGTGTTTCATTGTAAGTGTTGGCATTGATGATTCTGTGTATGTATAAAAAATTAAATTATACCCGTTTATTGATGCTTAATTTTGGATACTCGAGTAACTTTAAATCGATTTTCTCGCAAACGTCATTTTTGAAGTTGGTGAACATTATAACTCAAAATCTACTTGAGCGATCTTTTCGAATTTTTAAACATTATTTCTACACATAAATCAACAGGTAATCACGGAGAGTTTTTTTTATTTTAACCATTTTTTTCCATTTTATAATAACAAATTCACCGAAATTTTTCGGGAAAATCGCGTTTTTCACTTCCAAATGCAGCCAAAACTAAAAAATTAAAAAAAAATAAAAAAACTCTTCGTGACTACCTAGGGAAACATATCACCTGTTAAACGCATTTTGATTTTTGTTTCAAATAATTCGGTAAGGAGTTATGGTGTTCACCGTATAACAACTTTTTTCAAGGCGCCTGCGAAGATTTGCTGTCACGGACTTATTTATTAATATTTTTAATAGAAAAATTTTCAAAGATAACTCAAATGCCATACTATAATGTGTATATAAAATAAATAAAATAACATTAATCATATCTCCAAAAAAACATAAAATATGCATATTTTTCGCCTTTAAACCATACCCGCCCTTAATGCCATACTAGAAGATGTTTTCGTCATTGTTGTCTTAAAATTGACCATTTTGAACCGCCATTTTGTATTGTTCATTTTATGGTTAGAATAATCAGTAGTGATCACAAAACCTCAGTGCTCCTATATTTGAACATCAAATTTAAAAGTTTTTGAATCTTAAAGCATTTTCTCTCTTAAATTCTGTCATTTGAAACCCACCATTTTGTATTTTCACTCTTTAAACATTAAAATAATAAATCATGACCACAAAAACCTCAGTGCTGTTATATTTTAATTTTCGTTATTTATAAACGCTGTATTAGAAGATGTTTTTGTAATTTTTGTCTTAAAATCGGCCATTTTGAACCGCCATTTTGTATTGTTCATTTTATGGTTAGAATAATCAGTAGTGATCACAAAACCTCAGTGGTCCCATATTTGAACTTTAAATTTAAAAATTAATGAATTTTAAAGCATTTTCTCTCTTAAATTCGGTTATTTGAAACTCACCATTTTGTATTTTCACTCTTTAAACATTAAAATAATAAAACATGACCACAAAAACCTCAGTGCTATTATATTTTAATTTTCGTTATTTATAAATGCTATTGCTAGAAGATGTTTTCGTAATTTTGTCTTAAAATCGGCCATTTTGAACCGCCATTTTGTATTGTTCATTTTATGGTTAGAATAATAAGTAGTGATCACAAAACCTCAGTGGTCCATATTTGAACTTTAAATTTAAAAATTAATGAATCTTAAAACATTTTCTGTCTGGAATTCGGTCATTTGGAACCCACCATTTTGTATTTTCACTCTTTAAACATTAAAATAATAAGTAATGACCACAAAAACCTCAGTGCTATTATATTTTAATTTTAAATTTGTTATTTATAAATGCTATACTAGAAGATGTTTTCGTAATTTTGTCTTAAAATCGGCCATTTTGAACCGCCATTTTGTATTTTTCATACTTATCGTTAGAATAATAAGTAGTGACGACAAATCCTCAGTGCTTCTATATTTGAACTTTAAATTTAAAATTTATGAATCTTAAAGCATTTTCTGTCTTAAATTCGGTCATTTGAAACCCACCATTTTGTATTTTAACTCTCTAAACATTAAAATAAGGAGTAATGTCCATAAAAACCTCAGTGCTGTTATATTTTAATTTTAAATTCGTTATTTATAAATGCTGTATTAGAAGATGTTTTCGTCATTGCTGTCTTAAAATCGGCCATTTTGAACCGCCATTTTGTATTTTTCATACTTATCGTTAGAATAATAAGTAGTGACGACAAATCCTCAGTGATTCTATATTTGAACTTGAAATTTAAAAATTTATGAATCTTAAAGCATTTTCTGTCTTAAATTCGGTCATTTGGAACCCACCATTTTGTATTTTCACTCTTTAAACATTAAAATAGTATGTAATGACTATAAAAATCTCAGTGCTGCTATATTTCAATTTTAAATTTTGTAATTTATAAATGCTATACTTAAAGATATTTTCGTCACTTTTGTCTTAAAATCGGCCATTTTGAACCGCCATTTTGTATTTTTGGTTCTCGATGCTCCAACAATAAGCAATGGTCTAAGAAACCGCATTACTGCTATTATTTAAATGTAACTAATTATAGATGTCAGAAATTTTCGGCATTTCTATCTTAAATTCGGCCATTTTGAACTTGCCATTTTGTATTTTCTATATTTAACGTCACAATAATCAATAATTACAATAGCCCCCCTCTCTACTTCTATATTTTAATTTTAATAACTTACAATATTTTATTTACCAAATTGATGTTTTCTAACTAAATTTAGTTTTTAAACTTTAAATTTCAGCCATGTCTACTCAAGGGTTGTTTTGGAACTAACTTTTTCGAAATTCGACTCTTGACATTTTATGCTTAAATTTTTGCTTTGTTTTTTTTTAGGTTTTGATATAATTTTTATATAACTTTAAAATTAACAAATAATTTACAATAAATTACAAGTTTCGTCTTAAAATTAAATTATTTTTTCTTAGTATTTTAAAAATTTCATTAATTTGAGTTTTTGGAATTTTATGTGTGCAACCATTAATTCAATTTTTAGTTTCTCGACTTACTAGGTTCTTTGATTGTACGCTAGCAGTTCTACCTGTAATTTATTAGCCACGCCCATCGACACGCCTTTTTACTCGTGCTATTTGAACCACTATTTACTGTACGCCCCGCCCCTACCCTAAATGTGCGTAGAATAAGTGAAATTTAATAAGAAAAATAGCCACAACGAAATTTAAAAAGAAGTACCATTAAATATGCTATGAATCTCATCAGTGAAAAACAGTGAATTGTTCTACTTATTTTACTCAACTGCTCTAGTAAATTGTCACTTACCTTTAGTATAACGCTCACATTGTTTTCTGTCACCTAAATATTCCTTTATTGTTCTATATTTTTTATGATACACAGAACTTTTCGTTATTTCTACAAAGTTTCTGTAGCGTCTTTGGTTTCCTCCCTCTGATGGTCGCCATTGTTGTTTATTAAATTTTTTTTTGCAATTTCAAGAAAATTTTGATAGTATAACTTAATTACATGTTTAACCTTTCCTTCGTTGGTTACAATGACTTTTTGTTCAATCTATGTACCTACCTGAGTTTCCGCAACACTGCCGGAAGCCGTTTATTGAAATTATTTCAACCTCCCCTCTCCCCCACCGGTGTCTTTCGACTACACTAAGAAGGCTTGAATTGTCCTTGGGAAAACAAAGAAAAAAACAAAGTTATTTTGGTTTATTAAAATTAAATAAAATTAATATAACGGATATTCTGATAATCTTACATGACAGACATTTGTAAGCAAAAATAGAGGTAGTTTTAGTGGAATTAATTAATATAGAGTACATGGTAAGGTAAAACCAATGGATATTCTGATAATTTTACACGATCGAGATTTGTAATGAAGAATAAAAAAATATTTAGTTGGTTAATCCCAAATAGCATTGTACGGTTGTCACAAGCTTGTCAAACACGTGACAATCTTGTCAAAACCTTAGTGAGATGCTACGTTTATAGCTAACTTGCATTAATTTATTGAATGACCACAGTTCCGATTGAGGAAACTTGCAACGATTTCTCTCCCGTATGAGATTTTAAATGATTATTCAAACTTCCTTTATGTGAACATGTGTAGTCACAAAACTCACAGGAAAATAGTTTCTTGACAGCGTGAGTTTTTAAGTGAGTATTTAAATTTGAATGACTTGCAGATTTATAGTGACAAATTTTACAAGCATACGGTTTCTTGCCAGTGTGAATTCGTAAGTGAATTCTCAGTCTACCTTTATGTGCAGTGTTATAATCACAAAGTCCACACCTGAATTCTTTCTCGTTAGTGTGATTTTTTAAGTGAGAATTCAAATTACCTTTATGTTTACATTTAAAACCGCAAATCTCACAGGTAAACGGTTTATCCTCTTTGTGAGTTCTCAAATGACTCGTAATGGAAGCCTGTTGTGTACACTTGTAGTCGCAAAATCCACACTTGAACGGCTTCTCGCCAGTGTGCGTTCTTAAATGTATTATTAACGTAGCTTTACGTGCACATTTATAATTACAAGTTGCACACGTAAACGGTTTCTCGCCAGTATGAGATATTAAATGACTTTTTAAACTGCTACTTTGTGCGCACGTGTATTCACATATTTCACATGTAAACGGTTTTTCGCCAGTATGCGTTCTTAAATGGACAGTCAAACTGCCCTTATGTGCAGATTCATAATCGCAAAATTCACACATGAACGGTTTTTCCCCCGTATGTGTTTTTAAATGATTTTTAATGCTGGTTTGAATTTTACACTTGTAACCGCAAATACTACAAGTAAACGGTTTCTCACCACTGTGAGATATTAAATGATAATTTAAACTTGCTTTATGCGCACATTCGTAATCGCAAAATTCACACATAAACGGTTTCTCGCCAGTGTGTGTTCTTAAATGAGTATTCAAATTTGCTTTATTTACGGTTTTATAGTCACAAGTTGTGCACGCAAACAGTTTCTCGCCAGACTTTAAAGCACATTTATGATCATAAATTTCACTTGGAGTAATAAACGATTTTACGCCAGCATGAATTCTCAAATGATTTTTAATGCTAGTTTGATATTTACACTTGTAGCCGCAAGTTCCACAAGTGTACGGCTTCTCGCCAGTATGCGTTCTTAAATGAATATTTAAATTCCCTTTATGTACGGATTTATAATCACAAATAGCGCACGTAAACATTTTCTCGCCAGTATGGGCTTTTAAATGAATCTTTAAATTACCCCTCTGTGAACATTTATAATCGCAAATATCACATGCGAATGGTTTTTCGCCTGTATGCGTTTTTAAATGATTTTTAATGGTAGTTTGTTGTTTACACTTGTAACCGCAAATACTACACGTAAATGGTTTTTCGCCAGTATGAATTCTTAAATGAATATTTAAATTTCCCTTGCTTGCCGACTTGTAATCGCAAGTTCCGCAACTAAACGATTTCTCGCCAGAATGTGATTTTAAATGAACTTTTAAACTTCCTCTTTGTGCACATTTATAGCCGCAAATTTCACAAATAAACTGTTTTTCGCCAGTGTGACTTCTTTCCGATTTGCATTCAACCAGATTTGCAGTATTCAACTCTCCATCAGGTTGCGATTCCCAAATTAAAATCTCTTCTTTAATGTCAAAGGTCTGATGCAAGTCCTCCAATTTGATTTCCATTTCTTCTATTTTAATTTGGGGGTAGCTATTTGATTGGCAGGGCGTATCCTGTAACAAAAGACGACGTTTAAAAATATGGAGTTTGATTCGTTTAATAGACGTCGGGCCATATTTGAAGTTCAACAATCCCGGTAAGACGAAAACAATGTACAAAGTGCGGCCTTCAGGCCGCACAACTTTGACAATTTAGTTTTATAACATTTGAATAACATCTAAAGATGATGAATCTTTCTGATTGGTATCTACATTAGAACGCACTGCCATAGCTTGGTGTTAAGCTTTGGATGTGTGTTGTAAACGAGGTATCTGTTTTTGACTTTTTAAAATTGTAGTAGTTTTATTATTTTCAATTAGGGCATCGGCAATTAGGACAAGAAATTATGTCAAACACTGTTTATTGGTTCCTTTAAGATAACGGGAATTAACTGGTGAAATGACTCCCAAGAGAGGTTAAACTCACTTTGTTATTTTAAGTTATTAAGCTCCTCCATGCAAATTTCTGCGTGATGTTTTACAAACATCGGCAGAGAAATTTGAAATTTTATTCCATGTGTTTTATGTGTTCATTTTTCACTTTCTTTTTAATTTTTGAAATTTTTAAACTGAGCAAGGAACCACTTTGATCGATTAAAGGCCATTCAGTTGCAGTTTAAAATTTTGGTTAACTAACCGGGTTTAGCGATTTTTGGTTTAACCACAAAATAAACCACGTTTTGATTTATCAGTAAAATTAATTTTCAAAATAAAACTTTACAGACGATACTATTACAGAAGTTTTGTCTTAATTTATTATATTTTCACAAGATAAAACGCACAAAACAAATTAATTGAAAAATTTTTGGTTCAACCCTAAAAGGTTGGGTTAACTTAAATTTTTATCCTCGATTCAAGTTTTAATTTTCCTGATTTTCGCATAAAAATCAAAAATTCACTGATTTTCCATGACTAAATTGGTTCAATTTTTATATTCCCCGACTTTCCAGGTTTTCACTGATTAAAATTAACGATTTTCCTTGACTTCTTGGAATTTAGTAAATTTATTTATAGCTTGAATTTTTTTAAATTAATTTTTGTTTCAAGTTTGAATTTTCCTGACTTTCGCATAAAAACAAAATTCACTGATTTTCCATGACTAAATTGGTTCAATTTTATATTCCCCGACTTTACCAGGTTTTCCCTGATTAAAATTCACGATTTTCCTTGACTTCTTGGAATTTAGTAAATTTATTTTAGTTTGAATTTTTTTAAATTAATTTTTGTTTCAAGTTTCAAAGAATTTTCCCTGATTTCAAGTTTGAATTTTCCTGATTTTTGCATAAAAATCAAAAATTCACTGATTTCCCATGACAAAATGTATATAATTCTATATTCCATGACATTCCCAGGTTTTCCTGATTGATATTCATCATTTTTTTACCTGACTATTTGGTAATTTGAAATTTATTTATAATTTGGAATTTTTTAAACCAATTTTTTTTAGGTTTCAAAGAATTTCCTAATTTCAACTTTTAATTTTCCTGACTTTAACTTAAAAATCAAAAATTCCCCGATTTTCCATGACACAATTTATACAATTTCATATTTCCGGACTTTTTCCTGATTGAAATTCATAATTTACCCTGATTTCAAGTTTTAATTCACTAACTTCCGCATAAGAATAAAAAATTCCCTAATTTTCCACGACAAAATTTATACAATTCCTAATTTCCTGACTTGACCCTGATTGAAATTCATAATTTTCACTGAGTATTTGAAATTTTCCCTGATCTCAAGTTTTAATTTGTATGACTTTCTCTTCAAAATAAAAAATTCCTTGCTTTTCCTTGACAAAATTTATACAATTCCTAATTCCTTCACTTTTCCCTGATTTGAAATTCACAATTTTCGCCGAGTTTTTGGATTTATTTATAATTTGGAATTTATAATTTTGAAATTAGTTTTCGACTTTCAAAGAATTTTCCCTGATTTCAAGTTTTAATTTCCTAGACTTTCGCATAAAAATCAAATATTCTCTGATTTTCCATGACAAAATTTATAAAATTTCATATTTACCGACTTTCGCAGGTTTTCCCTGATTGATACTCATAATTTTCCCTGATTTTTGAATTTGGTAAATTTATTTATAATTTGGAATTTTATATTTAATTTTTTAAATTAATGTTTTTTAAGTTTCAAAAATTTTCACTGATTTCAAGTTATTATTTTTTTGACTTTCGCATAAACAATAAAAATTCACAGATTTTCCATGACAAAATTGATACAATTTCATACTTCCTGATTTTCCCAGGTTTTTCCTGATTGATATTCATAATTTTTTCCTGACTTTTGGAATTTGGGAAATTTATTTATAATTTGGAATTTTTATAATTTTAAAATTAACTCTTTTTTACGTTTCAAAGAATTTTCCCTGATTTCAAGTTTTAATTTACCTGACTTTCGCATGAAAATCAAAAATTCTCTGATTTTCCATGACAAAATGTACACAATTTTATATTCCCTGACTTTCCCAGGTTTTCCCTGATTGATAATTTGAATTTTCTCTGACTTTTGGAATTTGGTAAATTTATTTTTGATTTGCAATTTTTATATTTAATTTTTTAAATTAATGTTTTTTTTAAGTTTCAAAAAATTTTCACTTATTTCAAGATATTACTTTCTTGACTTTCGCATAAACATTATAATTTTTGGAATTAATTTCTTTTCAAGTTTCTAAGAATTTTCATTGATTTTATGATTTAATTTTTTTGACATTCGTATAAAAGTCAAAAATTCCTTGATTTTCCATGACAAAATGTATATAATTCCTAATACCTCGACTTTTCCCTGATTGAAATTCATAATTTTTCCTGAGGTTTTTGGAATTTCCCCTGATTTCAAGTTTTAATTTTTCTGACCTTCGCATAAGAATAAAAATTCTCCGATTTTCCATGCCAAAATTCCTAATTTCCTGACTTTTCCCTGATTGAAATTCACAATTTTCACTGAGTTTTTGGAATTTTTCCTGATTTCAAGTTTTAATTTGTCTGACTTTCGCATCAAAATCTAAAATTCCCTGATTTTCCATACTAAAATTTATAAAATTACTAATTTCCTGACTTTTTTCGATTGAAATTCACAATTTTCACTGAGTTTTTGGAATTTTCCCTGATTTCAAGTTTTAATTTTTCTGACCTTCGCATAAGAATAAAAAATTCTCCGATTTTCCATGCCAAAATTCCTAATTTCCTGACTTTTCCCTGATTGAAATTCACAATTTTCACTGAGTTTTGAAATTTTCCTGATTTCAAGTTTTAATTTGTCTGACTTTCGCATTAAAATCTAAAATTCCCTGATTTTCCATACTAAAATTTATAAAATTACTAATTTCCTGACTTTTTTCGATTGAAATTCACAATTTTCACTGAGTTTTTGGAATTTTCCCTGATTTCAAGTTTTAATTTTTCTGACCTTCGCATAAGAATAAAAATTCTCCGATTTTCCATGCCAAAATTCCTAATTTCCTGACTTTTCCCTGATTGAAATTCACAATTTTCACTGAGTTTTTGGAATTTTTCCTGATTTCAAGTTTTAATGTGTCTGACTTTCGCATCAAAATTTAAAATTCCCTGATTTTCCATACTAAAATTTATAAAATTACTAATTTCCTGACTTTTTTCGATTGAAATTCACAATTTTCACCGAGTTTTTGGAATTTTCCCTGATTTCAAGTTTTAATTTTTCTGACTTTCGCATAAGAATAAGAAAATCTCCGATTTTCCATGCCAAAATTCCTAATTTCCTGACTTTTCCTGATTGAAATTCACAATTTTCACTGAGTTTTAGAATTTTCCTGATTTCAAGTTTTAATGTCTGACTTTCGCATCAAAATTTAAAATTCCTTGATTTTCCATACTAAAATTTATAAAATTACTAATTTCCTGACTTTTTTCGATCGAAATTCATAATTTTCACTGAGTTTTGGAATTTTCCCTGATTTCAAGTTTTAATTTTTCTGACCTTCGCATAAGAATAAAAAATTCTCCGATTTTCCATGCCAAAATTCCTAATTTCCTGACTTTTCCCTGATTGAAATTCACAATTTTCACTGAGTTTTTGGAATTTTTCCTGATTTCAAGTTTTAATGTGTCTGACTTTCGCATCAAAATTTAAAATTCCCTGATTTTCCATACTAAAATTTATAAAATTACTAATTTCCTGACTTTTTTCGATTGAAATTCACAATTTTCACTGAGTTTTTGGAATTTTCCCTGATTTCAAGTTTTAATTTTTCTGACCTTCGCATAAGAATAAAAAATTCTCCGATTTTCCATGCCAAAATTCCTAATTTCCTGACTATTCCCTGATTGAAATTTAAAATTTTCACTGAGTTTTAGAATTTTTCTGATTTCAAGTTTTAATTTGTCTGACTTTCGCATCAAAATTTAAAATTCCTGATTTTCCATACTAAAATTTATAAAATTACTAATTTCCTGACTTTTTTCGATCGAAATTCATAATTTTCACTGAGTTTTGGAATTTTCCCTGATTTCAAGTTTTAATTTTTCTGACCTTCGCATAAGAATAAAAAATTCTTCGAATTTCCATGCCAAAATTCCTAATTTCCTGACTTTTCTCCGCTTGAAATTCTTAATTTTCCCTGAGTTTTTGGATGTTTCCCTGATTTCAAGTTTTAATTTTTCTGACCTTTGCATAAGAATAGAATATTCCCCGATTTTACATGCCAAAATTTATAAAATTCCTAATTCCCTGACTTTTCCCTGAATGAAATTCATAATTTTACCTGAGTTTTTGGAATTCTCCCTGATTTCATGTTTTAATTTTTCCGACTGTCGCATAAGAATGAGTTTTAGGAATTTTCTCCGATTTCAAGTTTTAATTTTCCTGGCTTGGGCATAAAAATCAAAAATTCACTGATTTTCCATGAAAAAATTTATACAATTTCATATTTCCCGACTTTCCCTGATTGATATTCATAACTTTTCCTGACTTTGGAATTTGGTTAATTATTTATAATTTAGAAATTTTCCTTAAGTGAAATTCATAATTTTTACTGACTATTTAGAACTTGGGTGATTTATTTATAATTTGGGAATTTTATAATTTTTAAACAAATTCTTTTCAACTTTCAAAGAATTTTCACTTATTTCGAGTTTTAAGTTTTCTGACTTCGCATAAAAATCAAAAATTTGCTGATTTTCCATGACAAAATTTATACAATTCCTAATTCCCTGATTGAAATTCATAATTTTCTCTGAGTTTTTGTAATTTTCCCTGATTTCAAGTTTTAACTTGTCTGACTTTCGCATTAAAATCTAAAATTCCCTGATTTTTCATGACAAAATTGATACAATTTCATATTCCCTGACTTTTCCTGATTTCAAGTTTTAACTTTTCTGACTTTCGCATAAGAATAAAAAATTCACTATCTTTTCATTACTAAATATATGCAATTCGTAATTCCCTTATTACAATTCATAATTTTCCTGAGTTTTTAGAATTTTCTCTGATTTCAAGTTTTAATTTTTCTGACTGTCGCATAAAAATCAAAAACTCCCTGATTTTCCATGACAATATTTATACAATTCCTAATTTCCCGACTTTTCGCTGAATGAAATTCATAATTTTACTTGAGTTTTTGGAATTTTTCCTGATTTCAAGTTTTAACTTTTCTTATTGTCGCATAAGAATCAAAATTCCCTGATTTTCCACGACAAAGTTTATACAGTTCCTAATTACCTAACTTTTCTCTGAATGAAATTTATAATTTTACCCGAGTTTTTGGAATTTTCTGATTTCAAGTCTTCATTTTTCTTACTTTCGCATAAGAATCAAAAAATCCCTTAATTTCCATGACAAAATTTATGCAATTCCTAATTCCCTGATTGAAATTCATAATTTTCCTGAGTTTTATCATTTTTCCTGATTTCAAGTTTTAACCTTTTATATTTTCGCATAAGAATAAAAAATTCCCTGATTTTCTATGACAAAATTTATGCAATTCCTAATTCCCTGATTGCAATTCATAATTTTCCTGAGTTTTTAGAATTTTCTCTGATTTCAAGTTTTAATTTTTCTGACTGTCGCATAAAAATCAAAAACTCCCTGATTTTCCATGACAATATTTATACAATTCCTAATTTCCCGACTTTTCCTGGATGAAATTAATAATTTTCCCTGAGTTTTTGGAATTTCCTTATTTCAAGTTTTAACTTTTCTGACTTTCGCATCAAAATTAAAAATTCCCTGATTTTCCACTACAAAATTTATAGAATTCCAAATTCCTAGACTTTTCCAGGTATTCCAGACGAGTGAGAACCCTGTGTACTAATGGAAAATAATGAATCGTTGTTACTATTTGGTTAACGAGTAGAGGAACAAGAATTTAAAGTATAAATTTTAATTCAAAATAAATCAAATTTATTTTCTGACAATTTGGGGGGGGGGGCAGTAATAGATACCATTTGTTCTACAGTTAAATATGTAACATTGAAATAAAATAATCCACCACTTTCTCAATATTTAAATTAAGAAAAGATTTTAAATATAAATAAAAACATTTAAAATTTTATTTTAATTTTAGGAAAAATGCTTGCATAACGTGGAAATTGAATCTAAATTTATCTATTTCCGTACCTGTTTTTTTTTGAATAAATCTATCTGTGAGGTACATATAAATTGCTCCCCTAAGTGCGCACAACCAAATAATATTATTTGAATAACAACCGAGGAAAGTTGACCAACATTCAAACTATTCGCCCTTCTTAATTCTTCTCTTTTGGTGCTCATCCCTTACTGAATGTAGGCGATCATCAAATCCATTCGTACTTCCTCGACTGTTGCTCGAAAAAGCCCCGTCGTTGACGTGTCGAGCCATATTTTCAGGTTCTTAAGAAATATCTTCTGCGGGCTAACTTGACCGGCTGAGGGTGCGATGCGACAGGATGAGACGATGATGTGAGCTCTGAAAACTTCCCGAGATCATGACGAGATACAGCATCGAACCCTGTCAAATGCTTTTTGGTTGTCTTGCAATCTACCGATACTCTATTTTTACAGCCTCTTGGATTCATTGTTACAATAATTGTTTGTTGCAAAATGGTTTACCCGAACTATATAAATATTATGGTTATTATTATCTCGTTACAGATTTTTACAAAAATAAATAAATTATGATATTGTAAAGAAATTCAATTAACAAACAATTACATAAATTATATCTTACCATTTTGTGGTGGGTGAAGTTTTATAGTGTCTCTCAAATCACTTTCTACGGGTGAGACAGTTGTATATTTACATAGAAATGGGGTAACCTCAAATTGTCGCGGACACTGTTAGCCCTTTCTAACGTCGTATAAGTAATAAATAACAAAGTGATTTTATGAAAGCTAATTTTATTCATTAAAATAATACTTCAATATTTTATATATTAATTGGTTATATCAGAATAAGGACGCTGGATCAGGAACGCCCAAGTGTTGCTACTGTCATCTTTTATTTGTTTCAAGTAACTAATGTATCCTTTTTAAAATCGCTCTGCAACAACAGCTGAAGGAGTAATTATTTGGAAAAAATATATTTTTGTTATTTTCGATTCGTGTTATTTTAGACCACCGCAAGAATATCTGGGAGTACCCATGCGAAAGTCACTTTATACGAGAGCGACAAGAGATGGCGGTAACGTCGAGGTATGTAACCGATCGTTTGACATTTTGAGGTTAAACCATTTTATAATAATAATAATTTGTAGATTTTATCATTTCCCGGCAACAAGTAATGTGATTTTTAATAATACAGTGTAGGTACTAGTGTTTTTAAAGTGGCAGTTTAGTCAGAAAATGGTAAGATTCAAATGTACTTTCTTATTTATGTTTAAGCACAATTTTTTTTGCCGATCTCTCGGAATGATGATTATCTCTGAAATACACACTAAGGCTGCTATTTTGTAATTTTTCCCTTACATAAAGGATCATTTATGTAAAGACAAGCTTGTAAGAGAAGAATTTCCTTTATGTAAATCAATGTTTTTACATCTAAGTCATTTACGTTTGTTGCAGGAAACTAATTATTCAAATCGCTACTGCGAAATTAAAACCGAAGAAATAAAATTAGAGTGGGACGATTTGCATCATTCAATTGAGATTAAAGAAGAGACGACCAATTGTAGCATCGCAACCCGAAGGAAAATGTAAAGTGCAAATCAGCGGGAAACCATTTATTTGTCTAATTTGTGGTAATCGATATACACTAAAAGCTAGTTTAAAAAAGCATATGAAAAATCATACGGGCGAGAAGCCGTTCGAGTGTGGATTATGTGACTATAAGTGTTCATACAGCACCGGTTTAAAAATTCATTTAAGAATTCATACGGGCGAGAAGCCGTTTACCTGTGAAATTTGTGGATACAAATGTTCGCAGGATAGTGCTCTGAGGAAACATTTAAGAACGCATACTGGTGATAAACCTTTTATATGCCAATTTTGTGATTATAAATGTAGAGAAAGCGGCGATTTAAAAAGACATTTAAGAATTCACACTGGTGAGAAGCCGTTTACGTGTGATTTATGTGACTACAAGGGTGCACAAAGAGCAGCTCTGAAGATTCACTTGAGAACCCATACAGGCGAGAAGCCGTTTACATGCGAAATTTGTAACTACAAATCTACGCAGAAAGGAAATATTCGAAATCATTTAAGAACTCATACCGGCGAGAAACCGTTTAAATGTGAATTTTGTAATTATAAATGTGTAGAAAAGGGTAGTTTAAAGAAACATATAAGAATTCATATCGGAATTTAAAAGTGCAAAAATGAAATTATGAATCAAACAAGAAAAGATTTTTTCGTATTTGCCTTTTTAGTTCTTCAGCCCGGAAGCCGAAGTTGTTATTCATTTTGATCGGGGTCCCAAAAATCAGTTTGGACGTGACTTTTATCCTTTTTGATGAAACTTTTCCCGGTCGTACCGGGTAACTTGCCTGTTAGTAGTCGGTTGGTAACAAGAGATGGCGTTACTGTAAAATATCAATTGTTTGACATTTTGAGGTTAAGCAATTTAATTCACCTGCAGAAAGTGTTGATACGTTGTTATTTTTGATTTTGGATATTACTGTTTCTAAAGTTACTCGGGAAATGGTAAGCTTTAAATTTAATTAGGTGGTACTTATTTAAATAATTATGTCAGCTGTAAAAACGACAAATTTTTTTTTTGTCGACACCTCACCGAATTATGATTGTCTGAAGTAGGTGCATGGAATTATTTAAAATGTTTATGAGCTAGATACTAATACTGTAATATCGACATCACCATAGCAACGTTTAAGCAGATTTGCTGAAAAATTCACTTCTGGGACTTGGAGGTTTTCACTCTACGGTGATCTCTAATTTCTTTAATCCATCTTTGATTTGTAAATTTCTCTGTCAACCTAAAACAGGTATCCAAAACAACCCTTTCGGGCGGTCAAAAGATTTATGGTACATACGTAAGGTACCCACGCACCTGACCGAGTCCGAGAATTTAGAATTATAAATTTTGTCACGGAGTTGGAAAATTTTTTATTTTTAAGCCAAAGTCGGGAAAGTTAAATCTGTAACTCTGAGAAGATTCTTTGAACCTCGACAAGAAAATTACTTTAAAAAATTGTAAATAAATGTACAAAGTTCTAAAAAGTCAGGAAAAATTATCACTGTTAATCAAGGAAAATCTGGAAAAGTTAGTGAATTTGATTGAAAAATGCTGTAATCGTCATCTAACAAAAAGTCTAGCGCCCTATGTCAGTACGTACAGTACTCTTTCCGGAGGTGGGATGAAAAGTAAACGGTGTTTCCACTCTGGAAAAGTAAAGAAATTAGAAAATCAGGGAATTTTTCAGTGAGGGTGAAAGAAATTCAAATTTGAAGTTGGGGAAAAATTTAAACTTAAAATAAAGCGTATTCAAATACAACTGTTTTTTAACAATGCAACATTTTTTATGCAAAAATGCTCTGTCTCTCGAAATGCAACTGCTCTAGGCAGCAGTGCAGTTATTCTAAATATTCTTAATTTCATTATTATTATTATTAATTTAATTTTTTTTTTGGATTAATATTTCAATTGTTTTTGGTTCAAAAATTTAATTATTGCATGTTCAACAATTCAATTGTTTAATTTAACAATTCAACTGTTTTATACAACAATTCAACTGTTTTTCAACAGTTCAACTCTTTTATGCAAAAGATCAGGAACAAAAGATTTTTTTCAATAAATCCTTTGCTTTAATTCAATAATTCTGCTGTTTGCTCAATAATTCAGCTGTTTTTTGGGCATTTGAACAGCAATTTGCTTTTCAAATGCCCAATAATTCTGCTCTTTTGTTTAATATAATTTAATTAATTTGTTATTTTATTTAACAACTCGACTGTTTTTTTTTATAATTCTGCTGTTTAGTTCAATAATTCTGCTGTTTTGTTCGATAATTCAATTGTTTTATTCAATATAATCAAACTTGTTTGTTTAACAGTTGAATGCTTAACAATTCAACCGCTTCTTCAACAAATTAACTGTTTTTTTTTACAAGTCAAATATTTGTTAAATAATGAGCTGCTTAGTTAAATAATTTAATTAATTTGATCAATTGTTATATTTTTGTTACTAACTAACTTGCTTTTGTTTAATAAATTCAGTTGTTTTATAGAATATAATTAAACTACTAGTTTGTTTAAGAATTTCATTGTCTACTAAGTAATTCTACTGTTTAATCGCTCAATAATTTTTCTATTTTGTTTAATATAATGAAATTAATTTGTTCAATTGTTACATTTTACAATTCATCTGTTATTTCAACAATTCAACTGTTGCTAACTAGTTCAATTGTTTTTTTTTAATAATTCTGCTGTTTATATCAATAATTGTGCTGTTTTGTTTTATAATTTGCTGTTTGTTTAATAATTCAATTGTTTTGTTCAATATAATTGAACTAATTTGATCAGAAGTACGATATATTTCATAAGCTTAATTATTTCTTCAACAATTGACGTGTTATTTTAACAATTCAACTGTTTACTAAATAATCCTGCTGTTTAAACGCTGAATAATTCAACTATTCTGTTTAATATAAATTAATTCATCTGTTCAATTGTTATATTTAACAATTCAACTGTTGCTAACTACTTCAACTGTTTTTTTTTAATAATTCCGCTGTTTATTTCAATAATTCTGCTGTTTTGTTTAACGATTCTGCTGTTTGTTCATTAATTCAATTGTTTTGTTCAATATAATTGAAGTAATTTGATCAGAAGTACAATATCTTTTATAAACTTAATTATTTCTTCAACAATTGAAATGTTATTTCAGCAATTCAACTGTTTACTAAATAATTCTGCTGTTTAAACGCTCAATAATTATGCTAGTTTGTTTAATATAATTTAATTAATCTGTCAATTGTTATATTTAACAATTCAACTGTTGCTAACTAGTTCGACTATTTTTTTAAATAATTCTGCTGTTTATTTCAATAATTCTGCTGTTTTGTTTAACGATTCTGCTGTTTGTTCACTAATTCAATTGTTTTGTTCAATATAATTGAACTAATTTGATCAGAAGTACAATATATTTCATAAGCTTAATTATTTCTTCAACAATTGAACTGTTATTTCAACAATTCAACTGTTCACTAAATAATTCTGCTGTTTAAACGCTGAATAACTCTGCTATTTTGTTTAATATAATTTAATTAATCTGTCCAATTGTTATATTTAACAATTCAACTGTTGCTAACTAGTTCGACTATTTTTAAATAATTCCGCTCTTTATTTCAATAATTGTGCTGTTTTGTTTAATAATTCTGCTGTTTGTTCAATAATTCATTGTTTTGTTCAATATAATTGAACTAATTTGATCAGAAGTACAATATCTTTTATAAGCTTAATTATTTCTTCAACAATTGAAGTGTTATTTCAGCAATTCAACTGTTTACTAAATAATTCTGCTGTTTAAACGCTCAATAATTATGCTAGTTTGTTTAATATAATTTAATTAATCTGCTCAATTGTCATATTTAATAATTCAACTGTTGCTAACTACTTCAACTGATTTTTAAATAATTCCGCTGTTTATTTCAATAATTGTGCTGTTTTGTTTAAGAATTCTGCTGTTTGTTCAATAATTCAATTGTTTTGTTCAATATAATTGAACTAATTTGATCAGAAGTACAATATATTTATAAGCTTAATTATTTCTTCAACAATTGAACTATTATTTCAACAATTCAACTGTTCACTAAATAATTCGGCTGTTAAAACGCTGAATAACTCTGCTATTTTGTTTAATATAATTTAATTAATCTGTCAATTGTTATATTTAACAATTCAACTGTTGCTAACTACTTCAACTGTTTTTTAAATAATTCCGCTTTTATTTCAATAATTGTGCTGTTTTGTTTAATAATTCTGCTGTTTGTTCAATAATTCAATTGTTTTGTTCAATATAATTGAACTAATTTGATCAGAAGTTCAATTTTTTAAAATTATTATTTTTCAACAATTGAATTGTTATTTTAACAATTCAACTGTTCACTAAATAATTCTGCTGTTAAAACGCCGAATAACTGCTATTTTGTTTAATATAATTTAATTAATCTGCTCAATTGTCATATTTAATAATTCAACTGTTGCTAACTACTTCAACTGATTTTTAAATAATTCTGCTGTTTATTTCAATTATTCTGCTGTTTTGTTTAACGATTCTGTTGTTTGTTCACTAATTCAATGGTTTTGTTCAATATAATTGAACTAATTTGATCAGAAGTACAATATATTTCATAAGCTTAATTATTTCTTCAACAATTGAACTGTTATTTCAACAATTCAACTGTTCACTAAATAATTCTGCTGTTAAAACGCTGAATAACTCTGCTATTTTGTTTAATATAATTTAATTAATCTGTTCAATTGTTATATTTAACAATTCAACTGTTGCTAACTAGTTCAACTATTTTTTAAATAATTTTGATGTTTATTTCAATAATTGTACTGTTTTGTTTTATAATTCTGCTGTTTGTTCAATAATTCAGCAGTTCTTTCGATATAATTCAACCGATTTGATCAGAAGTTTAATTGTTGTATGTGTTTAACAGTTTAATTGTTTCTTCAACAATTCAACTGTTTAATAAATAATTGTGGGGTTTAAACGCTCAATAATTCTGCTCTTTTCTTTAATATAATTCAATTCATTTGTTCAATTGTTATATTTAACAATTCACTGTTGTTAACTAATTTGACTGTTTTTTATAATAATTCTGCTGTTTAAAAGCTCAATAATTCTACTGAATTAATTTGTTCAATTGTTACATTTAACAATTCAACAGTTTGTTAAATAATTCTGTTGTTTATTCAATAATTCAGCAGTTATGTTTGATATAATTCAACTGATTTGATCAGAAGTTTAATTGTTATGTGTATTAAACAGTTGAACTGTTTCTTCAACAATTGTTTCTTCTGTTTCTTCAACAAATCTTCAACAACTGTTTCTTCAACAATTCAACTGTTTACTAAGTAATTCTGCTGTTTAAACGCTTAATAATTATGCTGTTTTGTTTAATATAATTCAACTAATGTATTCAATTGTTATATTTAACAATTTAACCATTACTAACTAATTCAACTGTTTTTTTAGGTATATACATTGTGTATTATATAAAATGTTGCTTTTTAAGAACATTAATGATGGAAAATTTATGATAAAACATAGTTATCTTACTTTTTTTTTAGTTGCGCATTTAAAATTAATACAGCCTTTTCATAAATCATTTTTAGACTTAAGATATTAGTTATGTCGATATCATTTTGTTCGGCACACTCCAGCGATATCTTAAATGCTTAAATAGCGTCATTATCGAGTTTCTACTATATATCAATTAAATTTTTCAATTTTTATATTTAACAATTGAATTATTTCTTCAATAATTCAACTGTTTGCCAACTAATTTCACTGTTTTTTTTACAAGTCAAGTGATTGTTAAATGATTATGCTGTTTAGTTCAATAATTCTACTGATTCGTTCAATATAATTCAACTAATTTATTCAATTGTTATATTTAACAATTCAACTGTTTGCTAACCAACTCAACTGTTTTGTTAAATAATTCTGATATTTAGTTAAATAACTCTGCTGTTAAATAGTCATAAGTTCATAAACTTGTTTCTTACAATTTAAGTGCACCTGGGGGGTGCTCCACACCCCCCAGACCCCCCGGTCCCTAAACTATGTGGTTTAGTTTTGAATATTAAGATTATTTCCTTATTAAATTGAACTAAGTTATATTTAGGAAAGCAAATTATTTAATTCCCATTTTTCAAGTATTTAATAATTTTTTCACCTAGCCCACATGGAAAGCCGTCATTGCTTTTGGAGGTGCAATGTGTTTGCTAAGGTGTGACTATCACAAACCTACTAAAATGTAAAGTTAAAAAAATATTACAAAATCAAAATTATTGCAATAATTTGTATCCGTATGACTTTCAGTATCAAGTAATAGAAACACTTCCCATTTACACTATTTCTATACCTCTCCCCCCTTTTGATGAGGGGTATTTCAACCCCCCTCTCCCACTCAAACCGTCGGTCACTAGCTAGTATTTGATGTTTTTAAAAGTTTTTTTTATTGAACTCCGTAATAGTGAATGCTCTATAAGTAAATCTGCAAATTTATCTATTACAATCTGAGTGTACCTGAGGAGGGGGCACACAGTTGCGCTATCCAGATTACTTAAATTTGACTTGTGGAAATTAGGGTACGAAATCATTTTAATTCTTACTTTTTAAGAATTTTTTTGTCAAAAAAAACTAATTTGATCAGAAGTTCAATTGTTATATAAATGTAATAGCTTAAGTGTTTCTTTAACAATTCAACTGTTTACTAATTAATTCTGCTGTTTAAACAATCAATAATTCTGTTCTTTTGTTTAGTATAATTCAGTTAATTTGTTCAATTGTTATACTTAACAATTCAACTGTTGCTAACTAATTCAACTGTTTTTTTTAAATAATTCTGCTGTTCAGTTTTACAATTCTACTGTTTTGTTTAATAAATTCAGTTGTTTTATTCAATATAATTAAATTAGTTTGTTCAACAACTCAACTGTTCCTTCAACAATTTTACTGATTTTTTACAACAAGTCAAGTGTTTGTTAAGCAATTATGCTGTTTAGTATACAGTAATTCCGCTGTTTTGTTTGATAATGCAATTGTTTTACTCGGTTGCTTTACTTAAAATAGTTAAAATGGTTTGTTCGATAGTTCAATGTTTAAAAATTCAAGTATTTCTTCAACAATTCAAGTGTTTGTTAAATAATTCTGTTTGTTCAATAATTGAGCTTTAATATAATTCAACTAATTTGATCAAAAGTTCAATTGTTATATGCATTTAACAGTTTAACTATTTCTTCGACAATTCAACTGAGTACTAAATAATTATCCTGTTTAAACGCTCAATAATTTTGCTGTTTTGTTTATTGTAATTCAATTAATTTGTTTAATTATTGCATTGAACAATTCTACTGTTGGTAACTGATTCAACTGTTTTTTATATAATTCTGCTGTTTTGTTTAATAATTCTGCTGTTGAAACTCTCAATATTTCCGCTCTTTTGTGTAATACAATTTAATTAATTTACTCAATTGTTATATATATTTAATAATTCAACTGTTGCTAACTAGTTTAACTGTTTTCTAAAATAATTCTGCTGTTCATTTCAATAATTCTGTTGTTTTGTTTAATGATTCTGCGGTTTGTTCAATAATTCAATTGTTTTGTTAAATATAATTGAACTAATTTGATCAGAAGTACAATATATTTCATAAGCCTAATTATTGCTTCAACAATTGAATTGTTATTTCAACAATTCAACTGTTTACTAAATAATTCTGCTGTTTAAACTCTCAATATTTTCCGTTTTTGTTTAATATAATTTAATTAATTTGCTCAATTGTTATATTTAACAATTCAACTGTTGGTAACTAATTCAACTGTTTGCTTAAATAATGCTGCTGTTTTGTTTAATAATTCTGTTGTTTGTTCAATAATTCAATTCTTTTGTGGAACATAATTCAACTAGTTTGATCAGAAGTGAAAATATATTTATTAGATTAATTATATCTTCAACAATTGATCTGTTTTTTAACAATTCAACTGTTTACTGCATAATTCAGCTGTTTAAACTCTATATTTTCGCTCCTTTGTTTAATATAATTTAATTGATTTGCTCAATTGTCATATTTAACAATTCAACTGTTGATAATTAATTCTGCTGTTTAGTTTAACAATTCTGTTGTTTGTTCAATAATTCAATTGTTTAGTTCAATATAATTCAACTAATTTGATCAGAAGTACAATATATTTCATTGATTAATTATTTCTTCAACAATTCAACTGTTTTATTAAATAAGTCTGCTGTTTAGTTCAATAATTCTGCTGTTTTGTTTAATAATTGTGCTGTTTGTTCAATAGTTCAATTGTTTTGTGTAATATAATGCAACTAATTTGATCAGAAGTACAATATATTTCAGGATTAATTATTTCTTCAACAATTCAACCGTTTACTAAATAATTCTGCTGTTTAAATGCTCAATTTTCCCGCTCTTTTGTTTAATATAACTTAATCAATTTGTTCAATGGTTATATTTAACAATTCAATTGTTGGGTAATTAACTCAACTGTTTTGTTAAATAATTCTGCTGTTTTGTTTATTAAATTCAGCTGTATTGTTTAGTAATGCAGTTATTTTGTTTAACAGATCAATAATTTTTGATTTTATAATTTCTTTTTGTTTAAACAAATAATACAATCGGATTGTTTGTTTAAAAAATTCAATTGTTATGTTTGTTCAACTATTTTTATGCACATTCAACTGTTTAATCGACAATTCAACTGTTTAATTGACAATTCAACTGTTTAATCGACAATTCAACTGTTTAATCGACAATTCAACTGTTTAATGTAGAGAATCAGTACTATTTTGTGCAACGATGCAACTGTTTTGTTAAATAATTAACTGTTTTATTCAATAATTCAATTATTTTTGATTCAACGGTTCAATTGTTTTTGTTCAACACTTCGATGGTATTATTTAATATTCAAATATTTTTTGTGCAATAATAATTGATTCAAATTTGTTTTTTGTTTACAAAGTTGTAATCAGGGAAAACCTGGAGAGTACGGGAATTTGTTTTAAAAAATATAGGTCACATCGTTTACTGACGATATTACATTTGTTGCAGGAAACTCCATGCCATTCAAGTGACTACTTCCCAATTAAAACGGAAGATATTGAATTCAAATTGGAAGATTTGCATCATTCCATTGATATTAAAGAAGAAACGACAATTTTAGAATCTCATCTGGACAGAGAGGCCACATCACAGGCAATCGACAAATATCACAAGTTGATTTGTGATATCTGCGGCTACAAAAGTGCAAATCAATATTTCCTCAAAAACCACTTAAGAACTCATACTGGAGAGAAACCCTTTCCATGTGAAATTTGTGACCGTAAATTTGCAAATAACGGTTATTTGCAAAAGCACTTAAAAATCATCCCGAAGTGAAACCGTTTAAATGTGAAATTTGTGAGTATAAATGTTCACTTAAAAGAGATTTAAAATTGCATGTAAAAAGTCACACCGGCGACAAGCCGTTTACATGTGATTTTTGCGGATATAAATGTGTGCGTCAGCATATTTTTAAAAATCATTTGAGAATTCATACCGGCGAGAAACCGTTTACATGTCCAATTTGTGATCATAAATTTGCAAATAACGGTTATTTACAAAAACATTTAAAAATTCATACTGGCGACAAACCGTTGTCGTGCAAAATTTGTGACTTTAAATGCATAACTAATAGAACTTTAGAAATTCACCTAAGAACTCATACTGGCGAGAAACCGTTTGCCTGTGAAATGTGCGAATATAAATGTGCACGTGGGGTAGATTTGAAAATTCATGCAAGAATTCATACTGGAGAGAGACCGTTTACATGTCATATTTGTGGTTGTAAATTTGCACGGAAATATGTTTTAAAAAACCACTTCAGAACTCATACCGGAGAGAAACCTTATACGTGTGAAATTTGTGGCCAAAAATTTACACAAAAGGTACATTTAACACAACATTTAAGAACTCATACTGGCACGTAACTATTTATACATCTTGAGGAATAATAAAATAGGAAGAGTCAGTTAAAACACCAAGTGCTGATTAGGTAAAACTTGCATACGTGCGTAGGTGATCAACTTAGCCAAAGCCAAGCTACTAGGGAATATAATTAATGGGGTGGTTTCCCGTTGGCTTCCCCACAGTCCACAGATTGATATTGAACCTTTGATCACAGCAGTGTATCTGACGCGACCAGAACTTGAACCACATTCTTCTTCCGATTTCTAGTCGGCTGGTGTATACTTGACACTATCTTGCTCATAGACAATTAAGTTTTTTTCCAAATATTGCACTAAAATTGTATGAAAATAAATAATAAAATTTGTCACGCTGCCCCTGTGGTTGTTACTTGCTAAATAGCAGTCCTCAAATGCAGTATGATCAAGTATGACGTTTCTTCCTAGCTCTTTATAAAATACCGATAACAGATGGCGCAAGAAACAATTCTGGGCGTCTAATTTTGTATCTCCCTGACAACCTTAAATGTCAAACTACAATTAACCTCAAATTAATGCTTGAAAGTTCAAAAATTAACGCTTGAAGAATAAAATTGTTCACCAGAATTTAGGATATCTTAATTCATATTATCTAAGTGCTCTTCACGGTTCACCAGCAGAAAGTGATTTGATCTTCGGTTATATTGGATTATAATAAAGTGGACCAGTCTTTTCAAAATAAAAGTTAGCTTGAAAAATGGTAAGAACTAAATGCCATTGAAATGAAATTTGTTGATTACATAAAACATTTTTGCTTGCGGTTTGCAATCGACTACTGCGATTAGTCAATATCATCGTTCAGTTGTTCTCGGGTATGAGATCTAGCCAATAATCGATTCGTAAGACTGACTTTTTTTTACATTTTGAGCTCCCAGAGCCCCTGGGCTTTAAATCCATGTTTTCTAATTTTGGCTTGTTAAATTAAGAATTTAAGTGTTTTTTTAAATTAATTAATAGCAAGTAATCTGTGATGAGAGGACGGTCATGATCTGGCACTTGAAGGTGTCGATTACCAAACCGAGATACCCGGTTCAAGCCTGGACAGAGTAAAAAGTTTATTCTGAACTTTGGAATAATTTTTTCAACTTTGTATTTTAACAGTTGTGCAATTGTCACACTTAGCATACACAGAAAGCCGCTAGTGGTTTTAATATTGCAGTTCAATATTTCGGTTCAACAATTCAGCTGTTTCGTTCAAAATTTAACTTGGTTCATCATTTCAATTATTTTTAGTTGAATAATTCAATTGTTTTTGATTAACAATTCAATTCTACTTGATACAATTTAACTGTTTTTTCAACAATATTTTTGGTTTGAAAATTTAATTGTTTTTAGTTTAAGAGTTCAGTCACTTTTGGTTTTACAATGTAATTGTTTTGTTCAAAAATGCAACCGTTTTGTTCAATGATTCAACTTTTTCGTTTAATAAATCAACTGTTTTTGGTATAATAATTTGAAAGTTTTTTGTTCAGTAATGCAACTGTTCTGTTTAAAAATTCAATTGTTTTGTTCAATAATTCAACTGTTTTATTCAACAATTCAACTGCTTTATTTAATAAGTCCCACTGCTTTGTCAATGATTCAGCTGTTTGGTTCAATAATCCAACTTTGTTTAGCATTTCAATTATTTTTAGTTTAATAATAGCTTTGTTTCATCGAGCATAATTTGAACAGTTCTAGAACTACCGAGTTTTAATTCAGAATTTTTCAAAGCGCACGCGTGAGCAATAACTGTTTTGAACTAGTAGTCAAAAAATAATCGTGATGAAACGCTTTCGGTACAGTTATAATTTTTCGAGATTGCTCGGACTCATTCGTGATTTAACGAATTATTTTATTAAAACCATAAATCCTAACCTAACTTGTTTACAAGCTGAAGCAACGGAATATCCAAAACAAAAAGCAATATTTACGTTGAAAAATTAAACGTTACGTTGAAAGGTAATTTTTATTGACTTAATACTTTGAGACCACTCTATATCTCATTAATGACAGGAATTACACTTAAGTCCTTAGTACAAATCGAAAGAACATACAAAATGTACTTAATTTCAATAGCTAACAAAATTTTCCAATTTTGGCTTAAGCCCTTCTTACTAATCACCGGAGAATTTCTTCTTGTGCATTTTTTGAAAAATTTACTTATTCAAATACGATGCTAAAATTCGTACGAGTTCGTCTTCAGTCGAGATATTATGGGCGGTCACCTTTTCAAGAACTTAGTAGTTCTTGCTCACGAGCAAGTACTGATTTGAACCGTTCAGAACGACTCTAGAACTCCCAAGAAGGGTGATGAAACAACGGACTAGTAGTTCATAGAATTAGTAGTTCTTCTTTTAACGTTTGATGAAACAGATTTTAGTTAAAGCGCATGCGTATAGCTGTAGAACTAACGAGAACTGCTTGATGAAACAAACCTTATATAATTGTTTTTGGTTGAATAATTCCATTGTTTTTGGTTTAAAAATTAAATTATACTTGATTCCACAATTCAACTGTTTCTTTAAGAATTTTGTTCAATTATTCAACTGGTTTGTTCAACATTGCAATTATTTTTGATTTAATAATTCAATTGGTTTGTTCAATAATTCAGCTGCTCTGTTAAGTAAATCAGCTGTTAGGTTTAATAATTAACGGATTTATTCAACACTTCAAATATTCTTGGTTTGAAAATTTAATTGGTTTTGGTTTAATATATCATTCATTTTTAATTTAATAATACAGTCGTTTTTGGTTCTACAATGCAATTGTTTGTTCAAAAATGCAATTTTTTGGTTTGATAGTTGAATTGTTTCGTTCAATATTTAATGATTTATTCAACAATTCAAATATTTTTGGTTTGTTAATGATAATTTAATTGTTTTTGCTTTAATAATTTGGCCATTTTTGGTTGAACAATGCAAATATTCCATTTAATAATAATTCAACTGTTTTGTTCGGCAAATTTGACCGTTTTGTTTAATTAATTGTGCTGTTTGTTTCAATAATTCAACTGCTTTGTTCGGAATTTCAATTATTTTTGTTTAATAATATTATAATTGTTTACAGTTGAATAATTCAATTGTTCTTTGTTCAACAAATCAATTATTTTTAATTCATCTGTTTCTTTAACAATTCAACTGTTATGTTTAATAATTCAGCTATTTCGTTCTATGATTCAGTTGTTTTCTTCAATAATTCAGCTGTTGATTTAATAATTGCATCGGCTTTGTTCTACATTTCAATTATTTTATGTTGAATAATTGTTAATTGAAAGTTATGCTCAATAATTCAGCTATTTTGTTCGCTAATTCAGCTGGTTTAATAATTCAACTGTTTATAGTTTAATAATTTAATTCTTTTGGTTCAATTGGTTTTGGTTCAATAATTCAGTTATCTTTTATTCGTCGAATTCTTACGGAATCTTTCAGAATTCAACTGGTTTATGAAAAAAAGATATTAAAATACTAAAAGTGCTACTGTTTTGTTAAATATTTTGTTTAATATTTTTTAAATTATCGAATTATTAATAATATTGTTTAATAATTCGGCTGTTTTTGATTGAACAATGCAACTGTTAAGTTTACAATTCAACCGCTTTGTTTAATAAATTCAGCGGTTTGCTCAGCATTTAAATTATTTTTAGTTAAATTCTATAATTGTTTCTAGTTGAATAATTCAATTATACTTAATTCAACTGTTTTCTTCAATAATTTAACTACTTTGTTTAATAAATTCAGCTGTTTAGTTATATGATTCAACTGTTTTCTTCAGATTGAATTATTTTTATTTTAATAATATAATTGTTTCTGATTGAATAATTCAATTGTTCTTAATTCAACAATTAATCTGTTTTATTCAATAATTCAACTACTTTGTTTAATAAATTCAGCTGTTTGGTTCTATAATTCAACTGTTTTGGCTAGATTCAATTATTTTTAGTTTAATAATGTAATTGTTTTTTATTGAATAATTCAATTATCCTTAATTCAACAATTTTGTTTATAAATTCAGCTGTTTTATTCTATAATTCAACTGTTTTGTTCAGATTTAATTATTTTTAGTTTAATAATATAATTGTTTTTAAGTTTTACTTTAAGTTAACTATTTCTTTAACAATTCAACTGTTATGTTTAATAATTCAGCTGTTTTGTTCTATGATTCAGCTATTTTCTTTAATAATTCACCTGTTTGGCTCAATAATTTAACTGCTTTGTTCGGCACTTCAATTATTTTTATTAAAAATATAATATTTGTTTTTGGTTGAATAATTCAAAAATCTTTAATTCAACAAATCAACCGTTTTGTTCAATATTTCAGCAATTGATATATTTTTGGTTTGACAATTTAATTAGTTTTAGTTTAATAATTCAATTACTTTTTGTTTAATAAATTCAGCTGCTTGATCAGAATTTCAATTATATTTAATTAAATAATATAATATTGTTTGTGGTTGAATAATTCAATTATTCTTAATTCAACTGTTTTCTTCAATAATTCAACTATTTTGTTTAATAAATTTAGCAGTTTGATTCTATAATTCAACCGTTTTGTACAGAATTTTATTTATTTTTAGTTTAATAATATAATTGTTTTTGATTGAATAATTAAATTGTTTTTGGTTCAACAATTCAACAGTTTCACTGTCTACTGAACAATTCTGCTGTTTAAACGCGCAATAATTTTGTTATTTTGTTTAACATAATTCAATTAATTTGTTCAATTGTTATATTTAACAATTCAACTGTTTGCTTGCTAATTTAACTTAACTGCTTTATTAAATAATTTTGCTGTTTGTTTAATCATTCAATTGTTTTTTTAATAAAATTCAACTGAGTTGATCAGCAGTTCAATTGTTATATAAATTTAATAGGTTAACTGTTTTAACAATTCAACTGTTTAAACGCTGAATAATTCCGCTCTTTTGTTTAATACAATAATTCGATTAATTAATTTAATTATTACATTAAACAATTCAACTGTTGATAACTAATTTAACTGTTTTTTTTTAATAATTATGCTTTAATTATGTTTAGTTTAATAAATTCAGCTGTTTTGTTCAATAATTCAACTGCTCTGTTCAGCATTTCAATTATTTTTATGCAATATAATATTTCTTTTTGGTTGAATAATTCGATAATCCTTAATTCAACAAATTAACTGTTTTGTTCAATAATTCAAGAATTAAAATATTTCTGGTTTGACAATTTAATTGATTTTTGGTTTAATAATTTTTAGTTCAACAATTTAATTATCCATGATTTAATAATTCAACTGATTTGGTTATTTAACAATTAAGCTGCTCTGTTAAATAAATCAGCTATTTGGTTCAATATTTTACTGGCTTGTTCAACTATTTAAATATTTTTGGTTTAATAATTAAATCGTTTTTGTTTAATAATTCGGATGTTTTTATTTTGATTATTTGAACAATTCAACTGCTTTGTTTAATAAATTCAGCTGTTTGGTTCTATAATTCAACTGCTTTGTTCAGATTCAATTATTTTTAATTTAACAATTGAACTGTTTTTTTCAATAATTCAACTACTTTGTTTAATAAATTCAACTGTTCGGTTCTATAATTCAACTGTTTTGTTCAGATTCAATCATTTTAATTTAATAATATGATTGTTTTTGGTTGAATAATTCAATTATTCTTAATTCAACAATTCAACTGTTTTCTTCAATAATTCAACTGTTTTGTTTAATAAAATCAGCTGTTTGGTTCTATATTACAATTATTTTTAGTTTAATAATATAATTGTTTTGATTGAATATCTCAATTATTCTTAATTCAACAATTCAACTGTTTTCTTCAATAATTCAACTACTTTGTTTAATAAATTGAGCTGTTTGGTTCTATAATTCAACTGTTTTGTTCAGATTTCAATTATTTTTAGTTTAATAATATAATTGTTTTTGATTGAATAATTCAATTATTTTTAATTCAACAATTCAACTGTTTTCTTCAATAATTCAACTACTTTGTTTAATAAATTCAGCTGTTTGGTTCTATATTACAATTGTTTTGTTCAGATTCCAATTATTTTAGTTTAATAATATAATTGTTTTTGATTGAATAATTCAATTATTCTTAATTCAACAATTCAACTGTTTTCTTCAATAATTCAACTACTTTGTTTAATAAATTCAGCTGTTTGGTTCTATAATTCAACTGTTTTGTTCAGATTCAGTTATTTTTAGTTTAATAATAAAACTGCTTTTGATTGAATAATTCAATTGTTTTTGGTTCAACAATTTAATTGTTCTTAATTCAACTGTTTCTTTAACAATTCAACTATTTTCTTTAATGATTCAGCTGTTTTGTGCTGTGATTCAGCTGTTTTCTTCAATAATTTAGCTATTTCGTTTAATAATTCTACTATTTTTGGTGTAATAATTGATCAGATTTGATTTTTGTTTATCAAGTTTTGAAATGACAGTAAAATTATCAATTTTAAATGAGGGAGAACTTGAAAAGATCAAGAAATTTCCTGTTAAGTGCAGAAAATCACTTTAGGTTTGCTGGGAGAACTGTGTGATGCCTTTTATCACGAAGATGAACAAATACGTGTCTATCACGAGCGAAGCTGTTCCGCCATTGTCCTGTCATCTGGTCAGATGTTTTTAATACTACTGATTAAGTTATAATTCAATTTATTTCGTTTGTTACAGGAGATACCGTGCCATTCAAGTAGTTACTCCCAAATTAAGATGGAAAAAATGGACTTCAAGTTGGAAGATTTGCATCACTCCATAGACCTTAAAGAAGAGACTCCGATTTTAGAATCTCAACCGGAAGGAGTGTGTAAACGACAGAAAAGCGAGAAATCATTTGTATGTAAAATTTGTGACTACCAATTTACACGTAAACATAATTTAAAAGTACACATGAAAACCCATACTGGGGAGAAGCCATTCACATGTGAAATGTGTGACCAAAAGTTTTCACGAACACAACATTTTAACAATCATGTAAGAACTCATACCGGCGAGAAGTCGTTTGTGTGCGAAGTTTGTGATTATAAGTTCACAGAAAAAAGTAGGTTGGTAAAAATCTGTAGTTCAAAATCTGTAGTTTCAAATGCATCCAAAAAAGTAGCTTAAAGAGGCATTTGAAAACTCATACTGGGGAGAAATCGTTTACATGTGAGATTTGTGCTCTCAAATGTGCACGAAAAGAAAATTTAAAAAGACATTTAAGTACTCATACTGTTGAGAAATATTATAAACTCGCAGAGCTGCCACCAAGTGGGATTACGCAAACTTGACATACATGCAATGTTTAGTTTTAATTGTGAGATTAATTAAAAAAAAACTTGGAAAAGGAGAAATAAAAATAAATAAAGAATAAAATTGATATCGAAACTATTAAACGTGATCCAGAAGTCCCATTACCTAACTACTTTTTGCAATTGTAATCTATCGTGAAAGCAATTGCTTTGTTTATTTTTTAAATTTTGAATATAGTTTATAATCAAGTAGATTGTATAGAAGTAGCCCTTCAATGGAGGGGGCTGTATCCTCAATCGAGGGGCAAATTTGACCCATTCCGCTTTCACAATTTTATTTATTTTTTTGCAAGTTCGGAAGACGTCATGGTATTACAGGTATACAGTTTTCTATTTCAAATAAAAGTTTTTGTTCGAGAAAGGCTATCTTGAAGCTGTTTCAATTCTTTAAATTGAATCGCTTATTTTAAAAGGACCTAAGTCATTTTATTATGTTTTGAGATAAACAAAAAAACTTCATAACTTTTTACTTTAATTATTTTACAAAATTTAAAAATATATTTCACAAGTTTATTATAATACTATTAATATGTAAAATTTGAAAACTGTACTGCTCCAGTTTTTCAAAATAAATTTTTTTCAAATCGTGACTTAATTCCTTTTAATAATAAACAAAATAAAATTAATATTTGCAACTTTATTTTTATTATAAAAGTCATTTTATACAAAATACATTTTCAAAACTAAGTGAACATATTTATTTAAAGACAACAATAACATTAATAACAGTAACAGAAATAAATAAGTATTAAATAGCTATGCAGTGAGATGGAAAAATTCGTCCATAACAGTTTGCGTAGGCATCGACCCTAATACCGACGCGGAATTCTTCCTCTTTGGATTCACAAATTAATTCTCTGGATTAAAAAACTCTTTGTACGTTTATCGTCCGATACATCAATAACTAGAAGACCGATCTTAGAGATCGATTCCTTAGGATCGTTACTCCAAAGATCAAGGGTCTCAACAGCGAAAGCTGAAAAATCGTAACGATCTTTACACTTCGATATTTATCGTGCTTTAAAGTTTCAGATTTTGTAGCTACTGAACTGACAATTTTGCACAAAATACCCAAGTAACTGAGGCCCAAAGTATTTACACACGTTCGCGTGTAGAAGTCGAATTTAATAAAATCGAAATTTCAGTATTTGTCGAGTTTTAAAAAATTGCTGTAAATTAAACCTTATCTTAGCAATAAAAGTTGTAGAATTTTAAAATATATGAATAGTCGACCGTATTCCTTACCATTAAAATATAGAGAAACGATGTATAACTCATTATTGATAAAAATGTGTTTGTCAAGTTTCAAAAAACGGTCGTCAATTATAATCGGTAATTACAAAAGGTACTAAGTCAAGCGACTTAGTACCTTTCAAAACCAAACCAAAATTAGAAGTGTGCAATACTTTCATTCACATTCGTGGAACTTAGTCCCTTTTATCACCAAACGATTCGCTTTGGTCATTATAATGGGAAACAATATATAACTCAAAATGGTAAAAAAGTGACTTAGGTCCTTTTAAAAATAAGCGATTCAATTGGTTTTAATGAATTTTATTTTGAAAGTGTTGATTATTTAATTTTAAAAATAAATGCGCAAAATGCTAGATCGCCCCCATTGGTTGACTTTCTGCGTTAAGTTTTAAATATATTTAGTTAGAGAATTCTGATAAGAGATGGCGCTTACGAATGCCGTGTTTTTACGAAGATATAACCTATCGAATATTTTATCGCTGTATTTGACATAACAATCGTTAATGTAATTGACATTTGAAAGACTGTCAATGCTAAAAGCAGTTCGTCAAATGGCGATGATAAGGATTGAAATTGTATTAGACTCTCAGGAATTGATCCATTTATAATTATGTAAGTGCTACTACACGTCTTCCATCAGTAGAAAGTGATTTTGTATCCAAAATAGAAGTTTACCCAAAAAATGGTAAGATTCACATTTAGTAATTGATAATCTTCACAATGTTGTACTTTATCTCTTTTGGTATTAATCTATCAAGACGATTGATTATGTGGTGTACCTATTTTTTTCTGTTGACTTACCTACCTCACCGCATGCGAATTACCCGAGATAGATACGAAGCATCTTATTAAGCATGATGTTTGTCATCTATGTACAAAATATTTGGTTGCGGTATGACATTTGTTGTTTTAATTCTTGATTTGTTTAGAAATATGCCTTCGTGTGAAATATTGATTATCGAAATTCACCCTATTAGAGATGTTCAATCAAAATACTTTCATTAGTATAGCAGTTAGATCTATCGATTGCTGACACAGGGTTCGGACTCGTATTGGGGAAATTAACGCTTTGGGCAGAGAAAATTTGAATTTTATTTTTAAAAAATAATGAAAAAACGTTTTTGATTTATTAAAATTGATAAATAATTTATTTCTTTAATTTCTGTTAAGTTGTTTTTCTATATTTTAAAATTAGGATGCATTTCGTTTAGTCGATACTTATTAATTTATAAAATTTAACAAATATCGAAAAGTTAGAGAAACGTGGAGAAGTCGGTGAAATTGTTCTGTTCCATAATTCAGTTTCTTTGTTTAATAAATCAGCTGTTTGGTTCAACAATTAACTGATTTATTCAACAATTCAAATATTTTTGGTTTGAAAATTTATAATTGGTTTTATTTTAATAATTCAATTGTTTTTAGTTTAATAATTCAATTATTTTTGGTTCTACAATGCAACTGTTTTGTTCAATAATTCAACTGTTTTGTTTCTGCCGATTTCTTCACCGAGAGATATCTATTAGATAAATAAAACAAAACTGAATACTAGAATAAAAACAGTAGATGGAACGTGGAAGACACCGAAAACAAACATTGTGTCAGCGGAAAATAGAACTGATGACACGACCCTCATGGTTCGATGAAAGAGTAAAGGTGTTTATCGGAAATATAAACTTGAACAAACAGAAAGTACCCACATCGAATATGTAGTCACACTAGAAATAGAAAAAGCATGGAATTTGACTTCTATGGTGCGCAGAGATAGGTCTGGATAGCAATACGAAAACAGAGAGAAACCAGCGAATGTATAAGAATCTGCAATATTAACGAGCAGCAATGATCCAAATATTTTGATGAACTATACAACGGAGGGAAAAGGAGAGCCCATGGATAACTATAATGTCATCAACAGGAGAACTAGAAAGCAGCACGAAATACCTAAATAATCAATATAACGAAATGCTCAATTATGAATGGAGAATAAGGCGTACGATACCTATATTCACGAAAGGGGACTACCGAGGGATTACCCTCTTAAACACCACCCTCAAGCTGTTTACATTCATCCTTTAAGAAAAACTAGAAAACAGATAGATATCGCCGATGAATAACAAAGATTTCGAAAAACAGGAGCACAATAGATCTCATTTTTATACTACGACAAATCACAGAAAAGCAACCTTCCAACGTATATATTTGTTTTTTAGACCTGAAAAAGGCTTTTAATAAAATCCAAAAAAGCAATATAATTAAAATTTTGAAAGAATAAAACGTAAATCAAAATCGCATTAACACAGACAACAGCACAAAGGTTATAAACCGACAAAGGATTAACAGCACCAATGTCGATAACAGCTGGACTAAGACAAGGAGACTTCTTAAGCTGATTTAATGTGAATAAAATAATTGCAAGTGTGAAAAAACTCGATGGGTATAATATAGGAAAAAAAAATTAACATTATGATATCCAGATGACGCGGCACCGATAGCTGACGATGAGAATGACCTATGACGGCTGCTAGACTAATTTGACATCACTGCAAAATAACTTAATATGGAGATCTCTGCAACTAAGGCTAGTAATGTCAAAGATGCCATCTCGTTGTAAACTGGAATTGGAAGATGCTGTGATTGCACAAGTCATGAGGTCCAGATCGCTGGATGTCTAAGTTAAGGTATTTGGAGAAACAGATATATGTTTCAGGAGTGCAAGGTCAACCTGCGCAAAACTATAGTGAGACCCGTTTGAACTCGTGCAGGGGAGACAACAACAAATTGAAAAATAAGAACAACGGAAATGAAAATATTAAGTAATCAAGATTACTTGATTACATGAAGACGTCGTGAAGTGAATGAAAACCAGAAGAAGAGAGTGGAAAGAACATGTTAGTAGAATGGACGAAGAAAAAGTAACATGGTCTAGAGATGGATCCAAAAAGACTTCCGGATGAACCACTCAAATGACGGGTTTTTTCTCTTCGATAGAGACACCCCAAGGTCAAGGCAAACAGGAGCATCCTAACCCGAAAGTAGAAGAAGAAAGTTTAATTTATTAATTGATTTATTCAACAATTCAAATATTTTTTGTTTGAAAATGATTTGGTTTTTATTCAATAATGCCAATTGTTTCTAGCTTAATAATTCAATAATTTTTGGTTCTGAAATGCAATTATTGTTTTGTTCAAAAATGCAACTGTTTCGTGCAATGATTCAACTGTTTTGTTTAATAATTCAACTGTTTCTTTTAATAATTCAACTGTTTGGTTCAATAATTAATTAATTTATTCAACAATTCAAATATTTTGGGCTTATAAATTTCATTGTTATTAATTTATTAATTCAATTGTTTTTTATTTAATAATTTAGTCATTTTGGTTCTACATTGCAATTTTTTGTTTTTATGAAAATGCAACTGTTTTGTTTAATAATTCAACTGCCTTGTTTAATAAATTCAGCTGTTTGGTTTAATAATTAACTGATTCATTCAACAATTGAAATATTTTGGGTTTATAAATTTAATTGTTTTTGCTTTAATAATTTAATCATTTTTGGTTCTACAATGCAATTGTTTTGATGAAAATGCAACTGTGTTGTTTAATAATTCAACTGCTTTGTTTCATAATTCAACTGATTTTTTTAATAAATTCAGCTGTCTTGGTTCAATTATTAACTGATTTATTCAACAATTCAAATATTTTTAGTTTATAAATTTAATTGTTTTTGCTTTAATAATTCATTTGTTTTTTGTTTAATAAAATCGGTAATTTTTGGCTCTACTATGCAATTGTTTTGATGAAAATGCAACTGTTTCGTTTAATAATTCAACTGTTTTTTTAATAAAGTCAGCTGTTTGGTTCAATAATTCAGCTTTTCCTTAAAGAATTAAAATATTTTTGGTTTGACAATTTAATTGGTTTTGGTTTAACAATTATTAATTTGTTTTTACAATTCAATTGCTTTTTTAAATAAATTCAGCTGTTTGGTTCAATAATTAACTGTTGTATTCAACAATTGAAATATATTTGGTTTATAAATTTAATTATTTTTGATTTAATAATTCAGTCATTTTTGGTTCTACAATGCAATTGTTTTGATGAAATGCAACTGTTTGGTTTATTAATTCAACTGATTTGTTTAATAAAGTCAGCTCTTCGGTTCAATAATTCAGCTTTTTTGTTAAAAAATTAAAATATTTTTGGTTTGACAATTCAATTGGTTTTACTTTAATAATTTTTATTTGTTTTAGTTCAACAATTCAGTTATACTTGATTCAATTATTCAACACTTCAAATATTTTTGGTTCTATAAAAATGCAACTGTTTTGTTTAATAATTCAATTGTTTTGTTTTTATAAATTCTGCTGTTTATTCAGCACTTCAATTATCGATAATTCTACAGTTCAACTGTTTTGTTCAACAATTCAACTGTTTTTTTAAATAAATTCAGCGGTTTGGTTCAATAATTTACCGATTTTTCAACAATTGAAATATTTTTGGTTTATAAATTTAATTGTTTTTGATTTAATAATCAAATTGTTTTTTATTTAATAATTCGGTCATTTTTGGTTCTACAATGCAATTGTTTTGATAAAAATGCAAATATTTCGTTCAATAATTTAATTGTTTTGTTTAATAAATTCAGCTGTTTGTTCAGCACTTCAATTATCCTTAATTCCGCAGTTTAACTATTTTGTTCAACAATTCAACTGCTTTGTTTAATAAATTCAGCTGTTTGGTTTGATAATTCAACTGCTTTGTCCAGAATTTCAATTATTTTTAGTTTAATAATGTAATTGTTTTTGTTGAATAATTCAATTGCTCTTGGTTCAACAGTTTAAATATCCTTAATTCAACAATTCTACTATTTTGTTCTATAATTCAACTGTTGTGTTCAACAATTCAAATAACTTTGGTTTAATAAATTGTTCGTTATTTATTTAATAATTCACCCGTTTTTTTTGTTGAATAATTCAATTGTCCTTAATTTATCAATTCAACTGTTTTGTTTAATAATTCAACTACTTTGTTGGAAATATCAATTATTTTAGTTTAATAATATAATTAGTTTTAGTTGAATAATACACCTATTATTGTTCGTGGTTCAACAATTTAATTACCCTTAATTCAACAATTCAGCTGTTTTCTTCAATAATTCTGCTGTTTCGTTCAGCAATTCAAATAATTTTTGTTTAATAATTCGTTAGTTTTTGATTTAATAATTCACTCGTTTTTGGTTCAACAATGGAACTGTTTCTTTCGGTAATTCAACTGTTTTGTTCAATAATTCAACTGATTTTCTATTAATTTTTGTTTAAAAATTTAATTATTCTATATTTATGTAATAATTCAGATAATTTAGATTTGTTTAACTTTTATTTTAATAATTCCATTGGTTTTAATTCAACAATTCAATTATTGTTGATTCAATAATTCAACTGGCCTGTTCAACAATTGAATAGATTTTTGAACATTATACTGTTTTACGCAAAAAAGTATTATTTTGTCCAAAAATGCGCCTTTTGTTGCATAATTCTGCTGTTTTATTGAATAATTCAACTACTTTGTTTAATCAATTTAGCCGTTTGGTTCAATAATTCAACTGCTTTGTTGGAAATATTAATTATTTTTAGTTTAATAATATAATTGGTTATGGTTGAATAATTTAATTGTTTTTGGTTCAACAATTCAATTATCCTTAATTCAACAATTCAGCTGTTTTCTTGAATGATTTAGCTTTTCGTTCAACAATTCAAATAATTTTAGTTTTCGTTTTGATTTAATAATTTACTCTTTTTTTTCAACAATTGGATATCCCCTTAACATTTGTTCAATAATTCAACCGATTTGTTTAACTTATTTTTATAATTATTTTAATAATTCAATTGTTTTAATTCAACTTGTTTGTTTAATAATTCAGCTGTTTTGTTCAATAATTCAGTTGTGTGGTTCAGTAATTCAACTAGCTAGTTCAACAATTGAACAGATTTTCAAAATTTAACTGTTAAATAATTCTGCTGTTTGTTCTATAATTTAATTGTGTTTTTAGCAATTCAACCACTTTTAGTATAATAATTGATCTATATTTGTTTTTTGTTTACAAAGTTTCTAAAAGTCAGGGAACCCTACTAACTGGCAGGTTTGAATGGAAAATTTCAAATGGACTTAGAAGTCCATGCTCATGAAGTCATCTAAGTGGAGACATCTAAGTCCATGACCATGAGTATATCGAAAAGTTAGGGAAACTTACCAATTTTAATAATGGAAAACGTGGAAAAATTAAAGATTTTTGTTTCGAAAAGTTCGGTGAAACCCTGTGTTTTGGTTTAAAAATTTAATTGTTTTTTGTCAGAAACAAAATCTTTGTCCAAAAATGCAACTGTTTTCTTAAATAATTCAGTTGGTCTATTCAACAATTCAACTGTTTTTGATATGTTGTGTTGAATAATTCAGCTGTTTTGTTTGATATTTCAATTGTTTCTTTCGTAATTCAACTATTAGATTGTTTTTTAAACAACTCAACTGTTTTATGAAAAAAGTTAATATCAATAGTTAGTAATTCAGCTGCTTTGTTTAATAAATTCAGCTGTTTTGTTGAATGTTGAATGATAATTCTGGTGTTTGGTTTGTTCAACTATTCAACTGATTGTTCAACAATTCAACTGTGCACAGACTGATGAAGATTAATATAATTCAGTAATTAGGGTCACACCCCATCATATCATCATTCTCAATAGAACCAAAGCAGTAATATCATAGATAAGAGAGATAGTACTATCCCTCTTATCTATGAGTAATATAAAGCTTTTATTTTCGCTTCGATCAACTCGTGGTGAGTCTGTGTAAGCAAAATTTGGGAAGGGCCTAAGTCACCTGCGCCCTACTTGTGTTCATCAGTTATTTGCAAGTGGATGCATAGTGAAATAATTGTTGTTAGTGTGTTTGATATTTGCATAGTTTTGAGCACTGATTTTGTTGGCCAAGTAATAAAAATGTATTTATTTATTGTTCGTATAAGTTTTATTGTTTAATGGTAAAAAAAATGTGACTGTGATTTTCGTGAGTATGCGTTAGTGTACAACTTCAGCCACGTATGATGGGAATGCCTTCAATTAATTATTATTGTTGTGTTTTTGTTTGTACTGTGACCACAAACGCAAATTGTTCAAACATTAATATTAATATTTTTTAGGTCTAAATAACGAAGAATTAATAGTTACATAATTGTTAGAAATTATATTTTTATTGTGAAAATGGAAGTTTCTAAGTACTTCAATAACAGTACCGGAGTACAGGACGAGTGGAACCAAATTAGTGATCGGAACAGTACCGGTGATGATATAATCGATAATGCGGTTGTTCAAGCACTGTTTTTAATTTTGTACACTTCGATATTTGTACTTGGAATTTTTGGAAACGTTCTTGTTTGCTACGTGGTGTTCAGAAACAAAGCTATGCAAACCGTAACGAATTTGTTTATTACTAATTTGGCCTTATCGGACATTTTACTTTGTGTACTGGCAGTACCATTTACACCGCTGTATACTTTTATGGGCAAATGGGTGTTTGGAAAAATTATTTGCCATCTTGTATCGTACGCTCAAGGAGCAAGTGTTTATATTTCAACGTTGACTCTAACTTCCATAGCGATCGACCGCTTTTTTGTAATAATCTATCCCTTTCATCCGCGAATGAAGTTATCCACTTGCATCATGATTATACTATGCATTTGGTTATTTTCAATTTTAGTTACATTACCATATGGAATATATATGAGACATAAAAGTAGCGATAATAGTACCATGCATCATAAGTACTTTTGCGAAGAAGATTGGCCTAAAGAAGGCTATCGTAAAATTTTTGGAGGTTTAACTGCAATGATGCAATTTGTTATACCTTTCTGTATGATGGCATTTTGTTACGTATGTGTATCGTTACGATTAAACGACAGAGCTAAGAGCAAGCCAGGAACTAAAACTTCCAGAAAAGAAGAAAGTGATCGCGAAAGAAAACGCAGAACAAACAGTATGCTTATTGCCATGGTGGTAATATTCCTCCTCTCTTGGTTGCCATTAAATGTCATAAACATCATAAATGATTTTTACGTTCAAACTGGAAATTGGCAGTATTACTTTTTAAGTTTTTTTATGGTTCATTCCATGGCAATGTCTTCGACCTGTTATAATCCTTTTTTGTACGCTTGGTTGAATGAAAATTTTCGTAAAGAGTTTAAATTGGTTCTACCCTGTTTTAATGGATCGTCGAGAAAAGCGTTATCTGGAAATAGGTTGGGCAATTGGAGATCGGAACGAACGTGTAATGGAAACAATGAAACCCAACAAGATTCTCTGCTAAATTCTGGGATATATCGAGCCGCATCGGTTAGAAGCCAAAAATCCATTTGTGTACCTCCGACTTTGAAAGCCGATAGCGTCGAAGTAGAAAATGTTTTGGTACCTACTTCTTCGTGTGCAGCGTATGACTGTGTAACGGAAAGCATTCGTTTGAATTATATTGACGAAGAAAAAGTTCCATCGTTTGCAGATGCACTCACGAAAGAAAATTAATTGGTGAGTTTGATGTTATACGTTTAAAAGGCTTTTCTATGTGGAATGGGACACTTTAACGCCGTCGGGATGTGTGCCGCTGATACCACAATTGAAAATTTCTAATATGAAAATTCTGCGGTCAACTGCTTATTTTACTTAATTTATTAAAATTAAAGGGATGATCAAAATTTCTCCACGATTAGTTCAAACTAACCAATGAAAAATAGTAGTTATATTTGCTTTAAAAAAATTCTTTGAGAATATAACAATATCGTATGGCCAAACGCATGCGTATTTAATTAATTTTGAAATTGTAAATTTTTAGAAAGTCATTTCCGACTTGTACAATTTGAAATCTTCCCAATTTTACTAGAAATTTGTGATAATTTTTATATCTCAGCCTATGCTTACTTGAGTAATTTTGTATTTAGTGCATACAATTGCCGCGCATGTGTAGTAGATTAAGTAATTTTTAAATACCGCGCATGCGCAGTCGGGTAATTTATATGTGATGCTTGGATTTAGAAATGCTTTCTTTGGTTTTAGTAAATGGAGTAATTCGGACACATAAAATCATTTTTAAAACGGGCACACGCATAAAATGTGATTCAAAGAGGTCCACATGTACACGTAGGCAATGCCTACTATCTTTTCCTTTTTTTTAAATACTAGGTGCTGTATGTAAAATTATGGCACATTTCAAAGTTTCCATTCATCTGGAATACCTCGAAAAGTCATGGATTTTTAATTTTTAACCAAGCAAGGAAATTGACTCTTTGGGCATGGATAATTTTTGGAAATATCCAAAATTAAAAGTTTTTAATTTCATTAAATTTAATAAAAACTTTTTTTTTTGAATTTATATGACATTAAACTGTTTTTCTGTATTATAATTTTTTTAAAAATTACCAATTTTAATAACGAAAAAGTCTGAAAATTTGTTTGGAGAAGTTCGGTGGAAACTTTGTTTATTTGTTTTTGGTTCAACAGTACAACTGCTTTGTCCAAAAATGCAACTGTTTTACTAAATAATTCTCTATTCAATTGTTTTTTAATAATTCATCTGTTTTGTTTAACATACTCAGCTTTTTTTAAATAAATTCAGTTGTTTAGTTCCATAATTCAGCTGTTTTGTGTAACATTTCAATTATCATTGACGTTTGTTCAATAATTCAGCTGTTTGGTTTAATAATTCAACTATTTTATCCAACAATTCAATTACTTTTAAGTCTAGTAAAATATTTAATTGTTTTTGCTTTCATAATTCTTTTGTTTTCATCTTCAACAATTTAATCATCTTTGATTTAAAAATTAATTCAACTGTTATTCAACAATGCAACTGTTTGAGCTAATATCAAAAGGGCAACTGTTTTGTTGAATAATTTAGCTGGTTTACCAAACCAAAAATATTTGAATGGGTTTGGTTGAATAATTCAATTGTTTTTTGTTAAAAAATTCAAGTTTTTTAATTCAACTGTTTTATTCAACAATTGAATTATTTTTAATTTAATATAATTATGTTTGGTTAAATAATTCAATTTTTTTAGTGCAAAAATTCAATTATCTTTAATTCAGCTGTTTCTACAACAATTCAGCTGTTTTGTTCAACAATTTAATTGTTTTTGGTTTTGTATTAAATGGTTTTTGCTTTAATAATTCCTTTGTTTTTCTGTGCAACAATTCAAGCATCTTTGATTAAAAAATTCAATTGTTTCTTTATCAATTAAACAGGTTTTTCAACTAATTGTACTGTTTATCTACAATTCAATTGTTTGAATTGATACCAAATTATCAAAAGTGCAACTGTTTTTTTTAATAATTCAGCTGTTTTATGCAAAAAAAATTACGACTTTGTCCAGAAGTGCAATTGTTTTTTTAAATAATTTTTTTCAGCTGCTTTGTTTTCGATTGAATAAATTCAATTGTTTTTGTCTTTGTTTAATAATTCAACTGCTTTGTCTAACAATTCAATTATTTTGAATTTTATAAAATATAATTGGGTTTGATTGAATAATTCAATTGTTTTTGATTCAAAAATTTTCTTTAATTCAAATGTTTCTTTAACAATTCAACTGTTTTGTTCATTAATTCAACAGTTTCATTCAATAATTCAATGGTTTTGTTGAATAATTCAACTGCTTTGTGGAACATTTCAATTATTTTTAGTTTAATAGTTTAATTTATTGTTTTTGCTTTAATAATTCATTTGTTTTCTGTTCAACAATTCAATCATCTTGGATTCAAAAATTCAGCTGTTTCATTAAAAATTAAACAGGTTTTTTAGCTACTAGAGTGATTTTTAAGAATTCAAATGTTTTTCAACAATTCAACTGTTTGAATTAATACCAAAAGTGCAACTATTTTATTGAATAATTCGGCTGTTTAAATAATTCAAACAAATGTTAAACAATTCAACTGTTTTATGCTCAAAAGTTATACTAATTTGTTAAAATATTTAACTATTTTTTTAATAACAATAAATAATTAAAATATTTAATAAAAACTGTGTAATAATCAAATATTTTGGTTTAATAATTCAATTGTTTTTGTTTTGATTAATTCAATTGTTTTTTGTTCAATAACTATTATTCTTTGTTCAACAATTCAATGGTTATATTTAATAATTCAACTTTTCATATATTCTCAGAAAAACAGGCCTCTGCTAGGTTGAATAATAAACCAAAAATATTTGAATGAGTTTTGTTCAATAATAATTCAACTGCTTTATTCAACAATTCAATTATTTTTAATTTAATAATATAATTGTGTTTAGTTAAATAATTCAGTTGTTTTTGGTTGAATAATTAAATTATCTTTAATTCAACTGTTTCTTCAACAATTCAGCTGTTTCGTTCAACAATTCAATTAATTTTGTTTTAACTTTAACTTGATCTCTTTAGAAATTGTTATGTTAAAAAATTCAACTGTTTAGTTTAATATCCAAATCTTTTTGGTTTAATAATTTACTTGCTTTGATTTCATAACTCTATTGTTTTCGATTCAATAAATTCAGTTGTTTTCCGTTCAATAAATTCAGTTGTTTTCGATTCAATAAATTCAGTGGTTTTTAGTCTTTGTTCAATAATTCAACTGTTTTATCCAACAATTCAATTATTTTAAATTTAATATAATATAATTGGGTTTGGTTGAATAATTCAATTGTTTTTGGTTCAAAAATTCAATTTTCTTTAATTCAACTGTTTCTTTAACATTTCAATTGTTTTCTTCAATAATTCACCTGTTTTGTTTAATAATTCAATAATTTTTTGTTTGATACTTTAATTCGTTTCGGTTTAGTAATTCACCCGGTTTTGGTTCAACAATGCAAATGTTTCGTTCAATAATTCAATTGTTTTATTCAATAATTCAACTGCTTTGTGGAACATTTCAATTATTTTTAGTTTAATAGATTAATTTATTGTTTTTGCTTTAATAATTTATTTGTTTTTCTGTTTTATTTATTTTGTATTATTTTTAATTTACAATAATTGTGTTTGGTTAAATAATTTAATTGTTCAAAATTTCAATTATCTTTAATTCAACTGTTTCTTCAACAATTCAGCTGTTTCGTTCAACAATTCAAGTATTTTTAGTTTAGTAATTTAATTGTTTTTCTGTTCAACAATTCAATCATCTTGTATTTACAAAATTAGATGTTTCTGTAACAATTTTTTTCTCGGTTAATTAGAATGTTTTCAAAAATTCAACTGTTTGAGCTAAACCGAAAATACTAAAATTGCAATTGTTTTACAGAATAATTCAGCTGTTTTGTTTAATACATTCAGCTGTTTTGTTCCAATAATCCAATTAATTGGGGTTTATTTGTTCAACTGTTTTTCGCTAGCAATTGTTACGTTAAACACTTCAACTGTTTTATGCCGAAAAACTATAGGTACTATTTTGTCCAAAAATGCAACTGTTTAGTTTAATAATCAAATATTTGTGATTTAATAATTTGCTTGCTGTGAGTTTAATAATTCAATTATTTTCAGTTCAATAAATTCCATTGTTTTTGGTTCCACGACATAGTTGTTTTTTGTTCAACAATTCAACCCCTTTTTCAATAATTTAACCGGTATATATGCAAAGGAGCTGCTATTTCCTCAAAAATTGCATCTGCTACGTTGAATAATGAACCACAAATATTTGAATGAGTTTTGTTCCATCTGCTTTCTTCAACAATTCGATTATCTTTAATTTAATAATAATTGACTAATTCAATTGTTTCTTCAACAATTAAACAGGTTTCTCCACTAGTTGGGCTATTTTTCAAAAATGCAACTGTTTGAGCTAATAGCAAAAATGCAACTGTTCTGTTGAATAATTCAGATGTTTTGTTTAATAAATTTAGCTGTTTTGTTGAATAATTCTACTGTTTGGTTTAAATAACTCAACTAATTTATTCAATAATTCAATTGTTTTTGTTTATTCAACAATTTAATTGTTTTTAACATTTCAAATATTTTGTTTTGTTAAATGATTCAACTGTCTTGTTCAATAATTCAGCTGTTTTGTTCAATAATTCAACTAGTTTATTCAACAATTCTTGTTTTAGTTTTAGTAATTCATTTGTTTTTGTTTATGCACCAAAAATTTAACTGTTTTTCAAGATTTTAAATATTTTGTTCAATAATAGAGCCGTTTTGTTCAAAAATTCAATTATTGCCGGTTAATAATTCATTTAATATTATAAAATAAAGAAATTGCATTTGTTTCAAACATTAAATTTAATTCGACTACTTTGATTAATAATTTAATTTATTGTTTCTTCAACAATACTACTTTTGTTTTTTTTTATTTAAAAAAATACTATATTGCCTAAAAAGGCAACTGTTTATTCTATAAATCAATTTTTTTGTTCTCCAGCCATTCAATTTATTGTTATGCTTAACAATTCAACTATTTTCTTCAACAATTCGACAGTTTTTATACAAAAAAATTCTACTTCCTCCAAAATTACAACTGTTTTTTTTTAATAATTTAGCTGTTTTGTTCAGTAATTCAATTAATTATGGTTTAATAGCTCTACTGTTTTTCTTTAGTAATTGTTATGTTTAACAATTCAACTGCGTTATGCAGAAATGCTATACTATTTTATGCAAAATGAATAAAGTTTAATAATTCAATTGCTTTTGGTTCAATAAATGCAGTTGTTTTTGATTCAACAACTCAATTATTTTTGTTGAAGAATTCAATTATTTTAATTCAAATTAATTTAATTATTGTTCATGAATGTTCAATAATTCAGATGTTTGGTTTAATAATTCAACTATTTTGTTTAATAAATTCAATTGTTTTGCTCAATAGTACAAGTGATTATTTTAGTTTAATCTACTAATTGTGTTTGGTTGAATAATACAATAATTTATTGTTTTGGTTCAAAATTTAATTATCTTGAAAGAGTTTTTAACAATTCAACTGCTTTGTCGAATAATTCAACTGTTTCGTTCAACAATTCAAATATTTTTGGTTTGATGCTTTACTAGGTTTTGTTTCTGATTTAATAATTTTCTCGTTTTGGTTCAATAATGCAACTGTTTCGTTCAGTAAGTCATTTGTTTTGTTCGATAATTCAACTGTTTTGTTTAATAAATTCAACTGTTTCCTTCAATAATTTAACTGCGGTGTGAAACATTTCAATTGTTTTTAGTTCAAAACAATTTAATTATCTTTAATGTTGGTTGAATAATAAAGCTGTTTGGTTTAATAATTCAACTGGTTTGTTCAACAATTGAATTATTTTTAGTTTAGTAATTTCATTGTTTTTGTGTTTGTTCAATCATTTTAGATTCTTGGATAATTCTCTTGTTTTATTCAAATAATTCAACTGCTTTGTTCAACCATTCAACTGTTTTGTTAAATAATTCAGCTGCTTTATTTAATAAATTCGCTGTTTTTTTGTTCAATTATTTAATAAAGTTTTTCTTTAGCAATTGAATTGTTATGTTTAACAATTCAACTGTTTTATGCTGAATAGCTATACTAATTTGTTTAAGAAATCAACTGTTTAATAATAATAAATAATTAAAATATTTAATAAAAACTGTTTAATAATCAAATATTTTTGGTTTAATAATTCAATTGTTTTTGATTCAGTAAATTCAATTGTTTTTTGTTCAACAACTCGATTATTTTTTGTTCAACAATTCAATGATTGTATTTAACAATTCAACTTTTTTTTCAACAATTTAACCGTCTTATTCGCAAAGAAGCTATTATTTTCTCTGAAAAATGCATCTGCTAGGTTATTCACCCTGCAGAATATAAGCAACCTAGCAGATAAACCAAAAATATTTGAATGCGTTTTGTTCAATAATAATTCAATTTTTTGGTTCAAAAATTCAATTATCTTTAAGTCAACCATATCTTTAATAATTCAACTGTTTTGTTCAATAATTTAATTGTTTTTCCTTTCATAATTAATTTGTTTTTCTGTGCAACAATTAAACAAGTTTTTCAACTAATTACACTGTTTATCAACAATTCAAGTGTTTGAGCTAATACCAAAATAGCAAAAGTGCAACTGTTTTTTTTTTAATAATTCAATTGTTTTTAGTTGAAAAATTTAATTGTTTTTGGTTCAAAAATTCAATTACCTTTTATTCGACTGTTTTTTTAACAATTCAACTGTTTCGTCTAACAATTCAAATATTTTTGTATTGCTACTTAAATTGGTTTTGGTTTTTTTTTATTGATTTTTGATTCGCCCGATTTTGGTACAATAATGCAAATGTTTTGATTAATTATTCAATTGTTTTGTTAAATAATTCAACTGCTTTGTGGAACATTTCAATTATTTTTAGTGTAATAATTGATTGATTGTTTTTGGTTGAATAATTCAATTATTTTTAGTTCAAAACAATAAAATTGTCATTGATGTCTGTTCAGTAATTTAGCTGTTTAGTTTAATAATTCAACTGATTTGGTCAACAATTTAATTATTTTTAGTTCAGTAATTTAATTGTTTTTGCTTCGGTTGAACAGTTCAATCATCTTTGATTCAAAAATTTAGCTGTTACTTTAACAATTAAACAGGTTTTTGAACTAATTAGACTTTCAGCAATTCAACTGTTTTGTCGAATAATTCAGGTGTTTTGTTTAATAATTCTGCTGTTCGATTCAAATAATTCCACTCGTTTGTTTAACTATTCAACTGGTTTGTTCAACTATTCAACTGTTTTATGCAAAAAAGTTACTATTTTGTTCAAAAGCGCTGTGTTTAATAAATTCAGCTGTTTTGTTAAACAATTCAGTTAATTTTGGTTATATGGTTTAACTGTTTCTTTTAACAGTTGAATTGGTATATTAAAGAATTCGACTATTTTATGCAGAAAAGCTACACTATTTTGTTCAAAAGTACAACTGTTTAATTTAATAGTTAACAATATTTGGTTTAATAATTTACTTGTTTTGGATGCAATAAATTCAGTTATTTTCGATTCAATAAATGCAATTGTTTTTGATTCAACAACTCGATTATTTTTTGTTCAACAATTTAATCGTTTTATATACAAAGAAGCTACTATTTTAAAAAATGCATCTGCTAGGTTGAATAATAAACCAAAAATATTTCAATGAGTTTTGTTTAATAATTCAACTTTTATGTTTAACAATTTAATTATTATTTTTGGCTTAATAAGTTAATTGTTTTTTGTGTCAGCAATTCAATTGTTATGTTTAATAATTTAAATGTTTTTTTTAATAATTCAACTGTGCTATGCAGAACAGCTACTATTTTGTTCTGAAATATTCAACATTTTTGGTTTACGAATTTAATTGCTTTTGGTTTGATAATTCAATTGTTATGTTTAACAATTCTTCAAAAAATCAGTTGTAAATTTTGGTGTAATAATTTAATTGTTTTTGGTTTAATAAGTCGATTGTTTGTCGTTAAGTAATTCGATGATCAGTGATGATTCAACAACAATGAAAAAACATAGGGAACGTCCATTAATTACCTAAAGGTGATTTTAAGGACACATCGTATTTTATTATCATTTTCTTGGAACACTCAAATTAGGAAAGATTCGGGATTCAACAATTCAACTGATTTTTTAACAGTTTATTTGATTTTTCAACAATTTGACTAATTTTTCGACAATTCAACTGTTTTATGCAGAAAAGGTACTACTTTGTGCAAAAATGCTACTGTTTGTTAAATAAATCTAGTATTTATTAAATTGTATTATTAAATATTTATTATATAATTAAATTGTTTTGAACTAAAAAACAATTGAAATGTTTCACACCGCAGTTAAATTATTGAAGGAAACAGTTGAATTTATTAAACAAAACAGTTGAATTATCGAACAAAACAAATGACTTATTGAACGAAACAGTTGCATTATTGAACCAAAACTGGATGAATTATTACATCAGAAACAAAACCAAGTAAAACATCAAATCAAAAATATTTGAATTGTTGAACGAAACAGTTGAATTATTCGACAAAGCAGTTGAATTGTTAAAAAAACTCTTTTCAAGATAATTAAATTTTTGAACCAAAAACAATAAATTATTGTATTATTCAACCAAACACAATTAGTAGATTAAACTAAAAATAATCACTTGTACTATTGAGCAAAAACAAAACAGTTGAATTATTAAACACATCAACTGAATTATTTAACAAAACAGTTGAATTATTAAACACATCAACTGAATTATTTAACAAAACAGTTGCGCTTTTGAACAAAATAGTAACTTTTTTGCATAAAACAGTTGAATAGTTGAACAAACCAGTTGAATAGTTAAACAAACGAGTGGAATTATTTGAATCGAACAAAACACCTGATTATATAAAAAATAGCTGAATTATTCGACAAAACAGTTGAATTGCTGAAAAAGTTTAATTAGTTCAAAAACCTGTTTAATTGTTAAAGAGACAGCTGAATTTTTGAATCAAAGATGATTGAATTGTTCAACCAAAAACCAATGAATTAAAACAATTAAATTACTGAACTAAAAATAATTAAATTGTTGACCAAACCAGTTGAATCATTAAACTAAACAGCTAAATTACTGAACAAAGATCAATGACAATTTTATTGTTTTGAACTAAAAAAAATTGAATTATTCAACCAAAAACAATCAATCAAGTAGTGCACATCACATACTGACCACGCCTTCTTATTAATACTATTTGAGTTTAAAATTTCAACTAATCGGGTTAGTCGAAATGAACTTAATCTAAGTTTTTGACTGTAATTTGATAACCACGCCCCCTGACACGCCTTTTAACGCCTTGGCACGCTGCAGTTACCCGTAGTGCAGCAACAGCTGAGCTAGGTGGCATATTTCAGAGCCGTAGGTAGTGAATAATTTTGATCCTGTTGAAAGAGTCATCAAGGAACTTCAGCCGTTCGATGCGCAAGATTTAAATTTAAGTTTGTGGTTCCAAATTTAAAACGCATTTTTGTGAAACCTAGCATTAGCTTATTAATTTTTAAATTTTAATAATGTTTTTGTTACAGGAAACTCCATACCATTCAAACAGTTACTTTCAAATTAAGACGGAAGAAATGGAATTGAAGTCGGAAGATTTGCATCACTCGATTGACATTAAAGACGAGCTTCCGATTTTGGAATGTTTATCGGAGGGAGAATGCAAATCACAAACAAGCGTGAAACTATTTGAATGTAAACTCTGTCGGTATAAATGTGCATTTAAAAGTAATTTAAAAAGACATATGAAAATTCATTCCGACAAGGAACCATTTACTTGTGATATTTGTAATTATAAATGTGTAGATAGACGCATCTTAAATATGCATTTGGGGTATCATGCCGGCAAGTCGCCGTTTATATGTGAATTTTGTGACTATAAAAGTATGCGTAAAGGTAATTATACAAGGCATGTAAAAACACATTCTGCCGAGAAACTCTTTACGTGTGACATTTGTGGCTATAAATGTGCACATAAACGAAGTTTAGATAATCATGTGAAAACTCACAGGGCCGATAAGCCGTTTACTTGTGAAGTTTGCGGCTACAAATGTCAACAAAAGGGAAAATTGGAGATACATTTGCGCATTCATACGGGCGAAAAACCGTTTACATGTGCAGTTTGTGATTATAAATTTGCACGTAAACCAGATTTAAAAATTCATCTAAGAATCCATACTGGCGAGAAACCGTTTAACTGCTATATGTGTGATTATAAATGTTCATATAAGGGAGTTTTAAAAGTTCATTTAAGAACTCATACTGGCGAGAAGCCCTTTAAATGTGAAATTTGCGGTTACAAATGTGCACAGAAAACGCATCTTGAAATTCATTTGAGAACTCACTCTGGTGAAAAACCATTTGCGTGTGATATTTGTGATTATAAATGTATACGTAAAGATACTTTAAATATTCATTTGAGAACTCATACTGGCGAGAAGCCGTTTTCGTGTGTAATTTGTAACTACAAAAGTTCAGATCGTAGTAGTTTGAGAAATCATTTGAAAACTCATACGGGCGAGAAGCCTTTTGCGTGTAATATTTGTGATTCTAAGTATGCACATAACGTAAACTTACAAAGTCATTTAAGAATTCATACTAACAACAAAACGTTTATTTGTCAAATTTGTGATTATAAATTTACTGAAAAAAGGAGTTTAATGAAACATTTAAGAATTCACACCAGTAAACATCTGTTTGCATGTGATAGTTGCGATTATAAATGTACACAAGCAGGTAGTTTACAAAAACACGTAAGGATCCATACCGGTGAAAAACCGTTTTCTTGTGATATTTGTAATTATAAGAGTACACAAAAGGAACCATTAAAAGTGCATCTTAGAACTCATACCGGTGAGAAACCGTATAGGTGTCAAATTTGTGACTTTCGATGTTCAGTGAAGGTTAATTTAAAAAGTCATTTAAAAATTCATACTGGCGAGAAATCGTTTATCTGTAAAATTTGTGACCATAAATTTGCACGTAAAACAGACTTAAAAGTTCATCTAAGAATTCATACAGGAGATAAACCGTTTACCTGCAATAGTTGTGATTATAAATGTGCACATGCTGGTAGTTTACAAAGACATTATTTAAGGGTCCATACCGGTGACAAACTGTTCACTTGTGAATTCAGAGGATAACTAAAAAAACAACCGTTTAAACTGGTGAGAAACTCGGTCCCAAACTTCCGACCTTAACCAACGCAGTGGCGGCTCGCCAGAAGCGGCAAGAGAGGCTCAGCCTCCATTTAATTTAACTATATCCATTTAATAAACTCTTTGAAAAACTCGAGGAATTCGCCTGCAAGGTATATTTTTGAGATGGAGGTGCTTACAATTAGAAAAATCAACGAGTCGCCACCGCCGTCAAATTCAACTTATCTATAACCTGTATTTATTGGCTGGCACTCTAAGTTTCGGTAGACCAGGTTTAATGTTTATAATGATTTCTCGCCGGCAGAACTTTTTTAATGTAGAAAATATACATACAAATAAAAGATTTTAAATGTTTTCCTTGCTGAAACATTTTTGTGAATAAATTTAAACTAAATTAAATACAATGTCAAATATACTACATAAGTTAAATGAATGTCAAGTGTAATTAAACAGTATATGTTAATATTTATTTGCTGTCTTATTCTAACTTGTATTGTTGTGATCTTGAATTTTCGCTGCTTCAATTGGATGGATACTACATACATTCTTTATTTTTGTCGTTGCCCTGTAGTCGTTTAAAAAATTTAGCTAATTATTTAAATAGCAACAAGGCAAATGTGTTACAAACAAAAATGAGGGATCACCAATTTTTTCAGTGTAGAAAACACCAAACTGCATATCAAACTCATGAAAATATTGTAATCAAATCTCACAATGCAATAGAAATATTATAATTGAACACCAAGACTACGGATTTATTTTAAATTAAATTGATATCAAAAATGCTCTAGAAGTTCCTTAGCACAACTACTTACCATTAAATAATACAGTTAGGGTTAACTAACCCCCACAGATGCCTTCCTCCCAATTATATCCCGTTGAGATTTTATTTTGACAGGTTTGGACTCATGTGTTGACGGGGGGTATTTTCGAAAGTTTTTAAATTTAACTATCAACTACTAAACACTCGGTAGAAAAAAAAATTAAAATATCAGCTGAAGGGAGTGGCAAAATATTGTTTAAGTTGGCCAAAGTCCAAAATTAGATGACAAATAAAAACATTGATGTTATCACCAGCATTTTTTTTTAAACAATTGAACCGGTTAATCTGCAAAGATGCTACTATATTTTAAGTTTCGCTCAATAATTCAATTGTTTGGTTTAATAATTCAACTGTTTTGTTTATTAAATTCACCTGTTTTGCTTAATAGTTCAACTGCTTTGTAGAAAATTTCCATTTTTTAGTTTAATAAATTAATTATTTTTGGTTGAATAATTCAATTAGTTCTAGTTCAAATTAATTCAATTATCGTTGATGTTTGTTCAATAATTCAACTGTTTTGTTTATTAAATTCATCTGTTTTGCTCAATAGTTCAACTGCTTTGTAAAAATTTAAATTTTTAGTTTATTAAATTAATTGTTTTTGGTTGAATAATTCACTTGGTTTTAGTTCAAATTTATTCAATAATCGTCGATGTTTGTTCAACAATTCAGCTGTTTGGTTTAATAATTCAACTGTTTTCTTTAATAAATTCAATTGTTTCGCTCAATAGTTCAACTGATTTGTAGAAAATGCCATTATTTTTAGTTCAAATTTATTCAATTATAGTAGATGTTTGTTCAATAATTCAGCTGTTTGCTTTAATAGTTCAACTGTTTTGTTTACTAAATTCAACTGTTTTGTTTAATAAATTCAACTGTTTCGCTCAATTGTTCTACTGCTTTGTAGAAAATTTCTATTATTTTAGTTTAATCAATTAATTGTTTTTGGTTGAATAATTCAATTGATTTTAGTTTAAATTAATTCAATTATTATTAATGTTGGTTCAATTACAGTTGTTTGGTTTAATAATTCAACTGTTTTGTTTAATAAATTCAACTGTTTCGCTCAATAGTTCAACTGCTTTGTAGAAAATTTCCATTATTTTTAGTTTAATAAATTAATTGTTTTTGGTTGAATAATTCAATTGGTTTTAGTTCAAATTAATTCAATTATCGTCGATGTTTGTTCAATAATTCAGCTGTTTGGTTAATACTTCAACTGTTTTGTTTAATAAATTCAACAGTTTTGCTCAATAGTTCTACTGCTTTGTAGAAAATTTCCATTTTTTAGTTTAATAAATTAATTGTTTTTGGTTGAATAATTCAATTGGTTTTAGTTCAAATTTATTCAATTATCGTCGATGTTTGTTCAATAATTCAGCTGTTTGGTTTAATAATTCAACTGTTTTGTTTAATAAATTCAACTGTTTTGCTCAATAGTTTAACTGCTTTGTAGAAAATTTCCATTATTTTTAGTTTAATAAATTAATTGTTTTTGGTTGAATAATTCACTTGGTTTTAGTTCAAATTTATTCAATTATCGTCGATGTTTGTTCAACAATTCAGCTGTTTGGTTTAATAATTCAACTGTTTTGTTTAATAAATTCAACAGTTTTGCTCAATTGTTCTACTGCTTTGTAGAAAATTTCCATTTTTTAGTTTAATAAATTAATTGTTTTTGGTTGAATAATTCAATTAGTTTTAGTTCAAATTTATTCAATTAAAGTCGATGTTTGTTCAATAATTCAGCTGTTTGGTTTAATAATTCAACTCTTTTGTTTATAAATTCAACTGTTTCGCTCAATAGTTCAACTGCTTTGTAGAAAATTCAATTATTTTTAGTTTAATAAATTATGTGTTTTTGTTAAATAATTCAAATATTTTTAGTTCAAAACAATTTAATTAACTTTGATGTTTTTTCTACAATTGAGCTGTTTGGTTGAATAGTTCAATTGTTTTTTTTTCATCAAATAAATTGAATTGTTTTTGCTTTGATAATTCATTTGTTTTTCTATTTACCAATTCAATCATTTTTGATGCAAAAATTCAGCTGTTTCTTCAACAATTAAACAGGTTTCTCGACGAATTAGACTGTTTTTCAACAATTCAACTGTTTGAGCTAACTAAAAGTGCAACTATTTTGTCGAATAATTCTGCTGCTTTGTTTAATATATTCAGATGTTTTATTCAATAATTCTGCTGTTTGCTTTAAACGATTCAACTGATTTGTTCAGCTATTCAACTGTTTTATGCAAAAACAATTACTACTTTGTCCGAAAATGCAATTGTTTTTTAAATAATTCAGCTGTTTTGTTCAACAATTGAATTAATTTTGGTTTAATAAATCAACTGTTTTGTGTTGAAAAGCTAATTGTTTTTGTTCAACAATTCAACCATTTTATTTATAATTTAACCGCTATATATGCAAAGGAGCTGCTATTTTCTTAAAACTTTTATCTGCTAGGTTGAATAATTAACCACAAATATTTGAATGAGTTTTGTTCAATAATTCAACTGTTTTGTTCAACAATTCAATTAACTTTAACTTAATAATAATTGACTAATTCAACAATTAAACAGGTTTCTCAATTAATTGAGCTATTTTTCAGCAATACGACTGTTTGAGCTAATGTCAAAAATGCAACTGTTTTCTTGAATAATTCAGCTGTTTTGTTGAATAATTCTGCTGTTTGGTTTAAATAATTCAACTAGTTTATTCAACAATTCAATTGTTTTAGTAATTAATTTGTTTTTGTTTATTTTCAATTCAATTGTTTTTTAACATTTCAAATATTTTGTTTTGTTAAACGATTCAACTTTCTTGTTCAATAGTTCAGTTGTTTTGTTCAATAATTCGACTAGTTTATCAAATAATTCAATTGTTTTGTGTTTATTAATTCATTTGGTTTTGTTTATTCAACATTTTAATTGTTTTTAACATTTGTTGATTTAATTCATTAATTGATTTGTTTTGTTTATTCACAATTCAATTGTTTTTAACATTTCAAATATTTTGTTTTGTTAAACGATTCAACTTTCATGTTCGATAATTCAGCTTTTTGTTCAATAATTCGACTAGTTTATCAAATAATTCAATTGTTTTTTGTTTATTAATTCATTTGGTTTTGTTTATTCAACATTTTAATTGTTTTTTAACATTTCAAATATTTTGTTTTGTTAAACGATAACTCTGCTGTTTGGTTCGAATAACTCAACTAGTTTATTCAACAATTCAATTGTTTTAGTAATTGATTTGTTTTTGTTTATTCACAATTCAATTGTTTTTTAACATTTCAAATATTTTGTTTTGTTAAACGATAACTCTGCTGTTTGGTTCGAATAACTCAACTAGTTTATTCAACAATTCAATTGTTTTAGTAATTGATTTGTTTTTGTTTATTCACAATTCAATTGTTTTTTAACATTTCAAATATTTTGTTTTGTTAAACGATTCAACTTTCTTGTTCGATAATTCAACTGTTTTGTTCAATAATTCAACTAGTTTATCAAGTAATTCAATTGTTTTTTATTTAGTAATTTAGTTGGTTTTGTTTATTCAACATTTTAATTGTTTTTTAACATTTCAAATATTTTGTTTTGTTAAACGATAATTCTGCTGTTTGGTTCAAATAACTCAACTAGTTTATTCAACAATTCAATTGTTTTAGTAATTGATTTGTTTTTGTTTATTCACAATTCAATTGTTTTTTAACATTTCAAATATTTTGTTTTGTTAAACGATTCAACTTTCTTGTTTGATAATTCAGCTGTTTTGTTCAATAATTCAACTAGTTTATCAAATAATTCAATTGTTTTTTATTTAGTAATTCATTTGGTTTTGTTTATTCAACATTTTAATTGTTTTTTAACATTTCAAATATTTTGTTTTGTTAAACGATAACTCTGCTGTTTGGTTCGAATAACTCAACTAGTTTATTCAACAATTCAATTGTTTTAGTAATTGATTTGTTTTGTTTATTCACAATTCAATTGTTTTTAACATTTCAAATATTTTGTTTTGTTAAACGATTCAACTTTATTGTTCGATAATTCAGCTGTTTTGTTCAATAATTCAACTAGTTTATCAAATAATTCAATTGTTTTTCATTTAGTACTTCATTTGGTTTTGTTTATTCAACATTTAAATTGTTTTTAACATTTCAAATATTTTGTTTTGTTAAACGATTCAACTTTCTTCTTGTTCAATAATTCTGCTGTTTTGTTTAATAATTCAACTAGTTTATCAAATAATTCAATTGTTTTTATTTAGTAATTTAGTTGGTTTTGTTTATTCAACATTTTAATTGTTTTTAACATTTCAAATATTTTGTTTTGTTAAACGATTCAACTTTCTTGTTTGATAATTCAGCTGTTTTGTTCAATAATTCAACTAGGTTATCAAATAATTCAATTGTTTTCATTTAGTAATTCATTTGGTTTTGTTTATTCAACATTTTAATTGTTTTTTAACATTTCAAATATTTTGTTTTGTTAAACGATAATTCTGCTGTTTGGTTCAAATAACTCAACTAGTTTATTCAACAATTCAATTGTTTTAGTAATTGATTTGTTTTTGTTTATTCACAATTTAATTGTTTTTTAACATTTCAAATGTTTTGTTTTGTTAAACGATTCAACTTTCTTGTTTGATAATTCAGCTGTTTTGTTCAATAATTCAACTAGTTTATCAAGTAATTCAATTGTTTTTTATTTAGTAATTTAGTTGGTTTTGTTTATTCAACATTTTAATTGTTTTTTAACATTTCAAATATTTTGTTTTGTTAAACGATAATTCTGCTGTTTGGTTCAAATAACTCAACTAGTTTATTCAACAATTCAATTGTTTTAGTAATTGATTTGTTTTGTTTATTCACAATTCAATTGTTTTTAACATTTCAAATATTTTGTTTTGTTAAACGATTCAACTTTATTGTTCGATAATTCAGCTGTTTTGTTCAATAATTCAACTAGTTTATCAAATAATTCAATTGTTTTTCATTTAGTACTTCATTTGGTTTTGTTTATTCAACATTTAAATTGTTTTTAACATTTCAAATATTTTGTTTTGTTAAACGATTCAACTTTCTTCTTGTTCAATAATTCTGCTGTTTTGTTTAATAATTCAACTAGTTTATCAAATAATTCAATTGTTTTTATTTAGTAATTTAGTTGGTTTTGTTTATTCAACATTTTAATTGTTTTTAACATTTCAAATATTTTGTTTTGTTAAACGATTCAACTTTCTTGTTTGATAATTCAGCTGTTTTGTTTAATAATTCAACTAGTTTATCAAGTAATTCAATTGTTTTTTATTTAGTAATTTAGTTGGTTTTGTTTATTCAACATTTTAATTGTTTTTTAACATTTCAAATATTTTGTTTTGTTAAACGATAATTCTGCTGTTTGGTTCAAATAACTCAACTAGTTTATTCAACAATTCAATTGTTTTAGTAATTGATTTGTTTTTGTTTATTCACAATTCAATTGTTTTTTAACATTTCAAATATTATGTTTTGTTGAACGATTCAACTTTCTTGTTCGATAGTTTAGCTATTTTGTTCAATAATTCAACTAGTTTATCAAATAATTCAATGGTTTTTCATTTAGTAATTCATTTGGTTTTGTTTATTCAACATTTTAATTGCTTTTTAACATTTGAACTATTTTGTTTTGTTAAACGATTCAACAGTCTTGTTCAATAATTCAGCTGTTTTGTTCAATAATTCAGCTGTTTTGTTTAATAATTCAGCTGTTTTGTTTAATAATTCAGCTGTTTTGTTTAATAATTCAGCTGTTTTGTTCAATAATTCAGCTGTTTTGTTTAATAATTCAGCTGTTTTGTTTAATAATTCAGCTGTTTTGTTCAATAATTCAGCTGTTTTGTTCAATAATTCAGCTGTTTTGTTCAATAATTCAGCTGTTTTGTTCAATAATTCAGCTGTTTTGTTCAATAATTCAACTAGTTGATCAAATAATTCAATTGTTTTTTATTTATTAATTCATTTGGTTTTGTTTATCAAATAATTCAATTGTTTTTTATTTATTAATTCATTTGGTTTTGTTTAATCAACATTTTAATTGTTTTTTAACATTTCAAATATTTTGTTTTGTTAAACGATTCAACTTTTTTTTCAATAATTCAATTGTTTTTTATTTAGTAATTCATTTGATTTTGTTTATTCGACAATTCAGATATTCTGTTCAATAATTCAACTGTTTTGTTAAACAATTTAATTATATCTGGTTTAATGATTCCATTTGATAATTTTAATCAATAATTTAATTTATTGTTTCTTCAAAAATTCTACTTTTGTTATTGAACGCTATTTTATGCAAAATATGTATTATTTTGTCTAAAAATGTAACTGTTTTGTTCAATATTCAACTTTAATTTGTTTTTTAATTTAATTGTTGTATTGATCAATTCAACTGTTTCTTCCACAATTCAGCTGTTTAAGATTTATTAATTTTATTGTTTTTGTTTTAACAATTCCAACTGTTTTGTTGAATAATTCAGCTGTTCTGTTCAATTGTTCTACTGTTTGGTTCAAATAATTCAACTAGTTTGTTCGGCAATTCAACTGTTTTATGCAAAAATTACTACTTTGCCAAAAGTGCAACTGTTTTTTTAAATAATTTAGCTGCTTTATTTAATAAATTCAGCTGTTTTTAATTCAATTAATTTTGGTTTAATAGATCAACTGTTTTTCTTAGCAACCGAAATTCTCGTTCCTGTTATTCAGTTGCAGTTTAAACCAAAAAGTGTTGGTTTAGCCGTAACAGGCGACCTACGGGCGACTAGACCGCGAATTCGCGGGTTTTCTCTTGACGTATTAATTTTTTGACACTGACTTTTTGTTTTTGAATTTTGTGTTTACATTTTTAAAGGATTTCTTTGTGGTCACAACACTTGTGCTATGATTAGCTTTTCTTTTTTTATTTGTAACATTAGTTAGATTTAAAATTTTGACATTTGACAATTGTCGCGGTTTTCAGCATTGGGAATACATGTTGTTTTCATACCTGACGTTTTTAAAATATTCTCCTATAACACGGCCCTGTCTCTGGTTTCCCTTTAACACTGGTCTGCCTACGGCCTCCGCCTAATCTCGAATGGCGTCAAGAGTTTAAAAATAATTCAACAACTTCTGTCATCAAAAAATATGCAATTTTTTCTATTTCAAATAGAATTTTATAAGAGTGTAAGTTTAATTTAAAAAAAAAAACAATCGAAGATATTCGAAAAACCGTAAACGTCAAAATTTTGTCTTAATGAATAAGATAGAGACGAAAAACTCGCTCTCTCTCTCGCACTCGTGCAGAACGAAATTTTAATGTCGACTGACTGTTTTCGAAAATGTATATCGCAATTGTGCAAAATTGGAGCATCCAATCGAAAAAATTGTAGAGTACAAAATTGCCCCCCACCCAAAATCTGACAATTTTCCCGTTCAACCTCCGTCGATTCCCACCTACTCGCCACATTTCAACTCTCTACGACCACCCTACTTATGCTCTGTAAATTATGAGTGAGTGAGTCAGTGACGAACTCAACTTTATATATATAGAACTAGCAAGGTAAAATCGGCCTCACGGCCGATAATAAGTATTATAATATTATTAGTTTATTAATAAGTGCTAAATACTTGAATATGGGGCTACTACCCCTCTCCTCTCACAACAATACATTAAGCAAATGAACATTGGTGTCTGGTTTGAGATCGCTACTCCCGCGAATATATCCAGAATCAAGTGTGAACAATTATTATAGAATATCAATAAGAGATGGCGCTAAAAACAATATTGAGCTAGTCATTGTGTTTACCCTGATATAAAATATGACAGCTATTCTAACGACGCCATTCATAAAATTAGCACTCTGAAGTCTTTAAATGAAAAAGCGGTTTGTTTGTTATATTGCAAAAAGTGTACCAGTGCTTTCTAAAAAAAAGTTTATCCAAAAATATGGTATGATTGAAATATAATTGCTTAATAGTGAAATTTCTTATTAAATTATTTTTTATTTTATTATTTACGATTTTCTATGGCCGTTGCCGCGTCTCCATTCCCAGTTACTGCCTCTACCTACCAAATTCCGACCCATGTCAGTTGTTTCCGTGCAACTTTTTCACCCTCTCTATTCTTGATCTTTTGCTCTGATACTGCTTTCTCTTCAAATAATGAAAAGTATTTTGTTTATTATTGCAGGAAGCTCCAAACCAATTGAAGGACAGCTCCCAGATTAAGACGGAAGAAATGGAAATCAAGTTGGAGGATTTGCATCATTCCATAGATATCAAAGAAGAAATTTTAGCATTGGATGAATGCAAACCACCAACAAGCGGGAAACCATTTTCATGTGATATCAAAACTTCCCAAGGCAAGAAATTATTAAACTGTGAAATTTGCGGGTACAAATTCAATCGAAAAGGATTATTAGAAAATCATTTGAGAACTCATACTGGTGAGAAACCCTTTTCCTGCTATATTTGCGATTATAAGAGTACACAGAAGGGAAATCTAGACATTCATTTGAGAACCCACACCGGCGAGAAGCCGTTTACATGTGAGGTTTGTAATTACAAATGCTCACTTAAAGCAGTTTTAAAGACTCATTTAAGAATTCACACTGGCGAAAAGCCATTTAAGTGCAACATTTGCAACTTCAGGTGCGCACGTCAAGGAGCTTTAAAACTTCATCTACGTACCCATACGGGTGAGAAACGGTTTGGTTGTAAACTGTGTAACTATAAATGTGTACAAAAAGAGAGTTTAAAGATTCACTTAAGAAGTCATACGGGCGAGAAACCATTTACTTGTGAAACTTGCGGCTATAAATGTGCAAGAAAAGGACATTTTAAAATTCATTTAAGCATTCATTCCGGTGAAAAGCCGTTTGCATGTGAAATTTGTGACTATAAATGTATGCGTAAGGAAAGTTTAAGTAGTCATATAAGAACTCATACCGGCGAGAAGCCATTTACATGTGAAAGTTGTGACTATAAGTGTGCTGATTACAGTAATTTGAAAACTCATTTAAAAATTCATATTCGCGAGAAACTATTTTCTTGTCAATATTGTGACTATAAGGGCACCCATAAAGTAAATTTAAAAAATCATTTAAAGACTCATACCGACGAGAGACTGTTTGCATGTAAATTTTGTGATTATAAATGTATGAAAAATGGTAGTTTAAAAAATCATTTGAGAATTCACACTGGTGAAAAGCCGTTTGCATGTGATAATTGTAATTATAAATGTACACAAAAAGGTAGTTTAAAAATTCATCTAAGAATTCATACGGGCGAGAAACCGTTTAAGTGCAGTATTTGTGACTATAAAAGTGCACAAAAACCAGGATTAAAAATTCATTTAAAATCACATGCTGACAAGAAATAGTGTCTTTTTGTATTTTAATAATTTACATATTTTTTTATTTTTACAAAGCTGATTAACTAATCGCAATTTAAAGCAATACATCGAAATCGTCCAATCTCTTCGTGTTTCAAATTCCCGCAATTTTCATTAATTCATCACAACTTCCAACTAATTCCTCTATTCCTGACAAATTTGTTACTTAATTACTGCAATTTTTCGAATATCTCCTGAATTTTTAATCAATTTCTCAGAGAATTTCCACTAATTTCTTCCCTTTCAAATATCTAAATTGCATCTAGTGTTTTCGCTTTCAATTTTGTTAATAATTCATATTGAAAATATATTTTTAGAACATAACCATGTGTTGTTTATTATTCCCCAAAAAATGCGGATTAAATTAGGATTTAAAATTTTTGTATAAAATAATTTAATTGAAAAAAAGCTCCCTAAAAACATACAAAGCCTTTAATGAAACTCCCAAGGCTTCCAAATTTGAATTCTTCAAAATTCAAAACAGTTTTTGGGAATACCAAATTTTTTAAAAATTTGGTGTCCCACTAGGGACAAATATAATCAAATGTGTATATACAGAATTCCAAAGATTTGCAAACAATACTGAGAAATTTCCAAGGTTTTTAGGGAATTTTGAAAATATTTCTTGAATATTTAAACGAATTTTCAAATTGTGTCCCACAAGGAACAAATATAATTAAATGTGTAATATACAGGATTCCTAAGATTTGCATACAACACTGAGGAATTCCCAAAATTTGAGGGAATTGGAAAGATCTGCAAAAAATCCAAAGATTTTTCAAGAATTTTGCAAATATTTAAACGAATTTTCAAATTGTGTCCCACAAGGGACAAATAAAATCAAATGTGTATATTCTTCTTGGTCGTTTTTGCTTCTTGTCAGAAGCGTCTGACCCAGCTTGGCCGAAGCCAAGATGAATTTTCATGGAATATAACTCATGGGTGGTTTCCCGTTGCCTTCCCATGGTCCACAGATTGATATTAGACCTTTGATCACAGCAGTGTATCCGACTCGACTAGGACTCGAACCGCGGTCTACCGCTTTCCAGTCGGCCGGTGTATGCTTTACGCTACACTGCTGGTCAAATGTGTAAATACAGGATTCCAAAGATTTGCATACAACACTTAGGAATTCCCAAAATTTAAGGGAATTAGAAAGATCTGCAAAAATTCCAAAGATTTTTCAAGAATTAAAACAATTTCTTGAATATTTTAATGAATTTTCAAGTCGTGTCCCACAAGGAACAAATATAATCAAACGTGTATATACAGGTTTCTAAAGATTTCCATACAACACTGAGGAATTCCCAAATTTTGTAGGAAATTAGAAAGATTTAAAATTCCAAAGATTTTTCAAGAATTTTAAATATATTTCTTGAATATTTCAACGAATTTTCAAAATGTGTCCCACAAAGGACAAATATAATCAAATGTGTATATACAGGATTCCAAAGATTTGCATACAACACTGAGGAATTCCCAAGATTTGTTGGGAATCACAAAAATTTGCAAAAATTCCAAAGATTTTTCAAGAATTTTGAAAATTTTTTGGAATAATTCTACGAATTTTCATTTTGTGTCCCACAACAAACAAATATAATCAAATTCAAAAGCATTCCAAAGATTTGCATACGACACTGAGGAATTCCCAAAATTTGAGGAAATTAGAAAGATTTTGGAAAAATATCAAAGTTTTTTCAAGAATTTTGAAAACATTTCTTGAATATTTCAACGAATTTTCAAATTGTGTCCCACATAGGTCAAATATAATCAAATGTGTTTTTTTCGGACACCGATATTAAGCATGCGGTCTTGTTCAGGTATTACTTACAGGCAGGGGTGTAGATTCAGCTATAGGGACAAGGCATGTCATGAAGGCGTGGCTCAAATAGTATTAATAAGAAGGCGTGGTTAGTATGTGATGTGCACTACTTGATTGATTGTTTTTGGTTGAATAATTCAATTTTTTTTAGTTCAAAACAATAAAATTGTCATTGATGTTTGTTCAGTAATTTAGCTGTTTAGTTTAATGATTCAACTGGTTTGGTCAACAATTTAATTATTTTTAGTTCAGTAATTTAATTGTTTTAATTCATTGGTTTTTGGTTGAACAATTCAATCATCTTTGATTCAAAAATTCAGCTGTCTCTTTAACAATTAAACAGGTTTTTGAACTAATTAAACTTTTTCAGCAATTCAACTGTTTTGTCGAATAATTCAGCTATTTTTTATATAATCAGGTGTTTTGTTCGATTCAAATAATTCCACTCGTTTGTTTAACTATTCAACTGGTTTGTTCAACTATTCAACTGTTTTATGCAAAAAAGTTACTATTTTGTTCAAAAGCGCAACTGTTTTGTTAAATAATTCAGTTTATGTGTTTAATAATTCAACTGTTTTGTTTTTGCTCAATAGTACAAGTGATTATTTTTAGTTTAATCTACTCATTGTGTTTGGTTGAATAATACAATAATTTATTGTTTTGGTTCAAAATTTAATGATCTTGAAAAGAGTTTTTAACAATTCAACTGCTTTGTCGAATAATTCAACTGTTTCGTTCAACAATTCAAATATTTTTGATTTGATGTTTTACTTGGTTTTGTTTCTGATGTAATAATTTATCCAGTTTTGGTTCAATAATGCAACTGTTTCGTTCAATAAGTCATTTGTTTTGTTCGATAATTCAACTGTTTTGTTTAATAAATTCAACTGTTTCCTTCAATAATTTAACTGCGGTGTGAAATATTTCAATTGTTTTTAGTTCAAAACAATTTAATTATATAATAAATATTTAATAATACAATTTAATAAATACTAGATTTATTTAACAAACAGTAGCATTTTTGCACAAAGTAGTACCTTTTCTGCATAAAATAGTTGAATTGTCGAAAAATTAGTCAAATTGTAGAAAAATCAAATAAACTGTTAAAGAATCAGTTGAATTGTTGAATCCCGAATCTTTCCTAATTTGAGTGTTCCAAGAAAATGATAATAAAATACGATGTGTCCTTAAAATCACCTTTAGGTAATTAATGGACGTTCCCTATGTTTTTTCATTGTTGTTGAATCATCACTGATCATCGAATTACTGAACGACAAACAATCGACTTATTAAACCAAAAACAATTAAATTATTACACCAAAAATTACAACTGATTTTTTGAAGAATTGTTAAAAATAACAATGGAATTGTTGAACAATTGAACTTATTGAAACCAAAACAATTGAATTATCAAACCAAAAGCAATTAAATTCGTAAACCAAAAATGTTGAATATTTCTGAACAAAATAGTAGCTGCTCTGCATAGAACAGTTGAATTGTTAAAAAAAACATTTAAATTATTAGGCATAACAATTGAATTGCTGAAACAAAAAACAATTAACTTATTAAGCCAAAAATAATTAAATTGTTGAATATAAAAGTTGAATTATTAAACAAAACTCATTCAAATATTTTTGGTTTATTATTCAACCTAGCAGATGCATTTTTTTAAATAGTAGCTTCTTTGTATATAAAACGATTAAATTGTTGAACAAAAAATAATCGAGTTGTTGAATCAAAAACAATTGCATTTATTGAATCGAAAATAACTGAATTTATTACACCCAAAACAAGTTAATTATTAAACCAAATATTATTAACTATTAAATTAAACAGTTGTATTTTTGAACAAAATAGTGTAGCTTTTCTGCATAAAATAGTTAAATTCTTTAACATACCAATTCAACTATTAAAAGAAACAGTTGAACTATAAAACCAAAATTAACTGAATTGTTTAACAAAACAGCTGAATTTATTAAACACAGCAACTGAATTATTTAACAAAACAGTTGTGCTTTTGAACAAAATAGTAACTTTTTTGCATAAAACAGTTGAATAGTTGAACAAACGAGTGGAATTATTTGAATCGAACAGGAGAATTATTAAACAAAACACCTGAATTTATAAAAAAAATAGCTGAATTATTCGACAAAACAGTTGAATTGCTGAAAAAGTTTAATTAGTTCAAAAACCTGTTTAATTGTTAAAGAGATAGCTGAATTTTTGAATCAAAAATGATTGAATTGTTCAACCAAAAACCAATGAACTAAAACAATTAAATTACTGAACTAAAAATAATTCAATTGTTGACCAAACCAGTTGAATTATTTAACTAAACAGCTATATTACTGAACAGACATCAATGACAATTTTATTGTTTTGAACTAAAAATAATTGAATTATTTTGAAAGAAAACCATGTTCCGAAAAGAACACAGATTTAAAAATTTTTGTACTCATCATTCGGATAATTTTAAAGTTATCTTGAATATTTCAATCGACTTCCAGTATTTCTATAAAACTACAGAACTTTTAAAATAATTTTTGAATTCAAATATAAATTGAAAATATTTTGTACACAAATTTGGAATTCGAATTTATTTTTGGGAATTCCAAGAATTTGGATTTATGTACTATATCTCGTTAGGGGTTAATTTGTGACACAAATCGGGAAATCCCAAAATTTTCAGAAAACTTCTAGATGTTTAGGAAATTTCAGAGATTTACAAGATATTCCAGAGGTTTTCAAGGAATTCCGAATTAGTTTTTGGGTATTTTGAAAATGTCTCCCAAGGGGTAAATTTATGTTTTCCGGAAATTTTAAAGAATTTCAAATTAACTTGAAGTAATTTTGAGAATTTTGAAAAATGCGATCGGTAGCTCATAATACATTGAAAAAAATAAGCACATAACATACAAATTTTCAAAGATGTCTTGAGAATTCCAAAATTTTCCAAAGAATTTCAAAAAACTCCTTAATAGCTTATGAGAATTTCAAAGAAATGTCTAGACAAATTTATGTATCCAACGTTGGGAATTCCAAAGACTTTTATAAAATTTCAAGAAGTTCTCTAAATTTCTAGAAAATAACTAAGATTTTCAAGAAATTTCAAAAGTTTGCAATGATTTCCGATTTTTGAATGAAAATTTTGAAAAAATATGCGATAACCGGCGAGGAACAAATATATTGAAAAATGTGTGTACACAAGATTCGGAATTTCAAGGTTTTCCCGGAAATTCCAAGAGATTTTAAAGAATACCAAATTAACTTTTAAAATTCCGAAAATTTAGATATTTTCAAGAAATCTCAAAAATATGCAAAGAATTCCAATTTAATTTTTGGGAATTTTGAAAAATATGCGATGTTCCACAAGGAGCACATGCATACATTTAAAAATGTGTGTACATAAGGGAATTTCAACGATTTTCAAAAAAATCCAGAGATTTTCAAGGAATTGGTAATTAGTTTTTGGAAATTTTGAAAAAATATGCCATGTCTCGCAAGGAGCAAACATTTAGAAAAACTTATGTGCACAAACTTCGAAATTCCAAAGATTTTCAAGAAATCTCAAAATATGTAAGGAATTCAATTTAATTTTCGAATTTTGAAGAAATATGCGATGTTCCGCAAGGAGCACATGCATACATTTAAAATGTGTACATAAGGAATTTCAACGATTTTCAAAAATTCCAGAGATTTTCAAGGAATTGGTAATTAGTTTTGGAAATTTTGAAAAATATGCTATGTCTCGCAAGGAGCAAACATTTCAAAAACTTATGGCACAAACTTCAAAATTCCAAAGATTTTCAAGAAATCTCAAAAATATGCACGGAATTCAATTTAATTTTCGAATTTTGAAGAAATATGATGTTCCAAGAACATGCATACATTTAAAATTGTGTACATAAGAATTTCAACGATTTTCAAAAAAATCCAGAGATTTTCAAGGAATTGGTAATTAGTTTTGGAAATTTTGAAAAATATGCCATGTCTCGCAAGGAGCAAATATTTTAAAAACTTATGTCACAAACTTCAAAATTCCAAAGATTTTCAAGAAATCTCAAAAATATGCAAGGACGTCCAATTTAATTTTGGAATTTTGAAGAAATATGCAATGTTCCACAAGGAGCACTTGCATACATTTAAAAAGTGGGTACATAGAATTTCAACGATTTTCAAAAAAAATCCAGAGATTTTCAGGAATTGGTAATTAGTTTTTGGAAATTTTGAAAAAATATGCCATGTCTCGCAAGGAGCAAACATTTAGAAAAACTTATGTGCACAAACTTCGAAATTCCAAAGATTTTCAAGAAATCTCAAAAATATGCAAGGAATTCCAAATTAATTTTCAAGAATTTTGAAGAAATATGCGATGTTCCACAAGGAGCACTTGCATGCATTTAAAAATGTGTGTGCATAAGGGAATTTCAACGATTTTCAAAAAAAATTCAGAGATTTTCAAGGAATTGGTAATTAGTTTTTAGAAATTTTGAAAAAATATGCAAGAGATAAATATCTAAAAAAAATGTTGTGCTCAACATTTGCAATTCCAAAGATTTTCTAAAAACTTTAAAAAAGTTAGCAAGGAATTCCGAAGTAATTTTGAAGAAATTTTTCAAGAACTAAATATATTAAAAAATGTAGGTACACAAGATTTGGAATTCCAAGGTTTTCAGGAAATTCCGAGAAATTTTAAAGAATTTCAATAAAATCTTCAAAAACTTTTCGGAATTTCAAAAATTTGAAGAAATGTAATTCTTATTTTAACATTTTCACGCTCTTCCACTTCCATCTCTTAGTTTTTCACAAAGATGAATTATTAAAATCTGCGAGGGGGACACCAACGGACAAAATTAGGGTAAATAAATCAAAAATATTTAGTGATTATGTAGAGAAAAGTATATTTTTGCTTTGTTGAAAATCTTTTGAGTTTGAAAATTCAAAATTTTCTTTGTCATAAAATTTCAAAATTATTAAAATTGTCGGGGAAGGGGGGATACCCACAGACTTCTAAAATAAACTCATAAACAGCAGTTATGGTCATTTCTATTCTGACTACCCCTATACATTCTTATCTATGATATTAGTTGTTATAGCATACTGATAATAGATGGCTCTATAAATAATATTGGGCGTTGACAGTTTTGGTGATGTTACCCTGACATAACCTATTGAATATTAAACCGTATTACGACGACGTAATATTCTGATTAATAAAATTGGCATTCGGAGAAGTTTAAACGCTAAAAGATGATTGTTGTATTACTTATATAGCGGTAGGGAGTATGCATTGTAATTATATGTAAAATTTGGGGTTAACCCATTTATACCAAGTGCCCATCGGCAGAAAGTGATTTGGTAGGAGTGTTTCCAGTATAGAAGTTCATAGATAAAATGGTATGATTAAAACATATTTATTTAATAATTAAATATCTTCACAATGTAATACTTTATGGTAGTACTTTATGCTCGGTACCGGGATTATTTCAGAGCCCCCGGTTTAATTTTTAATAATGAATCAAATATTTCAGCAAATTGGCCGTTGCTATGACTAGACATGATATTTTTAGTTATTTGGTGGTATGATACTAATTATTAGGTAGTGTAATTTAAAAAAAAGAGCAGTATGCGGGAGACCCTGAGAACCCAGTAAACTAAAAATAAATTCATGGAATAAAGTTTTATCGAAAAATGCAAGAATCGGACAAACGAGCTTGGATTATGTACTATGTTGAAAATGCCGACTTGGAATGTTAGAGGAATAAACGGTAAAGAGCAGAAGTTAGCCGAGGAGTTCATTAAGAATAATTTAGAAATACTAGTTGTAACCGAAACCAAAAAGAAAGGAAGTGGAATTATAGGAAAGGAGATAGCATGATACTGTTAACAGCGGAGTTAAAACAACAGAAAGGGCAGCAGCATGTGTAGGATGTATAATTCAAGGATAATGCAGGAAATTAATAAAAACGTGGAAATTTTTTTCAGAAAGAATACTAATAGTGACATTACAGAAAGAACAACAAATAACAGTGGTATTTGTAGCAAACGAGGACCCACGAAAAGTTAAAAAAGAAAGCTTTTGGAAAGAATTACAATCGGCAATTGAAAATGTGACAGGTACTTCAATGCCCGAATAGAAAACGAGGCAGAAGGAACAAATAAAGTAATGGAACAGTTCGGCGAAGTTGCTTTCAACAGAAATGGAGAAAGATTAATTATTGGTGCATGGTGAATAACTTAGTAATTGGCAAAACAGAAAAAAACAATTAATTGAGAAGGTAAATAAGAAAAATGGTGACAGTTAAAATACCCGAATCTGGATTTTTATTATTTTTAAAGCGAATTATGAAAGATGATAGTCTAATAAATTAACAGATGATAAAAAAAGAATTTGCAGTTAGTCCACAAATTTTGGAAAACAACGGCTTTGAAATTCATATGTAATGTGGTAGTCTCATTGGTTCTTTCAAACCGTAACCTCGCTCAACGATATTTATTCGTTTACGTGAATCTGAGTTTTGCCGTGGTTGCGTTAAACAAAACTGACCTTCCGCTTCAGACTGTTTTACAAACGCTTTACTAACTAAAAATATCTTCCTAGAACGGTCCTACTTGACAAAGTGTAGGTGTTGCCCCGACTGATAGCAGGATAACTTCTTCTCGGGTGTGAGTGTCTACCCACGTACAACGCACAGACTAGTGATAGAATATATTCCATATATGGCATAATATTGTGCAATAATGCTCTTACATGATGTGTTCCTTATGGGAAATTTGTGATTATCAAATTTAAATTGTAGGCTTATTGAAGAACCCACCAAATTCATCCTCATTTTAAAAGACTTTTAAAGTAAACTTCTTTTGTTTGGTGACGTTATTTCCATAGGAAAAAGTGTATTTCGAGTTCGGGATCTCTAGTCGAAAAATTTAATGGTTGCTATAGTACACAGAGGACCTAAGCAAAAATAAAAATAACACACCGATTAAATCAAAAGAGGAAAAGATACAAATGGTAAAACGCAGAGACCTGGTGAAAGATTGTAGACTAAGAGACCCGAAATTAAGAAATAAATATCAAACTATCGTAGAACGCAAAATAGAAGAAATACATTGCATAAAATTATTGGCAATAGAAGCATGGGGTATAACCAGAGTATAAAATGATAAGAAATAAACAGCATGGTGGAGTCGAGCAATCTAAGAAGAAAAAACTAAAATGGAAAAGGTACCTAGCACACAAAGCCGCAGTTGTTTATGACGAGTACAAAAACACAGATTAAAGACCAAAATAATGATAATTGATGGAAAGAGAAAAGCATATCTAAAACAGATTTAAGATAGTTAATGTGAAACCAGAGATGGAATCGAGGACAACGGCAAGAAGAACAAGACGTAGACCACCAAAAACATGGAACGACAATATTGGACAGTTATTGAAAAAGAGAGGATAAACATGGAACGAAGCAAGAAAAAGGAAGCCTTAAACAGAACAGAATGGCGATAATAAGTAAACAATAAATCTAGAGAGAAATTAACCACCTCAACACTTACGGGTATAAATGAGGAATAGTGATTTTGATTGATTTTATTGATGAATAAAAAAAATATAAGAATTGGTACTATGACCTGTGACTTTTGCAATTTGTTGCTTCCTTCTCAACTCTTGCTAAATTTGAAACCTCCGTAGAACGGTTTGAATAATGGTTTGTTATTTACCACATCCACTGCTGTCGTCGAAATTCATTTGCTATTAGGTTTCGCCCAGCGGGCAAATTTTTATAGACACCAATTGATTTTTGTTGTTGAAACAAAGTAATTGCTTTCTCCGAAACTGCAACTTTTTTATTAGATAATTCAATTGTTTTATTCTACAATTCTAATATTTTTGATTTTATAATTTGATTGGTTTAATAACGCAGTTGTTTTTGGTGCAACAATGTGACTACCTTGTCCGAAAATGCAATTGTTTTATTAGATAATTTAATTGTTTTATTCAATAATTTTGATGTTTGGTTCAATAATTTAATTTATTTATTCAACAATTGAAATATTTTTGTTTTCATAATTTGCTTGGTTTAATAATTCAGTTGTTTTTGGCTCAATAATGTAACTGCTTTGTTTGAAAATGCAACTGTTTTATTTAACAATTTAGATGTTTGGTTCAATAATTCAATTTATTTATTCAGCAATACAAGTTTTTTTTTTGTTTTCACAATTTGGTTGGTTTAATAATTCAACTGTTTTTGCTTCAACATGTAACTGCTTTGTCCGAAAATGCAAATGATTTATTAAATTATTTAACTGTTTTATTCAACAATTTAGACGTTTGGTTCAATAATTCAATTTATTGATTCAACAATTCAAATATTTTTGTTTTCACAATTTGATTGGTTTAATAATTCAGTTGTCTTTAGTTCAACAATGTAACTGCTTTGTCCGAAAATGCAACTGTTTTATTAGATAATTCAATTGTTTTATTCAACAATTTAGCTGTTTGGTTCAATAATTTAATTTATTTATTCAACAATTCAAATATTTTTGCTTTCACAATTTTATTGGTTTAATAATTCAGTTGTTTTTGGTTCAACAATGTAACTGCTTTGTCCGAAAATGCAAATGATTTATTAAATTATTCGGTTGTTTTATTCAACAATTTAGATGTTTTGTTCAATAATTCAATTTATTTATTCAACAATTCAAATAATTTTGTTTTCATGATTTGATTGGTTTAATAACGCAGTTGTTTTTGATTCAACAATGTAACTGCTTTGTCCGAAAATGCAAATGATTTATTAAATTATTCAATTGTTTATTCAACAATTAAGATGTTTGGTTCAATAATTCAATTTATTTATTCAACAATTGAAATATTTTTGTTTTCATAATTTGATTGGTTTAATAACGCAGTTGTTTTTGATTCAACAATGTAATTGCTTTGTCCGAAAATGCAAGTGATTTATTTAATTATTCAACTGTTTTATTCAACAATTTAGATGTTTGGTTCAATAATTCAATTTATTTATTCAACAATTCAAATATTTTTGTTTTCATAATTTGATTGGTTTAATAACGCAGTTGTTTTTGGTTCAACAATGTAATTGCTTTGTCCGAAAATGCAAGTGATTTATTAAATTATTCAACTGTTTTATTCAACAATTTAGATGTTTGGTTCAATAATTCAATTTATTTATTCAACAATTCAAATAATTTTGTTTTCATGATTTGATTGGTTTAATAACGCAGTTGTTTTTGATTCAACAATGTAACTGCTTTGTCCGAAAATGCAAATGATTTATTAAATTATTCAATTGTTTATTCAACAATTAAGATGTTTGGTTCAATAATTCAATTTATTTATTCAACAATTGAAATATTTTTGTTTTCATAATTTGATTGGTTTAATAACGCAGTTGTTTTTGATTCAACAATGTAATTGCTTTGTCCGAAAATGCAAGTGATTTATTTAATTATTCAACTGTTTTATTCAACAATTTAGGTTTAATAACGCAGTTGTTTTTGATTCAACAATGTAATTGCTTTGTCCGAAAATGCAAGTGATTTATTAAATTATTCAACTGTTTTATTCAACAATTTAGATGTTTGGTTCAATAATTCAATTTATTTATTCAACAATTCAAATAATTTTGTTTTCATAATTTGATTGGTTTAATAACGCAGTTGTTTTTGATTCAACAATGTAATTGCTTTGTCCGAAAATGCAAGTGATTTATTTAATTATTCAACTGTTTTATTCAACAATTTAGAATTTTGGTTCAATAATTCAATTTATTTATTCAACAATTGAAATATTTTGGTTTTCACAATTTGATTGGTTTAATAATTCAGTTGGCTTTGGTTCAACAGCTTTGTCCGAAAATGCAATTGTTTTATTAGATAATTCAATTGTTTTATTCAACAATTTAGATGTTTGATTCAATAATTTAATTTTTTTATTCAATATTTGAAATATTTTGGTTTTCACAATTTGATTGGTTTAATAATTTAGTTGTTTTTGGTTCAACAATGTAAGTGCTTTGTCCGAAAATGCAATTGTTTTATTAGATAATTCAATTGTTTTATTTAACAATCTAGATGTTTAGTTCAATAATTTAATGTTTTTATTTAACAATTGAAATATTTTGGTTTTCACAATTTGATTGGTTTAATAATTCAGTTGGCTTTGGTTCAACAGCTTTGTCCGAAAATGCAATTGTTTTATTAGATAATTCAACTGTTTTATTCAACAATTTTGAATTTTGGTTCAATAATTCAATTTATTTATTCAACAATTGAAATATTTTGGTTTTCACAATTTGATTGGTTTAATAATTCAGTTGTTTTTGGTTCAACAATGTAACAGCTTTGTCCGAAAATACAAGTGTTTTGTTCAACAATTGAACTGTTTTGCTTAGTAACTTAATTGCTTTGTTTAATAGCTGTTTTGTCAATAATTCAGATAATTTAATTGGTTTTGGTTGAATAATTCATTTGTTTTCGGTTCAACAACTCAATCATCCTCGAATCAATAATTCAACTTTTTTGTTCAATATAATTCAGCTGTTTTGTTCAGTAATTTAACTGATTTCTTGGACAATTTTAATTATTTTTGGTTTAATAGTTCAATTGTTTTTTTGTTCAATAATCATCAACCTTGATTCAAAAATTCATCTGTATTTTTAACAATTTGACATATTTTTTAACTATTAGACTGTGTTTTTATCAATTCAACTGTTTTATACAAAGCTACTAACAAAATATTAAAAATGAACTGTCTTTTAAAATAACTTTGGTGTTTTTGTTTTCGGCATCGTTTTGGTTTTTCGGTGTTTTTGTTTTTGGCGTTTTCACGTGTTACCGTTTCTTGTTCCTTTTTTTAATTATTGTATTTAATAAAGTACATTTGTTACAGGAGACTTCATTCCGATCAAATAGCGACTTCCAAATTAAGACGGAAACAATTGAATTCAAATTGGAGGATTTGCATCATTCCATTGACATCAAGGAAGAGGATACCTCAATTCTAGTACCTCAACCGAAGAGAGAATGCAAACCAGGAACCAGCGAGAAATCATTTTTCTGTAAAGTATGCGACTATAAATGTACGCATAAAAGCAATTTGAAAAGACATACCATAAGACGTCATTTTGACGACAAACCATTTGCGTGCGACATTTGTGATTACAAATGCAAAGAAAAAGCTACATTAAATTACCATTTAAGAACGCATACCGGTGAGAATTTATTTGCGTGTGATATTTGCGATTATAAGAGTACGCAAAAAAGAGATATCAAAATTCATCTAAGAACTCATACAGGTGAGAAACCTTTTAACTGTGAAATTTGTGGTTCCAAATTTGCACAAAAGGGGAATTACACGACCCATTTAAAAACTCATACTGGTGAGAAACCGTTTACATGCGATATTTGTGACTTTACATGTGCACGTAGGGGTTATTTAAAAATTCACCTAAGAACCCACACCGGCGAGAAGCCCTTTACATGTGAAATTTGTGGTTACAAGTGTACACACAGGGGAATTTTAAAAAATCACTTGCTAACTCATACTGGTGAAAAGGCCTATACGTGTGATCTGTGTGGTTATAAGAGTGCACAAAAAAGAGACCTAACGATTCATTTGAGAACTCATACCGGGGAAAAACCGTTTAGGTGCACGATTTGTGATTTTAAATGTACAAGTAATGGAACTTTAAAACAACATTTAAGAACTCATTCTGGCGAGAAGCCGTTTACATGCGATATCTGCGATTATAAATGTGGACTTAGTTGTAATTTAAAAAGACATTTAAAAATTCATACCGGGGACAAACCGTTCATGTGTGAGTTTTGTGATTATAAATGTATAGAACATAGTACTTTGAAAAGTCATTTAAGAATTCATACCGGCGAGAAGCCGTTCACATGTGAAATTTGCGACTATAAATGTGCACATAGACGTAGTTTAAATATTCATCTACAAAATCACAAAGGAATAAACCGTTAACTTGTCAGTGTTGCTTTTAAACACTGAATTAAAATTGTAAAAATTTAATTTCTTTGGTGTTTCTCTGTGTAAAAGTTACTTAGTATTCGGTGCTCCCCTCCCCCCCCCCACCAGATGGACTGCAGAAGAGTGCACTAGGTGTTAAAATTTTGGCTAAGGTTATTTTATACTAGCAAATGGGCCAGGGTCGTTCTTACTGTTGTAATCGCACAGAATAAAAATAATTTTATACGACACAAAGTATCTGAGTATACAGCTACCTTTCTGGTTTTATATCATGATTCTGCAATAATAGCAGATAATCTTTTATTTTTTCATTGGTAACATAATTGCATTTTCTTAGTGTAGTTTGGGATTTAAAATTGTGTAAAATTTGTCTTGGTGAAGTCGGGGAATTTTTGCTTTTTAAGTTAGCCATGGAAATTAACATTTAAGGCAGGAAAATGTTGAAATTCCAAGAAAATTAAAAATAATAATGAAAATTACGTTTTTGATTTATTAAAAGTGATAAATAATTTCTTTTTAAATTTAGATTAAGCTGTTTTTCTATATTGTAATATTAGGATCCATCGTTTTACATTTTTTAAATTTACTAAATATCGAAAAGTTAGAGAAAATTACCGATTTTAATAATGGAAAACGCGGAGAAATCAGAGAATTTGTTTCGAGTTGAATGTTCTTGGTTTAATAATTCAATCGTTTTTTCTTAAACAATGTAACACTGTGGTGCAAAATGCAACTATTTTGTTAAATAATGCAGCTGTTTCGTTCAATAATTCAGTTGCTTTGTTTAATAAATCAGCTGTTGAGTGCAATAATTAACTGATTTATTCAACAATTCAAATATTTTTGGTTTGAAAATTTAATTTGTTTTTTGTTCTACAATGCAATTCTTTTGTTCAAAATATCAGCTGTTTAGTACGATAATTCAATTGTTTTCTTCAGCCTATCAATTGTTTTTAGTTTAATAATTTAATTCTTTTTGGTTGAATAATGCAATTGTTTTGGTTCAAAAATTTAATTATCCTTGATTCGATAATTCAGTTGTTTCTTTAAAAATTCAACTGTTTTGTCCGTTCAACATTCAATTATTTGTAATTTAATTGTTATTGATTTAATAATTTAATTGTTTTTGGCTGAATAATGAATTATACTTCATTCAATAAGCTTCAATAATTTAAGAGTTTAATGCAATAGTTCAACTGCTTGGTTCAATAATTCACCGATTTGGTTCAGTAATTCAACTTGCTTTGTGCGGCAGTTTAATTATTTTTAGTTTATTAATTTAATTGTTCTTGGCTGCATAATTAAAAGAATTTGATTCAACATTTTAAAATTATCCTTAATTCAACATTTGTTCAATAATTCAGCTGTTTGGTTCAATAATTTTACTGATTTATTCAACAATTCAATTATTTTTGGTTTAATAATTTTAATTGTTTTCAGTTTAATAATTCATTTGTTTTTTGTTTGTTCAACAATTCAATTATCGACGTTTGTGCAATAATTCAGTTGTTCTGTTTAATATTTCAACTGTTTGGTGCAATAATTCAACTATTAGACTCAACAATGCAACGGTTTATTTAATAATTTAACAGGTTTTTGTATTATTAATCAGTGTCCAGGGAGGGCAGTGGGGTGTGGTTTAAATGCTGAGAATCGGAGGGTGTGTCATTTTTTAAATTAATTTTTATTCATAATATGCAATTGATGGAATTTTTTTTCTATACCGCACAAAAACAAATCGCACAGAAAAGAACCTCTTATAAACAGGTTTGAGTGTACATATTGCATTTTTAATTGATAATCGTCTTGTGATTAACCTAGTACAAACATCATGACCGTTAAGACAAAATTGATTTGAAAGTGAATTAAAAGTTAAAAAAAAATAGTTTTTAATAATACAGATATATCATGATACTGCTGAATCAATCCATGTCTGAGGATGACAAGTCTTTCAGGTGATGCTAAAACCGGTCTCCCTGCGTTTGCATCTGTACAGGAGGCGCGGCTTCGACTAGTGTGTCGTGCTACTGTTTTGGATACGAATTGTGAAGAATTTATTATTTGACTATGATCGGCAGGTTCAAACACTCTATTATGTGTTATTTTTATTTACATATCACTAATATCTACAATATTTTCTTCATTATTTGAAATTGTATCCTCTTTGTCTATTGCTGGATAGCTGGGTTTTACACATATGTATCCTAGAGTTCCAATAGCATCTGGAGGACTTAACGTTACCAGGTGATCCGTTTGGCCTTCTTTTAACCTCCGAGTATTAATAATAAAGTACGGATCATTTAAATCAATATAGTGCTACAACGATAACAAATGAAAATATTGTTCGGTAGAGTGAGAAATACTTACTTGACGAATATTTTCCTCCAACATTAATCCAACTGCACCGGCCAATTCGTTGAAGCTTGGTCTCAATAGTGGGTCAACATTCCAACAATCGCACATAGTTTTGTACCTGAAATGAAACCACTAGTGAACGAAATTAAGGCATAAAATAATTACATTTCCTTTGGTGCATATGGTGGTGACTCCATTTTATATCCATCCAATAATTTTTGGTATAACTTTTCATCGGGTTCCATGCCCGGATACGGTGTTTGAGCAAGAGAAAAGAGTTCCCATAATACAATTCCATAGGACCAAACGTCGGATTGGGTGGAGAAAACCAGATCTCGAATGGATTCAACCGCCAACCACTTAAATGGCAACGGACACTACGGAGAAAACGTTATTTGAGTAAGCAAGAAAACTTTTGAAAAAAGCCTTACATTATTGTTTTTTTTATAATTAGCATTTCGATAGATCCTTTTGGATAAACCGAAATCACAAATTTTTACAATATTATTTTCAGCTAAAAGTATATTACGCGCTGCTAAATCACCATGGAGGACCTAAAAAGCGATTTCGTTATATGTCGAGTTGGAATTTGTAATAACAAACCTTTCTGGAAGCTAAATATTCCATTCCACGAGCTATTTGGAATGACCAAGAAATCAGATCCTTGGTAAATAGCGGTTTAATAATTTCTTTCAAATTTCCGCTAAGTGTTGGTGTGCATTCCGACTGGATATTGTTAACTTGAACATTATTTTTTATTCTGTTCAAAGTAGACGAACGTCGCAAATAAGATTTTTGAGATGTACTACAAGAATAACAGGTACTTTGAAAATGTTAATATTTATTAATTATGCTCACTGTGTGGTATTGGAATCTGTTAACACAATCTCGGAATCTTTGAAACCGAAAGAATAATCGATGTTCCCAGTGACACTGTCAATTTGATCAATGTAATTTTGTCGATTCTGAAGTAAATAATTATGTATGTTTCCAAATCGGCAATATTCTACAATGACCAGTAATTCTCCTAAAAATTACGAAATATTTGTAATGTATACCCTTCGCTTAAGGACAAATTTAATATCAAATTTTACAAAGTTAACTGAACGACATCGCCTGAATAATTTAACAATTTTCGAGTTTACGCTCTCAACACTGAATATAAAATCCAACTCCCAGAAGATCTAAATAACAAAAGAGGCAAAGAAAATGTTGCTTCAGCTGCTCTTGCCGGTACATAGTTGGTTTAAAATTAATGGACTACTACAGAGCATTTTTAATGTAGTAAAAGAAAATTTCAACTGACCTTTAGTTATATTTTCAGTGCACGCACCAAGTAAATTTACCACATTTAAGTGTTGTCCTAAATGAATCATAACCTTCAGTTCCGATATTAAAGCTTTTAAGTGAATATGATCGATAATATTCTTTACTATTTTGACTGCGACAGTCGTTTTCTCTTCATTTGAAATTATGCCAAAAGCATCTGCCTTCAATACAATTCCAAAGGTGCCGGATCCTAACTGCTGACCCAATTCTAACTTATCTCTTGAAAATTCGTAATTGCTGTTGTAAGGTAGTAAATCCGCTTGATCGTCAATTCCCAATTCCGGATTAAGTCTTTTAAGGTCGCCATATTGAAAACTATCCAATCCAGCCAATTTTAGTTCCTTTCGTAACGCCTGTCGTGAATTACAGTAGCTTAAATAATGAATTACAGTTTTACTTCACTTACCATTTCTTTCTTAAATTTTAACTTTAGTAATACAAACAGCGCAATCGCAAAAAATACCACTACGGCTACAATAACAATGATGTAAATATAGTTGAAATCTGCTGATTCATCATTGTCAACGAGTTGTTCTGAAAAAGAAAATATGTTTTGTTGATAATTGAAACCAAAAATAAAATACAGTAGTCCCTCTATAATCCGGCATCTTGCTTCTTCGGTTTCTCAGGTTGTTATAACCTCCCCGAGACAACTAACTGCTTTTCGCGGTGTCAATGACCGCTGTATCAATCTGTTCCATGACATGCTGTATTTCTTTACTGTAATTTTGTGTATATGTATTACACAAATATATTATATTATTATGTTTGCAATGAAATATAGCTTCTACCGTTTGAATGTGTCAGTATTAGTGATTTCCAGTCATTCGGAGTTTTCGGTAATCCTTCAGTGCTGGATTACTGAGGGACTACGTTATAACATACTTTCACAAGTTTCAAGCGTTGGAAACCAGTCTCCTTGATTTGTACACATGAACTGAGTTGCACCTGAAGAACCAACTTCGTAACCAATATCACAAGTTAAAGTCAACAGACTTCTCAAAGGTAAATAATCTCCAGGTGCAAGAGTATTATTTTCAGGAGATAATATATATTTCCCATTTAGGGTAAAATTTGGATATCGACAGCCGTTCCTAAAAAAATAGTTAAAATTAAATCATATTAAAACAATTGTACAAATGCAATAAACTCACTTGTTTTCTGTTTCCCCAAGTGAGTCTACGGGTTGTTCCACATTCCTAATAAATGTTATAGTTTGTTAATTAATTCAGATTGTAACGATTATTTTAAAATGTGTTTGTAAGCCAATCAGAATGTCTGGTTAGAGATAAAATGCATTAAGTCAATTCATAAAATAATGTTAATAAATACCACACAAATTTGTAATTTTATGAATATTTATTTAAGCTTTTCTAACGTAAAGTCATTCATTGGTTTTATTGCAAGAAGCGTATACTTCACTTACCTATCTGATTCTAACAAAAGCAAAGTGATTTATTTTATTTAATAAAACTAATGAGAAATGTTAATGAAAAGAAAGCTTCCTTACTCTGTATAGTAGAAGATTAAATAATCCTTTACGAAATCATTATAATAAGAATAATTTGTAAACACACTAAGCGTACTGGAATTACACGCTAGTTCAGTTGTTTCTAGAGAAGTGCTAACGATTCCCAATAAATAATAGCGATCATTAACTTCACTCTTGAAATATAACCCTGCTCCAGCATTATCCCCACACACCGACATACCTATAAAAATTCCTATTATTAGGCAACTTAATTGTGAGACACGGTTTCTACTTACTGGGGTTTATATTGGCACCGCAAATTTTGTCTCTGGAAATATACCTTGTATAATTTTCTGGAACTTCAGAATGGCATTTATCGTAGGGTATATATGACACCATCATCTCTTTCAATTCATCGGAAGGGTCCTCGCCTTCATTTGTCCGACTCCAACCAGTAACCTAAGCAATTTTTTTAAATTTTGCTAATTTTCTTCACCTAGAGTATCTATTATTTGCAACAAAACTAACTAATCACTTCTTTAATTTATCTAATAGATACCTCTAGTTGAAGAAAACGGGCATAAATTAAATAAATAAAAGGAACTTACTAAACCAGTCTCATTTAAAGAAAAATGCAAGGACTGGTCATCTTCGCTCAGTTGGATACACACAGATTGAACGACTTCGGAAAAAGTTAACGGATTTATTATTAGAACAGCTATATCATGGTTATAAAATTCTACTAATCCTTTAAATGTCCCAGGAATGTGTATTGTCAGAACCTGTAAACTTAAATAATTAATCCATTTCGATAAATAAAAAAATAAAAATCTAACTTTTGAATATTGAGCGAATTTGTCCCTAGTATCATTATATTCACTGTAGTACTTTCCGGCAGCGATGAAATAGTTTTCGCTCGGATTGATGTTTCCATAGTAGTCAGTGAAACAGTGAGCAGCTGAAAATTGTATTATGTATTTTGAAACTATCTTTGTATTCTCGTTTAAATTTATTTTCCTGTATTTTTTAGGCAATATTGGTGATATAAATATATAAATTCTTACCAGATAAAATAACGTGTGTGTTAATTATTGACCCGCTACATATAAAGTTCTCCTTGGTATTGTAAACTCCAACATGCCAAGGGTACTCTGCACGTATAACGGTTCCATTCTTGATTTTGTTGGGAGCTCTCGCAGAAATCGTGAGTCCGCATACTAAAAAATGTACATCGTTAAATCTTTTTACAATCTTAACTGTAGGAACTCACTCGGATAGCATTGCACTACCGGAAGAATCCACCTGCCATTGTTACATACACGATTTGGATTTCTAATTAAACTGTATTCTACATGGAATTGAGTACACGACAACATAACTCTTGTTTGTTCTACGGGGTTCTGACAATCGGGTAACGGTACATCTTCGTGGCTGCAATTCACTAATGTACTTGTACTTGAATATAACGACGGGCAAGCACCTAAAATATTGTTGGTAAAAGTATTAATACAGTAACACATGTGCAGGTAGGAAATGTTTCAACCACCTGACGTGACTAATGTACAAACATAAATTTTACTTACGAATGCATTTAGTTGGCAAAGGACTCCATTTCCCGTCTGCACAGATAGAGTAGTTCCGTGTCAACGGGTTGACACTATACCCTCTATCGCAACTGACGTTTAGGATGCTTTCTGTTGGTACATAGTCACCAGGTTGATGACTTGCTGTGGAATTTCCCAAAATTCTATACTTAGTATAAGGTGGTTCTATCGGAATATCACAAGATTGCCTAAAATAACAATTTTTATAGCTAATTTGAGGAAATTGATTATTTCTTAGAGTAATTTTGAATACTTACTCGTTATTGCTTAGCTGCCGTTTAAATCTGCTAAATTCTGACGATAAAAATTGGTTGAAATAATCTTTCTTTACAGATCGCACTTCTGAAAGAAATTTTAAAAAAATTTATATGTTCGGGCCATATACAACAGTCTAAACTACATAGAAATACTTTTTGTTATATAGAATTACTTTTGCAATAAATGCTTACCTACCGGTATACAAGCAATGTAATATTTAATAAAAAATTCAATTGTCCTCAAACGATAAAATATTTTAATAAAATGCAATTTAATGTGTCTCCCGATCTTTCTTTAAAATCAATATATACCTAAAAATTTCAAAAAGCAACTTTTGAAAAATACCAGGTGCTTTTCTATATAACTTCAAAAATATTACTTCTAAATTTCGTAGTGATATCCTAAGGGGTTTCTTAAACGACTACGAAAAATAAAGACGCACCCTTTATTTTTATTTTTCTTAGTCGTTTGAGAAACACCTAAGATAATGAAATTTAGAAGTAATATAGTTCGCGTTCTTTAAATAGCCATTTCCTATCAGTTTTCTAATGTTGTTTTTGAAATTTCTAGTTTTAATATCAATCCCGTTAAGTAGAATTTACTTCAAATTTAACCTACTAGGATAACAATTAGGCACAGGAGCTCCCAACTGCCTTCCCGGCAGAAACGAATTGGATTCGCTGAAATACTAGGTTCTTCGTAAAAGGAATTACATGATAGTATTGCTGCTGTTCCTTCCATTGGAGAGATACAATTTTTTAAAATTTCATTATTGTATTTGCATATAACATTTGTAGTTGCAGTAGATATCAACGATGGACAAGCACCTGAAATATTTAAAATTAATAATTTAACATAATGAAAAAACTATTACAATGTTTTGTTATTATTAGATGTAGGTATATAGAAAATCATTATAATTAGCTTACCGTTGGCATAATCACACATAAAAAAAATAATTAAAATAAAAGTATTTCTTTGGTTGGCCATGTCCATTACTTTATAAGTATGAAACAATTTTGCATATGCACAATGCATTATCGTGCATTTACTTTGTGGTTTATACTTGGATTAAGATTTCCTGTGATAATTTTGTTATCGTTTTATAAATAATATACTCGTACATACAATTATGCAGTTTATTACAAAAAAACGGGTTTTCCAAAAAAACCTTGAATAAAAAATCGTTGAAAAGGAAAAAATTTTTTTGAAACAAATAAAATTTTAATTTTTAAGCAAGGACTCGAGGGACGTTGCCTTTCCGATCCTATGTAATATCCCTAAAACTCCTGGATAAAAATAAAAATTTTAGTTTATTGTAAACCCGTTCCAATTATATTATACATAATTATGTATGTACATACATTGCTATGTGTAATAGAACAATTAAATTAATAAGTAATTTAAATTGACCTTCATTATGCATGTTCTTTATCTTGATCCAAAATAACATGTAAAACGTGAGGTAATTGGATTACGAAGACTAATTTCTGTTTTCTTAACACCACCTAAAAAAAAGACAAATTATTTCGGTTGGTTATTGTTAATTTAATGAAAATAATTTTTAAAACAATGTAAAAATGTACATTCGATTTAACTATTACTGTTAGTAGAGACAAATTGTAAAAACGTGATTCTTATTTAAAACTGCATTTCAAATTAATATTGTTATTAAAAAAATTGCAAATTATAATTAGGAACCAAAGCATAAGCAAATTAGTAAATTTACTATAATAATAATAATACAAGGTAAAAATTAAAAAAAAAAGTGTATTTTAGAACTTGTGAAATAAACTTGTGAGAAAGAAATTTAATAAAAATCATTTGATGGTAGATTTCCAAGACAGGATGAGGTTTTAGAACGGATAAGCTCTCTTTCTAAGACCTCGGAAGTCAGCAACGGGAAAATGGAAGTAGCATTTTTCCAAAGTGTTTACAAAGTTATCGGATACTAAATTACATTACATATCTTAAAAATTTGACCAACCGAAAAACTTGACTTAAAGAATTATAAGCAAACGAAAAGTATGTTAATTTTAATTTGTCAGGTTTTTCCAGAAATTTTATAATATAACAATTAATTCAGTGGTTTATAAAAAAAATAGGTAAGATTTTTTTTTTAATATCGATTGTGGTCTGTGTCAATCCTGTCTGTGGGCAAAGATAATAATTTATGTAATCACAGAATTATCGTGAAATTAATTTTATAATTTAGATAATCAGTTTTTCTTTTAAATAAAACTTGTAGTATAAACATAATGTTTTATTTGGGTACAAGATATCTTGAGATTTTGTATTTCACAGTCCCTGTTGTAGAACTACACCCCAGGGAGTACTTGCTCTCTTACTCTCCCCCCTTTTAATGATATATTCTGCTCTCTATCTAAGGGTTGTTATTATTTAATTATGTAGTAAGTAATAAAAGTAGTAAAAGTAAGCGGGAGTGATCGAAGAGGAACAGAAGTGGTTCAAAACAAATGGCCTACAACTAAACAGAAGGAAAACCCAGCAATGAAACGGACGAAACAGCTGAGCATGTGCTATGTCACTGCCCAGCTCTGGCGTCGAAAAGAGGTGCCATGTTGGGGGACTTCTGGCCTGATATGGCTAGAATTAGTGACACCCCACCCGCCAAAATCCTTGAATTTGCCTTATCGGTGGGTTGGCTCGAGGAGTGACGGGAAGGGGGGCGCTATAACGGAGGTAGTACAATGGGCCCGGTTTAGCGGCCTAAGTGCGCGTGGGGAGCTTTGCTCCCTGCCCTCCTACCTAAAATCCAGAATCCAGAACCCAGCAATTACTGTTTACGATGAAGAGGCCAACGTAGGCGAGGGTGGTAACACTTCTAGGTTTTCACCCGGATGGTGCCTTGTCTTGGAGTTACCATAAAGATCACGTTTTCCACAAGTTATTGGTAGCAATCCGTTCCGTTCGTAGGTTGTATAATAAATGAAAAGGCAGCCAAAATGACTTATTATCAACATTTCCATAGTGTAGCAACATAATATGGAATTATGATGTAGGGCCGCTTCGTCACGATCTTCTAGGGTGGTCCTGCAACAAAAGAGAGCTGTTAGAGCCATACCTGAAGTGTCGCAACAAATAAGCTGCAGACCGATCCACCACAGTTACAAGACGCGTACCCGAGAAAAGTAGCTATGCATTTATTATTGCACAAAATGTAGGCATATCAATTTGTAATCTAAAATAAACTAATTTAAAATTACGAACCGTGTTTTGCAAGATCGGTTGTGGTACAACCAGCGCGGCTGGTACAAAATAATTTTGGATGTTCTGCATGACAATAAAAGATCACCTGAATTCCAATCTCAGAAAACTTACCGTATTGAATTTTTTTAAGCATTGAAGGAATACGCCAATTGTTAATTTTTCATTTAATAGTTAATGTTATACATTTAATTTTAATATTATTTTAAGCAGTAATTTATTCCATGGAGTACAATCTGCAATTACTTCAGTATTTATTTGACCAACTGAGTAGTAATAACTGCCATCGCACGTTGAAAGAAGACGTATGAAATGCAATTCTTCAAATATTTTATTAATCTGAAACCTAATTATGCTAATAAATACATTAATTTTTATTATTGTTTAAATTATTATTTGATTATTACAATTCTGGGTGTTCTGCACCCCGTAAGGGCCTGCCTCCAACCCAACGATAGTATCTACTACCATAATTTATGGTAGTAAATGTAGTGCATCCACCGCAGATGGATAATTACAATTATTATTCTTCTTGAACGTTGTTTTCCACCTTAAGCAAAATATTGAAGAAATTTCTAACTCAATTTGCGGGCCATATTTTAGGGTATTTGACATTCCTTCCTTGACATTTAAGTTAAAGTTTAAAAGTGCGTTCACACAAGCATAAATTGTTAATTATTTAACTGCTTAGTTTTTTCACCTCTGTGTGACCACAAGCTCCATTTTTCCACAAGTTAAAAGTTGTATTCTGAAAAAATTAAAAACGCTAATCTTATTTATTTAACAATAAATTTTAAGAAAAACAAATGCACGGGTGAGTAAATATTTGCTCCACTAGATAGCGCGCTACGTTTTCTGTCAAATAGAAAATGGATGACGTCGTCATTTGTTGTAATTTAGTGCTGTAGTGCTCTTTGTTTCATGCTGGTTCACTTGAATCTTTTAGATTTAGCTGTTTGAATTTACACAGGTTCTGAAACCCCATCGCAAGCTACCAGTGCATTCCAAACGAAAGAGTTGTGGGGCTTCTCATAAAGTGAAGAGGTTCATCAATTCGGTGTAGTATGTCTATCATCGTAAGATAAATAAATGGTACATAATTGTGGAACCCTCCTTTGGTTATAAAAAAATAATTTTAAGCTCAAACTACACATCAAGACAAAATCTACGATTTCTAGCTACCCAACTGTTCTAATTCGGAAAGGTATGTAACACGATTATGTAAAACTGCGATGCATATTATATACTAGTAGCATGTTTCTCAATGTGTAGGTAACTATTTTACTCGTTAACAAAGCTCTCCGTTTGGCTACAATAATTTATGCGGAATAACCAATTACAAATTTTGATTTAAAATTCAGTTAAATATTCTCACAATTTGGGTGGGTTCACCTCTTAACTTAAACCGTAGACAAATTATCATGAAAATAACACGACCTGTAGGAGGCAAATAAGATAACGATGGTTGAAAGGCAAAAGATTATAAGCGACAAGTTGTAAACTTTACAATAGAGCGATTTCAAGTTGAAAATTTGTGAAATAAAATTTGTAATTAATTATCTTATCTATACGAGCAAGAATATTTGCATTGCAATGTGCCAGTTTTAAGTTTATAATTACTCGTAGACATCGCAATAAATTTTATTACATAGTGTTGCTTATGCCGTTTTGCCTTTCAAACATCGTTGCATCTTTTTGTTATAACAAAAAATATTGCTATTTAGTTTGTAGTAATCTTGTAATAACGAAAATAATATCAGCGAAAGCAAACTTCACAATTGTAGGCTTACACGTTGGGATGTGCTACAGGTAAATATTAATTATTATTGTCGAATGACACGTTAGTACCTCATTCTGATGCAACCAGTTACAGATATGGCTCAAATACAATCCCTTGAAGAGCTACACGTTATGAACAGCAACAGTCAAGGTTTGAAATCTCCAAGTAATTCAAGCAGCAATGCCACAATTAAAACGGATGAGTTCGAAGATGTGGAGTTTAATTTAGAAGATTTGCATCATTCTATCGACATTAAAGAAGAGAGCGATACTGAACAAGTAACACAGTATAAACCTGCAAGAACATCTAACAGTACAAGTTTGTTTGAATGTGCAGTTTGTGGGTATGTAGATACATGTGAAAAAACATTCAAAGGACATTTAAGAACTCACTCTCGTGCGAAATCCTTTACGTGTGAAATTTGTCAATATAAATGCTCTTACAAATCCACTTTAAGGAATCATTTAAAAACTCACACTGGAGAGAAATCCTATGCTTGTGAAATTTGTGATTATAAATGTGCGCGTAAATCAAATTTAAAAAGTCATTTAACAATTCACACTGGAGACAAGCCGTTTGCTTGTGAAATTTGTGATTATAAATGTGCGCGTAAATCACAATTACGAAAACATTTCATAATTCACACTGGAGACAAGCCGTTTGCTTGTGAAATTTGTGATTATAAATGTGCGCGTAAATCACAATTAAGAAGTCATTTCAAAATTCACACTGGAGACAAGCCATTTGTTTGTGAAATTTGTGGTTTTAAATGTAATCAGAAATCAAGTTTAAAAATTCATTTAACAACTCACACTGGAGATAAGCCGTTTGCTTGTGAAATTTGTGATTATAAATGTAATCAGAAATCAATGTTAAAAATTCATTTAACAACTCACACTGGAGATAAGCCGTTTGCTTGTGAAATTTGTGATTATAAATGTAGTCGGAAATCACATTTAAAAATTCATTTAACAACTCACACTGGAGACAAGCCGTTTGCTTGTGAAATTTGTGATTACAAATGTAGTCGGAAATCACATTTAAAAAGTCATTTAAAAACTCACACTGGAGACAAGCCGTTTGCTTGTGAAATTTGTGATTACAAATATAGTCAGAAATCACATTTAAAAAGTCATTTAACAACTCACACTGGAGATAAGCCGTTTGCTTGTGAAATTTGTGATTATAAATGTAGTCAGAAATCAAGTTTAAAAATTCATTTAACAACTCACACTGGAGATAAGCCGTTTGCTTGTGAAATTTGTGATTACAAATGTAGTCAGAAATCACATTTAAAAATCATTTAACAACTCACACTGGAGATAAGCCGTTTGCTTGTGAAATTTGTGATTACAAATGTAGTCGGAAAACAAATTTAAAAAGTCATTTAAAAACTCACGCCGGGGAGAAATAGTTTGCTTGTGTTGTGAGTTTGTGACCGTAAATTTGCTCTAAAGATAAATTTAAAAAATTCATTTACACCAGAATGAAACTGCGTGCTTGTGACATTTGTGAATATGAATGTCCTAGAAAAGATGGGTTAATAAATCACTTAAGAACTTGCATAGGGAGAAACCGTTTGCTTATGAAATATGTGATTCCAAAAGTGTGCGTACAAATTAAATCTAATAAATCTAATTTGAAAATTCACATAGCAGAAAGATAGTGGCTTTCAAGTTCTAATTCTTTCAATTTCGTGTTTGTAAAATAGTGAAAATTCAATAAATCGACATTTTTAAAACAGTTTCTCTTATAAAAAAAAACTTTGCTTGTATCATTAATTATAAGTTAATTGCTTTTAAAATATTATATCGGGATTTTTAATATTAATAGTGTATTTCAAAATGTAAATGTAAATCAAATGTAATATATAAAAATAGACTCAAATAGTATTACCACGTAAGTTTTTACACTACGAAACAATATCAATTGGCAATTATTTTTTAGGTTGATGTTTGTAATCATGATATGTACTTAATTATACCAATACACTTTAAATATTGGTTAGCATATTAATTATTTAATGGTGCTGCGTGCTGGCTAATCTGTCCATAGAGTGACTTCATGTAATTGGAGTCGCTTATTATATTTTTGAATTGGAAAGTGTTGGCCAGCGAGTTATAGCGCCCTGTGTGGCGTGATAGTTTTTGTTTTGTTTTCTTGGTTGGAGCGACCGTTCTTTATTTGGTAACCCAAAGTGTGTTCTTTCGTCTGCTTTGAAGGATTTTTACATTTTTGGATCAACCGACACCACATGTGACGGTCACCACATTTCTGTTTGCTAAATGTTCAAGGCTAAACTTTATTGTCTTTGATTAATAAGATCGATTACAGGTATTTCTCATTTGTTTAATAAGAATTTTGTGCGTTCTTTAGTTTTAGATTCTATAGGAGTTCGTTACCATCGAACCAGGAATATACCGAAGTTAGAAGGATTCCCAATGATAAGGGATATTTTTGACGAGATGAATACGATTCTTTTGTGCGGAGGTGGGTGAGTTTTTAAAGCTTTAAGGTTGTGCAATGCTTGTTATTCAATGATGAAATTGTGTAGGCATTTGTCATTTTTGTGTCGATTGTTATTATTGCAGTGGACGGGCAGTTCTTTGTCGCATCACAGCGAGTTTTAATTGTTTGTTTTTCCCCGACCGGGAATTCAAACTAATTTCGGTTTGACCGTTTTTCCACCCTAAATGGAAAGCGGCATTGATTGTACGATTCTGTGAACGTCAGGCCTTCAGTCTGGGTTCACTTTAACTTGCTATAACTGCCTTATATTCTGATAAGTACGCACGCCTTTCATTGGGGGGGGGGGAGAATAAATTAAAGCGTTTTAGATCTGTTGCTTTATTATTCCCTATAGGTTACCTGTACGGATTCGCGGCTCTCCCTAACCGTCGGAGCTTAGCCAATGCAAGGGCAGAGGTAAACGTGTTTTTGTAAACAAGAGCTTTTTTGATTTTTTTGTCTTTACAAACAAATATGAGTGTATTTTGATGTAACCATAATTTCTGATTTTTTTTAGAATCATGGAGATACCTCTTTATTATGAAACTTTTTTTCATTTTCTTTGTTAATAATTAAAATTATTAACTAAATTAAAGAAAAATTAAACTGGAAATACTCCTGGGCAACATTTTTCCTTGTATATGGAAAAGCAAACTGCCATTAAAGTCCAAAAAGCAAAAAAACGTTTATTCTCAGGTAATGAAACAGAAAACCTTTTAAGGAAAAAAAGAAAAACAGCAGTTGAAAAAAATACTGATTATGGTGACCATGCAGAAATATCCGAAACTAAGGAAGACTTAGAAGTCATTTTGAGTGAATCCGCTTTGGTAATTGAAAGATTACTGATGAGTTTTATGTTTTCATATTAATATTATTATAGATAATAATATATATATGTTAGAATCGTCTTTTATTTTTCAACAAAAATTAAATAAGATTACTGGCAATTCTTCCTCACTTCTTTCTTCTTCTTTTCTGTTCTCTCTTGTCTGTTCCCCTTTTTTATTTCGTCTGTTTATATCCCCTTCTTCCCAAGTTTTACAGTTGGTAATTAATTACTAGTCCTGATGTTGATCAGGACCGACTTGCGTACGATTTCTATTATTTGTGACCAGTGATCAGGGACGGCTTTGTATGATTTTCATTGATTCTAACAAATATGAGATATATATATGATAATAATACTTATAAATGAGACGGTCTTGGCCTAGTAGTTAGAGCGATCAACTACTGATGCAAAGGCACCCGGTTCGATCCCGGGAGGAGTCTAGAAAGGAGAAATTTTCTTCCTAACTCTCTATCTATCTATGACCGTCTCCCGTGCTTCGGAGGGCACGTAAAGCCGGCGGTCCCCCTGAGTTGATGACTGCCAGCATCAACAATGAAAAGGGTTACAGGCACATTCCCCAACCCGGCCTTGGCAACCGTGGGGTCTTAATGCTTAATCCTTTCTCTTAGAGAAAGAGGCTCCAGTCCCGTTGGGCTGAAAAATGATAGCAAAAATAATGTTTTAGATTTCCAAAGATGCAATTGATAATATTCGAAAAGAATCGGTTGGTCAATTTGGCAATAAAGTATATGAAACTGAACGAAAGATGCGTTTGACAGCTTCATTGTTTGGAAAAGTTATAAACAGGAGACCGCATACACTTTGTAACTCTTTCGTTAAGGCATGCTTGATGCCTTCCATATTTTCTACTGATGCCACGGAATATGGTATAGCCAAAGAAAGTGTGGCCATACTGAAATTAGAGCAAATGTTAGATATTATTGTTCAACCTTCAGGTTTTTGGATTGACGAACAGTATGGTTTCTTGGGTGCTTCGCCAGATGGTAATTTTGAAAATACTGTATTATACTTTTTTGTGTTATTTACATTTTCTTATGCAGGACTTCTTATGGTACGATCCGGAAAATCGATTTTCAATTTTTACATTTTCTTCAAGTTTGATGTTAAGAATGTCTGGTGAAAATTTCAAAAAGTGAAAAGTTATTATCAATTATTTTAATAGAAACACAATTTACTGATTACCAAATTGCATCAAAATTAATAGGTAGAATGAAATTTCTAAACTTACCTTCACGTTGTAGGTTTATTTTGAATACTCTCCGTTTAATAACACCCACACTGCCATCAAAGAGTATTTGCGTGGTAACCTAACCACTATCCAAATTATTTTCTGCCCTTTTAATTAACGTAATTTCATCTGAAAACAATTCTACGGTTGAAAGCCATCTTTCAATAAATCTTATGGTATCTAAAACATAAAGACATTTTTAAATAATATTAATGTAACAATTTAAAATAAATACTGTACACACTATTTTCGGCTGTTTCAATTATTAAAATAATTTCATCGGTAAACATCTCTAAAATTGTTATTAACTTGTAAATCTAATGGGAAGTAAACGTAAACAAACCAATGTATCACCCATCATATGGTTGCCGGCCATTATGTGATTTTCAGTCTATAATTTAAAAAATCCGCGGGTTAATTTGCATATTAAAACCACGGCATGATAATCATTTGCATATCAACACCGCGTAATTATAGTGATTTGCATATCAAAACCCCAGATTTATTTTAATTAACCCGCCGATTTTTTTAATTAGAGCTCAAATCAAACCTACTTCAAGTGGTCTAGAACCGACCATACCCCACTACTCCGAAACTATGAATCCAACCAATATGCTTCGGTACTTGGGATATTTAATGGGAACTATATGCCTGGCATGATTATATGTGGCCACTTTTACCGAAAGAGATTTGCCATCAGATGCACAAATCAAAAGTTGCAGGCACGTGCCCCTCTTCTCGAAAACGAATAGAATATTTTAACATTTTATCTTCCTAGAATATGCACCACGTAATGGTTCCCGGTATAATCCTGTACTTTTTCACTACTCCAGACTGAAAAAAGGTACATAAAATTTGATTTCCGTAGCAATGGATAATATTTTACCATAGCTTTTAGCCAATTGATCAACGAATTACACACCTTTGTCGTCAGGGGTGGGCATTAGAGATCAGTTCCGCTCCCTCACTCCCGAAAGGAACTGTTTATCATCAAAAACTCAAACACTTCAGTTGAAAAATTAGAAATCGTTGTTGTTGATATAATGGTCAAAAACAAATGACAGCGTTTCGAAGCACTCCTGAATTGACGCACAAATGATATATCGGCATGTGGCAACCGAAACGTGCAATAACGACAATTTTTTTTTCTTAATTTAAATATTACGATCACCGTCGAAAATCCGTGAAATACGATCAATTTAAATTACTCAACACATGAAAATCTAACTAAATATTTCACGTGCGTTTCGAGCGAAGTGCAAAATTCGAGTTCCGAACCTTCTCAATCGACTTCTTTTACCCTTATCTAACTAATTCTAAGATATTTTTACAAAAGTCACTCGAGACCATCCTACCAATAAAAACTATCAATTAGTAATAAGGGGTTGTTTTTAATTATACAATGCACCCAAATATAATAATACATTGAGGTGATAAATTAATTCTTCTTTACGTAACATATCTGGTCCCCCGGACGTTAGCAATCAACTTGACTGAAGCCAAGATGAATTTACCAGGGAGTATAATTCATGAGGTGGTTTCCAGTCCACAGATCAATATTACATTTTTGATCACAGCAGTGTATCTACCAGACAGGGTTCGAACCATTGAGCTTACGCTTCTTAGTCGACCCGTATATCCTTCGTGTTATACTACTATATATATAAATTACTAATGCGGTATATTTACAGGTTAACAATTTCGAACTTGGAAAAATTTGACTATGTTCGCGTATAAAACGCCAGCTCAAACACTCTTCTGAACGTCTTTTATTATATTATGTTATTTTCATTTACATATCACAAATATCTGCAATAATTTCTTCATTATTTGAAATTGTATCCTCTTTGTCTATTGCTGGATAGCTAGGTTTTACACATATGTATCCCGGAGTTCCAATTGCATCTGGAGGACTTAACGTTACCAGGTGATCCGTTTGGCCTTCTTTTAACCTCCGAGTATTAATAACAAAGTACGGATCATTTAAATCAATATAGTGCTACAACGATAACAAATAAAAATATGTGGTATATTTACAGGTTAACAATTTCGAACTTTGAAAAATTTGACTATGTTCGCGTATAAAACGCCAGCTCAAACACTCTTCTGAACGTCTTTTATTATATTATGTTATTTTCATTTACATATCACAAATATCTGCAATAATTTCTTCATTATTTGAAATTGTATCCTCTTTGTCTATTGCTGGATAGCTAGGTTTTACACATATGTATCCCGGAGTTCCAATTGCATCTGGAGGACTTAACGTTACCAGGTGATCCGTTTGGCCTTCTTTTAACCTCCGAGTATTAATAACAAAGTACGGATCATTTAAATCAATATAGTGCTACAACGATAACAAATAAAAATATTGTTCGGTAGAGTGAGAAATACTTACTTGACGAATATTTTCCTCCAACATTAATCCAACTGCACCGGCCAATTGGTTAAAGCTTGGTCTCAATAGTGGGTCAACATTCCAACAATCGCACATAGTTTTGTACCTGAAACGAAACCGCTAGTGAAGAAATTAAAGCATAAAATAATTACATTTCCTTTGGTGCGTATGGTGGTGACTCCATTTTATATCCATCCAATAATTTTTGGTATAACTTTTCATCGGGTTCCATGCCCGGATACGGTGTTTGAGCGAGAGAAAAGAGTTCCCATAATACAATTCCATATGACCAAACGTCAGATTGGGTGGAGAAAACCAGATCTCGAATGGATTCAACCGCCATCCACTTAAATGGCAACGGACACTACGGAGAAAACGTTATTTGAGTAAGCAACAAAAGTTTTTGGAAAAAACCTTACATTATTGTTTTTTTTATAATTAGCATTTCGATAGATCCTTTTGGATAATCCGAAATCACAAATTTTTACAATATTATTTTCAGCTAAAAGTATATTACGCGCTGCTAAATCACCATGGAGGACCTAAAAAGTGATTTCGTTAAATGTCGAGTTGGAATTTGTAATAACAAACCTTTCTGGAAGCTAAATATTCCATTCCACGAGCTATTTGGAATGACCAAGAAATCAGATCCTTGGTAAATAGCGGTTTAATAATTTCTTTCATTTTTCCGCTAAGTTTTGGCGTGCATTTCGACTGGATATTGGTAACTTTAACATAATTTTTTATTCTGTTCAAAGTAGACGAACGTCGCAAATAAGATTTTTGAGATGTACTACAAGAATAAAAGGTATTTTGAAAATGTTAATATTTATTAATTATGCTCACCGTGTGGTACTGGAATCTGCCAACATAATCTCGGAATCTTTGAAACCGAAAGAATAATCGATGTTCCCAGTGACACTGTCAATCTGATCAATGAAATTATGTCGATTCTGAAGTAAATAATTATGTATGTTTCCAAATCGGCAATATTCTACAATGACCAGTAATTCTCTTAAAAATTACAAAATATTTGTAATATAGATGACATGTATTTCTGAACGTTTAGTATAATTACGATGTCGACAATAAATAAACGACTGTCTAATTTGTAGAGTAAGCGCAAGGCCATATCCCATATTTTAGGCTATATACCCTTCGCTTAAGGACAAATTTAATATCAAATTTTACAAAGTTAACTGAACGGCACCGCCTGAATAATTTAACAATTTTCGAATTTACGCTCCTAACACTGAATTTAAAATCCAACTCCCAGAAGATCTAAATAACAAAAGAGGCAAAGCAAATGTTGCTTTAGCTGCTCTTTTAATTAATGGACTACTACAGAGCATTTTTAATGTAGTAATAGAAAATTTCAACTGACCTTTAGTTATATTTTCAGTGCACGCACCAAGTAAATTTACCACATTTAAGTGTTGTCCTAAATGAATCATAACCTTCAGTTCCGATATTAAAGCTTTTAAGTGAATATGATCGATAATATTCTTTACTATTTTGACTGCGACAGTCGTTTTCTCTTCATTTGAAATTATGCCAAAAGCATCTGCCTTCAATACAATTCCAAACGTGCCGGATCCTAACTGTTGACCCAATTCTAACTTATCTCTTGAAAATTCGTAATTGCTGTTGTAAGGTAGTAAATCCGCTTGATCGTCAATTCCCAATTCCGGATTAAGTCTTTTAAGGTCGCCATATTGAAAACTATCTAATCCAGCCAATTTTAGTTCCTTTCGTAACGCCTGTCATGAATTACAGTAGCTTAAATAATGAATTACAGTTTTACTTTACTTACCATTTCTTTCTTAAATTTTAACTTTACTAATACAAACAGCGCAATCGCAAAAAATCCACTACGGTACAATAACAATGATGTAAATATAGTTGAAATGTGCTGATTCATCATTGTCAACGAGTTGTTCTGAAAAGAAAATATGTTTTGTATTCTAAGGTAGTTTTTCAATACTATCCAGATTAATGCTATATACTTCATATTATGCTAATTGAAACCAAAAATAAAATACAGTAGTCCCTCTATAATCCGGCATCTCACTTCTCCGGTTTTTATAACCTTCCCGAGACAACGCTTTTCGCGGTGTCAATGACCGCTGTATCAAACTGTTTCATGACGTGCTGCATTTTTTTAGTGTAATTTTGTGTATATGTATTACACTATTATAATCCAGATTTCCAGTAATCCGGCGTTTACAGTCATCCGTCAGTGCTCTCGCCCGGATTATAGAGGAACCACTGTTGTATAACATACTTTTACAAGTTTGAAGCTTTGGAAACCATTCTCCTTGATTTTACAAGTTACTGACGTTGCACCTGTATTTACAATTTTAACTTTAGTCTAACACGAATTTAAAATCCAATCCTCAGAGTCTAAATAACAAGAGGAAACTGTTGTTAACTGCTACTTATTAATGCTTCAGAGCTTTTTTGAGAAAGAAATTCTCCTTAGTATTTTACATGAGACAGTTTTCCACTAGGTGCTAAATGAATCATACGTTATATTAAGCTAAATATGACAAATATCTAAGATCACAGTCGTCTCTATTTGAATTAATGACAAAGCTTATTGCCTTCAATATTCAAACTGGTCAAACTGTTGATTTTTTCTTTTTGTAATGTGTATGTACAGTAAGTAAATCCGTTGTCGATATTTCCCGGTTAAGTCTTTGTCGCCACATTGAAAACTATCAAAGCATTACTTTTACGTTTGAAGCTATTGAATTACATTCTTATTACACAATGAACTTTAGTAATAACACATATGCAAAAATACACTAGCAATCTTTAAATATTTTAAATTCTTTCACATGCAAGAGTTGATTTGAAGAAAATTTTTATTAATATTTAATACTATAGAAATGTTATATTATATATGCTCATTGAAAAAATAAAAACATGTTATTAAATCATGAATTATATTTGTTAAGAACATCAAAGGTTAGTTAATGTCATTTATAAGTTCTGGGATGCTGAACATCCCCCTTTTGTTGATTTTTTGGCGGATTTATACTACCAACAATCTCTTCCCAAGAGTAATGGATTGAGTCCTTTTTTCTGGCCATTTCAATTTCCTTTCGCAGTCTTAAACATAGCACTCACTACAGAACCTTCTTCATTCAGACTTTCAATGACGCCAGGATAGTATTCATCTTGATAAATCACGACAACGAAGGTGTCCACTTCCTTTATTGATTGAATGGTTGGTTTATTTGGTTCCTTGTTTTCTTTTGCCATCATTTCAATTTGTTTTCTACTGAACGATTCCCAGTCTTCATCTGAACTTTCATTGAGATTTAATTCCATTTCACTTAAAATGTCATCGCTGTCATCATAACATCTGCGGCTTTTCTTTCTGAGGGCTTCTTAATCTTAGATTTGACACTTTCATTAGAGGTTTTACTTGTGCTAGCGAGAGAAATCAGAGTGTTATCTAGCATTTCTTCATTGGACAGGCTTTTACCTGCTGGAAGTTGTACTTTCTTCCTTCTTGTAGGGTTTGTGGGCTTATCGCCTATTAGAGATTTGGTTGTTTGCACAAGCTCTAAAATGCTGAGCTCACAGCTGAGGGTTCAACTGCTTTTGGCCTATTCTGTCTAGTAGAGGCTGTATGTCACATGGAAGTATCCCAGTTTTCTAAATCCGCTTTCAAGATTTTTTTCATATTGGGCCCAAGTCTTCCAGAAGTTTTTAAGCAATGAGGGACTTTTGTGCTGGGGCAAAGTTACCTCATTTTCACCAGAAACCTAACCTATGAAACTAAAAATTTATAAGTTGTGAAAACACTTAATAGGTTGATCTTAGCAATGTAATTTTGTTAACAAATAGTTGTACTCATAAATAAACACTTTTGCTTACCTTTAGATGTCTGCAAACGGGTTGAAAATACCACTTTTTAAAGTAAAATATCACCAAAATGTGACTCAACTTTACAAGCCATACAAATCAACTGTCCAATATGGCGGAATGGCTTGAAAATGATGTGTCACCCTCCTAGTGGTGCTACCTATCGAATAAACTCAAAACAAGGCGTTTGCAGTTCATTGGTTTGCTGTCATGTTGCGCGGCAACATTTTTCGTCTTTGGGGCAAAGTAACCACCTGTGGTGCAAAGTACCCGTTTACGTATTTCCCATTTAGGGTAAAATTTGGATATCGACAGCCGTTCCTAAAAAAATAGTTAAAATTAAATCATACTAAAAATAATTATACAAATGCAATAAACTCACTTGTTTTCTGTTTCCCCAAGTGAGTCTACGGGTTCCACAATCCTAATAAATGTTATATTTTGTAAATTAATTCATATTGTAACGATTATTTTAAAATGTATATGTAAGCCAATCAGAATGTCTGGTTAGAGGTAAAATGTATTAATGCAATTCATAAAATAATGTTAATAAATACCATACAAATTTGTAATTTTATGAATATTTACTTAAGCTTTTCTAACGTAAAGTCATTCTTTGGTTTTATTGCAAGAAACGTATACTTCGCTTACCTATCTGATTCTAACAAAAGCAAAGTGATTTATTTTATTTAACAAAACTAATGAGAAATGTTAATAAAAAGAAAGCTTCCTTACTCTTTATAGTAGAAGATTAAATAATCCTTTACGAAATCAATATAATAAGAATAATCTGTAAACACACTAAGCGTACTGGAATTACACGCTAATTCAGTTGTTTCTAGAGACGTGCTAACGATTCCCAATAAATAATAGCGATCATTAACTTCACTCTTGAAAGATAACCCTGCTCCAGCATTATCCCCACACACCGACACACCTATAAAAATTCCTGTTATTAGGCAACTTAATTGTGAGAAACGGTTTCCACTTACTGGGGTTTATATTGGCACCGCAAATTTTGTCTCTGGAAATATACCTTGTATAATTTTCTGGAACTTCCGAATGGCATTTATCGTAAGGTATATATGACACCATCATCTCTTTCAATTCATCGGAAGGGTCCTCGCCTTCATTTGTCCGACTCCAAGCAGTAACCTAAGTTATTTTGTTTTTAATAATTAATGCTCATTTTCTTTACCTAGAGTATCTATTATTTGCAACAAAACTAACTAGTCACTTCTTTAATTTATCTAATGGATATCTCTAGTTGAAGAAAACGAACATTAATTAAATAAAAAAAAAAGAAACTTACTATACCAGTTTCATTTAAAGAAGAACGCAAGGACTGCTCATCTTCGCTCAGTTGGATACATACAGATTGAACGACTTCATTAAAAGTTAACAGATTTATTATTAGAACAGCTATATCATAGTTATAAAATTCTACTAATCCTTTAAATGTCCCAGGAACGTGTATTGTCAGAACCTGTAAACTTAAATAATTAATCCATTTCGATAAATATAAATCTAAAAATCTAACTTTTGAATATTGAGCGAATTTGTCCCTAGTATCATTATATTCACTGTAGTACTTTCCGGCAGCGATGAAATAGTTTTCGCTCGGATGGATGTTTCCATAGTAGTCAGTGAAACAGTGAGCAGCTGAAAATTTTATTATGTATTTTGAAACTATGATTGTATTCTCGTTTAAATTTATTTTCCTGTATTTTTTGGGCAAAATTATGATTAGTGAAATAAATATAAAAATTCTTACCAGATAAAATAACACGTGGGTGAATTATTGACCCGCTACATATAAAGTTCTGCTTGGTATTGTAAACACCAACATGCCAAGGGTACTCTGCACGTATAACGGTATCGTTCTTAATTTTGTTGGGAGCTCTTGCAGAAATCGTGAGTCCGCACACTAGAAAATGTACATCGTTAAATCTTTTTTACAATCTTAACTGTAGAAACTCACTGGGATAGCATTGTACTACCGGAAGAATCCATCTGCCATTGTTACATACACGGTTTGGATTTCTATTTAAACTGTATTCTTCATGGAATTGAGTACACGACAACATAGCTCTTGTTTGTTCTACGGGGTTCTGACAATTGGGTAACGGTATATCTTCGTGGCTGCAATTCACTAATGTACTTGTAGTTGGATATAACGACGGGCAAGCACCTAAAATATTGTTGGTAAAAGTAAGGATACAGTAACACATGTGCAGGTAGGAAATGTTTCGACCACCTGACGTGACTAATGTACAAACATAAAGTTTACTTACGAATGCATTTAGTTGGCAAAGGACTCCATTTCCCATCTGCACAGATAGAGTAGTTCCGTGTCAACGGGTTTACACTATACCCTCTATCGCAACTGACGTTTAGGATGCTTTCTGTTGGTACATAGTCACCAGGTTGATGACTTGCTGTGGAATTTCCCAAAATTCTATACTTAGTATAAGGTGGTTCTATCGGAATTTCACAAGATTGCCTAAAATAACAATTTTAATAGCTAATTTGAGGAAATTGATTATTTCTTAGAGTAATTTTGAATACTTACTCGTTATTGCTTAGCTGCCGTTTAAATCTGCTAAATTCTGACGATAAAAATTGGTTGAAATAATCTTTCTTTACAGATCGCACTTCTGAAAGAAATTTAAAAAAATTTATATGTTCGGCCATATACAACACTCTAAACTACATAGAATTACTTTTTGTTATATAGAATTACTTTTGCAATGTAAATGCTTACCTACCGGTATACAAGCAATGTAATATTTAATAAAAAATTCAATTCTCAATTTTTTTTATAAAATGCAATTTAATGTGTCTCCCCGATCTTTCTTTAAAATCAATAGTATACGTAGAAATTTCAAAAAGCAACTTTTGAAAAATACCAGGTGCTTTTCTAAATAACTTCAAAAATATTACTTCTAAGTTTCGTAGTGATATCCTAAGGGGTTTCTTAAATGACTATGAAAAATAAAGACGCACCCATTATTTTTATTTTTCTTAGTCGTTTAAGATATTACTATGAAATTTAGAAGTAATATAGTTCGCGTTCTGTAAAAAGCCATTTCCTATCAGTTTTCAAATGTTGTTTTTGAAATTTCTAGTTATAATATCAATCCCGTTAAGTAGAATTTACTTCAAATTTAACTTACTAGGATAACAATTAGGCACAGGAGCACCCCAACTGCCTTCCTGCAGAAACGAATTGGATTCGCTGAAATACTAGGTTCTTCGTAAAAGGAATTACACGATAGTATTACTTCTGTTCCCTCCATTGGAGAGATACAATTTTGTAAAATTTCATTATTGTATTTGCATATAACATTTGTAGTTACACTAGATATCAACGATGGACAGGCACCTGAAATATTTAAAATTAATAATATTAACATAACAAACAAACTATTACAATGTTTTGTTATTATTAGGTGTAAGTAAATAGAAAATCATTATAATTATCTTACCGTTGGCATAATCACACATAAAAAAAATAATTAAAATAAAAGTATTTCTTTGGTTGGCCATGTCCATTACTTTACAAGTATGAAACAATTTTGCATATGCACAATGCATTATCGTGCATTTACTTTGTGGTTTATACTTGGATTAAGATTTCCTGTGATAATTTTGTTATCGTTTTATAAATAATATACTCGTACATACAATTATGCAGTTTATTACAAAAAAAGGGTTTTTAAAAACCTTGAATAAAAAATCGTTGAAAAGGAAAAAATTTTTTTGAAACAAATAAAATTTTAATTTTTAAGCAAGGACTCGAGGGACGTTGCCTTTCCGTTCCTATGTAATATCCCTAAAACCCCCGAATATTTAAAATTAATAATTTGAACATAACAAACAAACTATTACAATGTTTTGTTATTATTAGATGTAGGTATATAGAAAATCATTATAATTAGCTTACCGTTGGCATAATCACACATAAAAAAAATAATTAAAATAAAAGTATTTCTTTGGTTGGCCATGTCCATTACTTTACAAGTATGAAACAATTTTGCATATGCACAATGCATTATTGTGCATTTACTTTGTGGTTTATACTTGGATTAAGATTTCCTGTGATAATTTTGTTATCGTTTTATAAATAATATACTCGTACATACAATTATGCAGTTTATTACAAAGAAATGGGTTTTCCAAAAAAACCTTGAATAAAAAATCGTTGAAAAGGAAAAAATTTTTTTGAAACAAATAAAATTTTAATTTTTAAGCAAGGACTCGAGGGACGTTGCCTTTCCGTTCCTATGTAATATCCCTAAAACCTCCGAATAAAAATTAAAATTTTATTTTTGAGTTTATTTTAAAATCGTAAAATTATATTATATATAATTTATGTATGTATATTGCTGTGTGTACAAGGATAATTAAATTAATAAGTAATTTAAATTGACCTTCATTATGCATGTTCATTACCTTGATTCAACATAACATGTAAACCGTGAGGTAATTGGATGACGAAGGCTAATTTCTGTTCTCTTAACACCACCTAAGAGAAAGACAAATTATTTCGGTTGTTTATTGTTAATTTAATGAAAATTTTTTTTTAAAACAATGGAAAAATGTACATTCGATTTAACTAGTACTGTTCGTAGAGACAAAATAGTAAGAACGTAATTCTTATTTAAAACTGCATTTCAAATTAAAATTGTTATTAAAAAAATTGCAAATTATAATTAGGAACCAAAGCATTAACAAATTGGTAAATTTACTATAATAATAATACAAAGTAAAAATTTAAAAAAAAGTGTATTTTAGAACTTGTGAAATACACTGTAAATGATAAAGAAATTTAATAAAAATCATTGGATGGTGGGTTTCCAAGACAGGATGAGGTTTTAGAACGGATAAGCTCTCTTTCTATGACCTCGGAAGTCAGCAACGGAAACGGAAGTAGCAATTTTCCAAAGTGTTTACAAAGTTATCGGATACTAAATTCATTAAATATCTTAAAAATTTGACTGACCAAAAAACTTGACCTATAGAATTATAAGCAAACGAAAGTATGTCAATTTTAATTTGTCAGGTTTTCCAGAAATTTTATAATATAACAATTAATTCAATGCTTTATAAAAAAATAGGCAAGATTATTATTTAATATCTATTGTGGTCCGTGTCAATCCTGTCCGTGGTCAAAGATAATAATTTATGGAACCGCAGAATTATCGTGAAATTAATTCTACAATTTAAATAATCATGATTTATTTGGACACAAAAGAACAAAAATACAAGTAAAAGGTTTTTCACCAATAAAATTGTAGAGGTCAAATGCTTTCTCGTCTATATGTAAATGATTAACTCCCCCGAAACAAAAAAGAAATGTAATTTAGAAAGTTAAAATTCAAGCAACATTTAAAAATTAATTCAAGATTCAGACAGATGAAAGAATTACTGCCGATTTGAAGATAATATTTCGAACTCGTAGAGCTTTGTAAACATACAGATCATAAATTATTTGCAAATAAAATTTACAGTGGATGAGAATTATTTTAAAAACTAAAGTCAAAATTGTTAAAAACTATCATAATAAGAAATTATTTTCAACAGATGAAAGAATTACATGCCGATTTGGTAATATTTAACTCGAAGCTTTTAGAACAGACAGATCATAAATTATCAATAACGTAATTACTTATATTCAAATATGTCAAAATTACACAATGTCAATTAAATAGAAATTAATTTAAGTACCAGGATTGGCTTAGAATAAAGAAGTTAAACAACAATAACGTCTTACTTACCAATTGAAAGCAGCAATGTATTTGATTCAATTTCCAAATACCGAAGTAACTGTTAGAAAGGCAAAGTAATAATCATAACTTTGAAGATTCACACCGATGTTAAAATGGAAATAGATAGAATTAATTTATTACCCGGAGAGCTAAAATAAAGAAGAAATCAAAATTAACATTTAAACCACGCTACCGAATTGGGGTTATATTTTCTATTACTTATCAAATTTTAGTAATAAACTTGGTTATAAACAAATAATAATAATAAAAACTAACTTGAAAGTAATTCACAACACTGAAAGAAAGTTGTTTAGTTGTTTATAATTACCAGAAGTTTACCAATACCGAATAAGAGATGCAGAATAAAGCATTTTATTGCATTTGTAATTTTATAGACATTGAGGTTACATTTACCAAATAAATCGTTGTACAAAGTGAGATAGAATTATTGATAACAAGTTCGTTGACTCTTTGTGTTTCTTAATAATGTAAATAAAAGTTGCATAATTTAGATTAAATAAATTGAATTTTTTAAATACAAAATGTTTACAATGTAATTCTTAACATAACAGATAACTTCTTCAAGCTATCAACTATTAAAAAAGGAGCGTCTTAGGACACTCCAGGAAGTAAAAACTTTAATCTGACTGTTTTCCCTCCGAAGGCAGTGTTGTCTATCCACCGAGGTAATTCTGCGGAATACTAAAATTAAATTAAAAATAATGTAGTATTTGAACAAATTGAAAAACAAAATTATACTTCTGCTATTTGGAGTTTAACCAATTACGTCAGTGGCGGCTTGTCAAATTTGTCAAGAAAGTTTTTAAATATAATACAATTTCTATTAATTATAAAAATTTTACTTATTCAATATGCTTCCGTTTAGAAGTTTTGTTTTTTTTTTAGTTAAATTCTTTCTGGAGTAATCGGTAGATGTTATTTTTTCAGTGACCGAAGTGGCACGTCACCGTAACAATGGCCAATATGCTGAAATATTCCAGTCACAACTGAAAAGTAAACAAACTGTATAAACCGTGGGGTCTGGGGGAATTAAATACCCTCCAGTACGCCAACACCGAGAGGCAGAACAACGAATGCTCTTAACCTTTTCATGTCACCGTAGACTCCTAGATTTAATAATGGAAACCTAATCAAGATTAATAGTTATTTTTACTGGAATATATTAAAGAATGAGACGTCTTTGGCCTGGTTCTTAGCGCAATCAACTGCTAACATAAGGCGCCCAGTTCGAATCTGGACAGGGGCTCACTTTGTACTTTTCAGAAGGAACATAAAGCCCGTGGTCCTCTTACAACATCTTTGAGGTATTAAATGCTCGAGTAGATCGGACAACGTCGCAGGACGTTCTAAAACCAAATTTATGAAATTAGAGTCACTTCAGTACATTATTTATATAAAGTAAGCCTTCAGCAAGTACTGGAAAAGCCCAAAACATTCAAATTCTGGAATGGACTCCCACGTCGTTGAACAAAGATTTCCATTGTTGGAAGCAAAATCAAGTTTAGTTGTAAGTTTGTAAAAATTTATTTTAATTTAGTTTAGGTTTACCAGGAGAATTAAGGAAACGGTAGTGTTTCAGGTAGATAAACAATGCACTTTGGGTTAAGAAAAGTGCCGCGACTCTTTTCAAACAATTTATGTGACAGTTTGATAAAAAAGAAAATTTAGATTTACATGCATCAAAGCATTAATTTTTATACCAATTCAAATGTATGTTTCCAATTAAAACTCGGATGTAATAATTAAATTTCCCGCTTACAATAAATACTTTGTTACAGGAAACTCCAACCCGTTCAAATGGTTACACCCAAATTAAGGAAGAAGAATTGGAATTCAACTTGGAAGACTTGCATCATTCCATCGACATTAAAGAAGAACCCAATGAGGAAAATATACCACAAACACGAACGAAACCATTTGTATGTACAATCTGTGACTACCAATGTGCAGTTAGAAGTAAATTAAAAAAACATTTGCGATGTCATACTGGTGAGAAACCTTTCGAGTGTAAAATTTGTGATTTTAAATGTTCACACAGTAATAATTTAAAAAGACATTCTAGAATTCATGCCCCTGAGAAACAGTTTACATGCGAAATTTGTGGTTTTAAATGTTGGCAAAAACACTTTTTTAAAAATCATACAAGAATCCATACCGGCGGGAAGCCGTTCACATGTAAAATTTGCGGTTTCAAATGTTCGTTCAAGGGAAATTTTAACAATCATACCAGGATTCATACTGGTGAAAAACCGTTCGAGTGTGATGTGTGTGATTATAAATGTAAGGAAAGGGGCAGATTAAAACAGCATTTGAAGATTCACACTGGTGAGAAGCCATACGAGTGTAATATTTGCGACTACAAAACTTCGCAAAAGGGAAGTTTGAAAATTCACTTAAAAATTCATTTTGGCGAGAAACCGTTCAAATGTGAAATATGCGGCTGCGAATTTACGCAAAAAAGGAAACTGGAAGAATCATTCGAGAATTCATACTGGTGAAAAACCGTTTAAATGTGAGTTTTGTGTTTTTAAAAGTGCAAATCAAAGTAATTTACAAAGACATTTAAGAACTCATATCGGCGAGGAAGGTAGATTAGAACAAAAGGTAGATTGAGACACAAATATCGATTTACATAGCAAAATCGCATTTTTTTAATTGGAGCGCGAATCAAATTGATATCAAAAATGACTTGAAGTGGTCCAGAACTGACTATACCCCACTACTTCGAAACTATGCTTCGGTATTTTGGATATTTAATATGGTGTAATTATGTGTGGGTACTTTTACCCAAAGAAATTTGCCATTGGATGCACAAATCAGGACATAAGATGCAGGCACGTGCTCTTCCCCCTCTCTTAAAGACCAATAGAACATTCGATATTTTTATCTTTCTAGGCAGTAAAGAAAAAAGTCTTCATATTTTGTGAGTGCCTCCCGTTCTTCTAAGAAAATCCTAGATACAGCACTGCCATACACCACGTCACGTTCCTGATGCAATCCTGTACTTTTGTAATGTAAATAATTTAATTTTTATTGTTAAATAAAACGCGACCAAGTTTTAGAGTTAAAAATCAAAAATGTCTTGAAGGGAATGCTATTTATTTGAGGGGGGGGAGCATCTTCCTACTTTATTAGTAAATTACTTATTATTTTGTGTTTTTTTAAATCTAAATGGGAAATTACGTTTCAAAAAAATTACACAAATTATTTTTTAGTATAAATCTTAAAACGTCAATAATAAATCTTTTTAATTTTCACATTGACGGAATTTCTAATACTCAACTATCGAAAAGGTACACACCTGTATTTAAATGCATTTCATATGGGTTTTTCCAACAATGACATATTGGTTGCATACCCGTATATTGAAGAGGTTTTTAACATTGGTTATAGAATATCATTAACAGATGGCGCTAATTGACGTTTGCTACTTTGACAACCTATTAATGTAAAATGTAGAAGGTTAAACCACAACGCCAGCAGAAAGTCATTTAATAGAAGTTTCGAAGGAATGAGCTGAAGTAATGAATTTAAATGCCGAATAATAAACAATTCTATATTTTGAGTTGTTAAATTAATTAAAACAGTGTCGTTATTGACTTGATTTGTTTGTTATACTTGGTATTGCTCTGATCACAAGTTTCGTATGAAAGTAAATATGAGAACAACTTGTCCTTAAATAATAATCACATTATGATTTTGAATTGTTAATCGTTACTATGAGTAGGCATTATTTGTTGCCTATTTGTAAGTACAAATGATACATTATTATCTTTGTTTTATCAATCTGCTTTAGCAATACCCTCGACCTATCTGCGGTTGGGACTCTGTACTCAGATAAATAAAATTTATAACAACTTGTAGATACAAGCAAATTTAATCTAGCAAATGTACAACTTTGAAAGTACAATTATTACTAAAACTGCACTCAACTTCACAGCATAAATAGTGCTTCCTGTGCTTTTCGCTTCATCTGGAGACGCTAAGGTGGTTAAAATAAACTCTCTGAAATATGAAATATTGATAAAAATTCCCGCTTTGTCATTTACTGCGCATCCAGAACTAGCGGATATTATTCCATACTGATAGTCATCACACATCAAAGGGCCTCCAGAATCCCCAAAGCAAACATCACGCTTCTTCGGATGATACGTACAAAAAAGTGAGGGAGCTAGTTTAAACTTAACCCTTCTTGTACACTCTTCGCGTGAAATAATAGGAAGATGCACGCATTGAAGGTGGCTAGCATATTCGGGGATGGGGAGATCTATTGGATAACCTGACGAATTTATTCCGTACTGAAGCCCCCAACCTGCAACCGTTGAATTTGAACAAGTTCCTTTTAAACTTCCATTCTTGCTAAATAATGAAAATGGTAATTTTAACTATTGTAACGCTTACAATTATTGGTACTGAACCACCTGCTAAGCGCGTTTTAATTTGAACAAGAAACATACTTGTAAAATGAAAATGGTTTACAACATTATAACGTATAAACAGCATCCTTACTCTTGATTTGCTAAAGCAATGTGAATTCAATAATTTATTGATACAAATAACAAAGCGAAATGGTTGAAACTGGACACTCTGATTATTCGAGTTTTTTACAACATTCCAAGCAACGTTAGATACCAAGCAATCCATTCAAACAATCCTTGCATTTGTTGGCTCAGGCAGCGATTTTTTACCAAAATTATTGAAAATAAGTTCCTGTTCACCAAAATGATGTGTTTTAGAAAACGTAAGTGATAGAAGACACCTATGGTGAACTTTTAAAGTCATTGTAACAAAACAGCTTTTGATTATCAGCTGCACTACCAAATGAACTACCTTTTAATCTGGATGTATCAACATAAACCTACCGAACTAATCACCATATTTCGAAAGTCATGGCTTTTAACTTCATTTTTTGCATATGCTGAAAATTTCAATAAATCACTCGAATATTGGTAGATTTTGCTAAAAACTCAAATATAGTAAGTAATCCGACAAATATTCAGAAACGTTTTACATCATTGCAATACTAAAATGCTTCAAAGTGTTAGGGTGAAATCGAATGGTTTCACTTTAAAGTCCTAATAATCAAAATAGCTTTACGTGAATTTCTTCTATGCGAATGACTTATAACATCGAAATAGATTAGCAGCAATCAGAAAGCGTTTATTTCAACTTTTTTTCGACTACAAAAAGCACGAAAATTTCAAAGGGTTAACCTTGAATTTTTTCAAAATCTCAAATTTTGATGGCCGTTTTATTAGTAAAATCGACGCAGGGAACGTGGGAGTTCAGAAAATGCTCCTGAGTGGGGCAAACGTCGGAAGTAGCTCAAAAGTTGCTTCAAAGTCATTAGGGTGGGAAATCGAGTGGTTTCACTTTAAATGCTCCTAATTATCAAAATAGCTTTTACCGTGAATTTTTCTATGCGAATGCACTTATAACATCGAAATAGATTAGCAGCAATCGAGAAAGCGGGTTTATTTCAACTTTTTTCGACTACAAAAAGCACGAAAATTTCAAAGGGTTAACCTTTGAATTTTTTCAAAATCTCAAAATTTTCGATGGCCGTTTTATTAGTAAAATCGACGCAGGGGAACGTGGGAGTTCAGAAAATGCTCCTGAGGTGGGGCAAACGTCGGAAGTAGCTCAAAAGTTGCTTCAAAGTCATTAGGGTGAAATCGAGTGGTTTCACTTTAAAGCTCCTAATTATCAAAATAGCTTTTACCGTGAATTTTTTATGCGAATGCACTTATAACATCGAAATAGATTAGCAGCAATCGAGAAAGCGAGTTTATTTCAACTTTTTTTCGACTACAAAAAGCACGAAAATTTCAAAGGGTTAACCTTTGATTTTTTTCAAAATCTCAAAATTTTCGATGGCCGTTTTATTAGTAAAATCGACGCAGGGGAACGTGGGAGTTCAGAAAATGCTCCTGAGGTGGGGCAAACGTCAGGAAGTAGCTCAAAAGTTGCTTCAAAGTGTTTAGGGGTGAAATCGAATGGTTTCACTTTAAAGCTCCAAATTTATCAAAATAGTTTTTTACCGTGAATTTTTCTATGCGAATGCACTTATAACATCGAAATAGATTAGCAGCAATCGAGAAAGCGAGTTTATTTCAACTTTTTTTCGACTACAAAAAGCACGAAAATTTCAAAGGGTTAACCTTTGATTTTTTTCAAAATCTCAAAATTTTGATGGCCGTTTTATTAGTAAAATCGACGCAGGGGAACGTGGAGAGTTCAGAAAATGCTCCTGAGGTGGGGCAAACGTCAGGAAGTAGCTCAAAAGTTGCTTCAAAGTGTTTAGGGTGAAATCGAGTGGTTTCACTTTAAATGCTCCTAATTAATCAAAATAGCTTTTACCGTGAATTTTTCTATGCGAATGCACTTATAACATCGAAATAGATTAGCAGCAATCGAGAAAGCGAGTTTATTTCAACTTTTTTTCGACTACAAAAAGCACGAAAATTTCAAAGGGTTAACCTTTGATTTTTTCAAAATCTCAAAATTTTGATGGCCGTTTTATTAGTAAAATCGACGCAGGGGAACGTGGAGAGTTCAGAAAATGCTCCTGAGGTGGGGCAAACGTCAGGAAGTAGCTCAAAAGTTGCTTCAAAGTGTTTAGGGGGTGAAATCAAAGTGGTTTCACTTTAAAGCTCCAAATTTAATCAAAATAGCTTTTACCGTGAATTTTTCTATGCGAATGCACTTATAACATCGAAAGAGATTACAAACAATCGACAAAGCGAGTTTATTTCAACTTTTTTTTCGACTACAAAAAAGCACGAAAATTTCAAAGGGTTAACCTTTGATTTTTTTCAAAATCTCAAAATTTTGATGGCCGTTTTATTAGTAAAATCGACGCAGGGGAACGTGGAGAGTTCAGAAAATGCTCCTGAGGTGGGGCAAACGTCAGGAAGTAGCTCAAAAGTTGCTTCAAAGTGTTTAGGGGTGAAATCGAGTGGTTTCACTTTAAACGCTCCTAATTATCAAAATAGCTTTTACCGTGAATTTTTCTATGCGAATGCACTTATAACATCGAAATAGATTAGCAGCAATCGAGAAAGCGGATTTATTTCAACTTTCTTTTTTTCGACTACAAAAAAGCACGAAAATTTCAAAGGGGTTAACCTTTGAATTTTTTCAAAATCTCAAAATTTTCGATGGCCGTTTTATTAGTAAAATCGACGCAGGGGAACGTGGGAGTTCAGAAAATGCTCCTGAGGTGGGGCAAACGTCGGAAGTAGCTCAAAAGTTGCTTCAAAGTCATTAGGGTGGAAAATCGAGTGGTTTCACTTTAAACGCTCCTAATTATCAAAATAGCTTTTTACCCTGAACTCTTTTTATGCGAATGCACTTATAACATCGAAATAGATTAGCAGCAATCGAGAAAGCGGATTTATTTCAACTTTCTTTTTTTCGACTACAAAAAAGCACGAAAATTTCAAAGGGGTTAACCTTTGAATTTTTTCCAAAAATCTCAAAATTTTTGATGGCCGTTTTATTGGTAAATTCGGCGCAGGGGAACGTGGGGAGTTCAGAAAATGCTCCCTGAGGTGGGGCAAACGTCGGGAAGTAGCTCAAAAGTTGCTTCAAAGTCATTAGGGTGGAAAATCGAGTGGTTTCACTTTAAACGCTCCTAATTATCAAAATAGCTTTTTACCCTGAACTCTTTTTATGCGAATGCACTTATAACATCGAAATAGATTAGCAGCAATCGAGAAAGCGGATTTATTTCAACTTTCTTTTTTTCGACTACAAAAAAGCACGAAAATTTCAAAGGGGTTAACCTTTGAATTTTTTTCAAAAATCTCAAAATTTTGATGGCCGTTTTATTGGTAAATTCGGCGCAGGGGAACGTGGGGAGTTCAGAAAATGCTCCCTGAGGTGGGGCAAACGTCGGGAAGTAGCTCAAAAGTTGCTTCAAAGTCATTAGGGTGGAAAATCGAGTGGTTTCACTTTAAACGCTCCTAATTATCAAAATAGCTTTTTACCCTGAACTCTTTTTATGCGAATGCACTTATAACATCGAAATAGATTAGCAGCAATCGAGAAAGCGGATTTATTTCAACTTTTTTTCGACTACAAAAAAGCACGAAAATTTCAAAGGGGTTAACCTTTGAATTTTTTCCAAAAATCTCAAAATTTTTGATGGCCGTTTTATTGGTAAATTCGGCGCAGGGGAACGTGGGGAGTTCAGAAAATGCTCCCTGAGGTGGGGCAAACGTCGGAAGTAGCTCAAAAGTTGCTTCAAAGTCATTAGGGTGAAATCGAGTGGTTTCACTTTAAACGCTCCTAATTATCAAAATAGCTTTTACCGTGAATTCTTTTTATGCGAATGCACTTATAACATCGAAATAGATTAGCAGCAATCGATAAAGCGAGTTTATTTCAACTTTTTTTCGACTACAAAAAAGCACGAAAATTTCAAAGGGTTAACCTTTGATTTTTTTAAAAAATGTCAAAATTTTCGATGGCCGTTTTATTAGTAAAATCGACGCAGGGGAACGTGGGAGTTCAGAAAATGCTCCTGAGGTGGGGCAAACGTCAGGAAGTAGCTCAAAAGTTGCTTCAAAGTGTTTAGGGGTGAAATCGAATGTTTCACTTTAAATGCTCCTAATTATCAAAATAGCTTTTACCGTGAATTTTTCTATGCGAATGCACTTATAACATCGAAATAGATTAGCAGCAATCGAGAAAGCGAGTTTATTTCAACTTTTTTTTTCGACTACAAAAAAGCACGAAAATTTCAAAGGGGTTAACCTTTGTTTTTTTTTAAAAATCTCAAAATTTTTGATGGCCGTTTTATTAGTAAAATCGACGCAGGGGAACGCGGAGAGTTCAGAAAGTGCTCCCGAGGTGGGGCAAACGTCAGGAAGTTGCTCAAAAGTTGCTTCAAAGTGTTTAGGGGTGAAATCGAAGGGTTTCACTTTAAATGCTCCTAATAATCAAAATTGCTTTCTACCGTGAATTCTTTCTAAGCGACTGCTCTTATAACATCGAAATAGATTAGCAGCAATCGAGAAAGCGAACTTATTCCAACTTTTTTTTTTCGACTACAAAAAAGCACGAAAATTTCAAAGGGGTTAACCTTTGATTTTTTCAAAAATCTCAAAATTTTGATGGCCGTTTTATTAGTAAAATCGACGCAGGGGAACGTGGGAGTTCAGAAAATGCTCCTGAGGTGGGGCAAACGTCAGGAAGTAGCTCAAAAGTTGCTTCAAAGTGTTTAGGGTGGAAATCGAAGGGTTTCACTTTAAATGCTCCTAATTATCAAAATAGCTTTTACCGTGAATTTTTCTATGCGAATGCACTTATAACATCGAAATAGATTAGCAGCAATCGAGAAAGCGAGTTTATTTCAACTTTTTTTCGACTACAAAAAGCACGAAAATTTCAAAGGGTTAACCTTTGATTTTTTCAAAATCTCAAAATTTTCGATGGCCGTTTTATTAGTAAAATCGACGCAGGGGAACGTGGGAGTTCAGAAAATGCTCCTGAGGTGGGGCAAACGTCAGGAAGTAGCTCAAACGTTGCTTCAAAGTGTTTAGGGGTGAAATCGAATGTTTTCACTTTAAATGCTCCTAATAATCAAAATAGCTTTTACCGTGAATTCTTTCTATGCGAATGCACTTATAACATCGAAATAGATTAGCAGCAATCGAGAAAGCGAGTTTATTTCAACTTTTTTTCGACTACAAAAAGCACGAAAATTTCAAAGGGTTAACCTTTGATTTTTTCAAAATCTCAAAATTTTCGATGGCCGTTTTATTAGTAAAATCGACGCAGGGGAACGTGGGAGTTCAGAAAATGCTCCTGAGGTGGGGCAAACGTCAGGAAGTAGCTCAAAAGTTGCTTCAAAGTGTTTAGGGGGTGAAATCGAATGTTTCACTTTAAATGCTCCTAATAATCAAAATAGCTTTTACCGTGAATTTTTCTATGCGAATGCACTTATAACATCGAAATAGATTAGCAGCAATCGAGAAAGCGAGTTTATTTCAACTTTTTTTCGACTACAAAAGCACGAAAATTTCAAAGGGTTAACCTTTGATTTTTTTCAAAATCTCAAAATTTTCGATGGCCGTTTTATTAGTAAAATCGACGCAGGGGAACGTGGAGAGTTCAGAAAATGCTCCTGAGGTGGGGCAAACGTCAGGAAGTAGCTCAAAAGTTGCTTCAAAGTGTTTAGGGGGTGAAATCGAATGTTTCACTTTAAATGCTCCAAATTTAATCAAAATAGCTTTTACCGTGAATTTTTCTATGCGAATGCACTTATAACATCGAAATAGATTAGCAGCAATCGAGAAAGCGAGTTTATTTCAACTTTTTTTCGACTACAAAAAGCACGAAAATTTCAAAGGGTTAACCTTTGATTTTTTTCAAAATCTCAAAATTTTCGATGGCCGTTTTATTAGTAAAATCGACGCAGGGGAACGTGGAGTTCAGAAAATGCTCCTGAGGTGGGGCAAACGTCAGGAAGTAGCTCAAAAGTTGCTTCAAAGTGTTTAGGGGGTGAAATCGAATGCTTTCACTTTAAATGCGCCTAATAACCAAAATAGCTTTTACCGTGAATTCTTTCTATGCGAATGCACTTATAACATTGAAATAGATTAGCAGCAATCGAGAAAGCGAGTTTATTTCAACTTTTTTTTTCGACTACAAAAAAGCACGAAAATTTCAAAGGGTTAACCTTTGATTTTTTCAAAATCTCAAAATTTTTGATGGCCGTTTTATTAGTAAATTCGACGCAGGGGAACGTGGGAGTTCAGAAAATGCTCCTGAGGTGGGGCAAACGTCAGGAAGTAGCTCAAAAGTTGCTTCAAAGTGTTTAGGGGGTGAAATCGAATGCTATCAGTTTAAATGCTCCTAATTATCAAAATAGCTTGTTACCGTGAATTTTTTTATGCGAATGCACTTATAACATCGAAATAGATTAGCAGCAATCGATAAAGCGAGTTTATTTCAACTTTTTTTTCGACTACAAAAAAGCACGAAAATTTCAAAGGGTGAACCTTTGATTTTTTTAAAATGTCAAAATTTTCGATGGCCGTTTTATTAGTAAAATCGACGCAGGGGAACGTGGGAGTTCAGAAAATGCTCCTGAGGTGGGGCAAACTTCAGGAAGTAGCTCAAAAGTTGCTTCAAAGTGTTTAGGGGTGAAATCGAAGGGTTTCACTTTAAATGCTCCTAATTATCAAAATAGCTTTTACCGTGAATTCTTTTTATGCGAATGCACTTATAACATCGAAATAGATTAGCAGCAATCGATAAAGCTAGTTTATTTCAACTTTTTTTCGACTACAAAAAAGCACGAAAATTTCAAAGGTTCACCTTGGATTTTTTTCAAAATCTCAAAATTTTAGATGGCCGTTTTATTAGTAAAATCGACGCAGGGGAACGTTGGAGTTCAGAAAATGCTCCTGAGGTGGGGCAAACGTCAGGAAGTAGCTCAAAAGTTGCTTCAAAGTGTTTAGGGTGAAATCGAATGCTTTCACTTTAAATGCTCCTAATAATCAAAATAGCTTTTACCGTGAATTTTTTTATGCGAATGCACTTATAACATCGAAATAGATTAGCAGCAATCGATAAAGCTAGTTTATTTCAACTTTTTTTCGACTACAAAAAAGCACGAAAATTTCAAAGGGTTAACCTTTGTTTTTTTTTTAAATGTCAAAATTTTCGATGGCCGTTTTATTAGTAAAATCGACGCAGGGGAACGTGGGAGTTCAGAAAATGCTCCTGAGGTGGGGCAAACGTCAGGAAGTAGCTCAAAAGTTGCTTCAAAGTGTTTAGGGGTGAAATCGAATGTTTCACTTTAAATGCCCCAAATTTAATCAAAATAGCTTTTACCGTGAATTTTTCTATGCGAATGCACTTATAACATCGAAATAGATTAGCAGCAATCGAGAAAGCGAGTTTATTTCAACTTTTTTTCGACTACAAAAAGCACGAAAATTTCAAAGGGTTAACCTTTGATTTTTTTCAAAATCTCAAAATTTTGATGGCCGTTTTATTAGTAAAATCGACGCAGGGGAACGTGGGAGTTCAGAAAATGCTCTGAGGTGGGGCAAACGTCAGGAAGTAGCTCAAAAGTTGCTTCAAAGTGTTTAGGGGGTGAAATCGAATGGTTTCACTTTAAAGCTCCAAATTTAATCAAAATAGCTTTTACCGTGAATTTTTCTATGCGAATGCACTTATAACATCGAAATAGATTAGCAGCAATCGAGAAAGCGAGTTTATTTCAACTTTTTTTCGACTACAAAAAGCACGAAAATTTCAAAGGGTTAACCTTTGATTTTTTCAAAATCTCAAAATTTTGATGGCCGTTTTATTAGTAAAATCGACGCAGGGGAACGTGGGAGTTCAGAAAATGCTCCTGAGGTGGGGCAAACGTCAGGAAGTAGCTCAAAAGTTGCTTCAAAGTGTTTAGGGGTGAAATCGAAGTGTTTCACTTTAAATGCTCCTAATTATCAAAATAGCTTTTACCGTGAATTTTTCTATGCGAATGCACTTATAACATCGAAATAGATTAGCAGCAATCGAGAAAGCGAGTTTATTTCAACTTTTTTTCGACTACAAAAAGCACGAAAATTTCAAAGGGTTAAACCCTTTTGATTTTTTTCAAAATCTCAAAATTTTCGATGGCCGTTTTATTAGTAAAATCGACGCAGGGGAACGTGGGAGTTCAGAAAATGCTCCTGAGGTGGGGCAAACGTCAGGAAGTAGCTCAAAAGTTGCTTCAAAGTGTTAGGGTGAAATCGAGTGGTTTCACTTTAAATGCTCCTAATTATCAAAATAGCTTTTACCGTGAATTTTTCTATGCGAATGCACTTATAACATCGAAGTAGATTAACAGCAATCGAGAAAGCGAGTTTAATTCAACTTTTTTTCGACTACAAAAAAGCACGAAAATTTCAAAGGGGTTAACCTTTGATTTTTTCAAAAATCTCAAAATTTTTGATGGCTATTTTATTAGTAAAATCGACGCAGGGGAACGTGGAGAGTTCAGAAAATGCTCCCTGAGGTGGGGCAAACGTCGGAAAGTAGCTCAAACGTTGCTTCAAAGTGTTAGGGTGAAATCGAATGGTTTCACTTTAAATGCTCCTAATTATCAAAATAGCTTTTACCGTGAATTTTTCTATGCGAATGCACTTATAACATCGAAATAGATTAGCAGCAATCGAGAAAGCGAGTTTATTTCAACTTTTTTTCGACTACAAAAAGCACGAAAATTTCAAAGGGTTAACCTTTGATTTTTTCAAAATCTCAAAATTTTGATGGCCGTTTTATTAGTAAAATCGACGCAGGGGAACGTGGGAGTTCAGAAAATGCTCCCTGAGGTGGGGCAAACGTCGGAAGTAGCTCAAAAGTTGCTTCAAAGTGTTAGGGGTGAAATCGAGTGGTTTCACTTTAAAGCTCCTAATTATCAAAATAGCTTTTACCGTGAATTTTTCTATGCGAATGCACTTATAACATCGAAATAGATTAGCAGCAATCGAGAAAGCGGGTTTATTTCAACTTTTTTTCGACTACAAAAAGCACGAAAATTTCAAAGGGTTAACCTTTGAATTTTTTCAAAAATCTCAAAATTTTTGATGGCCGTTTTATTGGTAAATTCGGCGCAGGGGAACGTGGGGAGTTCAGAAAATGCTCCCTGAGGTGGGGCAAACGTCGGGAAGTAGCTCAAAAGTTGCTTCAAAGTCATTAGGGTGGAAAATCGAGTGGTTTCACTTTAAACGCTCCTAATTATCAAAATAGCTTTTTACCCTGAACTCTTTTTATGCGAATGCACTTATAACATCGAAATAGATTAGCAGCAATCGAGAAAGCGGATTTATTTCAACTTTCTTTTTTTCGACTACAAAAAAGCACGAAAATTTCAAAGGGGTTAACCTTTGAATTTTTTACAAAAATCTCAAAATTTTTGATGGCCGTTTTATTGGTAAATTCGGCGCAGGGGAACGTGGGGAGTTCAGAAAATGCTCCCTGAGGTGGGGCAAACGTCGGGAAGTAGCTCAAAAGTTGCTTCAAAGTCATTAGGGTGGGAAATCGAGTGGTTTCACTTTAAACGCTCCTAATTATCAAAATAGCTTTTACCGTGAATTTTTTTTATGCGAATGCACTTATAACATCGAAATAGATTAGCAGCAATCGAGAAAGCGGGTTTATTTCAACTTTTTTTCGACTACAAAAAAGCACGAAAATTTCAAAGGGGTTAACCTTTGAATTTTTTCCAAAAATCTCAAATTTTTTGATGGCCGTTTTATTAGTAAAATCGACGCAGGGGAACGTGGGGAGTTCAGAAAATGCTTCCCGAGCTGGGGCAAACGTCGGGAAGTAGCTCAAAAGTTGCTTCAAAGTCATTAGGGTGGAAATCGAGTGGTTTCACTTTAAACGCTCCTAATTATCAAAATAGCTTTTTACCCTGAACTCTTTTTATGCGAATGCACTTATAACATCGAAATAGATTAGCAGCAATCGAGAAAGCGGATTTATTTCAACTTTCTTTTTTTCGACTACAAAAAAGCACGAAAATTTCAAAGGGGTTAACCTTTGAATTTTTTCCAAAAATCTCAAATTTTTTGATGGCCGTTTTATTAGTAAAATCGACGCAGGGGAACGTGGGGAGTTCAGAAAATGCTTCCCGAGCTGGGGCAAACGTCGGGAAGTAGCTCAAAAGTTGCTTCAAAGTCATTAGGGTGGGAAATCGAGTGGTTTCACTTTAAACGCTCCTAATTATCAAAATAGCTTTTACCGTGAATTTTTTTTATGCGAATGCACTTATAACATCGAAATAGATTAGCAGCAATCGAGAAAGCGGGTTTATTTCAACTTTTTTTTTTCGACCACAAAAAAGCACGAAAATTTCAAAGGGGTTAACCTTTGAATTTTTTTCAAAAATCTCAAATTTTTTGATGGCCGTTTTATTAGTAAAATCGACGCAGGGGAACGTGGGGAGTTCAGAAAATGCTTCACGAGCTGGGGCAAACGTCGGGAAGTAGCTCAAAAGTTGCTTCAAAGTCATTAGGGTGGGAAATCGAGTGGTTTCACTTTAAACGCTCCTAATTATCAAAATAGCTTTTACCGTGAATTTTTTTTATGCGAATGCACTTATAACATCGAAATAGATTAGCAGCAATCGAGAAAGCGGGTTTATTTCAACTTTTTTTTTTCGACCACAAAAAAGCACGAAAATTTCAAAGGGGTTAACCTTTGAATTTTTTACAAAAATCTCAAATTTTTTGATGGCCGTTTTATTAGTAAAATCGACGCAGGGGAACGTGGGGAGTTCAGAAAATGCTTCCGAGCTGGGGCAAACGTCGGGAAGTAGCTCAAAAGTTGCTTCAAAGTCATTAGGGTGGGAAATCGAGTGGTTTCACTTTAAACGCTCCTAATTATCAAAATAGCTTTTACCGTGAATTTTTTTTATGCGAATGCACTTATAACATCGAAATAGATTAGCAGCAATCGAGAAAGCGGGTTTATTTCAACTTTTTTTTTTCGACACAAAAAGCACGAAAATTTCAAAGGGTTAACCTTTGAATTTTTTCAAAATCTCAAATTTTGATGGCCGTTTTATTAGTAAAATCGACGCAGGGGAACGTGGGAGTTCAGAAAATGCTCCTGAGGTGGGGCAAACGTCGGAAGTAGCTCAAAAGTTGCTTCAAAGTCATTAGGGTGGAAAATCGAGTGGTTTCACTTTAAACGCTCCTAATTATCAAAATAGCTTTTACCGTGAATTTTTCTATGCGAATGCACTTATAACATCGAAATAGATTAGCAGCAATCGAGAAAGCGGATTTATTTCAACTTTCTTTTTTTCGACTACAAAAAAGCACGAAAATTTCAAAGGGTTAACCTTTGAATTTTTTCAAAATCTAAAAATTTTGATGGCCGTTTTATTAGTAAAATCGACGCAGGGGAACGTGGGAGTTCAGAAAATGCTCCTGAGGTGGGGCAAACGTCGGAAGTAGCTCAAAAGTTGCTTCAAAGTCATTAGGGGTGAAATCGAGTGGTTTCACTTTAAACGCTCCTAATTATCAAAATAGCTTTTACCGTGAATTTTTCTATGCGAATGCACTTATAACATCGAAATAGATTAGCAGCAATCGAGAAAGCGAGTTTATTTCAACTTTTTTTCGACTACAAAAAGCACGAAAATTTCAAAGGGTTAACCTTTGAATTTTTTCAAAATCTCAAAATTTTGATGGCCGTTTTATTGGTAAATTCGGCGCAGGGGAACGTGGGGAGTTCAGAAAATGCTCCCTGAGGTGGGGCAAACGTCGGGAAGTAGCTCAAAAGTTGCTTCAAAGTCATTAGGGTGGAAAATCGAGTGGTTTCACTTTAAACGCTCCTAATTATCAAAATAGCTTTTTACCCTGAACTCTTTTTATGCGAATGCACTTATAACATCGAAATAGATTAGCAGCAATCGAGAAAGCGGATTTATTTCAACTTTCTTTTTTTCGACTACAAAAAAGCACGAAAATTTCAAAGGGGTTAACCTTTGAATTTTTTTCAAAAATCTCAAAATTTTTGATGGCCGTTTTATTGGTAAATTCGGCGCAGGGGAACGTGGGGAGTTCAGAAAATGCTTCCCGAGCTGGGGCAAACGTCGGGAAGTAGCTCAAAAGTTGCTTCAAAGTCATTAGGGTGGAAAATCGAGTGGTTTCACTTTAAACGCTCCTAATTATCAAAATAGCTTTTTACCCTGAACTCTTTTTATGCGAATGCACTTATAACATCGAAATAGATTAGCAGCAATCGAGAAAGCGGATTTATTTCAACTTTCTTTTTTTCGACTACAAAAAAGCACGAAAATTTCAAAGGGGTTAACCTTTGAATTTTTTCCAAAAATCTCAAATTTTTTGATGGCCGTTTTATTAGTAAAATCGACGCAGGGGAACGTGGGAGTTCAGAAAATGCTCCTGAGGTGGGGCAAACGTCGGAAGTAGCTCAAAAGTTGCTTCAAAGTCATTAGGGTGGAAATCGAGTGGTTTCACTTTAAACGCTCCTAATTATCAAAATAGCTTTTACCGTGAATTTTTTATGCGAATGCACTTATAACATCGAAATAGATTAGCAGCAATCGAGAAAGCGGGTTTATTTCAACTTTTTTTCGACTACAAAAGCACGAAAATTTCAAAGGGGTTAACCTTTGAATTTTTTTCAAAAATCTCAAATTTTTTGATGGCCGTTTTATTAGTAAAATCGACGCAGGGGAACGTGGGGAGTTCAGAAAATGCTTCACGAGCTGGGGCAAACGTCGGGAAGTAGCTCAAAAGTTGCTTCAAAGTCATTAGGGTGAAATCGAGTGGTTTCACTTTAAACGCTCCTAATTATCAAAATAGCTTTTACCGTGAATTTTTCTATGCGAATGCACTTATAACATCGAAATAGATTAGCAGCAATCGAGAAAGCGAGTTTATTTCAACTTTTTTTCGACTACAAAAAGCACGAAAATTTCAAAGGGGTTAACCTTTGAATTTTTTTCAAAAATCTCAAATTTTTTGATGGCCGTTTTATTAGTAAAATCGACGCAGGGGAACGTGGGAGTTCAGAAAATGCTCCTGAGGTGGGGCAAACGTCGGAAGTAGCTCAAAAGTTGCTTCAAAGTCATTAGGGTGGAAATCGAGTGGTTTCACTTTAAACGCTCCTAATTATCAAAATAGCTTTCTACCGTGAATTTTTTTTATGCGAATGCACTTATAACATCGAAATAGATTAGCAGCAATCGAGAAAGCGAGTTTATTTCAACTTTTTTTCGACTACAAAAAGCACGAAAATTTCAAAGGGTTAACCTTTGATTTTTTTCAAAATCTCAAAATTTTCGATGGCCGTTTTATTAGTAAAATCGACGCAGGGGAACGTGGGAGTTCAGAAAATGCTCCTGAGGTGGGGCAAACGTCAGGAAGTAGCTCAAAAGTTGCTTCAAAGTGTTTAGGGGTGAAATCGAATGTTTCACTTTAAAGCTCCTAATATCAAAATAGCTTTTACCGTGAATTTTTCTATGCGAATGCACTTATAACATCGAAATAGATTAGCAGCAATCGAGAAAGCGAGTTTATTTCAACTTTTTTTCGACTACAAAAAGCACGAAAATTTCAAAGGGTTAACCTTTGATTTTTTCAAAATCTCAAAATTTTCGATGGCCGTTTTATTAGTAAAATCGACGCAGGGGAACGTGGAGAGTTCAGAAAATGCTCCTGAGGTGGGGCAAACGTCGGAAGTAGCTCAAAAGTTGCTTCAAAGTGTTTAGGGGTGAAATCGAATGGTTTCACTTTAAATGCTCCTAATAATCAAAATAGCTTTTACCGTGAATTTTTCTATGCGAATGCACTTATAACATCGAAAGAGATTACAAACAATCGACAAAGCGAGTTTATTTCAACTTTTTTTCGACTACAAAAAGCACGAAAATTTCAAAGGGTTAACCTTTGATTTTTTCAAAAATCTCAAAATTTTGATGGCCGTTTTATTAGTAAAATCGACGCAGGGGAACGTGGGAGTTCAGAAAATGCTCCTGAGGTGGGGCAAACGTCAGGAAGTAGCTCAAAAGTTGCTTCAAAGTGTTTAGGGGGTGAAATCGAATGGTTTCACTTTAAAGCTCCAAATTTATCAAAATAGCTTTTACCGTGAATTTTTCTATGCGAATGCACTTATAACATCGAAATAGATTAGCAGCAATCGAGAAAGCGAGTTTATTTCAACTTTTTTTCGACTACAAAAAGCACGAAAATTTCAAAGGGTTAACCTTTGATTTTTTCAAAATCTCAAAATTTTCGATGGCCGTTTTATTAGTAAAATCGACGCAGGGGAACGTGGAGAGTTCAGAAAATGCTCCTGAGGTGGGGCAAACGTCAGGAAGTAGCTCAAAAGTTGCTTCAAAGTGTTTAGGGGGTGAAATCGAATGGTTTCACTTTAAAGCTCCAAATTTAATCAAAATAGCTTTTACCGTGAATTCTTTCTATGCGAATGCACTTATAACATCGAAATAGATTAGCAGCAATCGAGAAAGCGAGTTTATTTCAACTTTTTTTCGACTACAAAAAGCACGAAAATTTCAAAGGGTTAACCTTTGATTTTTTTCAAAATCTCAAAATTTTCGATGGCCGTTTTATTAGTAAAATCGACGCAGGGGAACGTGGAGAGTTCAGAAAATGCTCCTGAGGTGGGGCAAACGTCAGGAAGTAGCTCAAAAGTTGCTTCAAAGTGTTTAGGGGTGAAATCGAATGTTTCACTTTAAATGCTCCTAATTAATCAAAATAGCTTTTACCGTGAATTCTTTCTATGCGAATGCACTTATAACATCGAAATAGATTAGCAGCAATCGAAAAGCGAGTTTATTTCAACTTTTTTTCGACTACAAAAAGCACGAAAATTTCAAAGGGTTAACCTTTGATTTTTTTCAAAATGTCAAAATTTTTGATGGCCGTTTTATTAGTAAAATCGACGCAGGGGAACGTGGGAGTTCAGAAAATGCTCCTGAGGTGGGGCAAACGTCAGGAAGTAGCTCAAAAGTTGCTTCAAAGTGTTTAGGGGTGAAATCGAATGTTTCACTTTAAATGCTCCAAATTTATCAAAATAGCTTTTACCGTGAATTTTTCTATGCGAATGCACTTATAACATCGAAATAGATTAGCAGCAATCGAGAAAGCGAGTTTATTTCAACTTTTTTTCGACTACAAAAAGCACGAAAATTTCAAAGGGTTAACCTTTGATTTTTTAAAAAATCTCAAAATTTTCGATGGCCGTTTTATTAGTAAAATCGACGCAGGGGAACGTGGGAGTTCAGAAAATGCTCCTGAGGTGGGGCAAACGTCAGGAAGTAGCTCAAAAGTTGCTTCAAAGTGTTTAGGGGTGAAATCGAATGGTTTCACTTTAAATGCTCCTAATATCAAAATAGCTTTTACCGTGAATTTTTCTATGCGAATGCACTTATAACATCGAAATAGATTAGCAGCAATCGAGAAAGCGAGTTTATTTCAACTTTTTTTCGACTACAAAAAGCACGAAAATTTCAAAGGGTTAACCTTTGATTTTTTTCAAAATCTCAAAATTTTGATGGCCGTTTTATTAGTAAAATCGACGCAGGGGAACGTGGGAGTTCAGAAAATGCTCCTGAGGTGGGGCAAACGTCAGGAAGTAGCTCAAAAGTTGCTTCAAAGTGTTTAGGGGGTGAAATCGAGTGGTTTCACTTTAAACGCTCCTAATTATCAAAATAGCTTTTACCGTGAATTTTTCTATGCGAATGCACTTATAACATCGAAATAGATTAGCAGCAATCGAAAAGCGAGTTTATTTCAACTTTTTTTCGACTACAAAAAGCACGAAAATTTCAAAGGGTTAACCTTTGATTTTTTCAAAATCTCAAAATTTTGATGGCCGTTTTATTAGTAAAATCGACGCAGGGGAACGTGGGAGTTCAGAAAATGCTCCTGAGGTGGGGCAAACGTCAGGAAGTAGCTCAAAAGTTGCTTCAAAGTGTTTAGGGGTGAAATCGATGGTTTCACTTTAAATGCTCCTAATTATCAAAATAGCTTTTACCGTGAATTTTTCTATGCGAATGCACTTATAACATCGAAATAGATTAGCAGCAATCGAGAAAGCGAGTTTATTTCAACTTTTTTTCGACTACAAAAAGCACGAAAATTTCAAAGGGTTAACCTTTGATTTTTTTCAAAATCTCAAAATTTTGATGGCCGTTTTATTAGTAAAATCGACGCAGGGGAACGTGGAGTTCAGAAAATGCTCCTGAGGTGGGGCAAACGTCGGAAGTAGCTCAAAAGTTGCTTCAAAGTGTTTAGGGTGAAATCGAGTGGTTTCACTTTAAATGCTCCTAATTATCAAAATAGCTTTTACCGTGAATTTTTCTATGCGAATGCACTTATAACATCGAAATAGATTAGCAGCAATCGAGAAAGCGAGTTTATTTCAACTTTTTTTCGACTACAAAAAGCACGAAAATTTCAAAGGGTTAACCTTTGATTTTTTTCAAAATCTCAAAATTTTGATGGCCGTTTTATTAGTAAAATCGACGCAGGGGAACGTGGAGAGTTCAGAAAATGCTCCTGAGGTGGGGCAAACGTCAGGAAGTAGCTCAAAAGTTGCTTCAAAGTGTTTAGGGGTGAAATCGAATGTTTCACTTTAAATGCTCCTAATTATCAAAATAGCTTTTACCGTGAATTTTTCTATGCGAATGCACTTATAACATCGAAATAGATTAGCAGCAATCGAGAAAGCGAGTTTATTTCAACTTTTTTTCGACTACAAAAAGCACGAAAATTTCAAAGGGTTAACCTTTGATTTTTTTTAAAATGTCAAAATTTTCGATGGCCGTTTTATTAGTAAAATCGACGCAGGGGAACGTGGAGAGTTCGGAAAGTGCTCCTGAGGTGGGGCAAACGTCAGGAAGTAGCTCAAAAGTTGCTTCAAAGTGTTTAGGGGTGAAATCAAAGTGGTTTCACTTTAAATGCTCCTAATTATCAAAATAGCTTTTACCGTGAATTCTTTTTATGCGAATGCACTTATAACATCGAAATAGATTAGCAGCAATCGATAAAGCTAGTTTATTTCAACTTTTTTTCGACTACAAAAAAGCACGAAAATTTCAAAGGGTTAACCTTTGATTTTTTCAAAATCTCAAAATTTTGATGGCCGTTTTATTAGTAAAATCGACGCAGGGGAACGTGGGAGTTCAGAAAATGCTCCTGAGGTGGGGCAAACGTCAGGAAGTAGCTCAAAAGTTGCTTCAAAGTCATTAGGGTGAAATCGAGTGGTTTCACTTTAAACGCTCTAATTATCAAAATAGCTTTTACCGTGAATTTTTCTATGCGAATGCACTTATAACATCGAAATAGATTAGCAGCAATCGAGAAAGCGGGTTTATTTCAACTTTTTTTCGACTACAAAAAGCACGAAAATTTCAAAGGGTTAACCTTTGAATTTTTTCAAAAATCTAAAAATTTTGATGGCCGTTTTATTAGTAAAATCGACGCAGGGGAACGTGGGAGTTCAGAAAATGCTCCTGAGGTGGGGCAAACGTCGGAAGTAGCTCAAAAGTTGCTTCAAAGTCATTAGGGTGAAATCGAGTGGTTTCACTTTAAACGCTCCTAATTATCAAAATAGCTTTTACCGTGAATTTTTCTATGCGAATGCACTTATAACATCGAAATAGATTAGCAGCAATCGAGAAAGCGAGTTTATTTCAACTTTTTTTCGACTACAAAAAGCACGAAAATTTCAAAGGGTTAACCTTTGAATTTTTTCAAAATCTCAAAATTTTGATGGCCGTTTTATTAGTAAAATCGACGCAGGGGAACGTGGGAGTTCAGAAAATGCTCCTGAGGTGGGGCAAACGTCGGAAGTAGCTCAAAAGTTGCTTCAAAGTCATTAGGTGGAAAATCGAGTGGTTTCACTTTAAACGCTCCTAATTATCAAAATAGCTTTTTACCCTGAACTCTTTTTATGCGAATGCACTTATAACATCGAAATAGATTAGCAGCAATCGAGAAAGCGGATTTATTTCAACTTTCTTTTTTTCGACTACAAAAAAGCACGAAAATTTCAAAGGGGTTAACCTTTGAATTTTTTTCAAAAATCTCAAAATTTTTGATGGCCGTTTTATTGGTAAATTCGGCGCAGGGGAACGTGGGGAGTTCAGAAAATGCTCCCTGAGGTGGGGCAAACGTCGGGAAGTAGCTCAAAAGTTGCTTCAAAGTGTTTAGGGTGAAATCGAGTGGTTTCACTTTAAACGCTCCTAATAATCAAAATAGCTTTTACCGTGAATTCTTTTTATGCGAATGCACTTATAACATCGAAATAGATTAGCAGCAATCGATAAAGCGAGTTTATTTCAACTTTTTTTCGACTACAAAAAAGCACGAAAATTTCAAAGGGTTAACCTTTGATTTTTTTCAAAATCTCAAAATTTTGATGGCCGTTTTATTAGTAAAATCGACGCAGGGGAACGTGGGAGTTCAGAAAATGCTCCTGAGGTGGGGCAAACGTCAGGAAGTAGCTCAAAAGTTGCTTCAAAGTGTTTAGGGGTGAAATCGAATGGTTTCACTTTAAATGCTCCTAATTATCAAAATAGCTTTTACCGTGAATTCTTTTTATGCGAATGCACTTATAACATCGAAATAGATTAGCAGCAATCGAGAAAGCGAGTTTATTTCAACTTTTTTCGACTACAAAAAGCACGAAAATTTCAAAGGGTTAACCTTTGATTTTTTCAAAATCTCAAAATTTTGATGGCCGTTTTATTAGTAAAATCGACGCAGGGGAACGTGGAGTTCAGAAAATGCTCCTGAGGTGGGGCAAACGTCAGGAAGTAGCTCAAAAGTTGCTTCAAAGTGTTTAGGGGTGAAATCGAATGGTTTCACTTTAAATGCTCCTAATTATCAAAATAGCTTTTACCGTGAATTTTTCTATGCGAATGCACTTATAACATCGAAATAGATTAGCAGCAATCGAGAAAGCGAGTTTATTTCAACTTTTTTTCGACTACAAAAAGCACGAAAATTTCAAAGGGTTAACCTTTGAATTTTTTCAAAATCTCAAAATTTTGATGGCCGTTTTATTAGTAAAATCGACGCAGGGGAACGTGGGAGTTCAGAAAATGCTCCTGAGGTGGGGCAAACGTCAGGAAGTAGCTCAAAAGTTGCTTCAAAGTGTTTAGGGTGGAAATCGAGTGGTTTCACTTTAAAGCTCCAAATTTAATCAAAATAGCTTTTACCGTGAATTTTTCTATGCGAATGCACTTATAACATCGAAATAGATTAGCAGCAATCGAGAAAGCGAGTTTATTTCAACTTTTTTTCGACTACAAAAAGCACGAAAATTTCAAAGGGTTAACCTTTGATTTTTTTAAAAAATCTCAAAATTTTCGATGGCCGTTTTATTAGTAAAATCGACGCAGGGGAACGTGGGAGTTCAGAAAATGCTCCTGAGGTGGGGCAAACGTCAGGAAGTAGCTCAAAAGTTGCTTCAAAGTGTTTAGGGGGTGAAATCGAATGGTTTCACTTTAAATGCTCCTAATTATCAAAATAGCTTTTACCGTGAATTTTTCTATGCGAATGCACTTATAACATCGAAATAGATTAGCAGCAATCGAGAAAGCGAGTTTATTTCAACTTTTTTTCGACTACAAAAAGCACGAAAATTTCAAAGGGTTAACCTTTGATTTTTTTCAAAATCTCAAAATTTTCGATGGCCGTTTTATTAGTAAAATCGACGCAGGGGAACGTGGAGAGTTCAGAAAATGCTCCTGAGGTGGGGCAAACGTCAGGAAGTAGCTCAAAAGTTGCTTCAAAGTGTTTAGGGGGTGAAATCGAATGTTTTCACTTTAAATGCTCTTAATAATCAAAATAGCTTGTTACCCTGAATTTTTTTATGCGAATGCACTTATAACATCGAAAGAGATTAGCAGCAATCGAGAAAGCGAGTTTATTTCAACTTTTTTTCGACTACAAAAAGCACGAAAATTTCAAAGGGTTAACCTTTGATTTTTTTCAAAATCTCAAAATTTTCGATGGCCGTTTTATTAGTAAAATCGACGCAGGGGAACGCGGAGAGTTCAGAAAATGCTCCTGAGGTGGGGCAAACGTCAGGAAGTAGCTCAAAAGTTGCTTCAAAGTGTTTAGGGGGTGAAATCGAATGGTTTCACTTTAAATGCTCCTAATAATCAAAATAGCTTTTACCGTGAATTCTTTTTATGCGAATGCACTTATAACATCGAAATAGATTAGCAGCAATCGAGAAAGCGAGTTTATTTCAACTTTTTTTCGACTACAAAAAGCACGAAAATTTCAAAGGGTTAACCTTTGATTTTTTTCAAAATCTCAAAATTTTCGATGGCCGTTTTATTAGTAAAATCGACGCAGGGGAACGTGGAGAGTTCAGAAAATGCTCCTGAGGTGGGGCAAACGTCAGGAAGTAGCTCAAAAGTTGCTTCAAAGTGTTTAGGGGGTGAAATCGAATGGTTTCACTTTAAATGCTCTTAATAATCAAAATAGCTTGTTACCCTGAATTTTTTTATGCGAATGCACTTATAACATCGAAAGAGATTACAAACAATCGACAAAGCGAGTTTATTTCAACTTTTTTTTTTCGACTACAAAAAAGCACGAAAATTTCAAAGGGTTAACCTTTGATTTTTTTCAAAATCTCAAAATTTTCGATGGCCGTTTTATTAGTAAAATCGACGCAGGGGAACGTGGAGAGTTCAGAAAATGCTCCTGAGGTGGGGCAAACGTCAGGAAGTAGCTCAAAAGTTGCTTCAAAGTGTTTAGGGGGTGAAATCGAATGCTTTCACTTTAAATGCTCTTAATAATCAAAATAGCTTGTTACCCTGAATTTTTTTATGCGAATGCACTTATAACATCGAAAGAGATTAGCAGCAATCGAGAAAGCGAGTTTATTTCAACTTTTTTTCGACTACAAAAAGCACGAAAATTTCAAAGGGTTAACCTTTGATTTTTTCAAAATCTCAAAATTTTGATGGCCGTTTTATTAGTAAAATCGACGCAGGGGAACGTGGAGAGTTCAGAAAATGCTCCTGAGGTGGGGCAAACGTCAGGAAGTAGCTCAAAAGTTGCTTCAAAGTGTTTAGGGGGTGAAATCGAGTGGTTTCACTTTAAAGCTCCTAATTAATCAAAATAGCTTTTACCGTGAATTTTTCTATGCGAATGCACTTATAACATCGAAATAGATTAGCAGCAATCGAGAAAGCGAGTTTATTTCAACTTTTTTTCGACTACAAAAAGCACGAAAATTTCAAAGGGTTAACCTTTGATTTTTTTCAAAATCTCAAAATTTTGATGGCCGTTTTATTAGTAAAATCGACGCAGGGGAACGTGGAGAGTTCAGAAAATGCTCCTGAGGTGGGGCAAACGTCAGGAAGTAGCTCAAAAGTTGCTTCAAAGTGTTTAGGGGTGAAATCGAATGGTTTCACTTTAAATGCTCTAATAATCAAAATAGCTTTTACCGTGAATTTTTCTATGCGAATGCACTTATAACATCGAAATAGATTAGCAGCAATCGAGAAAGCGAGTTTATTTCAACTTTTTTCGACTACAAAAAGCACGAAAATTTCAAAGGGTTAACCTTTGATTTTTTTAAAAAATCTCAAAATTTTCGATGGCCGTTTTATTAGTAAAATCGACGCAGGGGAACGTGGGAGTTCAGAAAATGCTCCTGAGGTGGGGCAAACGTCAGGAAGTAGCTCAAAAGTTGCTTCAAAGTGTTTAGGGGGTGAAATCGAAGGGTTTCACTTTAAAGCTCCTAATATCAAAATAGCTTTTACCGTGAATTCTTTCTATGCGAATGCACTTATAACATCGAAATAGATTAGCAGCAATCGATAAAGCTAGTTTATTTCAACTTTTTTTCGACTACAAAAAAGCACGAAAATTTCAAAGGGTTAACCTTTGATTTTTTCAAAATCTCAAAATTTTTGATGGCCGTTTTATTAGTAAAATCGACGCAGGGGAACGTGGGGAGTTCAGAAAATGCTCCTGAGGTGGGGCAAACGTCAGGAAGTAGCTCAAAAGTTGCTTCAAAGTGTTTAGGGGTGAAATCGAATGCTTTCACTTTAAATGCTCCTAATATCAAAATAGCTTTTACCGTGAATTTTTTTATGCGAATGCACTTATAACATCGAAATAGATTAGCAGCAATCGAGAAAGCGGGTTTATTTCAACTTTTTTTTTTCGACCACAAAAAAGCACGAAAATTTCAAAGGGGTTAACCTTTGAATTTTTTTCAAAAATCTCAAATTTTTTGATGGCCGTTTTATTAGTAAAATCGACGCAGGGGAACGTGGGGAGTTCAGAAAATGCTTCACCGAGCTGGGGCAAACGTCGGGAAGTAGCTCAAAAGTTGCTTCAAAGTCATTAGGGTGGGAAATCGAGTGGTTTCACTTTAAACGCTCCTAATTATCAAAATAGCTTTCTACCGTGAATTTTTTTTATGCGAATGCACTTATAACATCGAAATAGATTAGCAGCAATCGAGAAAGCGGGTTTATTTCAACTTTTTTTTTTCGACCACAAAAAAGCACGAAAATTTCAAAGGGGTTAACCTTTGAATTTTTTCCAAAAATCTCAAATTTTTTGATGGCCGTTTTATTAGTAAAATCGACGCAGGGGAACGTGGGGAGTTCAGAAAATGCTTCCCGAGCTGGGGCAAACGTCGGGAAGTAGCTCAAAAGTTGCTTCAAAGTCATTAGGGTGGGAAATCGAGTGGTTTCACTTTAAACGCTCCTAATTATCAAAATAGCTTTTACCGTGAATTTTTTTTATGCGAATGCACTTATAACATCGAAATAGATTAGCAGCAATCGAGAAAGCGGGTTTATTTCAACTTTTTTTTTTCGACCACAAAAAAGCACGAAAATTTCAAAGGGGTTAACCTTTGAATTTTTTCCAAAAATCTCAAATTTTTTGATGGCCGTTTTATTAGTAAAATCGACGCAGGGGAACGTGGGGAGTTCAGAAAATGCTTCACGAGCTGGGGCAAACGTCGGGAAGTAGCTCAAAAGTTGCTTCAAAGTCATTAGGGTGGGAAATCGAGTGGTTTCACTTTAAACGCTCCTAATTATCAAAATAGCTTTCTACCGTGAATTTTTTTTATGCGAATGCACTTATAACATCGAAATAGATTAGCAGCAATCGAGAAAGCGGGTTTATTTCAACTTTTTTTTTTCGACCACAAAAAAGCACGAAAATTTCAAAGGGGTTAACCTTTGAATTTTTTCCAAAAATCTCAAATTTTTTGATGGCCGTTTTATTAGTAAAATCGACGCAGGGGAACGTGGGGAGTTCAGAAAATGCTTCCCGAGCTGGGGCAAACGTCGGGAAGTAGCTCAAAAGTTGCTTCAAAGTCATTAGGGTGGGAAATGGGGTGAAGTCAAATGGTATCGCTTTATAGCCTAATAAGGAGCAACAGTGAATCTATATTTATTTAGGTAATAAAAAGATGTAATAATAAATTTTTCGATATTATTTGTTAAGTTCGTAATTTGGTAGAGCTATAGATAAAGTTAATTCGAATCACGATTTTGACAGTTATATTTGAATTGCGCGTAATGAACGGTTATTCTCGTATTTCAACCGAGAAATATTTGTGCACAATTTATATTTGCTTTATTTAAAACTTCAGCTGTTTGAATTTAAGGACAGCTACAATATGATACAAAATTGCATCTGTTAATGACATCCTTTTATTGACCTTAAAATGTTTTATATCATTTTGTTTACTCTTTTTTATTATTTCCTCAACCAATTAAATTAATGTGTATGGGATACGGTGCGCTTTAAAAAAATACAATTTAACGAATTAAAATTAAACAAATATAATAGTAAGAATAATAGGTACATTTTATTTCTGCGAGTGACCTAGTGTTTCAAATGCAAAAATATCTTGTGTAAACCCTAAACCAGATAATAACTGAGAAGAAAACCAAATCCAAACCATTCTTGATTAAAATACTGATTAATAATTGTTCTCAATTTTTACTTCTTTGGATATTTTATAGGTACATATATGTCAGCATACATGGCCCAGGTCGAAATTATTTTATCAAAATACGTAAGCTCAATGTTGATTTTATATTTACCATTAGGAATAAGTGGGGGGAAATTATTTTCATTGACATAAAAATTGCAAACGTGATATGTTATATCCTGCAAATCAACAATTTTAGATACATACATCTTAGTAGTGGGACAGGGCGGGTTTTGTCCACAGTCCGAATAGATTCATCGAGATTTGATTAAATTAATTCCGTGATTAAACCGCTGAACTCACCGATTTAATCGCAGAATAATCAAATTCGGACTTATTATTTAAAAATGTGGGCCAGATCCCGTTCTATACTACACCTATTTATTACCAGAAGCTATTAACAGAAATAAGTTACCTTACAAAAATAGAAATCTGTAACATTTCCACATTTTAGAGTTTGCTTTAATCCTATTATGTTTGCCTGAAGACCTTTTTGTGCATTAACTTGAAAACGTATTGGAAAGTGTCGATACTCGTTACTCAAAAACTTATAAACTTGTACGACCACCTAAAAATATATAAATTTAGCCTAGGCTCCTTTCTGCACAGAGAAAAATTTTAAAGTAGATTCCTGTGTAAATGTTTTGTTAGATTACAGTTAGATTACTACACTTTTTGGAGTTCACGCCAAATATATGTAAACCAAATCTTTTATTTCTGCAAGAAACTCCATTTTATTTAAATAGTTTTACCTCGAGGTCATCCTTTACGTCAATTTTGAATTTTGCAGTTAAATTGTGGACCGTGAAAGTACGATTGTATTTAAATACTTTAACTTTGCAGATGTCGTACACATTTTGATCGTAACTTATTAAGTCGATTCGTACGTCTTTAATTTTGTACCCATTCTGATGAAACTAAAATTCAGTTTATTAAAGGATTTTTGCTGTAATATTAAATTCGGAGCAAATGATTAAATGATTTTGTAATTTTACAAATTCTATTATTGTGTAGCATTGAAAATTACCTTGGATAAAAGATCTTTATTTGAAAAGACGCCTTGGATAAAATATACTACTGCAAATACCAAAATTATATTTGCCATAATTTATATTTGATTTATTTAAAAAAGTATTGTTGGAATCAAGGAACAAGTACATATGAGAACAATTTCAGCATTTATATCATTAGCAATAACAATTTTATAATAAAGAAAAAAATAAAAATCAGTAGAGCATTAAAAATCGTTTAAACTTTAATGACATCCTCTTATTAACCTTGCAATTTTTGTATTATCTTGATTACCTACTTTTATTTCTTGCTAGAACCAATTGAATTTAATGTGTACCGGACACGATGCACTATAAAAAAATAATTTCTGAATAGATTGATCGAAAATTATCTTAACTCCATAATGCACAGATACGTGACATACACGATATGTGTTTACATGCAGAATTCTGGTGTAATTTACCTCTTTTTTAGTCGCCGCTGTTTTACGTAATTGTTCTCTGGTGCCAAAGGTTCTTCTTTATTTAATACTTTCACAAAGTCATCATCCGATTCTTCGTCCGATTCCAAAACATCTTCCGTCCTCTTCCTCTTGGTCCCTCTGCTAACAAATTGGGTGTTCTGTGCCATTATTACAATCACTTAATATACAAATTATTAAACTAAAAATAATTGAATTGTTGATGCACGTACAGTTAAATTATTGAACAAAACAGTTGAATTATTCCACAAACGTCAAAGATAATTAAATTATTAAACAAAATAACTAAATTCTTGAAAAAAACAAAATCAATTAACCTATTAAACAAAAACCAATTGGATTGCGAACAAACCAGTTGAATCGTGCAACCACGCAACTGAATAATTTAAAAACCAGTTGAATTGTTAGAGAGATATCAAATTGGAGATAATTGTGTTGTGGTACAAAAAACAAATGAAGTATTAAATTAAAAGAAAAACAATTCAATTAGTAAACTAAAAATAATTCAATTGTTGATTCAAATATGGTTGAATTATTGAACAAAACAGTTGAATTGTTCAACAACCATCAAAGATAACTGATTTTTTAAACAAAATAACTAAATGCATTAAAAAACAAAATCATTTAAATAATTAAATAAAAAACAATTGGGTTTTGAACAAATCAGTTGAATCGTGAAACCACGCAACTAAATAATTTAAAAAAACAGTTGAATTATTAGAGGAATATCTAATAGAAGATAATTGTGTTGTGGTACAAAAAACAAATGAAGTATTAAATTAAAAGAAAAAAACAATTAAAATAGTAAACTAAAAATAATTGAATTGTTGATTCAAATATGGTTGAATTATTGAACAAAACAGTTGAATTATTCAACAAACGTCAAAGATAATTAAATTATTAAACAAAATAACTAAATTCATTAAAAAAACAAAATCAATTAAATTATTAAATAAAAAACGATTGGGTTGTGAACAAATCAGTTGAACCGTGAAACCACGCAACTAAATAATTTAAAAAAACAGTTGAATTATTAGAGGAATATCTAATAGAAGATAATTGTGTTGTGGTACAAAAAACAAATGAAGTATTAAATTAAAAGAAAAACAATTTAATTAGTAAACTAAAAATAATTGAATTGTTGATTCAAATATGGTTGAATTATTGAACAAAACAGTTGAATTATTCCACAAACGTAAAAAATAATTAAATGTTTAAACAAAATAATTAAATGCATTAAAAAAATAAAATCAATAAATTATTAAATAAAAAACAATTGGATTGCGAACAAACCAGTTGAATCGTGCAACCACGCAACTGAATAATTAAAAAAAAACAGTTGAATTGTTAGAGGAATATCTAATAGAAGATAATTGTGCTGTGGTACAAAAAACAAATAAAGTATTAAATTAAAAGAAAAACAGTTCAATTAGTAAACTAAAAATAATTGAATTGTTGATTGAAATATTGTTGAATTATTGAAAAAACAGTTGAATTATTCAACAAACGTCAAAGATAATTAAATTATTAAACAAAATAACTAAATGCATTATAAAACCAAAAACAACTAAACTAATAACCAAAAATTATTGAATTATTAAACAAATCAGTGGATTTTTTTAATAAAGAAAAGATTTGTCATAAGTTTACTTTTAGAAAATGAAAAATTTTAGGATAAAAAACGAGAAAATACATTTTTTGAATAACTTCAAATGTAAACATTACAAATATGAATCAGCTGTTTTTCAATTACATATTTTGTTTCAGCTTCGTGTCCATCGCTACACCAAAACAAAAACGGAGATTTTAGTTCCGCTGACAGGCGTTGGGGGCGTACTTCTTATAATTCTCTCATTAAAATATGCAGCGCCACGGTGAGACTGTGATGCCACTGTACTTCCCTGTATATACATTGTTATACAGTAAACAACTGCGCATGCGCATTCACATTTTTACCATATCTTTTTTATTAATGGCGGTGAGGTGATTGTGTTAAATGTGTTATTAAAAAATTATACAGAGGAAGCCTAACAGCGAAATAAAGTTGCTACTACTCGGATCAATATGAATGATAAAATGGTATTTTCAGAAAATGACAGCAAAGATATTAAAATGGAAGTCACCGATGTCAAACTGGAAGTCGTAACGCATCATTCCATGGACATCGAGGGGGTATTTTCAGAAGAAGGAAAAGATGATTGCAAAAACATTAAAATTGAAGAAATGGAAAGCATGGATATCAAACTCGAAGACTTGCATCATTCGGTTGATATTAAAGAAGAGGCACCAATGATCGAATCGGTAGTGAATCAAGATTGGGAAGACCAAATTTGCAAGCGATGTCGGGTATGTGACCTCATTTTTACTGATAAATTGGAACTTCGAGAGCACGTAAAAATTCATACGAATGAGAACTTGTTCGAGTGCGAAGCTTGCGATTATAAATGTTCTCGTAAAGGACATTTTATACGTCACCTGCGTACTCACACTGGTGAGAAGCCGTTTGAGTGTAAAATTTGCAAGTTGAAATTCTCTCATCAGCACACTTTGAAAGGTCACTTACTAACTCACTCTGGTGAAAAGCCATTTCAGTGTAAACTTTGCGATTATAAATCTTCTCGAAACTATAGGTTAAAAGGCCACCTACTGAAGCATTCTGGGGAGAAACTGTTTGAGTGTGCAATTTGCGATTATAAATCTTATCGAAAAGATCGCTTGCAAACACATTTGCGAATCCACACCGGCGAGAAACCATTTGAGTGTGAACTTTGTGATTTTAAATTCAATCGGAAGGAACATTTGAAAGATCATTTGCGAACTCACACAGGCGAAAAACCGTTTGAGTGTAAATTTTGCGATTATAAATCTTCTCGGAAAGGTAATTTAAAAAGTCACATACTAACTCATACCGGGGAAAAACCGTTTGAGTGTACAATTTGCGATTTGAAATGTTCTTATAAGAGAACTTTGAAAGGTCATTTACTAACTCACGCCGGGGAAAAACCGTTTGAATGCAAAATTTGTGATTATAAATCTTCTCGGAGAGAAGATTTGAAAAATCATTTGCGAATTCATACGTCGGAGAAACCGTTTGAGTGTACACTTTGCAATCTTAAATGTTCTCGGAAGCAAACTTTGAAACGGCATTTACTAATTCATACCGGAGAGAAACCGTTCGAGTGTACCATTTGCGATTATAAATGTTCTCGTAAGGGAGCTTTAAAGGAACACATGCGGACCCATAGCGGTGAGAAACCATTTAAGTGCACAACTTGCGATTATAAATGTTCACGAAAGAGACTATTGAATGCTCATTTTCTACGAGCTCATGCTGTCGAGGAAACGGAGGACATAGGTAATTTGAAGCCACTACAAATCTAGGCTAATATTTTGGGTGGCAAACCAGTCGTAGGATTAAAACTAAAGTTTAGATTTTAAGTTGGCAATTTGAAATGAAATTCGTTGGTAGTGGCGCCCAATATTTCACTGCATATAAACAGTAGTAGTGTCGTTTTGGACCATAGCAATATATAATTGTTTGTATATAAAGTGTACCATAGGTATAATTAACCACGTATGAATGTAATTGACACTCGAATGTAAGTTTCATGTTGAATTAAACGAAATCTCAACAATTAATTGTGTTTATATTTTGTATTCGCATTTCGACGATTCTGGGGGTTGGATTTGCAAATTTTAGGTTAAATTTAGTTAATTAAAAAAGTAAGTAGTATAATAGAGCTGATTCTGGCCCACTGTTGATATCAATTTCATTAAGATTTTAATTAAAATAAATTCGCGTTTTTGGTGGTTCATTAAAACAAATCAGCGGTTTTGAGGTTTAATTATAATAATTAATTGATTACATAATTTCAGTTGTTTTTGTACATCTACAGGAACTTCTGTTTTGACACCACGGTGACCAAAAATTGCACTGCGAGTAAAATATCCTCCCTTCACTTCGGTGTATCCCACCGCTGCCACCATATCACCGTAGACTCACAGACACAGGAATTGATTTGTAGCTTTTCCAACATAATTAAAAACTATTTATTTTCAATCTAAAGTAAGCTAACATACACATTAAGTTACAATTAAAACAATCGATTGCACATCATAATTAGAAAAATTGGGAGTAATAATGGAAAAAATTAAACAAATGCGACAAAGTCCCAAATCTTTGGCTTTTCATTGAAACTGAAGCTGCTGTTATTTAGTTATTTTCCTTTTTTTTGTGTTTCTTGCCACTATGTGTGCGTAAATGACATTTCAAATGCCCACTACGAGAAGATTTATAATCGCAAATATTACACTGAAATGGCTTCTCGCCGGTATGTATTCTTAAATGTACTTTCAAATGTCCTTTATGAGAAGTTTTGTACCCGCAAATTGCACATGCAAACGGTTTTTCCCCGGAATGTGTTCGTAAATGTCCTTTCAAATTTTCCTTTCGAGAGCATTTAAAATCGCAAATTTTGCACTCGTAGGGTTTCTCGCCGGTATGAACCCGTAGATGACCTTTAAAATCCACCTGCCTACCACATTTATAACCACACGTGGTACACTCAAACGGTTTCTCCCCAGTATGAGTACGCATGTGCTCCTTCAGTTGTCCCTTTCGCGAAGACTTATAATCGCAAATTTTGCATTCAAACGGTTTTTCCCCGGAATGAATCCGTAAATGATATACCAAGCTTCCCTTTTGAGAACATTTATAATCGCAAATTGTACATTCAAACGGATTCTCGCCAGTATGAGTTAGTAAATGATTTTGCATAGTTCGTCTTTGAGAACATTTGAATTCACAAAATTTGCATTCAAACGGTTTTTCGCCGGTATGAATCCGCAAATGCAATTTCAAGTTTTCCCTTTGAGAAGATTTATAATCACAAATTTTACAGTGGAATGGTTTCTCACCGGTGTGACGTCGTAAATGTCCTATCAAACTTCCTTTTTGCGAACATTTATAATCGCAAACCGAACACTCAAACGGTTTCTCACCCGTATGGGTACGTAAATGAATTTTTAGCCTCCCCTTTTGAGAACACTTGTAATCGCAAAGTTCACAATTGAACGGTTTCTCACCAGTATGAGTTCGTACGTGATCCTTCAAATCTGCTTTTCGGGAAGATTTATAATCGCAAAATTTACATTCAAAAGGTTTCTCACGCCTGTGAATTTTTGCATGCTCTCCGAGTTGTAATTTACTGTTAAATGTAACATTACATACCCCACACTCAAACCGTTTGCATATTTCTTTTGTTCCGCAACCTTGATATTCGTGAACCGAAGCCTCTTCTTTAATCTCGATGGAATGATGTAGATTTTCCAACTTGATATCCATGTCCTCTTCCATTTTAATGTCGTTGCTACCATTTTTTACTTCTTCCGATAACACTTGAACCGAAGTAGGAACTTTGATGTTGCTAGCTCAACGTATTCCGTTTTAATGTCTTTGTTCACATTTTCTGATTCTGCCAAAATTCCCCTCATTCATTTCGATAACAGTAAAAAGTGCAGCTGGTAGTTTTGACAGTTGATCTTCTTTGCGTTTGACGTCGAAAATACGAAGTGGTTACGTTGCCTCCACCGACAAAATAAAAATACCGGCATATACATTTGAATTTTACTCCAAATTATTATTTTCAGCAACAAAAATGTCATCAGGCCCAAAACACCGATCGTTTACTTTAGCCAAAAATGAAAAATGTGCGCTCTCCAGAGCGGCAAAACTGTAACTTCCAATTTTCAAATTTAAAAAAGTAGAAAGGCTATGCGATGCCTGGACCACTTTTTTCAAAATTTAATTAAGTAAAATTGTGTTTAAATCATTTTCGAATGATCCAATTAAAATAAAAATAAGGGAGGAGAGGGGTGGTTTATATAATTAATTTCACAGTTTTATGTAATTAAATAAAGGAATTTAGAGTGACTGAGGTGCAGCACTCACAACCCTGGGGTTTATTGAACCGTAGGGGCTCCCATTAGTCGTGGGCTCCTTGTGGCTGAAGGTATTCAATCATAATTCTTTTATACAGTGGCGGATCTATAAAATATCTATGGCAAATAATATAAAAGTTCAAAATATTAAAAAAAAATGGTATTTAATTTGTAACTTAACCCCTCCCCTCTTTTCTTATTAAATATGATTAAGATTTCAAATTTTGGTAATTATAATTTTATTAACCCCCCCCCCCCCTTTTTGAGTTGATCGAAGATTTACTAATACCTGGCGCCATGAGCGACATCCTGCATTATTCTTACCTTTTTGAACTTTGCAATTTTTTCAATAAATATTTATTTTTATTAAAAAGTCGAATTCAGCAGGGATGGTATCCAATTGCTTAAGATTTAAAGTAGAACCCGATAAAGTTTGGGCTGGAAAAGAACGTAAATGACAGTTTTGGCTTAGAAAAAAACTGAATATTTAAATTTATTACTAATTACAATGGCTAAAGTTAAGATTCCCGAACTAAAAAATACACTTTTTGGTGTATTTGTCTGGTAAAAATTCACACTTTGCCGAGTTGGACCGTTTCAGGGGGATTTTTTAATAGTAAAGCGCTTGTCAAAACGGCTTGTAGCGGCCGGAGCGTAGCGAAGTGTTGGGTTTGACAAACGCAACCACGCCACATATTGGATTCGCCCTAAAAGTTTATTTTTTTTAATCTGATCCGACCACAAATTTTATTTATTTTATTTGTTAATTAGACGCTCATTTTTTATAATTCGCTTTACAAATTTAAATTTGGATTTGCACCGAACCGTACTCGCACCAAATAAGGTCTGCGCTAAACTGTGACCTATTTAATTCATATGAATAAAACAATTTTCCATTAGACTGAAGGATATATTGTACCCTTCACGTCCCCCCTCTCGTAGCCTGGACTACAAGAATATGCCCAGGGTAAATTTTTAATTTTAAGGTATTAACCCTTAAAACCGTCGATTTATTTTTAATTGAACCCCAAAACTGAGGATTTATTTTAATTAAAACGAAAATAAAAATATGAATTAAATTAATATATAAATTGAGTTAGAAGTCCCATAGTTTAACTACTGACTTTACAAAACTGAAGATTTATTTAATTAAAGCGCAAATAAAAATCTGAATTAAATTGATGTCAAAATTAAGTTAGAAGTCCCATAGTTTAACTACTGACTTTACAAAACCGAGGATTTATTTATTTAAAGCGCAAATAAAAATCTGAATTAAATTGATGTCAAAATTAAGTTAGAAGTCCCATAGTTTAACTACTGACTTTACAAAACCGAGGATTTATTTATTTAAAGCGCAAATAAAAATCTGAATTAAATTGATGTCAAAATTAAGTTAGAAGTCCCATAGTTTAACTACTGACTTTACAAAACCGAGGATTTATTTATTTAAAGCGCAAATAAAAATCTGAATTAAATTGATGTCAAAATTAAGTTAGAAGTCCCATAGTTTAACTACCGACTTTACAAAACTGAAGATTTATTTAATTAAAGCGCAAATAAAAATCTGAATTAAATTGATGTCAAAATTAAGTTAGAAGTCCCATAGTTTAACTACTGACTTTACAAAACTCATGATTTATTTAATTAAAGCGCAAATAAAAATCTGAATTAAATTGATGTCAAAATTAAGTTAGAAGTCCCATAGTTTAACTACCGACTTTACAAAACTGAAGATTTATTTAATTAAAGCGCAAATAAAAATCTGAATTAAATTGATGTCAAAATTAAGTTAGAAGTCCCATAGTTTAACTACCGACTTTACAAAACTGAAGATTTATTTAATTAAAGCGCAAATAAAAATCTGAATTAAATTGATGTCAAAATTAAGTTAGAAGTCCCATAGTTTAACTACCGACTTTACAAAACTGAAGATTTATTTAATTAAAGCGCAAATAAAAATCTGAATTAAATTGATGTCAAAATTAAGTTAGAAGTCCCATAGTTTAACTACCGACTTTACAAAACCGAAGATTTATTTAATTAAAGCGCAAATAAAAATCTGAATTAAATTGATGTCAAAATTAAGTTAGAAGTCCCATAGTTTAACTACTGATTTTTCAAAACTGAGAATTTATTTTAATTAATGCGCAAATAAAAATCTGAATTAAATTGATGTCAAAATTAAGTTAGAAGTCCCATAGTTTAACTACCGACTTTACAAAACTGAAGATTTATTTAATTAAAGCGCAAATAAAAATCTGAATTAAATTGATGTCAAAATTAAGTTAGAAGTCCCATAGTTTAACTACCAACTTTACAAAACTGAAGATTTATTTCATTAAACCGCAAATAAAAATCTGAATTAAATTGATGTCAAAATTGAGTTAGAAGTCCCATAGCTTAACTACTGACTTTACAAAACTGAGAATTTATTTATTTAAAGCGCAAATAACAATCTGAATTAAATTAATGTCAAAATTAAGTTAGAAGTCCCATAGTTTAACTACTGAATTTACAAAACCATGGATTTATTTAATTAAGGCGCAAATAAAAATCTGAATTAAATAAATATCAAAATTAAGTTAGAAGTTCCATAGTTTTACTACTGAGTTAGAAGTCCCATAGTTTAACTACTACTCATTTAAGCATACTTTTTCTTTTGTTAATTAAATTACAAGTTATTTCAGTTAAATTAGGTCGAAAGTTTTAACTCAAAAGTGTGTCAAAATCCGCTCTACTGCTTTTTACATCCACATCCCACGAAATTACGTGTTACCTGAAGATTTTCTGTGTGTGTTTTGCCTTATATCTGTTCGGCCAGGTACGCCACTGGTGCCGGTAAATATTCATTGTTTTTATTTTGACACTGCAGGTTGACATACACACTTTTGACGTCGTAACAACGATGGTATTTTCAGAAGCGAAAAATGTATGCAAAGAAATTAAAATGGAAGAAATGGAAAACCCAAAAGAAAATGTCCATCGACATTAAAGAAGCGACACCAATTATCGAAGACTGCGAAACCCGAGTATGCAAGCAAATTCACTGTCGGGTATGTTGCCTTATGTTTATTGATTAATTTCAACTTCGACAGCATGCAAATAGTCATATCGAGAAACCATTACGGTACAAAATTTTCAACTTTCAATGTTCCCGTCAGCACAATTTGAAAGGTCATCTGTTGACTCGTACTGATGTAACGGAGCTCATGCCACTACGAGAACAAAAAAAGCCCAAAAGAGAATAATTAATAAACAGAAAGTAAAAAAAAATCAGGAGCAAGTCTATTGGTTCTAGCGCCCAGAAACTTCAACAAATCTAATAATCTTATTTAATTTAAAACATCGATTTTATTAAAAGGTTACAACTTATTATTTGACAGCTGGCCTATCGGCTGCAGTGTTGATAATTTTGGAAGGAAAGAGGAATTGTAGACTGGCAGCGGGGGGGGAGACAATTTAAAATAACATTTTTTAAATTTAAAAGTAAAAAAAGCAAAGGTTAATTCCTCTGGTCCTCTGACCCCAAGAATTAAAAGTTTGAAATCTTACAGTTTTCTTACTGCTTCTTGTGTAATTGGATGGGAAAATTATATTCCAAAAATTAGTAAAAAAAAATATATGTATATTTCCCAAAAAATCCTTATATCCTCAAGCAACCTTTCTTGAGAATCCCTAAGACTTTCTAAGAATTCTTAAAATTCCCGAGTGACTGACACGTGAATTCTCGATTGATTAACTTGTGGTCTCATTTGAAAAACATATAATTAAACTTAATTTCACAGCAGAAATTTCCCACATTTTATTTATTTAGAGAAGTATGAGTCATCAAATGCCTTTTTAAGCATGGCTTCTGTGCACACGAATAATCACATAATTCACACCTAAACGGTTTCTTGGCAGCATGAATTATTACATGCGTCTTTAAATTTCCTTTGTGTACACTTTTATAATCACAAGTTGCACACTTGAACAATTTTTCACCTGCATGAGTTTTTAAATGAATCATTAAACTACCCTTATGTGCACATTCATAATCACAAATCTCACACGTAAATGGTTTTTCCCCAGTATGAGTTCGCAAGTGAATTTTAAAACTTTGTTTATGCGCACTTTTAAAATCACAAAATTCACAAGCAAACGGTTTCTCGCCTGTGTGAGTTCTCAAATGAACCTTTAAAACTCCCTTACGCGTACATTTATATTCACAAAATTCACATGTAAACGGCCTCTCGCCCGTATGAGTTTTCAAATGACCTCTCAAAGTGCTCAGTCCGAACCTTGAAAATCACAAATCTCACATTTAAACGGCTTCTCTCCCGTATGCGTTCGTAAATGATGGCTTAAATTACTGGAACTGGTAAATTTATAGTTACAAATTGAACAGGTAAACGGCTTCTCGCCAGTGTGAGTTCTTAGATGACATTTTAAGTCGCTTTGCGCAACATTGTAACACATATTTCCAAGTAACGGTTTTTCCAGTATGAGTTCGCAAGTGATTTTTTAAAACTTGGTTTCTGCGCACATTTAAATCAAAATTCACAGAAACGGTTTCTCGCCATGTGAGTTCTAAATGAATTTTAAAACTCCTTTTAGCGTACATTTATATTCACAAAATTCACAGAAAGGCTTTCCCCGTATGAGTTCTTCAATGACTTTCAAATCTCGTTAGCGACTTGAAAATCACAAAATCTCACATTTAAACGGTTCTCCCGTGTGGTTCTAAATGATGCTTAAATCTCACCTTAGGAATTAATTTACAAAATTCAATTGAAAGACGGCTTCTCGCCGTGTGAGTTCTTAATGACACTTAAAGTCGCTAGTTCGAACATCTGAAACATAAATCCAATGTAAACGGATTACCTGTATTCATAAATGCAAACTGGGTTAATACTGGCACGGTATTATAGTAAAATTCAGCAAAACGGTTTCTCGCCACGTGTGAGTTCGTAATGATTTAAAAGTCCTGTTGCCACATTGTAGTCACAACTTCAAGTAAAGGTTTATTCTCCGCATGGTGTGCATTTCCAAGATCGAAGATAATGTAGTAAATCTCACTGCGAATTCAATGTTCCGCAAAATTAGTAAAGGTTTTCCCATGTAATATAATGATTTTGCAAAATCAACTGCACATTTGATAGTCAAAACGTCGAAAAGCTAGAATGCTCTTGGTTAGCAATCAGGAATCAAAAACTATTACAATCTTTAATAAGTCGAGTGGAATCGATAAATATAACCTAATATTAATTTTCCCAATTAAATTGCTTAGAACAGTTCCTGAAAGAAACGCATAGAATAATAACTATTGATCAAACATTTTCAAAAGCAAACTGACGTGAGCATGCAAGAACGTCGAAAAAATAAATGATAATAACATTGAAAACAAATCAATGCAAGTCAAATACAGCGAAGTCGAACTCAAATACCAAAAAACAATCTACCACAAAATTCCGCATAAACAAATAACGCTAGTCAAATTACGTCGAAAATAAATCCGAAAAATACAAAACAAAAATTGAAGAAAACACTAAAACATGAATATGCGAGTCAAAACGTCGAAAATAAAAACTCGAATAACAAAACTAACAAAACAAAACTAAAACAAAAAGCATCAACGCGAAAAATAAAAAACTAAAAAATATCAAAACAAAAACACCGAAAACAAAACACTAGAAACAAAATCCTGAAGTCAGAACATCGAAAATAAAAACGTCGAAAAACAAAATTAACAAAAACAATAAAAACAAAGAACAAAACCGGCAAACAAAACGCAGCAAAAATCAAAAAAACTGAAAAATCAAAAACAAAACCGAAAACAAAACACTAGAAACAAAAATCCTGAAGTCAGAACGTCGAAAATAAAAACGCCGAAAACAAAATACCAAAAACAAAATGCTAAGAACGAAACCGGCGAGAACAAAAACGCCAAAGTCAAAACGTCAAAAACAACGTAAACAAAATACCAAAAACAACACCGAAAAACAAAACCGGCGAGAACAAAAACTCCGAAGTCAAAACGTCGCAAATAAAATCACAGGAAAAAAATATCAAAACACAAAAACACGGAAAACCGGAGCACTAGAAACAAAAACGCTGAAAACGAAAATGCCAAAGTCAGAAGGTCAAAATTAAAAACGCCAAAAACAAAAACGCCGAAACCAAAACCACCGAAAAGCAAAATACCGAAAAACCACACCAAAAAACAAAACAGTAAAAATAAAACCGCTTAAAACAAAAACGCTGAAATCAAAACGTCGAAAACAAAACCGATGAAAAACAGAATACCAAAAAACAACACTAAAAAAACAAAACACTAAAAATAAAACTGGTTAAAACAAAAACGCTGAAGTCAAAACGTCGAAAACAAAATACCAAAAAACAACACCGAAAAACAAAACCGGCGAGAACAAAAACGCCGAAGTTAAAACGTCGCAAATGAAAACACCAGAAAAAAATATCAAAAACCAAAAACACGGAAAAACAAAGCACTAGAAACAAAAACGTTGAAAACAAAAATGCCAAAGTCAGAACGTCAAAAATAAAAACGCCAAAAAATAAAAACGCTAAAACCAAAAACGCCGAAACCAAACCCACCGAAAAGCAAAACAGTAAAAATAAAACAGCTTAAAACAAAAACGCTGAAGTCAAAACGTCGAAAACAAAACCGATGAAAAACAAAATACCAAAAAACAACACTAAAAAAAACACTAAAAATAAAACCCGTTAAAACAAAAACGCTGAAGTCAAAACGTCGAAAACAAAATACCATAAAACAACACTAAAAAAACGAAACACTAAAAACAAAACTGGTTAAAACAAAAACGCTGAAGTCCAAAACGTTGAAGACAAAACCGACGAAAAACAAAATACCAAAAAACATCACCGAAAAACAAACCCGGCGAGAACAAAAACGCCGAAGTCAAAACGTCGCGACGCGAATAAAAACATCAGAAAAAAATATCTAAAACCAAAAACAAGAAAAAACAAAAACATTAGAAATAAAAACGCCGAATCCAAAACCATCGAAAAACATTAAAATACCAAAAAACAACACCAAAACACTAAAAATGAAACAGGTTAAAACAAAAACGCTCAAGTCAAAAAGTCGAAAACAAAAATAACAAAAAAAAATACCAAAAAACAACATCAAAAAACAAAACACTAAAAACAAAACCGGCGAAAACAAAAACGCCGAAGTCAAAACGTTGAAGACAAAACCGACGAAAAACAAAATACCAAAAAACAACACGGAAAAACAAAACCGGCGAGAACAAAAACGCCGAAGTCAAAATGTTGCAAATAAAAATATCAAAAAACAAAAACACGAAAAACCAAAAACGCGAAAAACAAAAACAGTAGAAATAAAAACGCCGAAACCAAAACCACTCAAAAACAACACCAAAACACTAAAAATGAAACAGGTTAAAACAAAAACGTTGAAGTCAAAACGTCGAAAACAAAAATAACGAAAAAAAATACCAAAAAACAACACCAAAAATCAAAACGCTAAAAACAAAACCGGCGAAAACAAAAACGTCGAAAATAAAAACAGCAAAAAATAAAAACACGGAAAAACAAAAATAACAAAAACACTAGAAATAAAAACCGCGAAAAAAAAATATCGAAAAACAAAATACCAAAAAACAACACCGAAAAACAAAACTGGCGAAAACAAAAACCCCGAAGTCAAAACGTCGAAAATAAAAACACCGGAAAAAAAATATCAAAAAACAAAAACATGGAAAACCAAAAATGCCGAAAAAAAACTATTGAAAAACAAAATACCAAAAAACAACACCGAAAAACAAAACACTAAAAACAAAACTGGCGAAAACAAAAACCCCAAAGTCAAAACGTCGAAAATAAAAACACCGGAAAAAAATATCATAAAACAAAATTGTTCTTATTTTCGACGTTTTGACTTCGGTATTTTTGTTTTCGGTATTTTGACATGAAATCGAACTTGACACTCAAATTTCTTTCTTCTGGATTAATATAACCGAAATTGAAATGTACAGGGTAGTACTTTATTTAATGCGAAATTAATTTATGGCAAAAATTTATTTACACAAGATGACAATTAACGTCGTTTCAATGGATATTGTTTACTACAATCGGCTTCGGCAAGCAAAACAGTACGATTACTGGGTGGTTAGACAGAAACCTTTGGGAGTCCATCGGACAGAAGTTTCACGTTTACATTTGGAAGCCGTTATCTATCGACTTGGTGAGGGAAAGCACCTGGTTGACACAGCTTCTATTCATTAGACTGATTCTGTCATATTAGCCTTTTCCGTAAGTTTATAGATTACTCTTAGAAGTGCGATCGGTAGGTAGCTTACTGCTTGACTGATCGGCTTTCCTGGTTTTTACTAATAGTAACCTTCGTTGTATTTCGAAGCCATTTTAAACTCTAGGGAGAGGGACTTGACCCTTTAATAATCATGACGTCAAACAATTAAATATTACATTGGACGATGGTGAAACGCCCTGGAGAATGTCTTTATTTGACCTTCTAGTGGTCATATTAGGTTTGCAAGACCACAAGTAATCACTGCAAGATAAAAAATCAGCACTCGCACAACTCTCAAAAGGTTAACCGTAATAAAAACTGCAGGATGTCTACACATTTTATGTTAAGTATTTCACCTACTCGAGATAATTATTCAGAGGGGTAAATCGGCAACAAAAGTAATGAATATCTAATTATATTTAAATCTTACCATTTTTCCAGTAAATTTCTATTTTGAAATCACTGGTACACTTAATAAGCAAAAATAACTTCGAATATCATTTTCTGCTAGTTTCATATCATAAAGAGGCCAACCCCAGTTTTCGCATGAGGCAAGAACAAGTTTTTAACGTAAAACCTTTATGAATGAAGTCGATGAATTCGCTTCAACTTTTAATATTTATAGGTTATATCATGGTTATAACACTGAATCCGTCAGTTCTTATCGCCATCTCGTGGTGGTATCCTATATTAGATTATGTTATTAAAAATGCACTGGGATTTGCACAAGGAAAAGATTCTTGCAATTTTATACAAATTTATTGGTACTCAAGTATCATATAGCATTGTGGCTCACCCTTGGAAGATCTTTAAAGCGCGCAGCTAAAACTTATGTAGGGTATATGGACCATCCGCTACAAAAATAAATATTACAATAAGATAAAATAAACAAATTTTGAAGTAATAACAATACCCAAATAATAACATTAACCATAATTATATTAAGCGGAGTCCACTGTACTTTCAAAGAACCTATTTCATGTCGATGTGAATTTTCAAATGAAACTCAAGGTTTATTTTCATGAACATATTATTATTAAATGACTTTTTAGTTCCGATTTACGTTTACATTTATAATCACAATTTTCGCGTGCAAACGGTTTCACCCCCGGCATGGGTTGGTAAATGCAGTTTTAAAGATCTTTATATCTACATTTATAATCACAAGTTTCGTATGAAAATGGGGTCTACACTATATGATTTTAAAATTTCTTTTACCGCTAAATTTATATCCACAAATATTGCACTCAGACCGTTTCTCCCCTGCATGAGTTAATAAATGCCTTTTTAAAGATCCTTTAAAGTTACATTTAAAATTACAAATTTTGCAAGCATAGCATTTTTCTCCTGTATGACTTAATAAATGTATTTTTAAAGATCCATTCGAGTTAAATTTAAAGTCACAAATTTCGCATGCAAACGGTTTTTCCCCCGTATGACTTAATAAATGAACATTCAATTGTCCCCTTTGTGCATGTTTATTGTTATAAATTTCGTATGGATATATTTTCTTGCCGGTACCGGTTCCAAAATAAATCGATTTATGTACAAATTTTTTCCCAGTTGTATGGGGTTTTCTTTCTTTGTTCGATTGAGATTCGAGAACTGAAGTTTCTTCTTTAATGTCAATGGAATGGTGCAAATTTTCCAATTTGAATTCAATTTCTTCTTCCGTCTTAATTTGGACGGGGCTATTTGCATGATGTGGAATTTCCTGTAAAAAAGTGATCGTTATTATTGAATTAATTGATTCGTAAACTTAAATTTGTGGAATGGTCTATAAACACCATACAAGACGACTCTCCACATGAACGTCTCCCGATTAAATTAACCGTTTTGGTTAACAAAAGATGGAGAAGTCCCTTTAAAAATGTAAAAACCAAACCAAGCGCGGAGTTTGGCGTGATCACCACCTGCTGACCGGAGATTTTACAATAAAGCTACGTAAGATCGAAATACAAAGAAAAACAAGAAGAATAAGCATCTCCAATCCTTCCAATACACTCTGTCTATGAAAAAACCACCCGAAGAGACAGACAATTGTAACAAGTTTTAGAGCTGTACAGAAAAATGGATAAAGGAGGTAGCTCGGGACAGCTCGAAATCGATGGTCAGAGTGAAAAAGAAGCATTGGATGACTGATTTTTGACTGAGCAAACTACGAGCCTTAAAAACAATCATATTTTGTAGCAGTAATTTAAGTTGCATGCGAAGCGAGCTTTAAAAATAATCTTAAATCTAAAATTTTTTAGCGTTCATATGTTGCTCGTTTTTACGAACGACTACCGAGTATATTTTGACGTAAGACGTCGAATGAATTAATTAATTAATTCGACGAATAATTAATTTTTTGCTTTTATATCGTTACATTCAAACGTTTTTATTAGTAGTGCGGGTTTTTGAAACTTCAGGTTGTCTTAAATAGTGTGTAATTTTTGTAAATTTTAATTTGACGCTATCATAGGAAATTTAACTTGTACGCTTAAAGTTGGTTTAAGTCAAATGCGGTGCAACCGGGCATTAGTGATTTAAATATTGCATAATTCATAGACTCCCTCCGCCCTCGTTAAGCTGGGATCGACAAAAGGTTAGAATTAAGATGATGAACTTTTAACTGGTCTTTACAATTGGGTCAAAATGTGGTCCACCTCCGGCACAGTGGAACTACTCTTAAGGTACATTTCTTATATAAAGTAAGGTTCGTGGTTTACCTGATTACTATCCTGTTGATATTCTTCTTTAATTTCAATGGAATGGTGCAAATCCTCTAATTTGACTTCAATGTCTTCCATTTCGTCCGTTGTAACTTTGCCATCGTAGTCGTTATGTACATAATTGGGAGCTCGCAAACCATTGACATGTACTTCGAAATTATTAAACTCTTTCAAAAGAATTGCTCCGTCCATAATGGAAGTTAAAGTTGACCAACTTGAACAGTAGTGTGGGACATCAACATGTTACAGGGCGGTTTTAATCCAGGTCATGCACACTCCTGTAATGCAGATGCACTTTGTTAATTATAATAAACTCTCTTGGTAGATATTGTTAAATAGTAATTAGAAGAAAACTTGAGATTGCAGTAGTTAATCAGAAAACAGAGGTATCAATTTACCATTCGAAAACATTCTTTGATTTTACCAAACCCACATACATTTTTTTAAATTAATATCAACAAGAAATTCTAACGTTTAAACAATTTAATACTAGAAATTACATCGAAAAGCAGCTCGGACAATAATACTTTGTTAGCACTAATAATATAATGCAGAAATTGGTATTCGTTGAAGATTTAAGTAATATTTTAATTAGTAGCAATCGTAACATTGAACCTGTATCAAAATGCAACGTGCAAATTGTAAAGATATTAGTTATGATGTTATGCGGTTAGTTATTGATCACGAGGCCTCTAAGAAAACTACCAAATTACTAAACATTAGTAAGAGCACAGTGGGTGCCGTCCTCAAACGCTTTAAAAAGGAAGATCGAATTGATAACGAAGCAAAAACTATTAACTAGATACTCGAGACGATAATTTCATTATTCACCAAGTAAAAAAAGCTCACAAATTAGTAGCCTGAAGTTGTAAACTAAAGTTAGTGTACTAAACAACCTAGCAAAAGATGTACATCCAAATACCATTCGTAACGTTTTAAAGAGAAAGAGCTACCGCAGCTAGGTAGCCCGTAAACAAAACTTTTTATAAGTGAAATGAATCGTATTCGTTACGCCAAAGACCACATAAGGAGACTTATCGATGTGGAAAATGCCATATTTGCTGACAAAAACAAATACGAAAGCATATTTGGGGCTGTATTTCCACTGAGGGAGTGGGTTACTTGTTATTATAAACAACTTTTAGCTTTCTAAAGCAATTTTTTGACAGAAGTACCATTTACCTAACCGTAGAGATATTATTTTTCCCAAACCTGTGGAATGTTAAGTTTCTAATATTCGGCCGGCATCCTACCTAAGTTGGTCACCCGATATCTTCCTTCTTGAAGGTAATTAATCGGAAAGGTGCCATGACCTTCTAAAGAGTTTAATACCAAAATAAATAAAGGATTGTATTCGAAAGAAACGCGATAACTAAACACTGAAATTAAAATCGTACCTTTTTCAGGGTCAACTTTTTCTGTAGTATGCATTCGATAATCCAAAAATGACTTCGTAGCAGTTCACCTTCTGCTTGTTGGACGAAGAGTGGCAGTTATAAATTATTATTAACGCACTGCTATGACGCAAATACTTTTAGAAGCCCAATTTTATAAACAAAAACGTTAACGTAATAACGCCATCATATTTTCATGTCATATTGCTTTTGATGCCATCTCTTGACAGTAACCGATAACTAACATTTCAAGGTAATTCAGTGGCGTCGCGGTGTATGGGTTAATGTGGGAAGCTACTATCCAGTGTACAATAGATTTTTCTTATACAGCGATCATCCTCCCTTGATTCAGAGTCCTTCAAAATATATTCATTCTCTACTATAGTTGTTGTAGTTTCATGGATTATGACCCGGGATGACACTAGAAATTAAAAGTGCTCATTGCTATCTCGCAGGGGTATTCTATAACTATATTATTGATAATGCACTTGAAATGGAAGAATCTTGAAATTTTACACAAATTTATTGGTACAGATACCAGCAATGTATTATCGGAATTATTTGATCTTGTAAAAGTTTTTTACCTTTACGAACACTTCATTTTTAAATGACTTTTTAGATCTGATTTACGTTTACATTTATAGTCACAAATTTCGCATCCGAATCCTTTCTCCTCTGTGTGAATTAATAAATGTTTCTTTAAATATTCTTTACGTTTACTTTTATAGTCACAAATTTTGCATGCAAACGGTTTCACCCCGGTGTGAATTAGTAAATGACTTTTTAAATATCTTTTCTGTCTACATTTATAATCACAAATTTCACATGCAAACGGTTTCACCCCTGTATTAGTTATTAAATGAATATTCAATTGTTCCCTTTGTGGATGTTTATTGTTATAAATTTCGTATGGATATATTTTCTTGGCGGTACCGCTTCCATAATAAATCAATTTATGTACAAATTTTTTCCCATTTGTTTGGGGTTTGCTTTCTATATTTGATTGAGATTCGAGAACTGAAGTCTCTTTTTTAATGTCAATGGAATGGTGCAAATCTTCTAATTCGAATTCAATTTCTTCTTCCGTCTTAATTTGGACGGGGCTATTTGCCCGATTTGGAATTTCCTGTAAAAAAGTAATCGTTATTATTTAATTAATTTGGTTTTAATTCATTCTTAAACTTAAATTTGTAAAATTGTAACTTGGTCAATATCGTGGAAGAATATTTTTTTTTTGCAAAGTAATAATTATTTAATATTTTCTATTCGAAAAAGCCAACATTAAACCCAATCTTAAAAGTTGGCATCAATCGAGTCAATTGCGCATGCAGTTGTACTTTTTTTGATCAGTATTCGATTTCGGTAAACTGGGCACCACCAATGAAATTCAGGTGAATCAACTTAAAACCGCAAGCATTGCTTTATAGTTGGAATCGACTAGTTGTATAAAGAAAAGGTCTACGCTGACAACTTCTGGCCTGACGGTGTTTGCTATGACGGCTTTAATTTTAGGAAAGGTGGGAAACTCCGCAAGCAGCACCTTTGATATGTTTGGCATCTCGGATCACAAACTCGTTTTAAAATAAAGTAGAAATTCAGAATTATTTTATTTATAAAAGTAAAAAAAGTAAGTAGGAGTACAATTTTTTTAAGTACCTCGTAACAAATTTAAATTGATGAATACTAATTTTGTAAGGAACTACTTAACTAACACACTACTGGATATTATAAGCTAAAAAATTTTATCAAACCACGCTCAGTGAAATTTGGTTTTGGAAGACATAAGACTACGTCACCCCTAGCAACTAGAGCACATTCCTCGGGAGTCTTCCAAGAAAATACTGATGTTGATAAAGGGTTTACCGAAGGAATTTTCCTGGCAAATTTTATTTCCACTTCTTCAGCATCTTCAGAAGACACAACTTCACCAACATAATTATGTTTTGATCTTTTTTCCTGCAAAACAAACCAACACTCTGTCGCCATTTTCTAGGACTTAGTTTTTTCTTTGCTGCCATGCTTTTGTCGATATCGTCTTCAGAATTCTTTGAAATGTACATTATTCACTCCCGATGGTCCTGGTTGAGGATCATAAACGTTAACAAAAATGGTGTTTGACATTTCTCTTTGTTTATCTTCCCATTTCCTATATACTCTAGAATGATATTGTTTCTTACCTACTACATTCGGATTGAAAGGACAAATGCCGGCCTTCTTGAAACCACTGGCGATCATTAAAGGATTGGTTTCTTTCCATATTTTTCCAATTAAAGAACTAAATTTCTTTTTAGGAATTTTTCTGCCTTCGTTATGTCTTTGCCATTCTACCAACACTTGATCCCACTCCACCTTTAAAGATTTAAAAACACTTAAATCAAGCGGCTGTAATAAGTGCGACGAGTGGGGAGGTAATTTAAGAATTGTCACACCATTATCTCGAGCCATTTTAATCAGTTCTAGATCAACGTGTAACACATGTCCGTCGTAAATTAACAAAATAGGTCGTTCAGGTCCAAAAACATCTAATAAAGAACTTTTAAAATAATTGAAAAAGATGTTAGATTCCATCCACCCATTTTCGCTCACTGCATATGTGGTTCCTGGAAACGCTTCGGTAGGAGGAGCAACCCAATCATCCCATAAATTGTTTGCTTTAAAAACAATTAGCGGTGGAGCCTTAAAACCATTAGCGTTGACGGCCATTAATACCGTGGTATTTTCTCCGCCACTTCCTCCTGTTGTACGTGAAGAGAGAACTCCTTTTACCAACTATTTTGGTTTTAAAAGGATCTAGCGAGAAGTTGGTCTCCAAGTTCCAAATCTGATTGGGTTTATCGTGTAAATCCAATTCGTTTAATTGTTTATTCAAAATTTCGAAATAATTATTTATGAGAAATGGATCGGGACACTTTGTTCTGGCATATTCTACCGACTGGGGCTTTTTTACAGAAAGATTGTGCCGTTTGGCCAATCCTAGAAACCAATCTTTACCTGGGCGACCGTCTTTGAATGGCGTTTTAAGATTGTTTTTTAAAACGTATTGCTGAACAATATCGATTATTCATTCTTGTTTAGTCAGTCCCCAACCCCATTTTTCCATAGTTATCAAACACTCTGCTAGTTCGAGTTCTTCTCGAAGTGGAATTACGGTAGATCTCCCCATAGTGTTACTTAATTTACCTCTTAAACCCCTTATGTGATAATTTAGAGTCACTTTAGGTATTCCATATTTTTTATGAGCTCCGTATTGGCTAATAAGTCCTCGGGCGTATTTCAAGTAAGGCTCTTGCAAGGATTTCAAGAGTGTAGGTAGTTCTTCTAGTGGATTTTCTCTTATAAACACGTACCATAGCTGCCTGAAAAAAAATCGAGTATTAAGTTCAAGTTCCGTGGATAAGTACATATATAAAATTCAAAGATACTTACCACTTCTATATTATATAATACTAATTTAATCAACAAAAATATATAATTTAAAATGAATGTCTTTTAATTAAAATTCACACAGTAAATTTATGCTTCCAGAACAAAATTTTTAACAACAATAACAGTTAACTCATCCCTTATAATGCAGATTACAAGTTTTAAAATTTTTAAAATTTTAAAATCACTTACACCACTTCACCTTAAAATATGGTTCATAGTTTACCTCATTACTATCCTGCTGATAATCTAAAATTGGATCATTTTCTTCTTTAATATCAATGGAATGGTGCAAATCCTCTAATTCGACTTCCATGTCCTCCATTTCGTCTGTTGTAACTTGATCATCGTAGTAGTTATGTACATAATTGGAAGCTCGGAAACCATTGACATGTTCTTCGAAATTATTAAACTCTTTCAAAAGTATCATTCTGTCCATAATGCAAGCAAAAGTTGACCAACTTGAACAGTAGTATGGGCCATTGTCAGGTTACGGAGAGGTTTTATTCCTAGTTGCGCTGGACACACTCCTGTAATGCAGATGCACTTTGTTATTTATAATAAACTCTCTTGGTAGATATTGTTAAACAGTAATTAGAAGAAAACTACAGATTGCAGTGGTTAATCAGAAAACAAAGGTGTCAATTACTATTCGATAAAGAATTCAGAAATGTTACCAAACCCACAAAACATTTTTTTAAAATTAATATCAACAAGAAATTCTAACGTTTAAAGAATTTAATACTAGAAATTACGTTGAAAAACGGCTCGGACAATAATACTTTGTTAGCACCAAGGGGTCAACCGCTAGAGGAAATCGTGTACAATTAACTTCACACTTCACGTACTTCATCATAATTCTCCATACTTCTTTGTCCTTCATATAATTCAGCAGTAATTCATCGATACTTTCAGTATCAGAGACTTTCAATTTCTGAGACTTACAGAAATACCAAAATTTGAGCACTGGAGGGTGTTCCACACCCCCCAGACCCCCCGGATTGAGTAGATTATTTTTATCAGAAGTAAACTAAAGATCTCCCGTTGCAGAGGCACTAAAGGGTGTTTCACTCCCCAGCCCCCGGATCAAGTAGTTTATTTTTTATCAGAAGTAAACTGAACTCTCCTGTTGCAGAGATCTACCTCCCTGGGAGTACGGAATTTATAATTAGGTAGTTTATAATTAATTGTCAGATTACGAAAAAACACATTTACTTGGCCATAGCTAATTTTAATAAACTTGAGATATGCTTAAATATTTAATTCACTTTTAATAAAAAATAAATTATTTAAACCGGGGGGTCTGGGGGGTGTGGAACACCCTCCAGTGCTTCTGCAACGGGAGATCTTCCGTTTACTTCTGATAAAAAGTAAAGTACTCGGTCTGGGGTTCTGCAATGTTCTTCATTCCAAAATTTGTGCACTGGAAGGTGTTCTACACCCCCAGTACTTCATTAGATGTGTACAAAAAACTTCACCAGCGGTTAACCCCTCGGTTAGCACTAACAATATAATGCAGAAATTGCATTCGTTACGCCAAAAAGCACATAAGGAGAATTATCGAGGTGGAAAAATGTCGTATTTGCTGACAAAAAAAATACGAAAGCATATTTGGAGCAGTATTTCCACCGAGAAATTGAGTTAGTTTGTATTATGAACAACTTTTAGCTTTCAAAACGCATTTTTAAACAGAAGTTCATTTAACCTAACTGCAGAGATATCATTTTTCCCAAACCTGCGGAGTGATAGGTTCCTAATATTCGGTCGGCACCCTCCCTTAGATGGCCACCCGATACCAACTTTCCTGAAGGTAATTAATCGGTAAGGTGTCATGACCTTCTAAAACGATTAAAACCAAAATAAATAAAAAGTTATATTGGGAAGAAACGCGATAACTAAACACTGAAACTTAAATCTTACCATTTTTAGGGTTAACTTCTTCTGTAGAAGAAACACTCATGCATTCGATAATGAAAAATGACTTCGTAGCAATTCACTTTCTGCTTGTTGGACGAAGAGTGGTAGCACAGAAAATAATATTACAAAGTGGCAGTTATAAATTAATATTAACACACTGCTTATGACGAAAATACTTTTTGATGCTCGATTTTATAAACAAAAACGTTAACGTCGTAATAACACCATCATCGAATTTCAGTCATTTTGTTTTATTGCCATCTCTTAACGGTAATCTGTAACTAACATTTAAAGGTAAATCAGTGGCAGCGCAGTGCATGGGTTAATGTAGGAAGCTACTACCCAGTGTATAATGGATTTCTCATATACAACAGCCATCCTCCCAATTATATGGGTTTGACTAGCCAATGAAAACAAAAAATAAATATTCTTTTTTACTTTTTATTACAATAGGACGAAATAAACAAATTTTGAAGTGATAACAATACCTGAATGATTACATTAAACATGATCATGCAATGGTATTTTCTTATCTTTACTTACTTTTTGCTTATTCCGAATAATTACTCCAAATTAATCTCAGGCGTGCTTGATATTTTACTTTAAATAAACAAATATGAAGAAAAGAGATACCATACAAATAATTTACGTATTTTTCAACAACAAAAATTTAAATTAATTTACAATTAGATATATCAATAATTATTACCTAAATTTCGCTTTATTATGAAGAACGCAAGTACCCATGTCGCACTGTATTCGCTCACAAATTTTAACCACTTTATTGGTTGATCACAAATCTTTCTTGCTTGGAATTCAAAGAAAACCACAATTTAAAATCTTCCACAAACTAAATTACTGCGGATTGCCGTAGTAATATTAATCCTTGGTCTGGCGTTGATTTATCGTGTTTATGCCAATTTTGCATAATCACAACCTTAAATTCTTAACTTCGCTTTATATTAATTAGCAGTGCTGACTATACTCTCTTCGAACTAATTACCATAGAACAAGCTATGCGATGAACTCGCCTATTACAAGGTTGCAGAGCTTTGCGAACAGGACCGAAGCTGACTTTTTGCAAATTCCTCAACTAAGATGAAATCATCTCTTAGGCTTGCTCTAAATATGTAGTCGATTTAAATTTATTTATTTTTATGTGTTTTGTAAAAGGAATCATTCCGTTAATAAAGATTATTATTATTATACCAATTACTGGTTAAAACCGTTTATGTTTTTCTACTCGCAGTTCGTGATTCAGAAATACCCATAAAGGCAACTTTTCTTTGTGTGCAAATAACAACTGCACTGCTCAAGCCCTTAATCGAACTGCCTTTATTACAATCTAAGTTTTTACATATTCATATTTTAATTTGGTTCCCACACTCTAGGTTGAACACAGTTTTGGTCTACACTCATAAAATATAATAAACGTCAGCGGACAAAGTCGGTTTAACAAACGAACCCACTGACGTATCCAATTTCTTACTTAATTTTCACGATTTTAAAGAAATAACATGTGTTAAAACAGATTTCGAATCAGAAAAAAATAATGAAAATTGCTTTACAATCACATTAAGTTTTTAATTCGTGAACTTTCATTTAAAAATGACTTTTTAGTTCCGATTTACGTTTACATTTATAGTTACAAATTTCGCATGCGAATCGTTTCTCCTCTGTATGAATTAATAAATTCTTTTTTAAAGATTCTTTAAGGTTATATTTATACGGTTTAAAACGGTTTCACTCTGGTGTGCATTTTTAAATGTTTTTTTAAAGATACTTTTTGTCTACATTTATAATTACAAATTTCGCATGTGAATTTCTCCTCTGTATGAGTTCTAAAATGGCGAATTAAATTTGGTTTTTGATTACATTTATATCCACAAATTTCGCAAAGAAAGCGTTTTTCCCCCGTATGAGTTAAAAAATGATTTTCTAAATGTACATTCTTACTACATGTATATCCACACATTGCGCAAGCAAAGCGTTTCTTCCTCGAACGACTTAATAAATGAATTTTCAATTCCTTTTGTTGGGCTAGTTTCATTTGTGCATGTTTATTGTTATAAATTTGATATGGATATATTTTCTTGCCGGTACCGGTTCCAAAATAAATCGATTTATGTACAAATTTTTTCCCACTTGATTGGGGTTTGCTTTCTTTGTTCGATTGAGATTCGAGAACTGAAGTTTCTTCTTTAATGTCAATGGAATGGTGCAGATCTTCTAATTTGAATTCAATTTCTTCTTCTTCTGTCTTAATTTGGACGGGGCTATTTGCACGATGTGGAATTTCCTGTAAAAAAGTAATCGTTATTATTGAATTAATTTGGTTTTAATTGATTCGTAAACTTAAATTTGTGGAATGGTCTATAAACACCATACAAGACGACTCTCCACATGAACGTCTCCCGATTAAATTAACCATTTTGGTTAACATAAGATGGAGAAGTTCCTTTAAAAACGTGAAAACCTACCAAGGGCGGAGTTTGGTGTGATCACCACCTGCTGACTGGAGATTTTACAATAAAGCTAAGTAAGATCGAAATACAAAGAAAAACAAGAAGAATAAGCATCTCCAATCCTTCCAACACACTCTGTCTATGAAAAAACAACCCGAAAAGACAGACGACTGTAACAAGCTCTGGAGCAGTACAGAAAAATAGATAAAGGAGGCATTCCGGGACAGCTCGAAATTGATGGTCAGAGTGAAAAAGAAGCATTCAGAAAATAAGACTGGAGACCTATATAAAAAAGTCAGATACTTATCCCGAGAATACAAGCCAACAATTCAACTCAAAAGATAAAAATGGAAAAACAACAACCAATAGCCGAAGTCTGGCAAGAGCACTGTTCAAAACTCTATAATAATGATGATCATGCAACATTAGATAGAAATGATAAGGGAAGACATTACGAACAAGAACCGTCAATCCTAAGGAATGAAGTGAAAAGAACCATTGATAAATTCAGAAATGAAAAGCACCTAGACCGGAAAATCACGGCCGAGACAATAACGACAATGGGTGAAATGGGAAAAGACATGGACAATTAAGGCTGCAGACGAAAGGATAGCTGCTTTTGAAATGTGGTGCTATAGAAGATTGCTCAGCATACCTTGGACAACGCACTAAACAAATGCATCCATAATAGAAGAGCTGGAGAGCTGGAGATTACAACTACGCTACCCCAAATAATCAACCAACAGTACTTGACTGTTCTGGATATCTGGAATACATTGCGAGACAAACCGACGCCATGAAGAAGATAGTGGAAGGCAAAATATAGGGATGTCAATCAAGAGGAAGATCACCAACATGCTGGATTGACAGTACATGGACCCTAATAGGATGCAGGATACATAAATCAATTACAACGACACAAAACAGAGAAACCTAGTGACAAATAGTCAAAAAAATATTGTATTGATACCACCACAACCAGACGAAGGGTTATGGACCGAAGAGAGAGAGGCTGCATTTTGTGGCTTGGTCAATAACGTAGAAGAATATTTATTTGTAACAAAGTGGTAATTGTTTAATGTTTTCTATTTGATTACTAATTTCGACCATGTTTTTTATCCATGGGTAGAAACGGAATCGACCTAATATTACCAGATCCTTTGCTTACCTCTTCAATCGGTAAATTTAGTAGACTTTTAAAAGCCATGAAAGAGCTAAGGTTACTTTGCTACTTTTAATAGGCATGAAAAAGTTAAGGTTATAACCAAATCTTAAAAGTTGGCATCGATGGAGTCGATTGCGACTGCATTTGTACTTTTCCGAAGCAATGGGAAACTACCCCATTAATTAGATTCTCTAGTGTGGCACTCGAAAAAGTAACAAAAATATTGAATTCCATTTAAAATTTAAAGAAAAAACTATAATCGTTGCAAACAGTGTCCTTTGATGTTTGCCCGTTTTAAAAATATCTAAACTCATGTAAAAAGATATAGTTAGTGATTTAAATATTGCATAATTCATAGACTCCCTCCGGCCTCGTTAAGATGGGATCGATAAAAGGTTAGAATTAAGATAAGGAACTTTTAACTCGTCTTTCCAGTGGGGTCAAAAAGAGGTCCACCTCCGGCCCAGTAAATTACTCTTAAGGTTCATTTTTATATAAAGTAAGTTTAATGGTTTACCTGATTACTATCTTCTTCTTTAATTTCAATGGAATGGTGCAAATCCTCTAATTTGACTTCAATGTCTTCCATTTTGTCTGTTTAGTCGTTAGATACACAATTGGGAGCTCGCAAACCATTGATATGTTCTTCAAAATTATTAAACTCTTACAAAAGAATTTCACCGTCCATAATGGAAGCTAAAGTTGACCAACTTGAACAGTAGTATGGGACATCGACAGGTTACGGAGCAGTTTTATTCCAGGTCATGCACACTCCTGTAATGCAGATGGACTTTGTTATTTATAATAAACTCTCTTGGTGCATATTGTTGTATAGTAATTAGAAGAAAACTACAGATTGCAGTAGTTAATCAGAAAGAAAGGTGTCAATTACCATTCAATAAAACATTCTTTGATTTTACCAAACCCACAAAACATTTTTTTTAAATTAATATCAACAAGAAATTCTAACGTTTTAACAATTTAATACTAGAAATTAGGTCGAAAATCAGCTCGGACAATAATACTTTGTTAGCACTAACAATATAATGCAAAAATTGGTATTCGCTGAAAGTTCAAGAAATATTGTAATTAGTAGGAATCGTAACATTTAACCTGTATCAAAATGCAACGTGCAAATTGTAAAAATATTAGCTATGATGTTATGCGGTTAGTTATTGATCACGAGGCCTCTAAGAAAACTACCAAATTACTAAACATTAGTAAGAGCACAGTGGGTGCCGTCCTCAAACGCTTTAAAAAGGAAGATCGAATTGATAACAAAGCAAAAACTATTAACTAGATACTCGAGACGATAATTTCATTATTCACTAAGTAAAAAAAACTCACGAATTAGTAGCCCTAGGTTGTAAACTAAAGTTAGTGTACTAAATAACCTAGCAAAAGATGTACATCCAAATACCATTCGTAACGTTTTAAAAAGAAAGAGCTACCACAACTAGGTAGCCCGTAAACAAAACCTTTTAGAAGTGAAATGAATCGCATTCGTTACGTCAAAGAGCACATAAGGATACTTATTGAGGTGGAAAATGCCATATTTGCTAACAAAAACAAATACGAAAGCATATTTGAGGTTGTATTTCCACCGAGGGAGTGGGTTACTTGGTATTATAAACAACTTTTAACTTTCAAAAGCAATTTTTTGACTGAAGCACCTTCTACCTAACGGCAGAGATATTATTTGTTCCAAACCTGTGGAATGTTAAGTTTCTAATATTCGGCCGGCATCCTACCCAAGTTAGTCACCCGATATCTTCCTTCTTGAAGGTAAATAATCGGAAAGGTGTCATGACCTTCTAAAGAGTTTAAAACCAAAATAAATAAAGGATTGTATTCGAAAGAAACGCGATAACTAAACACTGAAATTAAAATCTTACCATTTTCAGGGTCAACTTTTTCTGTAGAAGAAACACATATGCATTCGATAAACCAAAAATGACTTCGTGGTAGTTCACTTTCTGCTTGTTGGACGAAGAGTGGCAGTTATAAATTAATATTAACACACTGCTTATGACGCAAATACTTTTAAAGCCCAATTTTATAAACAAAAACGTTAACGTCGTAATAACGCCATCATCTTTTCATGTCATATTGCTTTTGATGCCATCTCTTGACGGCAACCAATAACTAACATTTCAAGGTAATTCAGTGGCGTCGCTGTGTATGGGTTAATGTGGGAAGCTACTATCCAGTGACCAATGCATTTTTTCGTATATCGTATATATCAATCTGTTGACCATGGGGAAGGCAACGGGAAACCACCCCATTAATTATATTCCCTAGTAAAGTCAGCTTAGCTTCAATTAAGTTGACTCCAGCATCCGACTACGGATAGGCACCGAAAGAAGAAGACTTACTTTTTGCTTATTCCGGATAATTACTCCAAATTAATCTCAGGCGCGCTTCATTTTACTTTAAATAAACAAATATAAAGAAAAGAGATACTATACAAATAATTTATGTATTTTTCAACAACAAAAATTTAAATTCATTTACAATTAGATACATCAATAATTATCACCTAAATTTCGCTTTATTACGAAGAACGCGAGTACCCGTGTCGCACTGTATTTGCTCACAAATTTTAACCACTTTATTGGTTGATCACAAATCTTTTGTTTGGAATTCAAAGTAAACCACAATTTTAAATCTTCCACAAACTAAATTAGCGTTGATTTATCGTGTTTATGCCAATTTTGCATAAAACCAACCTTGAATTCTTGGCAAGAGTCGACCAACCCTGATTCGAAAACACTTTTTCCTATAAAAATGGCTTTACAAAACGAAAAAATAGAAAAATACAAGCTCTTTAAGGGGAGGATCAATGTTGTCGGACTTGTAATAAGGCCACAATTTAATTTTGAAAATTACAATTTTCCCATAAGAAATACATGTATGTAAGTGTATTTTTGTGTATTAAAATGCCAAATATGGAAAACATTCTGTAAACGGTACGTGTGCTGTGCTTGGGTTAAAAGTGACTAGTGGTGGGGGATACCAGTCGCTCTCTGAGATCCGTCGCGTCAACTTCCAAACTTTTCGAGTTGGGGCTACTTGGGGAATGTTTTTAGTAAGTAAAGCGCGTGTCAAAACCGCTCGGAGCCCCTTTCGAGACCCGGAGAGTAGGTTTCGACAGTGCAACCACATCAGAAACGAATTCACACAAAAAGTGATTTTTTTTTCGAAAATTTGTTGTCCGATTACAAATTTAATTTTTTTATTAGGTAATTACACTATTATTTTTCATAATTCGTTGTAAAAAACGAGATTCTGGTATTTTAAATGTTGACACAACCCATTTTAATTTTGGTGGGCGGGGTTACAGCTCAATAGAGCCCATGAGTAAATTGCATTGTTAATAAATTTTTAAAGCTGTTTTTTTCAAAAATGTGCGAGCCATCCGCAAATTTTAATTTTTTTATGTGTATCTGGCATTATTATTTTTCATAATTTACAAAAAGAATAGTAATCATGATTAATCGACTCTCGCCGAATTCTTAACTTCACTTTATATTAATTAGCAGTGCCAACTATACCAATTACTGGTTAAATCCCTTTAATGTTTTCTGCTCGCAGTTCGCGATTCAGAAATACTCTTAAAGGCAACTTTTCTTTGTGTGCAAATAACAACTGCACTACTCGAGCCCTGAATCGGAGCTGTCTTTCTTACAATCTAAGTTTTTACATATTCCTATTTTAATTCGGTTACCACACTCTGGGTTGAACACAGTTTTAGTCTACAGCCATAAAATGTAATAAACGTCAGCGGACAAAGTCGGTTTATCAAACGGACCCACTGACATATCCAATTTCTTACTTAATTTTTACGATTTTAAAGAAAAACATGTGTTAAAACAGATTACGAATCAGAAAAAAATAATGAAAATTGCATTACAATCACATCAAGTTTTTAATACGTGAACATTTAATTTTAAAATGACTTTTTAGTTCCGATTTCCATTTACATTTATAGTTACAAATTTCGTAAGTGATCATTTCTCCTCTGTATGCATTAATAAATGCTTTTTTAAAGAATCTTTAAGGTTACATTTATACGGTTTCACTTTGGTGTGCATTATTAAATGTTTCTTTAAATATCGTTTCTGTGTACATTTATAATCACAAATATTGCATGCAAACGGTTTCACTCCAGTGTGAGTTTTTAAATGCTTCTTTAAAGAATCTTTCAGTCTACATTTATAATCACAAATTGCGCATGAAAACGGAGTCTCCCCTGTATGAATTCTATAATGACCATCTAAACTTACTTTTTCCTACATTTATATCCACAAATTTTGCAAACAAAGTATTTCTTCCCTGTATGAGTTAAAAAATGACTGTTTAAATTTGCTTTACGACTAGATTTATATCCACAAATTTTGCAAACAAAGTGTTTCTTTCCCGAATGACTTAATAAATGACTTTTCAATTCCTTTTGTTCGGCTAGTTTCATTTGTGCATGTTTATTGTTATAAATTTGATATGGATATATTTTCTTGCCGGTACCGGTTCCAAAAAAAATCGATTTATGTATAAATTTTTTCCCACTTGTTTGGGGTGTGCTTTCTTTGTTCGATTGAGATTCGAGAACTGAAGTTTCATCTTTAATGTCAATGGAATGGTGCAAATCTTCCAGTTTGAATTCAATTTCTTCTTCTTCTGTCTTAATTTGGACGGGGCTATTTGCACGATGTGGAATTTCCTGTAAAAAAGTAATCGTTATTATTTAATTAATTTGGTTTCAATTGATTGGTAAACTTAAATTTGTGGAATGGTCTATAAACACCATACAAGACGACTCTCCACATGAACGTCTCCCGATTAAATTAACCATTTTGGTTAACAAAAGCTGGAGAAGTTCCTTTAAAAACGTGAAAACCAAACCAAGCGTGGAGTGTGGATGTGATCACCACCTGTTGACTAGAGATTTTACAATAAAGCTACGTAAAATCAATATACAAAGAAAACCAAAAAGAATAAGCATCTCCAATCCTTCCAACACACTCTGTCTATGACCCACAAACATTTTTTTTAAATTAATATTAACAAGAAATTCTAACATTTAAACAATTTAATACTAGAAATTACGTCGAAAAGCAGCTTGGACAATAATACTTTGTTAGCACTAACAATATAATGCAGAAATTGCAATTCGCTGAAGGTTCAACTAATATTTTAATTAGTAGCAATCGTAATATTGAACCTACATGAAAATGCAACGTGCAAATTTAAAAAGAAAGATCAAATTAATAATGAAGCAAAAACCGGCCATCCGAGTGTATTAACTAAGTACTCCAGACGAAAATTGCATTATTAATCATGTCATTAGTGCCCCTAAGTTGATAACTAAAGTGTACTAAATAACCTAGCAAAAGATGTACATCCAAATACCATTCGTAATGTTTTAAACAGAAAAAGCTACCACGAAAAGTAGCTAGTAAAAAAAAACCTTTTATAAGTGAAGTAAATTGCATTCGTTACGCCAAAAAGCACATAAGGAGACTTATCGAGGTGGAAAAATGTAGTATTTGCTGCCGAAAAAAAATACAAAAGCATATTTGGGGCGGTATTTCCATCGAGGAAGTAGGTTACCTGGTATTATGAACAAGTTTTAGCTTTCAAAACGCATTTTTTGACTGAAATTCCCTTTACCCAACCGTAGAGATATCATTTTTCCCAAACCTGCGAGATGATACGTTTCTAATATTCGGCTGGTATCCTACCTTAGTTGGCCACCCGATACCTACTTTCCTGAAGGTAATTAATCGGAAAGGTGCCATGACATTCTAAAAAAGTTTACAACCAAATTAAATAAAGAGTTATATTGGGAAGAAACGCGATAACTAAAAACTGAAACTTAAATCTTACCATTTTCAGGGTTAACTTCTTCTGTAGAAGAAACAACGATGCATTCGATAATGCAAAAATGACTTCGTAGTGATTCACTTTCTGCTTGTTGGACAAAGAGTGGTAGCACAGAAAATAATATTACAAAGTGGCAGTTATAAATCAATATTAACACACTGATTATGACGCAAATACTTTTTGTTGCTCGATTTTATAAACAAAACAAAAATAATTTCAGTCTTTTTGTTTTATTGCCATCTCTCAACGGTAATCTGTAACTAACATTTAAAGGTAAACCAGCGGCGGCGCGGTGCATGGGTTAATGCTGGAAGTAACTACCCAGTGTATAATGGATTTCTCATATACAGCAGCCATCCTCCCAATTATATCGATTTGACTAGCCAATGGAAACCAAAAAATAAATATTCTTTTTTTACATTTTATTACAATGGAACGAAATAAACAAATTTGGAAATGATAACAATACCCGAATGAAAACATTAACAATGATCATGCAAATAACAACTGCACTACTCGAGCCCTTCATGGAGACTCCGCACTACTCGAGGCCTTAATCGGAACTGTCTTTCTTACAATCTAAGTTTTTACATATTCCTATTTTAATTTGGTTCTCACACTCGAGTTTGACCACAGTTTTAGTCTACACTACACACGTCAGGGAATAAAGTCGGTTTAACAAACGGACACACTGACATATCCAATTTCTTATTTAATTTTCACGATTTTTAAGAAGAAAATAAAGAAAATTACATTACAATCACATTAAGTTTTTAATTCGTGAACATTTCATTTTGAAATGACTTTTTAGTTCCGATTTACGTTTACGTTTATAGTTACAAATTTCAAATGCGAATCGTTTCTCCTCTGTATGAATAAATAAGTGCTATTTTAAAGATTCTTTAAGGTTACATTTATACGGTTTCACTATGGTGTTGTGTTAAATGTTTTTTTAAAGATCGTTTCTGTGTACATTTATAATCACAAATTTTGCATGCAAACGGTTTCACTCCGGTGTGAATTAGTATATGATTTTTTAAAGATCTTTTCCGTCTACATTTATAATCACAAATTTCGCATGAAAACGGAGTCTCTCCTGTATGAATTCTAAAATGACATGTTAAACTTGCTTTTTGACTAAATTTGTATCCACAAATTTCGCAAACAAAGGGTTTCTCTCCCGTATGAGTTACTAAATGTACTTTTAAAGATCCTTTAGATTTACATTTCAAGTCACAAATTTCGCATGCAAAGTGCTTCTCCCCAGTATGAGTCAATATATGTAGTTTTAAAGATCCTTTATATTGACATTTATAGTCACACATTTCACATGCAAACCGTTTCTCCTCTGTATGAATTAATAAATGACTTTTTAAAGAGTCTTTACGGTTACTTTTATAGTCACAAATTTTGCATGCGAAGCGTTTCCCCACTGTATGAAGTAATAAATGACTTTTTAAAGATACTTTATGGTTACTTTTATAGTCACAAATTTCGCATGCAAACGGTTTCACTCCCGCGTGAATTAGTAAATGTCTTTTTAAAGATCCTTTCTGTCTGCATTTATAATCACAAATTTCGCACGAAAACGGAGTCTCCCCTGTATGAATTCTAAAATGACGTTTGAAACTTTCTTTCTGATTAGATTTATATCCACAAATTTCGCAAACAAATTGTTTCTCCACCGTATGACTCTTCCCCGTATGACTTAATAAACGAATATTCAGTTGTTCCCTTTGTGCATGTTTATTGTTATAAATTTCGTATGGATATATTTTCTTGCCGGTACCGGTTCCAAAATAATTTGATTTATGTACAAAATTTTTCCCACTTGTTTGGTGTTTGCTTTCTTTATTCGATTGAGATTGGAGAACTGAAGTTTCTTCTTTAATATCAATGGAATGGTGCAAATCTTCCAATTTGAATTCAATTTCTTCTTCTTCTGTCTTAATTTGGATGGGGCTATTTGCACGATGTGGAATTTCCTGTAAAAAAGTAATCGTTATTATTTAATTAATTTGGTTTTAATTGATTCGTAAACTTAAATTTAGGTATAAGAAAAATAGCCAAAATCTGGCAAGAGTACGAGTCTTATTTTACGAGAGTAAAATAAAATTTTAGTTGTATTCGGTAGTTAAACGTTATAAGTTATGGAGAGTGAACAAAAGCAAGAGAAAAAATTAATTGTGAACAAATACTTGAAAAATCCAGGAATACCACAAAGACAATTAGCGAAATCCTTAAAAATGCCTAAAACGATCATCCAAAATGTGCTAGCTCAGTTTAACGAAGTGTCAAGTGTACAACGAAAACGTGGTACGGGAAAAAAAGGTGGTTCAAATACGAAAAGAAGTGATAACGCAAACCCAATCTATCGGTAAGGGATATGGCTGATCAAGTAGGTACTTCAAAATTTACCGTGGAGCGAATGAAAACCTAAGGTGGTTTAAAAAGCTATTAAAGTGCAAAAAATGGTTAATCGATCAGAAGAACAGCAAATTAGGGCACGTAAGCTGTACGACGATTTTTTAACACAATTTTCATGTGTTGTTATGGACGACGAGACTTACTGTATGGCAGATTTTAAGCAGCTACCAAGACAGGAGTTTTATGTTGCCTCGGGTCGAGGACAAGTACCTGTAGCTAATAAAACTTAAAAAATTTCCCAAAAAGTACCCGATTGGCAAGCGCTTTGTTCTTGTAGGTTAAAGTCGAAACCATTTGGAACAACAGGTTCGGTAAATACCGAAATTTATTTAAAGGAATGCCTCCAGAAACGGTTGTTACCCTTTCCGGAATTACATGACACCCCCCCCCCTTGTTTTGGCCAGATTTAGCAACATGTCACTACAGCAAACGATGTATTGAATTTCATGCAGACAATTCAATAAAATTTATTGAATTGTCAATAAACTTGGTACAATATTGTACCAAAAATTGCTAATCCGACTAACTGCCCAGAACTTCAACCGATAAAAAAAGAATTGGGTCCAAATTAAACAAAAACTAAAAAAAACAAAAGGGACAGCAACTGACATTATCAGTTTCCGAAGAAAATATAAAAATGCTGCCGATTCGTTTAGCATTCATGATGTTCAAGTGTTAATGAAGGGTATAAAACAAAATGTGAAAAAATTCTACAGCCCTTCATTCGATATCATCTGGGACAGTCTTTACCTTGGACACCGTACAGAACAAATGCATCCATAATAGAAGATCTGAAGATTACAACTACGCTACCCCAAATAATCAACCAACAGTACTTGACATATCTGGGACACATTGCAAGAAAAACCGACGCCATGAAGAAGATAATTGTGAAAGGCAAAATAGAGGGACGCCAACCAAGAGGCAGATCACCAACACGCTGGATTGACTGTACAAAGACCCTAATAGGATGCAGACTACATGAATCAATTATAATAGCACAAAACAGTGAAACCTGGTGACAAACAATCAAAAAAACATTACATTGATACCAACCTGACGAAGAGTTATGGACCCAAGAGAGAGGCTGCAGTTCAAGGCTCGGACAATATCATGGAAGAATATTTTTTTGTAACAAAGTAATAATTATTTAATGTTTTCTATTTGTTTCATAATTTCGACCATGCTTTCTATCCATGGGTAGAAACAGAACCGACCTAATTTTACCAGATCCTGTGCTTATCTCTTCAATCGGTAAATTTAGTAAACTTTTAATAGGCATGAAAAAGCTAAGGTTATAACCAAATCTTAAAAGTTGGCATCGAGCGAGCCACTTGCGACTGCATTGGTACTTTTCCGAAGCAACGAGAAACCACCCCAATAATTAGATTCACTAGTGTGATCGTCTCGTCATCGGCGAAGTAGATCGCCTACGTGCTATAGGATGTATGGCACTCGAAGAAGAAGTGACAAAAATATACAATTCCATTTAAAATTTAAAGAAAAACTTTGCTGTTTGTGTGTTTTAAAAAAGTCTAAGCTCATGAAAAGAGATATAGTTATGCCCGGTTTCACAAACGTTTAAAGTGCGATTAAATTATTTAAACTGTAATCGTAGTTTAAATGTTTGTGAAACCAAGCATGAGCGATTTAAACATTGCATAATTCAGACTACCTCCGCCCTCGTTAAGCTGGGATCGATAAAAGGTTAGAATCAAGATGATGAACTTTTAACTCGTCTTTACAATTGGGTCAAAATGTGGTCCACCTCCGGCACAGTGGAACTACTCTTAAGGTACATTTCTTATATAAAGTAAGGTTCGTGGTTTACCTGATTACTATCCTGTTGATATTCTAAAATCGTATCATCTTCTTCTTTAATATCAACGGAATGGTGCAAATCCTCTAATTTCACTTCCATGTCTTCCATTTCTTCTGTTGTAATTTTGTCATCGCAGTCGTTAGATACACAATTGGGAGCTCGCAAACCATTGACATGTTCTTCAAAATTATTAAACTCTTTCAAAAGAATTGCTTCGTCCATAATGGAAGCTAAAGTTGCCCAACTTGAACAGTAGTATTGGACATCGACAGGTTACGGAGCGGTTTTATTCCAGGTCATGCCCATTCCTACAATGCAGATGGACTTTGTTAATTATAATAAACTTTCTTGGTAGATATTGTTGAATAGTAATTAGAAGAAAACTAGAGATTGCAGTAGTTAATCAGAAAACAGAGATATCAATTTATCATTTGATAAAATATTCTTTGATTTTACCAAACTCACAAACATTTTTTTAAATTAATATCAACAAGAAATTCTAACGTTTAAACAATTTAATACTAGAAATTACGTCGAAAAGCAGCTCGGACAATAATACTTTGTTAGCATTACCAATATAATGCAAAAATTGGTATTCGCTGAAGGTTCAAGAAATATTTTAATTAGTAGGAATCGTAACATTGAACCTGTATCAAAATGCAACGTGCAAATTGTAAAGATATTAGTTATGATGTTATACGGTTAGTTATTGATCACGAGGCCTTTAAGAAAACTACGAAATTACTAAACATTAATAAGAGCACAGTGGGTGCCGTCCTCAAACGCTTTAAAAAGGAAGATCGAATTGATAACGAAGCAAAAACTATTAACTAGATACTCGAGACGATAATTTCATTATTCACTAAGTAAAAAAAGCTCACGAATTAGTAGCCCGAAGTGTACTAAATAACCTAGCGAAAGATGTACATCCAAATACCATTCGTAACGTTTTAAAAAGAAAAATCTACCACAACTAGGTAGCCCGTAAACAAAACCTTTTATAAGTGAAATGAATTGCATTCGTTACGCCAAAGAGCACATAAGGAGAATTATTGAGGTGGAAAATGCCATATTTGCTGACAAAAACAAATACGAAAGCATATTTGGGGCTGTATTTCCACTGAGGGAGTGGGTTACTTGGTATTATAAACCTGTAGAATGTTAAGTTTCTAATATTCGCCGCATCCCACCCAAGTTGGTCACCCGATATCTTCCTTCTTGAAGGTAAATAATTGGAAAGGTGTCATGACCTTCTAAAGAGTTTAATACCAAAATAAATAAAGGATTGTATTAGAAAGAAACGCGATAACTAAACACTGAAATTAAAATCTTACCATTTTCAGGGTCAACTTTTTCTGTAGAAGAAACACCGATGCATTCGATAAACCAAAATGACTTCGTGGTAGTTCACTTTCTGCTTGTTGGATGAAGAGTGGCAGTTATAAATTAATATTAACACACTGCTTATGACGCAAATATTTTTTGAAGCCTAATTTTATAAACAAAAACTATAACGCCGTAATAACGCCATCATCGTTTTCCAGTAATTTTACTTTTGATACCATCTCTTAACGGTAACCTGTAACTAACATTTGAAGGTAAGTCAGTGGCGGCGCGGTGCATGGGTTAATGTGAGAAACTGCGATCCAGTGGACAATGGATTTCTCTTATACAGCGCCCACCCTCCCTTTGTTGCAAGTCCTTCAAAATAGATTCATTATCTACTAGAGTTGTAGTATCATGGGTTATGACCATGGATGACACTAGAACCTAAAATGTTAGTTCTCATTACCATCTCGTCAAGGTATTCTATAACTAATTTTGTTATTGAAAATACAATTGAAATGGAAAAAATTCTTGAAATTTTACACAAATTTATTAGTACTCAAATATCACATAACGATATGGCTGGCCCGGGAGGGGTGGTAGGAATTTGTACAGGACGGAGGATGGGTATGGACCATTCAACCAGATATGAGCAATACAGTATTGGAATTGTTTGATCTGGTAACAGATATTTAGTAAGTATAACAATAGAAATCTAACATTCTACACCAAATAATAGTACTTCCTACTAAAATTATATCCAATATAATTTGCCAATGAAAATCAAAAAAATAAATATGCTTTTTTACTTTTTATTACAATAGGACGAAATAAACAAATTTTGAAGTGATAACAATAACGGAATGATAATATTAACCATGACCACATTAGTTTCTTATCTGTAAACACTTCATTTTTAAATGACTTTTTAGATCCCATTTACGTTTACATTTATAGTCACAACTTTCGCATGCAAAGCGTTTCTCCTCGGTATGAATTAATAAATGTCTTTTTAAAGATTGTTTACGACTAAATTTATAGTCACAAATTTTGCATGCAAACGGTTTCACTCCGGTATGAGTTAGAAAATGCATTTTTAAATATGCGCTGTGATTACATTTGTAATCACAAATTTCGCACGAAAACGGCGTCTCTCCTCTATGAATTCTAATATGACTTTTTAAATTTTCTTTACGACTAAATTTATATCCACAAATTTCGCATTCAAAGCGTTTCTCCCCTGTATGCTTTAGAAAATGCGTTTTTAAAGAACCTTTCTCACTACATTTATAATCACAAATTTTGCATGAAAACAGGTTCTCGCCTTTATGAATTCTAAAATGACTTGTTAAATTATCTTTACGACCAGATTTATATCCACAAATTTCGCAAATAAAGGGTTTCTCTCCCGTATGAGTTACTAAATGTACTTTTAAAGATCCTTTAGATTTACATTTCAAGTCACAAATTTTGCACACAAACGGTTTTATTTCCGTATGATATTTTTTTGTTATAAATTTCGTGTGGATGCATCTTCTTGCCGGTACCAGTTCCAGAATAAATTGATTTATGCACAAATTTTTCCCCACTTGTTTGAGATTTGTTTTCTTTATTCAATTGGGATTCGAGAACTAAAGTTTCTTCTTGAATGTCAACGGAATGATCCAAATCTTCCAATTCGAATTCAATTTCTTCTTCTGTCTTAATTTGGACGGGGCTATTTGCACGATGTGGAATTTCCTGTAAAAAAGTAATCGTTATTATTTAATTCATTCTTAAACTTAAATTTGTGCAATTTTGACTTAGTCAAAATCGTGGAAGAATATTTTTTTTTAACAAAGTAATAATTATTTAATGTTTTTTATTCTCTTCCTAGAAAGTTTAAAAAGTAAATTGAGTAGACTTTCAATAAGCATGAAAAAGCCAAGGAATCCCTAAAAGTTGGCATCAATCGAGTCAATTGCGACTGCAGTTGTACTTTTCCGATCAGGTTAAGGTTTTCTTTCGACTTGGTGTGATTGCCGTTCATCACACTTTTCAGTGGCTCAGGAAATTCTGACAAAGAAACTTTTACTTCTAAGCAGCACAAACCTGACGTTAACAAAAAATTACAATTAATTAAAAAACATATGATTTCCCGTCAGGACGCCCGCTAGTATTCGTAACTTATCTCTCGATATAGCTGCTTTCAATGCACCGTTGCATACTTCCGCTATATGTTCAGTGAAGGATGATTTAGTATCCATCGTGACACGCAAATCCCGAATGCTGGAAACCAAATCCAACAAAATACCATTTATCGAACGAATATGTCCTACGAGTGCCATAATATTGGCAGCAGAAATGAATGTGTTTGCATTTTTTATATTTAAATCGAGTCTATTTACCTTGCATCATACACTCAGTCTATCCAGATCCGACTGCATATTAAGAACAGAGATGTTACAGATCCTAATATAAATTTTCATAGCATCGGTAAAAACCAAAATTAGTGCAAACCAGAAACATCGAACGTTGTTATTTATGAAGATCCTGAAGAGCGATGAATAATATTGCGGATGCTTTGACGGCTACGATTTGCACTCAATTTCAGAAAATCGATCACTCCTGCAGAGAAATTAAATTCTCCAGCTCTCTGCATCGGGTAACAGATGAGAAACAAAATGAAACCCCCTATGAAAGACTAGAGGGGTATACCTTCTTTTTCAGGGATGTATTGTTTGAAAGTTAATAAATTTTCCTTTACTTACTTATGCTTCATTTTTGAAACCTTCTCCAAAATTCAAAGTATCCCCCCCTCTCGTCGGGCCTGACTAACAAGGGGAGACCGGCAACTTCCCCTCACTGAATTGATGCATTTTCATTGTGCGTGTAGGTCTTGTATTGAACTCATAATCTGTAAACATTGAATGTTGTACCTTTCAGCAGTGAGGCACTGGAGGGTGTTCCACACCCCCCAGACCCCCCGGTTTGTGCAGTTTATTTTTTATTAGTAATAAATTGAAGACATTAGCGTAACCGATCTAGAAAAAATCTCTAGAAAAACTAATTAATCCTTACCTTAACAAGTCACACTCAAGTAACTAATATCCCAATTAGCCCAAAATATAAAGCAAAGTTTTAGAGACCGGGGGGTCTGGGGGGTGTGGAACACCCCAGTGCCTCACTGCTGAAAGGTAAAACATTTAATGTTTACAGATTATGAGTAGGGTTTATTATAGCGCCTTGGTTTTCTTGAGAACGATGACATATTACACTGAGGGAATTCATAACCCCCATTCTAGGTCACTGCTTTATATTTTTTGTGCTAAAAACTTTCACCATTATCGCTTAATACTGATAACTATAAGTTTGCAAATTTATCTATCACAGTTTAAGTACCTGGGGTGCTCCACACCCCAGACCCCCGGTCTCGACAACTTTGGTTTATAATTTGGGTTAATTGAGATATTACGTACTTGAGTGTGACTTGTTAAAGTTAGAATTAATTAGTATTTCTAAAGATTTTTCTAGATCGGTTATGCTGATATCTTCAATTTATTACTAATAAAAATAAACTGCACAAACTGGGGTCTGGGGTGTGGAACACCTCCAGTCTGAAAGGTAAAACATTCAATGTTTACAGATTATGAGTAGGGTTTATTATAGCACCTTGGCTTTCTTGAGATCCATGACATATTATACTGGGGAATTAATAATCAAATAAATAAAAAAATTGGCAGGAGCTGGATGCGATCCGAATATCCTTCACATATGTTTTCATTTTTGCAATCTTGCAATTCCATTAACAACTTACCAAATTTATGTTAATTTTATGCAGTTCATCAGTAATATATAATTATTCAAAATTGAAGTCCAATACAAGACCTACACGCACAATAAAAATGGATCAATTCAGTGAGAGGAAGTTGTCGGTCCCTCCTTGTAAGAGAGGAGTTCTCGAATAACTCAAAAAGAATAACGATATTGACATGGGGTTTGTGCCAAAATTTTCATTTATTGCGTCTTTTATATAGACTGTGACAAAATATAGAATTCCATTTAAAATTTTGAAGAAAATTGAAAAACTATGACGGTTGCAAACAATGTTCTTTGCCGTTTGTGCCAACCAACATTAAATTCTATAAAAAGTTTAAGCTCATGAAATTTGAATAGAAGAAAATATACTTAGTGATTTTGATTATTCATCAACTCCTGTGCCCTTATTAAGGTGGGTTCGATAAAACGTTACAATTAAGATGATGAACATTTGACTCGTCTTTCCGGTAGAGCCACAAAGTGGTTCACCGCCGGTCTAGTGGATCTACTCTCAAGGTATGTTTATTATATAAAGTAAGGTTCATGGTTTACCTGATTACTATCCTGCTCATATTCTAAAATTAAATCTTCTTCTTTAATATCAATGGAATGATGCAAATCTTCTAATTCGACTTCCATGTCCTCCATTTCGTCTGTTGAAACTTGGTCATCGTAGTCGTTATATCCACCAACGGGAGCTCGCGAACCATTGACATGTTCTTCAAAATTATTAAACTCTTTCAAAAGTATCATTTTGTCCATAATGCAAGCTTGAACAGTAGTATGGGGCATCGATAGGTTACGGAGAGGTTTTATTCCTAGTTGCGCTGGACACACTCCTGTAATGCAGATGCACTTTGTTATTTATAATAAACTCTCTTGGTAGATATTGTTAAACAGTAATTAGAAGAAAACTAGAAATTGTACTAATTAATCAGAAAACAAAGGTGTCAATTACTATTCGATAAAGAATTCAGAAATGTTACCAAATCCACAAAACATTTTTTAAATTAATATCAACAAGAAATTCTAACGTTTAAACCATTTAATACTAGAAATAATGTCGAAAAACAGCTCAGACAATAATACTTTGTTAGTATTAACAATATAATGAGGAAATTGCAATTCTCAGAAGGTTCAACTAATATTTAAATTAGTTGCAATCGTAATATTGAACCTACATCAAAATGCAACGTGCAAATTGTAACGATATTAGTAATGATCTTACGCAGTTGGTTATTTACCACGAGGCCTCAGAAAATTGCCAAATTACTAAATATTAGTAAGAGCACAGTAGGTGACGTCCTCAATAGCTTTAAAAGGAAGATCGAATTCATAATGAAGCAAAACCGGCCATCCGAGTGTATTAACTAGGTACTGGTGACGAGAATTACATTATTCATACGGTAAAAACCATAAGTTGAAAACTAAAGTGTGCTAAATAACCGATGGCATCCAGATACCATTCGTAACGTTTTAAAAGAAAGGGCTACCATAACTAGGTAGCTCGTAAAAAAACCTTTATAAGTAAAATAAATCGCATTCGTTACGTCAAAGAGCACATAAGCAGACTTATCAAGCTGGAAAAATGTCGTATTTACTGACGAAAACAAATACGAAAGCATATTTGGGGCTGTATTTCCACCGAGGAAGTGTGTTACTTTGTATTATGAATAATTTTTAGCTTTCAAAACGCATTTTTTGAAAACTGAAGTTCCTTTTACCTAACCGCAGAGATATCAGTTTACCCAAACCTGTGGGATGATAGGTTTCTAATATTGGGCCGGCATCCTCCCTTAGTTGACCATCCGAAACCTACCGTCTTGAAGGTAATTAATCGGAAAGGTGCCTCGACCTTTTAAGTTTTATACCAAAATAAATAAAGAATTATATTAGAAAGAAAAGCGATAACTAAACACTGAAACTTAAATCTTACCATTTTTAAGGTTATCTTCTTCTGTAGAAGAAACACTTATGCATTCGATAAACCAAAAATGACTTCGTAGCAGTTCACTTTCTGCTTGTTGGACAAAGAGTGGCAGTTATAAATTAATATTAACACACTGCTTATGACGCAAATACTTTTTGAAGCCCAATTTTATAAACAAAAACGTCAACGTCGTAATACCGCCATCATCGTTATCCAGTAATTTTACTTTTGGTGCCATCTCTTAACGGTAACCTGTAACTAACATTTGAAGGTAAATCAGTGGCGGCGCGGTGCATGGGTTAATGTGAGAAACTGCTATCCAGTGGACAATGGATTTCTCATATACAGCGCCCATCCTCCCTTTGTTGCGAGTCTTCAAAATATATTCATTATCTACTCGAGTTGTACTGTCAGGGGTTATACCATGGATGACACTAGAAACTAAAATGTTAGTGCTCATTGCCATCTCGTAGAGGTATTCTATAATTTATTATGTTTTTAAAAAATGCAATTGAAATGGAAAACATCTTAAAATTTTACACAAATTTATTGGTACTCAACTATCTCTAACGTTGTGGCTGGCCCGGAAGGGGTGTTTTGTTTACCTTTGAAATTGACACCCAATTCCATCCAATATAATTTGCCAATGAAAACCAAAAAAATAAATATTCCTTTTTACTTTTTATTACAATGGAACGATATAAACAAATTTTGAAGTGATAACAACACCCGAATGATATTATTAACAAAACATTAAGTTTTTTACCTCTACGAACACTTCATTTTTAAATGACTTTTTAGATCCGATTTACGTTTACATTTATAGTCACAAATTTCGCATCCGAAGCGTTTCTCCTCTGTATGAATTAATAAATGACTTCTTAAAGATTCTTTACGGTTACATTTGTAGTCACAAATTTCGCATGCGAACGGTTTCACTCCGGTGTGAATTTGTACATGTTTTTTTAAAGATCCTTTCTGACTACATTTATATCCACAAATTTCGCATGAAAAGCGTTTCTCCCAGTATGAGTTAATAAATGTATCTTAAAGTTTTTTGGTTACATTTAACGGTTTTTGTTTTACCTTTGGATTGGGGAGTCAATTCCATTGAATATATATGCGGGGAAATTCTGTCGGGCTCCAGATGCAGGAGGGCACCTCCTCGAGGTAGCCATCCAAAATCCGCAGTGCCCAACAGCCCCCGCCCGCCACCCATACCCGCCACTTAGTCTAAAGGGGCCCTAACCGCCATCTCCTGACATGAAGATCAAGGGGAGGAGGCAGAGAAGGGACCAAGCCCCGCATGGGACCCGTTCCTCCTCCGGTCAAGACAGACAGAAAGTTCTTTCGGTGCAGGGGGATCCGCTTTCCAGCCGGTTCTGGGCCACCAGACAGGCCCCGTAAAAGATAGGTCTGACAACCATGTAGAGCCAAAGGGTGATTTTAGGGTAAGACCCCATGAGTCCATTGCCCTTCGGACTCCCAAAGGCCATCCCTTTCCCAATTTGTTTTGTATGTTTTCCCCAATTTAGTTTCCCTTCAAGTATTAAAGGTACTTGATCGTTTCTAGTTTTAGGGAATTCCCAAGGCTGGGTTGTCATGCTCTTCAGTTTCTTTTGTTTAATAGATAGCTCTGTTTCGCGGGGTTGAAGAGAGACTGCTCAGTACCAATTTTCTAAAATTTTAGGGGGATTCGTTCGCAAACTACATTCTCAAATTTTCCCCTGAGCAGTATGGTGATATCATCTGCATAACCTACGGTATGAAAACCTTTGTCATTGAGGCGTTGCAGAAGGCTGTCTACCACCATGTTCCAAAGTAGTGGAGAGAGCACCCCTCCCTGAGGACAGCCCTTAACGACCACGCCCTTAATTTTTGTGTCTGCAACATTCACCTCTACAGCTCTCCACTTCAGTATGAAACTGATCCATTTTGCGATGGTCGTGGGAACTCCATATCGGTGAAGTGCAGCATTTATACTGTCAAAGGTGGTTTTATCAAAGGCCCCTTCTATATCAATAAACGCCCCTAGGGTGCACTCTTTGTAGCACAGCGATCTTTCGACGTGCTCCACAACCTTGTGAAGCGCCGTTTCAGTCGATCTCCCCGGGGTGTATGCATGTTGATTCGCATGTAGCGGTCTGTGGACCAGAACCGTATCGCGAATCTCTCTCTCGCACAGTTTCTCTAACGTTTTTAAGAAAAACGAGGTCAAACTGATTGGTCTGAAGGATTTGGGTTGTACTTTAGTTGTACTTTTCCGATCAGGTTAAGGTTTTCTTTCGACTTGGTGTGATTGCCGTTCATCACACTTTTCAGTGGCTCAGGAAATTCTGACAAAGAAACTTTTACTTCTAAGCAGCACAAACCTGACGTTAACAAAAAATTACAATTAATTAAAAAACATATGATTTCCCGTCAGGACGCCCGCTAGTATTCGTAACTTATCTCTCGATATAGCTGCTTTCAATGCACCGTTGCATACTTCCGCTATATGTTCAGTGAAGGATGATTTAGTATCCATCGTGACACGCAAATCCCGAATGCTGGAAACCAAATCCAACAAAATACCATTTATCGAACGAATATGTCCTACGAGTGCCATAATATTGGCAGCAGAAATGAATGTGTTTGCATTTTTTTATATTTAAATCAAGTCTATTTACCTTGCATCATACACTCAGTCTATCAAGATCCGACTGCATATTAAGAACAGAGATGTTACAGATCCTAATATAAATTTTCATAGCATCGGTAAAAACCAAAATTAGTGCAGACCAGAAACATCGAACGTTGTTATTTATGAAGATCCTGAAGAGCGATGAATAATATTGCGGATGCTTTGACGGCTATGATTTGCACTCAATTTCAGAAAATCGATCACTCCTGTAGAGAAATTAAATTCTCCAGCTCTCTGCATCAGGCAACAGATGAGAAACAAAATAAAACCCCCTATGAAAGACTTGAGGGGTATACCTTCTTTTTCAGGGATGTATTGTTTGAAAGTTAATAAATTTTCCTTTACTTACTTATGCTTCATTTTTGAAACCTCTCCAAAATTCAAGGTATCCCCCCCTCTCGTCAGGCCTGACTAACAAGGGGAGACCGGCAACTTCCCCTCACTGAATTGATGCATTTTCATTGTGCGTGTAGGTCTTGTATTGAACTCATAATCTGTAAACATTGAATGTTGTACTTTTCAGCAGTGAGGCACTGAGGTGTTCCACCCAGACGTTTGTGCAGTTTATTTTTATTAGTAATAAATTGAAGACATTAGCGTAACCGATCTAGAAAAATCTCTAGAAAACTCATTAATCCTTACCTTAACAAGTCACACTCAAGTAACTAATATCCCAATTAGCCCAAAATATAAAGCAAAGTTTTAGAGACCGGGGGGTCTGGGGGGTGTGGAACACCCCCCAGTGCCTCACTGCTGAAAGGTAAAACATTTAATGTTTACAGATTATGAGTGGGGTTTATTATAGCGCCTTGGTTTTCTTGAGAACGATGACATATTATACTGAGGGAAATTCATAACCCTCCATTCTTGGTCACTGCTTTATATTTTTTGTGCTAAAAACTTTCACCATTATCGCTTAATACTGATAAGTATAAGTTTGCAAATTTATCTATCACAGTTTGAGTGTACCTGGGGGGTGCTCCACACCCCCCAGACCCCCCGGTCTCGACAACTTTGGTTTATAATTTGGGCTAATTGGAATATTACTTACTTGAGTGTGACTTGTTAAAGTTAGAATTAATTAGTATTTCTAAAGATTTTTTCTAGATCGGTTATGCTGATATCTTCAATTTATTACTAATAAAAAATAAACTGCACAAACCGGGGGGTCTGGGGTGTGGAACACCCTCCAGTGCCGCACTGCTGAAAGGTAAAACATTTAATGTTTACAGATTATGAGTGGGGTTTATTATAGCGCCTTGGTTTTCTTGAGAACGATGACATATTATACTGAGGGAAATTCATAACCCCTCCATTCTTGGTCACTGCTTTATATTTTTTGTACTAAAAACTTTCACCATTATCGCTTAATACTGATAACCATAAGTTTGCAAATTTATCTATCACAGTTTGAGTGTACCTGGGGGTGCTCCACACCCCCTAGACCCCCGGTCTCTACAACTTTGGTTTATAATTTGGGCTAATTGGAATATTATTACTTGAGTGTGACTTGTTAAAGTTAGATCTAATTAGTATTTCTAAGATTTTTCTAGATCGGTAAACAAATATGCTGATATAACTTCAATTTATTCTAATAAAAATCAAACTGCACAAACTGGGGGATCTGGGGTGTGGAATCACCATTCAGAAATGCCTCACTGCTGAAAGGTAATAACATTCACATGTTTACAGCATTATGAGAAAATAAAACCCGAAGTTTATGTATAGCGCTTTGGGTTTTCTTTGAGAACGTAATGACATATTCTTATTACTGAGGAAATTCATTAACCCCTCCATTCTTGGTCACTGCTTTATATTTTTTGTACTAAAAACTTTCACCATTATCGCTTAATACTGATAAGTATAAGTTTGCAAATTTATCTATCACAGTTTGAGTGTACCTGGGGGGTGCTCCACACCCCCCAGACCCCCCGGTCTCGACAACTTTGGTTTATAATTTGGGCTAATTGGAATATTACTTACTTGAGTGTGACTTGTTAAAGTTAGAATTAATTAGTATTTCTAAAGATTTTTTCTAGATCGGTTATGCTGATATCTTCAATTTATTACTAATAAAAAATAAACTGCACAAACCGGGGGGTCTGGGGGGTGTGGAACACCCTCCAGTGCCGCACTGCTGAAAGGTAAAACATTTAATGTTTACAGATTATGAGTGGGGTTTATTATAGCGCCTTGGTTTTCTTGAGAACGATGACATATTATACTGAGGGAAATTCATAACCCCCTCCATTCTTGGTCACTGCTTTATATTTTTTGTACTAAAAACTTTCACCATTATCGCTTAATACTGATAAGTATAAGTTTGCAAATTTATCTATCACAGTTTGAGTGTACCTGGGGGGTGCTCCACACCCCCCAGACCCCCGGTCTCGACAACTTTGGTTTATAATTTGGGCTAATTGGAATATTACTTACTTGAGTGTGACTTGTTAAAGTTAGAATTAATTAGTATTTCTAAGATTTTTCTAGATCGGTTATGCTGATATCTTCAATTTATTACTAATAAAAAATAAACTGCACAAACCGGGGGTCTGGGGTGTGGAACACCCTCCAGTGCCTCACTGCTGAAAGGTAAAACATTCAATGTTTACAGATTATGAGTGGGGTTTATTATAGCGCCTTGGTTTTCTTGAGAACGATGACATATTATACTGAGGGAAATTCATAACCCCCTCCATTCTTGGTCACTGCTTTATATTTTTTGTACTAAAAACTTTCACCATTATCGCTTAATACTGATAACCATAAGTTTGCAAATTTATCTATCACAGTTTGAGTGTACCTGGGGGGTGCTCCACACCCCCCAGACCCCCGGTCTCGACAACTTTGGTTTATAATTTGGGCTAATTGGAATATTACTTACTTGAGTGTGACTTGTTAAAGTTAGAATTAATTAGTATTTCTAAAGATTTTTTCTAGATCGGTTATGCTGATATCTTCAATTTATTACTAATAAAAAATAAACTGCACAAACCGGGGGTCTGGGGGGTGTGGAACACCCTCCAGTGCCCACTGCTGAAAGGTAAAACATTCAATGTTTACAGATTATGAGGGGGGTTTATTATAGCGCTTTGGTTTTCTTGAGAACGATGACATATTATACTCGGGGAAATTCAAAACCCCCCTTCCATTCTTGGTCACTGCTTTATATTTTTGTCTAAAACTTTCACCATTATCGCTTAATACTGATAACATAAGTTTGCAAATTTATCTATACGTTTGGTTCCTGGGTGCCAACCCCAGCCCCCCGGTCTCGACAACTTTGGTTTATAATTTGGGCTAATTGGAATATTAGTTACTTGAGTGTGACTTGTTAAAGTTAGGATTAATTAGTATTTCTAGAGATTTTTTCTAGATCGGTTATGCTGATATCTTCAATTTATTACTAATAAAAATAAACTGCACAAACCGGGGGTCTGGGGGGTGTGGAACACCCTCCAGTGCCTCACTGCTGAAAGGTAAAACATTCAATGTTTACAGATTATGAGTAGGGTTTATTATAGCGCTTTGGTTTTCTTGAGAACGATGACATATTATACTGGGGAATTCATAACCCCCATTCTTGGTCACTGCTTTATATTTTTTGTACTAAAACTTTCACAATTATCGCTTAATACTGATAACCATAAGTTTGCAAATTTATCTATCACAGTTTGAGTGACCTGGGGTGCTCCACACCCCCCAGACCCCGGTCTCGACAACTTTGGTTTATAATTTGGGCTAATTGGAATATTAGTTACTTGAGTGTGACTTGTTAAAGTTAGAATTAATTAGTATTTCTAGAGATTTTTCTAGATCGGTTATGCTGATATCTTCAATTTATTACTAATAAAAATAAACTGCACAAACCGGGGGGTCTGGGGTGTGGAACCCCCTCCAGTGCCTCACTGCTGAAAGGTAAAACATTCAATGTTTACAGATTATGAGTGGGTTTATTATAGCGCTTTGGTTTTCTTGAGAACGATGACATATTATACTGAGGAAATTCATAACCCCCTCCATTCTTGGTCACTGCTTTATATTTTTGTGCTAAAACTTTCACCATTATCGCTTAATACTGATAACCATAAGTTTGCAAATTTATCTATCACAGTTTGAGTGTACCTGGGGGGTGCTCCACACCCCCCAGACCCCCGGTCTCGACAACTTTGGTTTATAATTTGGGCTAATTGGAATATTAGTTACTTGAGTGTGACTTGTTAAAGTTAGAATTAATTAGTATTTCTAAAATTTTTCTAGATCGGTTATGCTGATATCTTCAATTTATTACTAATAAAAAATAAACTGCACAAACCGGGGGGTCTGGGGGGTGTGGAACACCCTCCAGTGCCTCACTGCTGAAAGGTAAAACATTCAATGTTTACAGATTATGAGTAGGGTTTATTATAGCGCTTTGGTTTTCTTGAGAACGATGACATATTATACTGGGGGAATTCATAACCCCCCTCCATTCTTGGTCACTGCTTTATATTTTTGTGCTAAAACTTTCACCATTATCGCTTAATACTGATAACCATAAGTTTGCAAATTTATCTATCACAGTTTGAGTGTACCTGGGGGGTGCTCCACACCCCCCAGACCCCCGGTCTCGACAACTTTGGTTTATAATTTGGGCTAATTGGAATATTATTACTTGAGTGTGACTTGTTAAAGTTAGAATTAATTAGTATTTCTAAAGATTTTTTCTAGATCGGTTATGCTGATATCTTCAATTTATTACTAATAAAAAATAAACTGCACAAACCGGGGGGTCTGGGGGGTGTGGAACACCCTCCAGTGCCGCACTGCTGAAAGGTAAAACATTTAATGTTTACAGATTATGAGTGGGGTTTATTATAGCGCCTTGGTTTTCTTGAGAACGATGACATATTATACTGAGGGAAATTCATAACCCCTCCATTCTTGGTCACTGCTTTATATTTTTGTGCTAAAAACTTTCACCATTATCGCTTAATACTGATAACCATAAGTTTGCAAATTTATCTATCACAGTTTGAGTGTACCTGGGGGGTGCTCCACACCCCCCAGACCCCCCGGTCTCGACAACTTTGGTTTATAATTTGGGCTAATTGGAATATTACTTACTTGAGTGTGACTTGTTAAAGTTAGAATTAATTAGTATTTCTAAAGATTTTTTCTAGATCGGTTATGCTGATATCTTCAATTTATTACTAATAAAAAATAAACTGCACAAACCGGGGTCTGGGGTGTGGAACACCCCAGTGCCTCACTGCTGAAAGGTAAAACATTTAATGTTTACAGATTATGAGTGGGGTTTATTATAGCGCCTTGGTTTTCTTGAGAACGATGACATATTATACTGAGGGAAATTCATAACCCCCCCCCCTCCATTCTTGGTCACTGCTTTATATTTTTTGTGCTAAAACTTTCACCATTATCGCTTAATACTGATAACATAAGTTTGCAAATTTATCTATCACAGTTTGAGTGTACCTGGGGTGCTCCACACCCCAGACCCCCGGTCTCGACAACTTTGGTTTATAATTTGGGCTAATTGGAATATTACTTACTTGAGTGTGACTTGTTAAAGTTAGAATTAATTAGTATTTCTAAAGATTTTTTCTAGATCGGTTATGCTGATATCTTCAATTTATTACTAATAAAAAATAAACTGCACAAACCGGGGGTCTGGGGTGTGGAACCCCCTCCAGTGCCTCACTGCTGAAAGGTAAAACTTTTCAATGTTTACAGATTATGAGTGGGGTTTATTATAGCGCTTGGTTTTCTTGAGAACGATGACATATTATACTGAGGAATTCATAACCCCCTCCATTCTTGGTCACTGCTTTATATTTTTTGTACTAAAAACTTTCACCATTATCGCTTAATACTGATAACTATAAGTTTGCAAATTTATCTATCACAGTTTGAGTGTACCTGGGGGTGCTCCACACCCCCCAGACCCCCCGGTCTCGACAACTTTGGTTTATAATTTGGGCTAATTGGAATATTACTTACTTGAGTGTGACTTGTTAAAGTTAGAATTAATTAGTATTTCTAAAGATTTTTTCTAGATCGGTTATGCTGATATCTTCAATTTATTACTAATAAAAAATAAACTGCACAAACCGGGGGTCTGGGGGGTGTGGAACACCCTCCAGTGCCTCACTGCTGAAAGGTAAAACATTCAATGTTTACAGATTATGAGTGGGGTTTATTATAGCGCCTTGGTTTTCTTGAGATCCATGACATATTATACTGGGGGGAATTAATAATCAAATAAATAAAAAAAAATTGGCAGGAGCTGGATGCGATCCCAATATCCTTCACATATGTTAATTTTTATGCAGTTCATCAGTAATATATAATTATTCAAAATTGAAGTCCAATACAAGACCTACACGCACAATAAAAATGGATCAATTCAGTGAGGGGAAGTTGTCGGTCCCTCTTTGTAAGAGAGGAGTTCTCGAATAACTCAAAAAAGAATAACGATATTGACATGGGGTTTGTGCCAAAATTTTCATTTGTTGCGCTTTTTATATAGATTGTGACAAAATATATAATTTCATTTACAATTTTGAAGAAAATTGAAAAAAACGGATGGTTGCAAACAATGTCCTTTGCCGTTTGTGCCAACCAGCATGAAATTCCCTTTAAAAAAGTTTAAGCTCATGAAATTTGAATAGAAGAAGATATACTTAGTGATTTTGATTATTCATCAACTCCCTCTGCCCTTATTAAGGTGGGTTCGATAAAACGTTACAATTAAGATGATGAACATTTGACTCGTCTTTCCGGTAGAGCCACAAAGTGGTTCACCGCCGGTCTAGTGGATCTACTCTCAAGGTATGTTTATTATATAAAGTAAGGTTCATGGTTTACCTGATTACTATCCTGCTCATATTCTAAAATTAAATCTTCTTCTTTAATATCAATGGAATGATGCAAATCTTCTAATTCGACTTCCATGTCCTCCATTTCGTCTGTTGAAACTTGGTCATCGTAGTCGTTATATCCACCAACGGGAGCTCGCAAACCATTGACATGTTCTTCAAAATTATTAAACTCTTTCAAAAGTATCATTTTGTCCATAATGCAAGCTTGAACAATAGTATGGGGCATCGACAGGTTACGGAGAGGTTTTATTCCTAGTTGCGCTGGACACACTCCTGTAATGCAGATGCACTTTGTTATTTATAATAAACTCTCTTGGTAGATATTGTTAAACAGTAATTAGAAGAAAACTACAGATTGCAGTAATTAATCAGAAAACAAAAGTGTCAATTACTATTCGATAAAGAATTCAGAAATGTTACCAAATCCACAAAACATTTTTTTTAAATTAATATCAACAAGAAATTCTAACGTTTAAACCATTTAATACTAGAAATAATGTCGAAAAACAGCTCAGACAATAATACTTTGTTAGTATTAACAATATAATGAGGGAAATTGCAATTCTCAGAAGGTTCAACTAATATTTAAATTAGTTGCAATCGTAATATTGAACCTACATCAAAATGCAACGTGCAAATTGTAACGACATTAGTAATGATCTTACGCAGTTGGTTATTTACCACGAGGCCTCAGAACAAATTGCCAAATTACTAAATATTAGTAAGAGCACAGTGGGTGACGTCCTCAATAGCTTTAAAAAGGAAGATCGAATTGATATTGAAGCAAAAACCGGTCATCCGAGTGCTAAATAACTGATGGCATCCAGATACCATTCATAACGTTTCAAAAAAGAAAGGGGTACCATAACTATGTAGCTCGTAAAAAAACCTTTTATAAGTGAAATAAATCCCATTCGTTACGTCAAAGAGTTATCAAGCTGGAAAAATGTCGTATTTACTGACGAAAACAAATACGAAAGCATATTTGGGGCTGTATTTCCACCGAGGAAGTGTGTTACTTTGTATTATGAATAATTTTTAGCTTTCAAAACGCATTTTTTGAAAACTGAAGTTCCTTTTACCTAACCGCAGAGATATCAGTTTACCCAAACCTGTGGGATGATAGGTTTCTAATATTGGGCCGGCATCCTCCCTTAGTTGACCATCCGAAACCTACCGTCTTGAAGGTAATTAATCGGAAAGGTGCCTCGACCTTTTAAGTTTTATACCAAAATAAATAAAGAATTATATTAGAAAGAAAAGCGATAACTAAACACTGAAACTTAAATCTTACCAGTTTTAGGGTTAACTTCTTCTGTAGAAGAAACACTGATGCATTCGATAAACCAAAAATGACTTCGTAGCAGTTCACCTTCTGCTTGTTGGACGAAGAGTGGCAGTTATAAATTAATATTAACACACTGCTTATGACGCAAATACTTTTTTGAAGCCCAATTTTATAAACAAAAACGTCAACGTCGTAATACCGCCATCATCGTTATCCAGTAATTTTACTTTTGGTGCCATCTCTTAACGGTAACCTGTAACTAACATTTGAAGGTAAATCAGTGGCGGCGCGGTGCATGGGTTAATGTGAGAAACTGCTATCCAGTGGACAATGGATTTCTCATATACAGCGCCCATCCTCCCTTTGTTGCGAGTCTTCAAAATATATTCATTATCTACTCGAGTTGTACTGTCAGGGGTTATACCATGGATGACACTAGAAACTAAAATGTTAGTGCTCATTACCATCTCGTAGAGGTATTCTATAACTAATTAATAGAAATGGAAAAAATTCTTGAAATTTTATACAAATTTATTGGTACTCAACTATCACATAAGGTTGTGGCTGCCCCGGAAGGGGGGTGTTTTTGTTATACCTTTGAAATTGACACCCAATTCCATTCCTACCCAAATTATATCCAATATAATTTGCCAATGAAAACCAAAAAAATAAATATTCTTTTTTACTTTTTATTACAATGGAAAGATATAAACAAATTTTGAAGTGATAACAACACCCGAATGATATTATTAACAAAACATTAAGTTTTTTACCTCTACGAACACTTCATTTTTAAATGACTTTTTAGATCCGATTTACGTTTACATTTATAGTCACAAATTTCGCATCCAAAGCGTTTCTCCTCTGTATGAATTAATAAATGACTTCTTAAAGATTCTTTACGGTTACATTTATAATCACAAATTTCGCATGCGAACGGTTTCACTCCGGTGTGAATTTGTACATGTTTTGTTAAAGATCCTTTCTGACTACATTTATATCCACAAATTTCGCATGAAAAGCGTTTCTCCCCAGTATGAGTTAATAAATGTATTTTTAAAGATCGTTTAAATTTAGATTTATATTCACACATTTCGCATGCGAATCGTTTCTCCTCCGTATGAATTAATAAATGACTTCTTAAAGATTCTTTACGGTTACTTTTATAGTCACAAATTTTGCATGAAAAGCATTTCTCCCGAGTATGAGTTAATAAATGCATTTTTAAATATCCTTTAGATTTACATTTATAGTCACACATTTCGCAGGCGAAGCGTTTCTCCTCTGTATGAATTATTAATAAATGACTTTTTAAAGATTCTTTACGGTTACTTTTATAATCACAAATTTTGCATGCAAACGGTTTCACTCCGGTGTGAATTAGTACATGTTTTTTTAAATCTCCTTTCCGTCTACATTTATAATCACAAAATTCGCAGGCAAAGCGTTTCTCCCCTGTATGAAATAATAAATGCAATTCAAAAGATGCTTTATGTTTACATTTATAATCACAAATATCGCACGCAATCGTTTCGCCTCGGTATGAATTAATAAGTGACTTTTTAAAGATGCTTTATGTTTACATTTATAGTCACAAATTTTGCATGCAAACGGTTTCACCCTAGTGTGAATTAGTAAATGTTTCTTTAAATATTCTTTCCGTCTACATTTATAATTACAGATTTCGCACGAAAACGGGGTCTCCCTTGTATGAATACTAAAATGACTTTTTAAACTTACTTTACGAATACATTTATAACCACAAATATCGCAAACAAAGCGTTTCTCCCCTATGACTTAATAAATGACTTTTTAAAGATCCTTAGATTTACATTTATAGTCACAAATTGCGCATGCAAACGGTTTCAGCCCCGTATTAGTTATTACATTCAATTGTTCCCTTTGTGCATGTTTACTGTTACAAATGTCGTATGAATCTATTTTCTTGCCATCAACGGTTCCAAAATAATTGGATTTATGTACAAATTTTTTCCCACTTGTTTGGGGTTTGCTTTCCATATTCGATTGAGATTCGAGAACTGAAGTTTCTTCCTTAATGTCAATGGAATGGTGCAAATCTTCCAATTTGAATTCAATTTCTTCTTCTTCCATCTTAATTTGGACGGGGCTATTTGCCTGATGTGGAATTGCCTGTAAAAAGTAATCGTTATTATTTAATTAATTTGGTTTTAATTCATTCTTAAACTTAAATTTATGCAATTTTGACTTGGTCAAAATCGTGGAAGAATATTTTTTATCTTCTTCTTCAAGTGCCATATCCGGTCACTCGGACGTTGGCGATTCAACTTGGCCGAAGCCAAGATGAATTTACCAGGGAGTATAATTCATGGGGCGGTTTCCGGTTGCCTTCCCCATAATCCACAGATCAATATTGGACTTTTTGATCACAGCAGTGTATCTAACGCGAGCAGGGTTTGAACCGCGACTTACTGCGTCATAGTCAATCCGTGTATGCTTCGCGCTATACTGCTGTTTTTTATAAAAAGTAATAATTATTTAATGTTTTTTATTCTCTTCCTAGTAAGTTTAAAAAGTAAATTGAGTAGACTTTCAATAAGCATGAAAGGCCAAGGAATCTTAAAAGTTGGCATCAATCGTGTCAATTGCGACTGCAGTTGTACTTTTCCGATCAGGTCAAGGTTTTCCTTCGACTTGGTGTGATTGCCGTTCATCACACTTTTCAGCGGCTCAGAAAATTCTGGCATCCTTCTAAGCAGCACAAACCTGACGTTAACAAAAAATTACTTAAACATGAATTATCGTAAAAAAAACCTATGATTTCCGTCAGGATCCCCGTTAGTATTCGTAACTTATCTCTCGATAAGAGTAGGATATATTTGGAATGTCTGCTCGAAGGCTCTCATATTGCTACCTTTGCCTGTTGGTATTCTATGGTATTTATCCATCTGCTGGTGTGGAGTTAAAGAGTTTCTTTAGTTGGGAGAGCGTTGACGATCCAGACATCCAGCAATAGGAAAGGCTCGTGTCCACACGGTGGTGTGTCCGAACCCATTCCCTTCGTTACCTTGATGCCCTTTAACCCACCTAAGGGTTAGAACCGAGGGGTTAACCGCTGGTGAAGTTTTTTGTACACATCTAATGAAGTACATGAAGTACTGGGAAGGGGAGGTGTAGAACACCTTCCAGTGCACAAATTTTGGAATGAAAAACATTGCAGTACATGCAGAACCCCAGACCGAGTAGTTTACTTTTTATCAGAAGTAAACTGAAGATCTCCCGTTGCAGAAGCACTGGAGGGTGTTCCACACCCCCCAGTTTAAATAATTTATTTTTTATTAAAAGTGAATTAAATATTTAAGCATATCTCAAGTTTATTAAAATTAGCTATGGCCAAGTAAATGTGTTTAATTCGTAATCTGACAATTAATTATAGGTAAACTTCCTAATTATAAATTCCGTACTAACTGGGAGGTAGATCTCTGCAACAGGAGAGTTCAGTTTACTTCTGATAAAAAATAAACTACTTGATCCGGGGGCTGGGGGGGGGAGTGAAACACCCTCTAGTGCCTCTACAACGGGAGATCTTTAGTTTACTTTTGATATAAATAATCTACTCAATCCGGGGGGTCTGGGGGGTGTGGAACACCCTCCAGTGCTCAAATTTTAGTATTTCTGTAAGTCTCAGAAATTGAAAGTCTCTGATACTGAAAGGATCGATTAATAACTGCTGAATTCTATGAAGGACAAAGCAGTATGGAGAATTATGATGAAGTACGTGAAGTGTGAAGTTAATTGTACACGATTTCCTCTAGCGGTTGACCCCTTGGTTAGAACATTATCGTTTGTCGATATTTCGTTCAGTCTCCGTATGCATTGAAGCACCAGATTTGAGGTGATCCTATAACGGTCGAGTGCCATAAAAACTACCTCCGACCTAGTGGAACTACTTTTAGGGTACATTTCTTATATAAAGTAAGGTTCATGGTTTACCTGATTACTGTTCTGATGATAATCTAAAATTGGATCATCTTCTTCTTTAATATTAATGGAATGGTGCAAATCCTCTAATTTGACTTGAACGTCTTTCATTTCGTTTGTTGTAATTTTGTTATCGTAGTCGTTAGATACACAATTAGGAGCTCGCAAACCATTGACATGTTCTTCAAAATTATTAAACTCTTTCAAAAGAATCGCCACGTTCATAATGGAAGCTAAAGTTGACCAACTTGAACAGTAGTACGAAACATCAACAGGTTACGGAACGGTTTTATTCCTGGTCGTGCTGGACACACTCCTGTAATGCAGATATACTTTGTTAATTATAATAAACTCTCTTGGTAGATATTGTTAAATAGTAATTAGAAGAAAACTTGAAAGAAACTGAAAACTTACATTATTGACAAAGTAAAAAAACGCTTGAATTAGTACCCCTAAGTTAAAAACTAAAGTTGCTAAATAACCGATGGGCATCCAGACACCATTCGTAACGTTTTAAAAGGAAAGGGCTACCACGACTAGGTAGCTCGTAAAAAACATTTTATTAGTGAAATGAATCGCATTCGTTACGTCAAAGAGCACATAAGCAGACTTATCCAGGTGAAAAAGTGTCGTATTTGCTAACGAAAACAAATACGAAAGCATAATTAGGTTTGTATTTCCATCGCAGTAGTGAGTAACTTGGTATTACGAACAAAGCGCATTTATTGACTGAAGTTCCTTTTACCTAACCGCAGAGATATTAGTTTTCCCAAACCTGTGGGATGATAGGTTTCTAATATTCGGCTGGCATCCTCCCTTAGTTGACCATCCGAAACCTACCTTCCTGAAGGTAATTAATCGGAAAGGTGACTCGACCTTCCAAGTTTTATACCAAAATAAATAAAAAATTATATTGGAAAGAAACGCGATAACTAAACACTGAAACTTAAATCTTACCATTTTTAGGGTTAATTTCTTCGGTAGAAGAAACACTTATGCATTCGATAAACCAAAAATGACTTCGTAGCAGTTCACCTTCTGCTTGTTGGACGAAGAGTGGCAGTTATAAATTAATATTAACACACTGCTTATGAAGCAAATACTTTTCGCAGCCCAATTTTATAAACAAAAACGTTAACGAAGTAAGAGAGTAGTCATATTGGTTTTATCGCCATCTCTTAACGGTAACCTGTAACTAACATTTGAAGGTAAATCAGTGGCGTCGCGGTGCATGGGTTAATGTGGGAACACAAACTTTTTAAATAATTAGAAGCTACCATCCAGTGCACAATCTACATTGCATTTGTCATCTACAGCCGCCATCTTTCTTTAGTTGCAAATCCATAAAAAAAATTAATTTTCTTTTTATTGACTTGCTCTTATATTACAATCTGTCTATAATGACAATAAGTAAATGATATGACAGAAAAACTCCCTTTACAATTTAACACCCAAAATGCTACGTCAGACCTATAATGTCTTCTGGAAGTTCAAAAGCGATGAGGCAAGTCCATTGGGTCGCTACGTTTCAGCCTCTTGGGTCGATGGCTCTTCCTCGATGGGGGTGATGGGTCGATGCTCACCTACATGATGACTTGCTCTTATATTACAATCTGTCTATAATGACAATAAGTAAATGATATGACAGAAGAAGTTTGCCCGATGGCTCACTTCCTTTACAATTTAATACCCAAAAATGCTACGTCAGACCTACGATGTCTCCTGAAAGTTCAAAAGCGATCGGCAAGTCCATGGGGTCGCTACGTGTCAGCCTCCTGGGCTGATGGACAGTCGACAGGTCCGTCGCAAGAGAGTTGGAACGATCACAGTACCTGATACTGGCATTCTTCGATGGTGGAAATATCAAAGTCACGATGGATTACTTGGATGGAATTTTTGATTGGAAGCGCTGAATTTTAGCTACGTTGAAGTTACTTGCGGCTTCCTAGAGTTCGATGCTCTACGTCTGTATCGGCTTTATAATTTTGTATATCAGCACTTTGTTTTTAAGAGATAATTAAGAATGACGATGATGCTTTTGAAAAGTGTGACCCAATTGAAGTCGTTTTGCTTCAGATGTGTTTAGTCCATGTCAATCCTCTGTCCAAGTGTCTTCTTTTTTATGAGGTAATACATTTCCATTAAACTTTACAGAGGAAGGGGGGGACAAGTGGCTCTTCTATTTTTAAAAGTTAAATGTACTGATTTTCAGTCATTGGCTTTGATACCTCACTTTTTAACCAATTTTCGAACTCGATAAAGTGGATTTGTAGCAATGCGAACGCAGTTGATGAATCGGGACGCCTATTGGTAAGGTACGACTTGAGTACTTCGCAGTAGATGTGGCAGGTATTTTTAATTTTAAAGTAGAGAGCAGTGTGCCAAACCTTGTCAAAAGCTTGGGTCATATCGAAAAATGCAGCTTTACGATAACTTTTGTTTTCGAGATTCTATCCGATTTTGGTAGCGATTCAATGAACCCAATTGTTGAATGTTGTTTGCGGAATCCAAACTGGTACTTTGGAATTACTTTCTGTTCTTCAATTATTGACTTCAGTCTTCTCAAAAATAAGTTTTTCGAATCCCTCCGATAGAAGAGACAGCAAGCTGATAGGTCTGTACGAACCGAGCTCCGTTACAGGTTTCCCTGATTTTCGGATTAAAATAATCCTAAGAAATCCCAACTTAGAAAACATAGTTATAACAAAATTTTCCACCTCAAAAAATGTAAGCCCCTGGCACAAACAATTAATGCAACCTTCGTTCATTTCATTCGTTAATTTCACTTGTACACGGTTTCTCGTCCGAATGACTTTTTAAATGTCTTTTTAAATTTTCTTTACGTGCACATTTATAATCACAAATCTCACACTCGAACGGTTTGCTTCCGGTGTGAGTTCTTAAATGACTTCTAAAATTCCCGTTTTCTGTACATTTGTAACCACAAATTTCACAAGTGAAAGGTTTCTCGCCATTATGCGTTCGAACATGTCTCTTTAAAACTTCTTTGCGTCCACATTTATAATCACAAATTTCGCATATGAACGGCTTCTCTCCCCGTGTGAGTTTTTAAATGTGTATTTAAACTTCCCTTAGTGGCACATTTATAGTCACAAAATCGGCACATAAACGGTTTCTCGCCAGTATGCGTTCTTAGATGATTTTTAAAATTTTCGTTTTGTGTACATTTGTATCCACAAATTTTACACGTGAACGGCTTCTCGCCCGTATGAACCATCATGTGCCGTTTTAAACTTGGCTTTTGCGCACACGTGTAATCGCAAAACTCACAATTAAACGGTTTATCCCCCGTATGAGTCATCAAATGTCTCTTTAAGCTAGGTTTCTGTGCACACGAATAATCACAAAATTCACACATATACGGTTTCTCACCAGTATGAGTTCTTAAATGAGTTTCTAAACTTCCTTTGTGCACACTTTCATAGTCACAAGTTTCACACTTGAACAATTTTTCCCCTGTATGAGTTTTTAAATGAATCATTAAACTACCTTTATGTGCGCATTCATAGTCGCAAATTTCACATGTAAACGGTTTCTCGCCCGTATGAGTCCTAAAGTGAAGCTTGAAGCTTTGTTTATGCGCACTTTTAAAATCACAAAATTCACAAGCAAACGGTTTCTCGCCTGTGTGAGTTCTCAAATGAACCTTTAAAACTCCCTTACGCGTACATTTATATTCACAAAATTCACAAGTAAACGGCTTCTCGCCCGTATGAGTTTTCAAATGACTTCTCAAATTGCTTCGATCGGAACTTTGAAAATCACAAATTTCACATTTAAACGGCTTCTCTCCCGTATGCGTTCGTAAATGACTGGTTAAATTGCTGGAATCGGCACATTTATAGTTACAAATTGCACAGGTAAACGGCTTCTCGCCAGTGTGAGTTCTTAGATGACATTTCAAATCGCCACTGTGAGCACATCTGTAAGCACATATTTCGCAAGTAAACGGTTTATCACCTGTATGAGTCATTAAGTGTCTTTTTAAACTGGGTTTCTGCGCACACGTATAATCGCAAAATTCACAGGTAAACGGTTTCTCGCCACTGTGAGTTCGTAAATGAGTTTCGAAAATTCCTTTTCGTTTGCACTTGTAGTCACAAATTTTACATGAAAATGCTTTCTTACTTGTGTGCGGTTTGAGTTTTCCATCAGGTGGAGATTCCAGAAGTAAGATCTGCTCTTCTTTAATGTCGATGGAATGATGCAAATCCTCCAATTTAAATTCTATTTCTTCGGTTTTAATTTGAGGGTGGTCATTTGAATGGCATGGGGCTTCCTGTAACAAACACATCATTAGAAAAACTGAAAGCATGAAAAACTTAAAAGTATAAATAATTTTTGGTGACGGTAACTCTAATAAACACAATTCCATGTTAAAATATCTTAAAACAAAATGCAGAAAACAAAACCTCCAAAGCCAAAATACCGAAAACAAAAACACCTAAGTCAAAATGTCAAAAACAAAAGGAAAACAAAAACACCGAAAAATAAAACATCGAAGTCAAAATGCCGAAAAGCAAAATACCGGAAACAAAAATATCGAAAATAAAATGACTGAAAACAAAAACACCAAAGTCAAAACGCCGAAAATAAAAACACCAAAGAAACAATAATACGGAAACCAAAAACAACCAGAAAACAAAAACATCGAAGTCAAAATGGCAAAAAAATGCCCGAGTCAAAATGCCTAAAACAAAATCACCGAAGTCAAAACGCTGAAAACAAAAATATCGAAGTTAAAATGGCCAAAAAAAAGCCGAAGTCAAAATGCCTGAAACAACAATACTGAACAAAAATTCCGAAAATAAAAACAACCGAAAACCAAAAACACAAAAGTCAAAATGGCAAAAAAACCCCAAAGTCAAAATGGCAAAAAACCCCAAAGTCAAAATATCGGAAACAACAATATTGAACAACAAAAATACCGAAAACAAAAGCACCACAAACAAAAACACCAAAAACAAAAATACCGAAGAACAAAATTTTTAAGTCAAATTGGCAAAACCAAAAACATCGGAGTCAAAATGGCAAAAACAAAAACGCCGAAGTCAAAATGCCGAAAACTTTAAATGCTGAAAAGGAAAAAATACCGAAAATATTAAAAAAATTAAAATAACGCCGAAGTCAAAATGCCGAAAACAAAAATAGAGAAAAACAAAAATACGGAAAAACAAAACATCGAAGTCAAAATGCCGAAAACTTTAAATGCTGAAAAACAAAAATACCAAAAATAAAAAAATTAAAAACAAAAACACCAAATTCAAAATACCGAAGTCAAAACGCTGAAAACAAAAACACCGAAAACCAAAAACACCAAGTTAAAATATCAAAAACAAAGACAACCGGAAAACAAAAATAACCGGAAAACAGAAACACCGAAATCAAAATGGCAAAAATAAACGCCGAAGTCAAAATGCCGGAAACAAAAATACCGAAAATAAAAAAACCGAAAACAAAAACACCGAAAATAAAAAAACTGAAAACAAAAACACCGAAGTCAAAATGTCGAAAACAAAATCAACCGGAAAACAAAAATATCGAAAACAAAAACATCGATGAACAAAACATCGAAGTCAAAATATCGAAAATAAAAACATCAAAGTCAAAATGGCAAAAAAATACGCCGAAGTCAAAATGCCAGAAACAAAAATACTGACAAATAAAAATACCAAAAATAAAAAGACTGAAAACAAAAACACCGAAGTCAAAATGTTGTAAACAAAACACCGAAGTCAAAATGTCAGAAACAAGAATACTGAAAAATAGAAACTCAAAAATAAAACGACGGAAAATAAGAACACCGAAATCAAAATGCGGAAAACAAAAACGTCGAAGTCAAAACGCTGAAAACAAAAACACCGAAAACAAAAAAACCGGAGTCAAAATGCCGCAAACAAAAACATCGAAGTCAAAATGTCAAAAACCAAAAACACCGAAGTCAAAATGGCAAAAATTAACGCCGAAGTCAAAATGCCGGAATCAAAAATACTGAAAAACGAAAATAAAATAAAATAACTGAAAACCAAACACCGAACAACAAAAATACCGAAAACAAAAACACCGAAATCAAAATGTCGAAAACAAAAACAACCTGAAAACAAAAACACAGAAAACAAAAACACCTAATAACAAAACATCAAAGTCAAAATATCGAAAACAAAAACAACCTGAAAACAAAAATAACCGGAAAACAAAAACACAGAAAACAAAAACACCGAATAACAAAACATCGAAGTCAAAATGTCGAAAACAAAAACATCAAAGTCAAAATAGCAAAAAACGCGGAAGTCAAATTGCCAGAAACAAAAATACTGAAAATTAAAAAACCAAAAAGGCTGTAAACAAAAACACTGAAGTCAAAATGCTCTAAACAAAAATACTAAAAAACAAAAATATCAAAGATAAAAAGACTGAAAACAAAAACTCCAAAGTGAAAATGTCGAAAACCAAAAACACCCAAGTCAAAATGGCAAACACAAAAATGCCGAAGTCAAAACGCTTAAAACAAAAACATCCGGAAAATCATGAAAAAATTAAGATTATAAATTTTGTTTTAAATAATTTTTATTTTAGTTTTAAAAGTAAAACATCGAAGTCAAAATGGTAAAAACAAAAACGCCCAAGTCAAAAAGCCGGAAATAAAAAAACGAAAATAAAATAGTTATTGAAAACAAAAACAACCGGAAAACGAAAATACCGAAAACAAACACATCGAAGTCAAAATGTCGAAAACAAAAACAACTGAAAAACAAAAACACTGAATAATAAAACATCGAAGTCAAAATGTCGAAAACAAAAACATCGAAGTCAAAATGGCAAAAAAACACCGAAGTCAAAATGCCAGAAACAAAAATACTGAAAAAAAAAACAAAAATAAAAAGACGGAAAACAAAAACACTGAAGTCAAAATGCCCGAAACAAAAATATTATAAAACAAAAATACCAAAAATAAAAATACTGAAAACAAAAACACCGAAGTCAAAATGCGGAAAACAAAAATGCCGAAGTCACAACGCTGAAAACAAAAACACCGAAAAACAAATATATCCAAAACACCGAAGTTAAAATGCCGAAAATAAAAACATCAAAGTTAAAATGCCAGAAACAAAAATGCCAAAAATAAAAAGACTGAAAACAAAAGCAACGAAGTCAAAATGCTGAAAACAAAAACGTAGTTGTCAATACGCTGAAAACAAAAACACCGAAGTCAAAATGTTGAAAACAAAAACATCAAAAACAAAAACACCGAAAAACAAAACAACGAGTCAAAATGGCGAAAACAAAAACAACCGGAAAACGAAAACACCGAAAACGACAATATCAAAAACAAAAACAACCGGAAAACGAAAACAAAATGTCGAATGCAAAAACTGGAAAACGAAAACATCAAAACCAAAAACACCGAAAAACAAATCACCAAAGTCAAAATGCAGAATGCGAAAACAACCGGAAAACGAAAACACCGAAATCAAAAACACCAATGTCAAAATGCCTAAAACAAAAATACAGAAAAACAAAAATACCGAAAACAAAATGTCGAAAAGAAAAACAACCGGAAAACGAAAACATCGAAAAACAAAAACACGTACATAAGTTCATGTTTGATATTTTTGTTTATAAGAAACTTATTTCAAACACCGAAGTGAACTAAACAAGTTTAGCGACACAACAAATCTCAAACAAAAAAACAAAACACCTAATGTACCCCTTAGTACAAACAAGATGCCACTTATTGGGTAAAATATGTTTGCGACATAAATGATATTTTGACCAAAAATGAAGAACTACTATCCAGTCAAACCTGTTTTTATGCGGTTTTCATACGGAATTGTTTATGTGCGATTTGTATTTTTTTTTATGCGATATATCAAAAAATTCCGTCAAATGCATAGTAAAAAATAGAATATGAAATATATTTTGAAAGGATTCCCAATCCCTATCCCCCCCCACAAAAACAGGTTTGAGTGTGTATTTTTGTTTTGGGCGTTTTGACATGGAATCGTACAAACAAGCGACGAACGATTTTAAAACTGTTAAAAAATTAAAAATGGATTCCACCTTAAAACACCGAAAACAAACACTGAAAAACAATAACACCGAAAACAAAAACGCTGAAGTCAAAACACCGAAAGTATCACTAGTGGAAACAAGATGCCACTTATAGAGTAATATGTTTGCGACATAATAAAAGGGAAAAAGTTGATTTGATATAGAATAACCCCAAAAGTGAGCTAAAAAATCGCCAAATTTAACCGTGTCACCAGAAAATTTTCCACGGAGCCTAAAATAATATTCTTCTGCTTCGCTTCATGTTGCAGGCATTGTTGCCTGTTCCGGTACCCATCTTTTTTTCAGTCTTACCACTCTTTTTTTTCTTTTGCTGCTAGTGGCAATCTTCCTTCGGTTATTCTTTGCATCTTTTGTTCCCTGCGGTTATATTTTTATTATTTTTGTACCTGGTCGACACAGCTTCTATTCTTTCCGAAACCAGCCTATTCTGGAGGGATCACCGAATCTTTGGACCGATTCTGTCGTATTACCCTTTTCACAAGCTTAGAAGTGTGATCGATCCAGTAAAATCTAACAGTAACCTCGGTGATGTTCGAAGCCGCTGCTAGAACTCTGAGCATAATTATTACTCGATTTACATCGGATGTAGTTTGTTAGGCTGGCTCTTAATCCGTTTTATTGTTATTGATGGCAATTCATCAACATAAGAGGACCACCGACTTTACGTGCCTTCGGAAGCAATGTGACGACCATAACGAAATCAGTTTCTGTCCGAATTCAAAATAGGTTTGATCGCACTAACTACCAAGTCAATTACTGTCTCCATGACTATGAAACTGCTGGCAATAATGTACCCGTTGCGTCCACTTTTCAAGATAGGATTCTACGAGAAGCAAAAAACTGTCTCTCCTCCATTTACGACTATTAAGTCATATTTAACCTTCCAGTGGTCATATTAGAAAAGTTAGGTTTTCAAGACCGTAAACATTCACTACAAGGTTAAAATAAACACCCACATAATCTTTCGAGGGTTAACGATTTCACTCATTCGAGATAATTATTCGGAGGGTAAATCGACAACAAAAGTAATGGATATCTAATTATATTTAAATCTTACCATTTTTCGAGTAAACTTCTATTTTAAAACCACCGGTACACTTAATAATCAAAAATAACTTGGTATCATATCATTTTTGGCTGGTGGACAATGGGTAGAATTGTTTCCATAACATAAACGGGGCAACCCTTATTTTCGCATGAAGGCAATTCGATTCCACCAATCGCAGTATCGTCAATTAAAAAAATTAGTTTTTAACGCAAAATCCTTCAAAAATTCAATTTTATTAATTAATTTTTAATATTTGTTAGGTTATATCTTGATTATGACATTGCACTACAAATGTTTGTTCTTATCGCCATCTCGTAGTGGTACCCTATAACTAATTAATTCAAGTTCCAACTTTATTAGTGCCATCGTGTTGGCCCTCTCGAGGGGGGGGGGACAAAAAAGCGACTTAAATTAGATTATTGAAAATATAAACAAATGCTTAAACACAGATAATAAAACGAAATAATGCAACAATCTTATTTCGCCCGTTTCCAGGTTTAAGTCGAAAAATATCAATCGTAGACAAAAAATGGTTATGATCAAACTTGCAGAGAATTAAATTTTCAACAAATTGGATTATAATCATTTTTAGTGAAATGTTGAAAATTGGTGAGTTATATAATAAACAAGGTGGAATTCGGATGGCCGCAGTTCATGGGCTTCTACATTACAGCTACCCTTCTGGTTTAAATTTAAATAATTTTATGTAATAGTAATTTGTTAGTTAAATTTATAATTTTCCTCTCTACGAGAGAAATGATTACCCGCTATGAGAAAATAGTTGTGAACTTGCACCTAGTAGGACAAACGCATAATACAAGAAGTAGATAAACTAAGGGACTTCTAGCGCAATTTTGAAATCAAATTTTGATAGTGATTTGATTCGCGATTTTGGATTCTAATTAAAAATAAATCCTCGGTTTTACCAGTTAAATTATAATAATTCTATTGTATTATGAGATTTGATTACAATAATTTCGTGGTTTTGAGGGTGAATTTAAAATAAAACCTATACATAAGCAATATTTTATTTAAAAAATGAAGTTGTTTAAGTCTTTCAACACAAATTATACATAGAAACACTTTTCGATTTGTTTGTGGTTCACATTCTCCATCTCGTTGAGATTCCAAAATTGAGATTTCATCGTTTTTAATGTCCATGGAATAATGCAATTCTTCCAACTTGAATTGCATCTCTTCGGTCTTAATCTGCAAGTAAAGAAGTTTCCTGTAACAAATACAATATTAAAAATAATAAATTTTTTAAAGCCCATGAGTAGATAAACAAACTTTTCAGTTAAAGTTACACACCCATATTAATTTCAAGTTTTCGGAACGCTGGGGATAAAACAAAATGTAAATTTTTACAAAATTCAAGTTTGATAAGAATCTTTCTTGTTTAACTACTGACCACGCCTCCTTAACACACCTTCTGATTCTCACCATTTAAACCACATCTACTGCCCTCTCTGGGCACTTAATCCACACCTTCAACGTTTGAATTAATAAACAATGCTTATAAAGGTAATAAAACTATTCATCGGGACTCGGAACAAACATTTTCCCAAAAAAGTAAAAAAAAAGTTACCTGCGTAACTGAAAGTAAGTGAAACAATTAAATGCAAGTGGAAAAACTAATTTTCTTTCCATCGAATTTTCCAAAACAAATTCACCAACTTTTCAGGTTTTCCGCAAGGTGATTGTTGAATTGATAAACAAACCAGTTGAATTATTCGAAGTAAACAGCAGAATTATTATTGAACAAAACAGCTGATTTTATTAAACAAAGCAGCTGAATACTAAATATTCTTTTTAATTTTTTTTTGCACTTTTTGTATTTTGATATTAGGTTCCTTCATAAAACAGTTGAAATTGTTTAAAAACAATCTGATAGTTGAAAAACAAGTTGAATTGTAAAAGAAACAGTTGAATAGTTGAATCAAACGGTTGAATTACTAAACCAAACAGCTGAAATATTGAATAAAACATCTGAATTATTGCACAAACATCAATTGGATAATTGAATTGTTGAACAAATAAAAAAAACAAATGAACTATTAAACTGAAAACAATTAAATTATTAAACAAAAAAAAATTGTATTATAAAATAAACCAGTGGAATTATTGAACGAAACAGCTGAATTATTGAACAAGTGTTGAATCAAAAATAATTAAATTGTTGAATCAAGAATATTTAAATTGTAGAATAAAATATAATTCAATTGTTGACAAACCACTGGAATTATTGTACCAAACAATTGAATTATTGAATGAAACAGCTGAATCATTGAACAAATGTTGAATCAAGAATAATTAAATTGTAGAATCAAGAATATTTAAATTGTAGAATAAAATATAATTCAATTGGTGAACAAACCACTGGAATTATTGTACGAAACAATTGAATTATTGTACAAACCACTGGAATTATTGTACCAAAAAATTGAATTATTGTACGAAGCAGCTGAATTATTAAAGAAATGTTGAATCAAAAATAATTAAATTGTTGAATCAAGAATAATTAAATTCTAGAATGAAATATAATTGAATTGTTGAATAAACAAGTGGAATTATTGGGCCAAACAATTGAATTATTGTACGAAACAGCTGACTTATTGAACAAATGTTGAATCAAAAATAATTAAATTGTTGAATCAAGAATAATTAAATTGTAGAACAAATATAATTCAATTGCTGAACAAACCACTAGAATTATTGTAAAAAACAATTGAATTATTGAACGAAACAGCTGAATGATTAAACAAATGTTGAATCAAAAATAATTAAATTGTTGAATCAAGAATAATTAAATTGTGGAATGAAATATAATTCAATTGTTGAACAAACCACTGGAATTATTGTACCAAACAATTGAATTATTGAACGAAACAGCTGACTTATTGAACAAATGTTGAATCAAAAATAATTAAATTGTTGAATCAAGAATAATTAAATTGTAGAATCAAATATAATTCAATTGTTGAACAAACCACTGGAATTATTGTACCAAACAATTGAATTATTGTACGGAATAGCTGAATTATTAAACAAATGTTGAATCAAAAATAATTAAATTGTTGAATCAAGAATAATTAAATTGTAGAATGAAATATAATTCAATTGTTGAACAAACAACTAGAATTATAGTACCAAACAATTAAATTATTGAATAAAACAGCTGAATCATTAAACAAATGTTGAATCAAGAATAATTAAATTGTAGAATCAAATATAATTCAATTGGTGAACAAACCACTGGAATTATTGTACCAAACAATTGAATTATTGTACGAAACAGCTGAATTATTGAACAAATGTTGAATCAAAAATAATTAAATTGTTGAATCAAGAATAAATAAATTGTGGAATGAAATATAATTCAATTGTTGAACAAACCACTGGAATTATTGTACCAAACAATTGAATTATTGTATGTAGCCGCTGAATTATTGAACAAATGTTGAATCAAAAATAATTAAATTGTTGAATCAAGAATAATTAAATTGTAGAATCAAATATAATTCAATTGTTGAACAAACCACTGGAATTATTGTACCAAACAATTGAATTATTGTACGAAACAGCTGAATTATTGAAGAAATGTTGAATCAACAACAATAAAATTGTTGAATCAAGAATAATTAAATTGTAGAATCAAATATAATTCAATTGTTGAACAAACCACTGGAATTATTGTACCAAACAATTAAATTATTGAACGAAACAGCTGAATCATTGAACAAATTAATGTTGAATCAAGGATAATAGCTAAATTGTTGAATCAATGATAATTAAATAGGCGAATCAAAAATAATTCAATTATGTAGAAAAAAACAATTCTTGGCTTCTCACATTAACCCATGCACCGCGGCGCCACTGATGAATCCTCATGAATTAGTTCCAGCATACAATTAATAGATGGCAATAAAAACAATATGGCTGTTATTTATTCATTGAAAAACATTTTTGTTAAATAAAATTAGGCTTCAAAAAGCATTTGCGCCATAAGCAGCGAGTTTATATTAATTGATAACTGCTACTCATTCTCTGCCAGCAGAAAGTAACTGTTACGAAGACATTTTTGAATTATCGAATGCATCAGGGTTGCTAATCACAGATATTTTAAATTCAAGAGAAGTTAGCCCAGAAAATTGTAAGATTTAAATTTCAGAGTTTAGTTATCGTATTTCTTCCCAATATAATTTTTTTGTTTTAGTATAAAACTAAAGAAGATCGCAGCACCTCTACGGTCAAGGATTAAGGTAGACTACGACGACAAAGTTAGGACAGATTAAATGGAGGAAACGGAAGTTGAATTAGAAGATTTATACCATTCCATTGATATTAAAGAAGAAGTTGATCCGCTTTTAGAATATCAACAGGATAGCAATGAGGTAAATTACAAATCATCGGCCATCGGTTTTCTTCCACCCTGATTAAATGTCCAAACCACTTCAGCCCCGTCTTTCGATTCTGTCATTTAACCTGTCTTTAGCTTCCATACGTTCTCTGATGATCTTGATTCTAATATTTAGTATTTTTACTTAATTTGTCTGCAGCAGGAACCGACTAATTCCCAAATTCTCAGTATCAAAGACTGTACGGTACATTCCGACTGCTCTTGTTTCATAACCGTATAACATCGTTACTTTTAAAAATTTTTAAGTTAATTTTTAATTTTAAATTTTAATTTTAATTTCACCCCTGCCTTAGCTCGTTAAGATTTATCTACCTCCGTTCAAATGTGAATATCTACCTCCGTTCAAATGTGAATATCGCCCCCCTTTTCTTTGCTCCCTTGACCTTTCTTCTTAGTCGCTGACAATCCAATTATGTCTACATGTCTACATTCAGCTCATTAATGATTCTATCAATTTATTTGATATTATAAAAAATATTCTGCCACGATATTAACCAAACTATAAATTACACGAATAAAAGCTTAAGAATGAATTAAAATAAAATTAATTGCTAATATTAAATCAAAATTTTTCAAAATAATAATTTTAAAGTTATTGGTGGTAGTAACGATTGTTTTTTTTGCAGGAAATTCCACATCGTGCAAATAGTGGCGTCCAAATTAAGATAGAAAAAGAAATTGAATTCAAATTGGCAGATTTGCACCATTCCATTGACATTAAAGAAGAGACTACAGTTCTCGAATCTCGATCGAATAGAAAATGCAAACCCCAAACAAGTGGAAAAAAACTTGTGCGTAAATCAATTTATATCAGAACTGGCGAGAAAATATATCCATGTGAAATTTGTAACTATAAATGTACAAAAAGGGAACAATTGAATATTCATTTAACAACTCATTCAGAAGTGAAACCGTTTGCATGCAAAATTTGTGATTTTAAATGTAAACGTAAAGATGAATTGACAAGGCATTTAAAAGTTCACACGGAGGAGAAACCGTTTGCATGTGAAATGTGCGACTATAAATGTAAACGTAAAGATGATTTAAAAAGGCATTTACTAATTCATACCGGGGAAAAACCGTTTGCCTGCACAATTTGTGACTATAAATGTAAACGTAAAGAATTTTTAAAAAGTCACTTATTAACTCATTCGGGGGAGAAACGCTTTGTATGCGGAATTTGTGACCATAAATGTTCACGTAAAGATACATTATCAAATCAAATAACATTTATTAATTCAGTCGGTAGCGTTTGATGCCTTACAGAGGTACGCGATACATAAGTTACAGATATTAGGGCAGGTGCCCTCTCTTCTATATTTAATTAAGGTACGTGGAAGTTGAGTGAATAGTGGAAGTTGAGTAGTATGCAGGAGAAAATTTCAAAACCTGCTGTAGTTGGTTTGAATAAATCGATTTCGCAGCTTTAGGGTGCGCGGAAGCGCACCGCACTCTTGTTCCGAATTGGCAGCGCTAACTCGAAGGAAAGCGCTACCTAGTCGGACGAAGAGGTCGGGCGCATTCGAGTTTACCAACACTGACCAAGAATCGTTTTACTCAAACCAGAGAATAAACTATAATAAAACATAACTAAGAAAAGACAAATTGCAGAATTTGAAGAATTCTGAAATTTCCCTACCACTTGTCCCCAGTTCCCAAAATTTGAAGAATTTTGAGAAGTTAAGGCAAAGTGTGACGCAGGCTTTAAATTTACCTATATTAAATTTAGAATTACAGGAAACTTCTAAATCAGTCGATGTAGTACATTGTAAATAAAGGTGAAAAATTTACGTTAACAAAAAAAACAAAACAAAAGGGGCTTACAATAAATGGAATACAATGGTTGATAATCATGAAACAAAAACATTAGTAAGAAAGTCAGAGCCTGAAAAGTAAGAAAGTTAGTTGTAATTAGCTGGAATTTGGGATAGGAAAAATAAGTTTGGAGGTTACGACACAAAGGAGTGGCCCTAAACAATATTTTAGCTAAGTATTTTATTTGGTGGGTATGGGAGTTTAGTGTAATATCTTTATTAATAAAATACACAATTTACAGAAAATGGTTAAGTGTACAACTGTTAATCTAAAATATGCTTTATGAGCCGTTTCGCATTTAGAAATGGCATGTCTTCGTCATCATCGTCGAAAGTGACCGTTTCAGCAATGAGAGGATTGACATGGTTAGTCATTGAGTTGATGGTTTTCCTCGTCTTGTCTTGGATAAATTTAATGATTGGTTCGATTTCCAAGTCGAAGTGCATGAAATCGATGGTAGTGTATCTCGGATAGTTGCCAATGATCCGAAGAAATTTATTCTGCATGGTTTGCAGAGGCTTCATGATGGTTTTGGAAGCCGTCGCCCATATCGGGCGTTGTAAGTAAGTATTGATCTGGCGCATGACTTGTAGAGCGTAACTTTTTCTTTTTTCGGTACCCTGGAATTTGGACCGATGAATGGATATAAAAGTTGGATAGCAAAGTTGGTTTTATCCAGTCGGGTTCGTACCTCTTGACTAAAGAGGAGCTTGGAATCCAGGATGGTACCCAGATATTTTACCGTCTTTTGCCATGGGATGGTAATGTTACCGACTTTTATACCGGGCACTTGTGCAGGTTTACGTTTAAATGTGAAACGTATGGCTTCCGTCTTAGGTTTGTTTACTTTTAATTTCCACCGGTGGAAAAATCAAAATTAAAACCAGATGTTCTTCCAGATACTTGACGTATTTTGTTATATCGGTGGAGTGGGCAAAGATCGCAATGTCGTCGGCATAGGCAGCTAGATTTGTCTTTGGATGATGTGGAATATCATTGATGAAGATGAGAAAGAGGGTTGGTGCCAATAAAGACCCTTGGGGTACACCCGCTGGGATGTTGAATACCGAGGAGTTTGCTAGATTGACGTTGACGAAGAATTGTCTATTTTCCAGGTAGTGAGCAATAATTTTGATTAAGTTAAGAGGTGCTTTAACTTGCTTCACTAATTTGTACAATAATGCTTTATGGCTAACCACATCAAATGCCTTTTCGAGATCAAGTAGTACCATGCCCGTGTCCCGGTTTACGTGCCTCTCGAGGGTGATTCTCTCTTTGATTCTTGCAACTTGATGGGTTGTGTTATGTTTTGCTCTGAAACCAAACTGCTCATTTACCAGTATGTTATTTTCTGATAAGTGATGTTTCAGCTCCTCCAATATAATCTTCTCAAGGAGTTTACTGAGGGTCGGGAGTAAGCTGATGGGTCGGTAATTAATGGCGACATTTCTGGCCTTATTGGGTTTCGGCAGCGCGATAATCTTGGCTAGCTTCCACTGTGAAGGAAAGTAGCAGTTCGACAGACAGGAGCGGAAGATATAATACAGTTGGCATATTCCTTTTCTTGGAAGGTATTTAATTTGTCGGTTGGAGATGCCGTCCAATCCAGGTGCTTTTCTGTTTTTTAGGCCTCTCACGATTTTGGCGATTTTCGATGGGCTCGTTGTCATTACGCTTTCGTCAAGCGCATCGAGATTTAGCTGGAAGTTCTCGAAATTACTGTTTATGTCGTCGTCCATGGGAGAGGGGTCGTGGATGGTCTTGCTGTGCGCATCGAGGAAGATATTTGCAAATGCTTCCGCTTTGTCTCCATCTGTGTACAAGTTTACGTTGGTGCTGGTTTTAATAATTGGGATTGGATCCCGCTTGTTTTTAGGTTTTGTACACTTGCCAAAGGGAGTTGTCCTGGAAAGCAAGATTTTCAGTGAGTTTTGCCCATTGCCGATGTCGTTCCGTTTGAAGAAGTTGCTGGATTTCATCGGTTAGGTGATTTTTCGCGATGCGATGGGTTACGTCACCAGTGCGGAGCCACTGTTTCTTTTCCCGGTTGCGGAGAGTTTTAAGTCGTCTGATGGCTGGATCGATCTTGAAAGATTCTCTCACTGTTTTTGGTGGTTGCATCATTGAAAGCCGACTGCATTACCTCGGTAACTTTGGTGATGGATTCATCGATGTCGGAATTATTGATAAGATCGGTTTTGATTTGTATTCGATCGTTGCAGAGTTGTTTATATTTCTGCCAATCGGTGGAGCGTATTTCTCTTTCGTAGAGATCACAGTTTAAGCAAAGTGTCATCACCACTGGATAGTGGTTTGACGAAAGGTCTTCTAGGACCGATGGTGTAGTGTAGCGGCCGACCCCTTGGAGGAGGAAGAAGTCGAGCGTGGACGGTTGAAAATTAGGCCCTTGAAAATAGGTGTGTTCGGGCGGGTAAACAATTGAGAAGTTCTTCTCGAGGGAAAGGTCTCGCAGGATAGTACCGCAGCGGTTGTTACTGTTGCAGTTCCAAAACGAGTGTTTGGCATTGAAGTCTCCTCCAATGACGATGTTGGGGTATTGGTCCAGGAACACTTGCAGGTCTTCTTTGAAATGTTCGTGTTGCTCTGGAGGGTTGTAGGCTGCGCCGATGTGAAGAGGCGGATTTGTTTTAATTTTATAGTGATGATTTCCAGGTTTTGGGAAATCTCGGGTTTTGTGGGTTCGTGGGGGATGCCTTTCTTTATCAGAATAGCGACACCTCCTCCATGGGCTACCCTGTCCAATCTGTGACAGTGGTACTTTTTGAGTTTGAAATTGATATTGGGCTTAAGCCAGGTTTCACTGATTAGTGCGATGTCTATACTGTTAGTTAAAAGGAAGTCCTCCATTTCTTCCTTTTTATTCACTATGCTGGTGGCATTCCAGTGGGCTATTTTTAATTCTTTTATTGCCTTTTTAACCATGAGTCAAATTTTTAATAGCTGCAAATGCATCATCTGCCTTTTTAATAGCCTCGATAGCTTCGAATGCGCCATTGGCCCGAGATAAGTCCGCCTTTAGCTGAATTACCATGTTCGTTAATTTTTTAAAATCAAACATTCGATTGAGCTCTTCGAGTTCTTTCATGAATGTTTGAAAGTCGTTTGAATTTGGTATCGGTTGTGATGGTGGTGGCTGCCGTGGAGGTATGCGTCTCCGGGGGTGGTCACGTTGCGGCCACTGGTGGTTGAATTGTTGTGTTGGCGGAGTGGCCGTGATTTCCATCAGAGACGGTATGGCTCGATTTGTTGGGGGTAAATCCGGGAAGTTGGCCAGGTTGTTTATAAACTCTTCCCGTTTCCTGTCGGCAACTCTTTTGGTAGCCTTGCGACTTTGGTTGGTCTTTTGTCATTGGCTTTCTCTCTGCTTCTATGTAATTAGGGCACATTTGGGATGTAGCCCTGTGATCTCCTTTGCAATTGGCACATAAAGGAGATTCTTCCTGAGTTGGGCAATTCCATGTATTGTGCCCATTGCTGCAGTGGCCGCACACTGCTTTTGCAAAGCAATATCGGCTGCCGTGTCCGAAATCTAAACAGTTACCACACTGCATGATGGTTCTGGGGGGTTTGTAAGGTTCCCAGTAGCAGGTGTTGTGTTGAATGTATCGGATCCTTCTCACCTGCTGGAGAGTGGTTCCGTTGGCAAACGATATCCTGTATTTTGGATACAGGATCGGCTTGTTGTTAGTTTTACTGGCTAGGAGCCGGCAAGCTTCGGGTTTAAGGCCTTGTTCTTGCAGATCTAGCAGGATGTCGTCGGTGTCGAGTTCGTTGGTCCCTTTCAGAACAAACGAACTTCTCTTCGAATCTTCCGTACCATACGAAAAGTATTCGATGTTATTACTTTGAAGATCTGTCGTCAGCCGAACATAATCTTCCATGTTTTCAACAGTTACCTTGGTCTGCGAACCAAGGTTTTGATTAATAGTGATTCTTCACAGAAACTTTGATATCCTTGAGGGTATCTTTGTAATCTTTGTTCCCGTAAACACCACGTTTGATGATTATGGGCCTCGGCTTGATTTTCTTAGGTGCTGGTGGCTGTGGAAGAACAGAATTAGTATCGGTACTTACCTCATTCTCCTTGCTGTGGTCTGCGATCGTTGCGGTTTGTGTGGTCGAGTGGTCCATCGGAGTGGTCGAATCCTTTGCAAGTGCTGTAAAACGGTTCCGAAGAGGAATTGCAAAGTCGTTATTCGCTTTCTTGGTTTGTTGCTTCGGCGAGTCGTTGTCATCGCAAGCCCTTTTCAAATTGCCGTCCCAAGGTAAAGTGGTGACAGATTTTTTGGGTGATGCCATCGAGTTGGCTTGTTTAGTAAGTTGAGTTGATAATTTAGAAAAGCCACAAAAGCCTTTGGTTAGTGGTATTTTGGAATACACCTTACTCAGGTTCCTAGTGGAAATCCCTTTGGATGGTGGGTCCAGTTTAGTAGTAGCTGGAATTTCTTCCAACGTGGCTACAACAAATAAAGTTTAAAATAAATGTTAAAACAATTACTTACAACACGTTATAAAGTTTGGTTAAGAAGTATGCTTTGTTAGGTTATGAACAACACGTCTAGTCGGTACGAACTCTCGTGGTCAAGTGAAAGATACATTACAATGTCATTTAAGAACTCATACAGGGGAGAACCCGTTCGCATGCGAAATTTGTGATTATAAATGTAAACGGAAAGGACTATTAACAATTCATTTAAAAACTCATACAGGGGAAAAACCGTTTGCGTGCGAAATTTGTAACTATAAATGTAAACTTAAAGCAGAGTTAAGAAAACATTTAATATCTCATTCTGTGGAGAAACCATTTGCATGCAAAATTTGTGAATATAAATGTAAACGTAAAGATAAATTAAAAAGGCATTTAAAAATTCATGGATTCATATAACCGTTTGCATGCGAAATGTGTGACTATAAATATAAAGAATCTTTATAAAATCATTTATTATAAAACTTATACTTTTTATACTAATGAAATAAAAAACTATTTACTGAACTACGCTTGTTAATTTTCATTATCAGGATCAAAACATGGTAATTTCCTAGGAACAATTTCTTCTAGGAGACAGTTCTCATAAAATTTTGACAATATTAGTAGCATTTTGTTTTGCCAAAATTCCAAATCTTGATTAATTTCTTCTGCAAATTTTTCTTTCCTGAAATTTATATAAAACTTGTAATAAAAAATTAAAATTTTGTTTTAAATAAAACAGCTGGCAGGTTTTGAAGGATATCCAGAACGATTCTGCTTACAAAATTCTTCAAAAAATTCTGCTTCTTCCCAACCAAATCCGATGCCAAGTGAATTTACTTTCCTGTCATCGTTACGAACCACCAAAAAATTAAAATAACATCGTCAACTTACATATCTTAACTTCTACACTCGGTTCAATTAAAAACACATCAGTGTGTATATACGATAAGATACATAATAATATCTCGAGGCCACCATTACTTAACACTCGATTGCTGTCCTCGAAAAACTTACGTCATTGCTGTCGTATCTGTGAAAATCGTGCCACGATTATAATCAACGTAAAAAAAATTTGGCGCTCCTCCTGCTAGAAAGATAGATGGGAGAAGCAGTCTCTCTCCCTTTGGTTTGACTTGCAGTTAGCAAAAACCCTACCGTGTATCTCAAGGATACAAGATTAGTAATCAGTGTTAACTACGGTAAACAATCGCAAGCAATGTTGTACACAGATTACAATATTACTTCAGATAATTTACATGTACCTACAGGAGATAATTATACAAAGGGGTAATTCAACAAAAAAAGTATAGGTACACATCGTCTGGACATTTTGTGCTGACAAACAATTGAAAAGATAAATAAATTTAATAATTACTTGCAAATAAATCTTATCATTTTCTTCTCGTAGACAATTAATTGTAGTTTTCACATAATATAAATGAACCAACTCAAAATTGCACGCACAATGTTATTTGTTTTTAAAATGAATAAGGTTATAATTTCTTGATTATGACATTAGATTTAAACGTCATTGTCTTCTTACCGCCATCTATTAGTAGAAGCTTAGTAGAAGTTTTCATATGATTCAAACACTTCTTAACTAAAATTTTGATAAAAAAACTTTCCTCAGTGACTCTTAAAGGTAAGGCTCTACCCCACTTATTTAAAAATAATATAATACCTTAAAATTTAAAAAAATTAAAAACTTACATTATAAATTTCTAATTTTTGAATTTTTATTTTCTAATTTGTAAATTTTGAGTATGTAATTTTAATTATTTAACTCTTAAGTTTTGCAGACATAAGTTTTGAATTTTTATGGTTTAATTTTTGAAGTTTGATGATTTAACTTTTAAATTTTGAATATCTAATTTTTGAATTTTTATTTTCCAATTTTTAAATTTTGAGTATATAATTTTGAATATATTATTTCTAAATTTTGATTTCCTAACGTTTAATTTTGGAATATTGAGTTTTTGAAGACTGATTTTTTAATTTTCTAATTTTGGATATTTACTTTTTGAATTTTGGTTTTCTAATATTCAATTTTTGAGTATTGAGTTTAAATTTTCTAATTTTCAAATTTTGAGTACCTAATTTTGGAATTTTAATCATCTAATTCTTAAATTTTGAATAGTACATAATTTTAGAATATCTAATTTTTGAAAATTCTAATTTTAAAATTTTGAGAACATCATTTTTGAATTTTGATTTTCCAAATTTTATTTTGGAAATTTGATTTTTTAACTTTTAAATTTTGAATATCTAATTTTTGAATTTTGTAATTTGTATATTTTGAGTACATAACATTTAATTTTAATTATCTAAGGTTTAATTTTTAAGGTTTGACTTTTTAACTTTTAAATTTTGAATACATAATTTTTGAATTTTTAGTTTGTAATTTTTCATTTTTAAGTACATTTAAGCTCACTTAAGAGTAATTTAATTTTTGAACCAAAAACAATTATGAAACCAAAAATAACTGAATTTTTATTCGGTTGCAAAAACAAAATTTATTAAACATAGCAGTTGATTTATTGAATAAAACAGTTGCATTATTGAACGTTGTTGAATCATGAAGAACTAAAATGTTCAATCAAAAATAATTAAATTATTAAACTACAAATTATTAAAATGTTGAACCAAACAGTTAAATTATTAAACAAAACAGTTCAATTATTGAACAAGCATCAAGGGGATTAATGAATTGTTAAATAAAAAAAAACAATTGCATTATTAAACAAAGTTGAATTATTGAACCAAACAGCTGAATAATTGACAAAACAGTGGAATTTATTAAACAAAGCAGTTGAATAATAAATACAACGGTTGAATATTAAACCAAAAACAATTGAATTATTAAACCAAAAGGAATTAAATTATCAAACCAACAATATTGAAAACCTGAAAAAACTGTTGAATTGTTAAAGAAAATTATTTTATTATTGAACGAAACAGCTGAATTAATGAAACCGCAGTTAAATTGTTAAACAAAAAAAAAACAAATGAATTATTAAATCAAAAACAATTAAATTATTAAATAAAAAGCAATTGAATAGTTAAACAAACTAGTAAAATTATTGAAACACACAACTAAAGAGTTGTATTAATGAGCAAATGTTGAATCAAAGAAAATCAAATTGAATTGTTGAACCAAAAACAATCGAAGTATTCAATCAAAAAGAAATTAAATTATTGAACTAAAAATTATTAAAATGTTGAACCTAACAGTTGAATTATTAAACAAAGTTGAATTATTGAACCAAAGAGCTGAATTAACAAAAGTGGAATTTATTAAACAAAGCAATTGAATATTGAATAAAACGATTGAATTATTAAGCCAAAAACGATTAAATTATTAAACCAAAAGCAATTAAATTACCAAATCAAAATATTAAAAACCTCAAAAAACTGTTGAATTGCTAAAGAAAGTTATTTCATTATTGAACGAAACAGCTAAATTATTGAACAAAACCGCCGAATTATTGAAAATGCAGTTAAATTGTTAAACAAAAAACAAATAAATTATTAAATCAAAAACAATTAAATTATTAAATCAAAAATTATTGAAGTTGAACAAAGCAATTGGATTATTCAACCAAACAGCTGAATTATTGAACAAAACAGTTGATATCTTAAAAAAACAGTTGAATTGTTGAATTAAGGCTAATTGAATTTTTAAAACAAATAAAATTATTAAACCAAAAACAAATCAGTTGAATTATTGAACCAAACAGCTGAATAATTTTTGAAAAATACAAAATTTATTAAACATAACAGTTGATTTAATGAATAAAACAGTTGCATTATTGAATGTTGTTGAATCGAGAAGAATTAAAATCTTAAACCAAAAATAGTTGAATTATTCAGCTAAAAACAATTAAATTATTAAACTAAAAATTATTAAAATGTTGAACCTAACAGTTGAATTATTAAACAAAACAGTTCAATTATTGAACAAGCATGAAGGGGATTATTGAATTGCAGGACAAAAAAACAATTGAATTATTAAACAAAGTTGAATTATTGAATCAAACAGCTGAATTATTGAAAAACAATGGAATTTAGTAAACAAAGTAGTTGAATATTGAATACAACGGTTGAATTATTAAACCAAAAACAATTGAATTATTAAACCAAAAACAATTGAATTATTAAACCAAAAGTAATTAAATTATCAAACCAAAAATATTGAAAACCTCAAAAAACTGTTGAATTGTTAAAGAAAATTATTTTATTATTGAACGAAACAGCTGAATTATTGAAACCGCAGTTAAATTGTTAAACAAAAAAAAACAAATGAATTATTAAATCAAAAGAATTAAATTATTAAACTAAAAATAATTGAAATGCTGAACAAAGTATTGAATTATTGAACCAAACAGCTGAATAATTGACAAAACAGCTGAAATTTTGAACAAAAAAATTGCATTGTAGAACCAAAAACACTTAAATTATTAAACTAAAAACAATTGAATTGTTGAATCGACATCAAGAATAATTGAATTGATAAACAAATAAATTATTAAACCTAAATAAATTAAATTTTCAAACCAAATTATTTGGATTTATTAAACAAAGCAACTGCATTATTTAACAAAACAGTTGGATTTTTGTTCAACAAAAAATGATTGGATTATTAAATCAAACACAAAAAGGAACTTTTAGTAATTAAAGTAGCTCATTATTAGCCCTGTATTTAAGATCGATCATAAAATTTATCAAAAAAATTTGACAAATGTACCAAAACAACCCAAGTGCCACGAGCATCACCACTCTTCTTCTTTTTCATAGCGCTACAACCCCTCGCTTGCCCCTCTCAATTTGTCGTCAAGTTTAGTGCTTCATTGTATCGTACTCCTAGTGTTTCCAAATCTGACATGACATTGCCTCTCCATCTTGTTCGTCTCACCCGTCTCTTACCACCTGGCATTCCTTCCCATGCCCCATTATAGTTTGGGCCAAATATCCTTCTTAAAACTGTTCGAGTCCATCTTCATCGTCTTCTGATTCACTTTGTAGGTCATAGGCCTGTTCCGATTCTCAAACAGCCCAACTTTTTCTCGGCCGTCCTTCTGTTCGGGCAATACTGATAGTTAAAATTTTTACATTTTCATAATGTGGCTTTATAGTATTACAGGTTTTTTTTTCTTACAGGGACAGCAAATTCAATCGATGAAAGCAGATAACAGAATTTTCGTGATCACGGTCTTCCCCCCACCCATTTCAACCAAAATACATTCAAGGGGTTAACCGCAACCAAAAATGTTCTACGTCGACCTAGTACTAGCTGGTTAAGGTGGTATTTCAGGGAGTTCGGAGGAATAATTTAACAACTTTTAAAAAAATAAAAATTAAATTATTACCAACATTAAATCTTACCATTTTTCAGAAAAATCTCTGGAACACAAGATAATAAAGAATAATTTTCTGCTGGCGAATGTGCAGCTGTCACAATTTTTTTAAGGTTATATCATGTGAACCTCAATGAAATTTGCTGCCATCTCTTATCGCTTTCTTGAAACTAATGAAAATCATCCCCAATTTCTTGCATTGGGATTTTGTAAACTTAGCCAATTATAAAGACAAAACTAGCTACTTGAAGAAATAAGCATAATTTCAAAATAAAAAATCAGGAAAAGATCCAAACACAAGTATATGGGTTCGAATCGTAGATGTGGCGGATTTTCTTTCTTGTGCTGTGGTTCGGAAGCCATGTAAAGCTGTAGGTCCAGTGCGGTTGCTGTAACCGTGCCGAAACCCTCTTCCGGGGATCTTCAGTGCATCTAGGCTTCCACGCTCCATCTCTCAGTTGGCTCGGGACCAACGTTGAGGGTTCATTAAAGCGCCGTCTATGTACAATTTACTTCCCTACTTCCATAACATCGTGTCCGATCAATAATTATAGTGGAACATGGATCAAGCAAAAAATAGAAATAACCCGAGGGGTCGGTTGATGTAAAACTGGTAAAAGTAAGATAAACCATGGTTGTCCTTAAATAAAAAAAATTTAGTATCACACCAGGAGGGACAACCGAAATACACAAAAATAGTCAACCTAAAGCAATTAATAAAGAAACAATTAAATTTAACAGTTTGAATAAATTATCATCAAAATTGGTAAATTACCAACTTGACAATAATAAATACATCATGTAAAATTAACTTAACTATTTATTAAATCTAAGCGCCTATTTACAGGGCTGGCAGTAAAACATCAGAAAAATAAGATAACTAAGTTTCGCACGTGCACGTACAAAGCTCAAATTAATTTTTTATACAAACTTTGACAATCGGAAAGGAAATTATTTCGCGCCCGCATGAGTTTTCAAATGACTTTTAAAATTTCCTTTTGCAAGCACTTGTAGCCACAAATTTCGCAAGTGAAAGGCTTCTCGCCCGTATGCGTTTTGACATGAATACTCAGATTTCCTTTGCGTGCACATTTATAGTCACAAATTTCACATGAAAAGAGTTTCTCGCCGGTATGAGTTCTTAAATGAATATTGAGTGTTCCCTTTTGTATGCATTTGTATCCACAAATTTCGCAAGTAAAAGGCTTCTCGCCGGTGTGGGTTTTTAAATGAATCTGTAAACTTCCCTTATGTCCACATTTATAATCACAAAATTCACAGACAAACGGCTTTTCGCCAGTATGAGTTCTTACATGAATGTTCAGTGATCCCTTGCAAGAACATTTGTAGTTGCAATATTCACACGAATACGGTTTCTCGCCAGTATGAGTTCTCAAGTGAACCTTTAAAACTGCCTTTTGTATGCATTTGTAACCGCAAATTTCACATATAAACGGTTTTCTCCCGTATGAGTCTTTAAATGATTCTTAAAATTTTCACTCTGTGTACATTTGCAACCACAAATTTCACACGTAAACGGTTTCTGGCCGGTATGAGTTATTAAATGCCTTCGTAACTGCCCTTTATGTGCACATTTATAATCACAAACTTCACATGTATACGGTTTTTCCCCCGTATGCGTTATTAAATGTCTATTTAAACCTTCTTTACGTGCGCATTTATAATCACAAATGTCGCACATAAATGGCCGCTCGCCAGTGTGAGTTCTTAGATGATTTTTAAAATTTCCATCTTGTGTACATTTGAAACCACATATTTCACACTCGAACGGTTTTTCGCCAGTATGAGTTCTCAAATGCATTTTCAAAGCCTCTTTACGTGCATACTTCAAGTCGCAATATTCACATGCGAACGGTTTTTCGCCGGTGTGAATTCTCAAATGAATCTTCAAGGCCTCTTTACGTGCACATTTGAAACCACAAAATTCACATCCAAACGGTTTTTCGCCAGTATGAGTTCTTAAATGAATCTTTAAACTTTGTTTATGTGTACATTTATAGTCGCAAGTATCACACGTGAACGGTTTCTCGCCAGTGTGGGTTCGTAAATGAATTTCCAAAATTCCCCTTTGTTTACAGCTGTAACCACAAATTAGACATTTAAACGGTTTATCGCCGCTTTGAACCTTGAAAAACGCATTTAAATCTCCTTCGGGTGCGTATTTATTGTCCCAAACTTCGCATACAAACGCTTTAGTGGTTGCTTTACATTCTCTATCAGCTGTAGATTCGAGAATTACAGTCTCTTCTTTAATGTCAATGGAATGATGCAAATCTTCCAATTTGATTCCCGTTGCTTCTTCTTCTTCGGTCTTAATTTGGGGGTAGCTGCTTGAATGGCTTGGAGTTTCCTGTAACAAACGAAAGAGCTTTGATTTTATAGCATCAAATAGGTTAGGTTTAGGAATTAGAAAGTTTCGTTCGTTTTGATGTCTACTTTTTCGACATGTCCCAACCTGGTTTCAGCATCCGTGGGGTTTTATAGCTAGAACCTTTCAGAGTAGTATGTCAAAACACCGAAAACAAAAACGCTGAAAAATAAACAAAAACGTTGAAAAACAAAAACGCTGAAAAACATAAATACCTAAAACAAAAACACTGAAAACCATAAATACACAAAACAAAAACGCTGAAAAACAAATAGCAAAAACAAAAACACTGAAAAACATGAATACTGAAAACAGAAACGCTGAAAAACATAAATACCATAAATAAAAATTTGAGGCCATGTTTTTAGACGCGGCCGTTAGGTTTACGTAAATACGTCATCGCGGTACATCCATTTTGTCAGTATCACTGATTGGGTAAAAAATCTCAGTGACTATTAAACGACATTAACGTTGGTCGTACACACACACACACAATAATATTCGTTACATATTTTTATTACATTTTTGAACATGCTATCGATTTTATAGACGTATTCACGTTAAAACGCCGAAAACAAAGACGCTAAAAAACAAAAATTCCGAAAACAAAAACCCTTAAAAACAAAAATACCAAGAACAATAACGCTAATCAACAAAAATACCGAAAACAAAAAGACCGAAGAACATAAATACCTAAAACAACAACGCTGAAAAACAAAAATACTGAAAACAAGAATGCTGTAAAATAAATATACTGAAAACAAAAACGCCGAAAACAAAAACGCTGAGAGACAAAAATACCGAAAACAATAACTCCGAATAACAAAATGCCGAAGAACATAAGTACCGAAAACAAAAACGCTGAAAACAAAAATTCTGAAAACAAGAACGCTAAAAATAAATACACTGAAAACAAAAATAACAACGCTGCAGAGCATAAATACCGAAAACAAAAAATTTAAGGCCATGTTTTTAGACACGGCCGTTAGGTTTTACGTAAATACGTCATCGCGGTACATCAATTTTGTCAGTATGATCGATTGGATAAAAAGTCCTAGTGACTATTAAACGACATTAACGTTGGTTGCACACACACACACATAATATTCGTTACATATTTTTTATTAAATATTTGAACATGCTACCGATTTTATAGACGTATTCACGTCAAAACGCCGAAAACAAAAACGCTGAAAAACAAAAGTACCAAAACAAAAACCCTTAAAAACAAAAATATCGGAAACAATAACGCTGAATAACAAAATACCGAAAACAATAACGCCGAATAACAAAAATACCGAAAACAATAACGCCAAATAACAAAAATACCGAAAACAACAAAGCCGAAAACATAAATACCGAAAACAAAACTCTGAAAAACAAAATTCTGAAAACAAGAACGCTGAAAAACAAATATACTGAAAACAAAAACGCCGAAAAACAAAAATGCTGAAAGACAAAAATACCGAAAACAAAAAAGCCGAAAAACATAAACACCTAAAACAAAAATTCTGAAAACAAAAGGCACAAACAAATACACTGAAAACAAAAATAACCGAAAATAAAAACGCTGAAGAGCATAACTACCAAAAACAAAAAATTTAATTTAAAAAAAATAAATGACGTGAATACGTCATCGCGGTACATCCATTTTGTCAGTATCATCGATTGGATAAAAAGTCCTAGTGACTATTAAACGACATTAACGTTGGTTGTACACACACACACACACAATAATATTCGTTACATATTTTTTATTAAATACTTGAACACGCTACCGATTTTATAGACGTTTTCACGTCAAAACGCCAAAAACAAAGACGCTGAAAAACAAAAATACCGAAAACAATAACGCCGAATAACAAAAATACCGAAAACAATAACGCCAAATAACAAAATACCGAAAACATCAAAGCCAAAAAACATAAATACCGAAAACAATAACGCCGAATAACAAAAATACCGAAAACAATAACGCCGAATAACAAAAATACCGAAAACAACCAAGCCGAAGAACATAACTATCGAAAACAAAAATTCTGAAAACAAGAACGCCGAAAAACAAATATACTGAAAACAAAAACGCCGAAAAACAAAAATGCTGAAAGACAAAAATACCGAAAACAATAACGCCAAATAATAAAAATACCGAAAACAAAAAGCCGAAAAACATAAACACCTAAAACAAAAACGCTGAAAAACAAAAATTCTGAAAACAAGAACGCTTAAAAACAAATACACTGAAAACAAAAATAAAAACGCTGAAGAGCATAAATACCGAAAACAAAAAATTTAATTTAAAAAAAAATAAATGACGTAAATACGTCATCGCGGTACATCCATTTTGTCAGTATCACCGATTGGATAAAAAGTCCTAGTGACTATTAAACGACATTAACGTTGGTTGTACACACACACAATAATATTCGTTACATATTTTTTATTAAATATTTAAACAACGCTGAATAACAAAAATACTGAAAACAAGAACGCTGTAAAACAAATATACTGAAAACAAAATCGCCGAAAAACAAAAATTCCGAAAACAAAAACGCTAAAAAACAAAAATTCGTCATCGCGATGCATTCATTTTGCCAATATCACCAATTGGATAAAAATTCCTAATGACTATTGAACGACATTGGTCGACTATTGGTCATACACACACACACACTACTATTCGTTACATATTTTAATTACATTTTTGAACATGCCACCGATTTTATAGACGTATTCACGTCAAAACGGTGGAAACAAAAACGCTAAAAAACAAAAATACCCGAAACAAAAACGCTGAAAAACAAATACTGTAGACAGAAATGCAGAAAACATAATTAACGAAAATAAAAACGCTGATAAACATTAATACCAAAAACAAAAACGCTGAAAATCATAAATACTGAAAACAAAAACGCTGAAAAACATAAATACCCAAAATAAAAACGCTGAAAAATAAAAATACCGAAATCAAAAACGTCAAAAAACTGAAATACGTCATCGCGATGCATCCATTTTGCCAGTATCACCGATTGGATAAAAATTCCTAATGACTATAGAAACGACATTGATCGACTATTGGTCGTACACACACACACTAATATTCGTTACATATATTTAATTAAATTTTTGAACATGCCACCGATTTTATGGATGTATTCACGTCAAAACGCTGAAAACATAAACACTAAAAAACAAAAATACCGAAATAACGCTGAAAAATAAAAAAGTTGAAAAACAAAAATACTTTAGACAGAAACGCTGAAAACATAAATAACGAAAATAAAAACGCTGACATACATAAATACCAAAAACGCTGAACATAAATACTGAAAACAGAAACGCTGAAAAACATAAATACCGAAAATAAAAACGCTAAAAACAGAAATACGTCATCGCTATGCATCCATTTTGCCAGTATCATCGATTGGATAAAAATTTCTAGTGACTATTGAACAACATTTAACATTTGTCGTAATATTCGTTACCGATTTTATAAACGTATTTACGGCAAAACTCTGAAAACAAAAATATCGAAAACAAAAACGCTGAAAAACATAAATACCGAAAACAAAAATACCGAAAATAAAAACGCTGTAAAACATAAATACACAAAACAAAACGCTGAAAACAATAACGCTAAATACACCGATTTTTCAAAGCAATAAATTTTGTAAAAATAATATTATGAAAAATGTTCTGGTGACACCCATGAATAGGCGTTTGTTAAATTCGGTGCTTTTTTTAGCTCACTTCTGGTGATTTTATTTTTTGACCAGTTATGTTTTTGTTTTCAGGGGTTTTGTTTTCGCCGTTGTGACATTGAATTGTGGACAGAGAAGTAGAAGAAGTGCAAGGCGTGATTAAGTGTCAACAAAGCGTGGTTTAAATAGAGTAGAAGGACAAACGGACCCCTGCGACACCTCTTCCATTTTATTGCCTTTCGATTTTGAAAAAGAATTATTGGATTGCCCGAAACAACAAATAGAAAATTTAAATCAATGGTAAGCAATACAAATAATATTATCAAATTAACTAAAAAAGGCAACTAGCAAACCACATGAAAGATACACGGAAACCTAGTATATCGGAAGCTTTACAACGTAACCAAGCAAATAAAGCGAAACCTAACCTACAAGACAATTTAAAAAAATAAGGAGTGTATCGATGGAGTTAACAACAGTAAAATAACTAAAGGAGCCCTTAAAGAAGTGATCGTGTTGGCACAGCAAAACCAATCTGACAACGATGGGTTTGTAAACATGTCACACAAAAATACAATCAACATCAAACTATTACGGTAAGTAATATTACCTACCGATATATATAGTGCTTTGTTTTGCAGATATGACACAACCAAAGTTGTGGGTGTTCGCTTCAAGGGTGAAACAGCATGTGACCGCAAAAATGATCACTGAATACGTTGCTCGGAAGTTAAAAGATAGAAATGTCACATCAAAGTCTCTCGAAGCTATGTACGACAAGCATCGAGAAATTGGATATAAAATGCAAGAATCTAGTGCATAACTATAATTTTTAGCTAGTCGAAACTAAATATGTTTGATTCGACTTTAATAGGGGTCGGCACGTGCTACCAAATGACACCGCCCAGAAAGTCATTGAAGGTGATGCTTTATAACTACACCAAGTAACTAATAGTAAAATTAACAGTAACACTATCGATGACTTTTGCATATGTCATAGTATTATCGGATTTATCGTTAAATGTTTTAATGACTTCTGTTCTTTCAAATCGTTTCAATTTCTGACAGCTGACTGTCACCCGATTTTCCTTTTTTTTTAAATTGACATTACTGGTTACTCGGTTGATAGAAATGATCGTTCAACTAAAGGTGGCGGTGTCTGTTACTTTATTAAAAATAATATCTAAATCAATAATAATGTTACAAGTAGTGATTTGGAACAATTACGGCTAGCGATGCATATTAATAAGAAATCGTATACTGTGAGTACCATATTGTCTCTTATCGACCACACATTTTATTTTTGGAATGCACATTATGTTGAAACTTATTGTAATCAATTAACTGTAAGCGTCCGAGACGATAAACTTAAAATGCAAATAATCGTAACATCTCTTTATTCAAACTTGGACTTATTATTTTGACCATCAAAAATAACCATAAATTTCGAAAACATCATCATATGTTTTTCAATAAAACAAACCACAATGTAATATTTTAATTATTATTACCTACAATTACTACTACTTACAAGTGTGATATTTTTATTATTACCAACAATTATTTCAAACCACATTAATTTACAAACTCCATATGATAGTATGGCTACTTGCCAATGTGGGATTTAAAATGTTTACTTTCCGTGCACATTCTCTGTGTGCGTTCTCAAATGTCTCGTTAAATTTGACTTCTCGTTAGATTTATAATCACAAATTTCGCAAGAGAACCGTTTCTCGCTGGTGTGCGTTCTCAAATGCCTTGTTAAATTTGACTTCTCGTTAGATTTATAATCACAAAATTCGCAAGAAAGCAGTTTCTCACCAGTGTGTATTCTCAAATGCTGGGTTAATTTCGAGTTCTCGTAACATTTATAGTCACAAATTTCGCAAGAAAACTGTTTCTCAACAGTGTGCGCTCTCAAAAAATGCCGTTTTAAATTTGTTTTATCGTTACATCGATGGTCGCAAATTTCGCATGCAAACGGTTTCTCGCCAGTGTGGGTTCTGAAATGGACTTTCAAACTCGATTCGTACCCACTTTTAAAGTCACAAAGTACACAAGAAAACCGTTTCTCACCAGTGTGCGTTCTCAAATGTCTCGTTAAATGTGCCTTCTCGTTACATTTATAATCACAACTTTCGCAAGACAACCGTTTCTCGTTGGTGTGCGTTCTCAAATGCTTTGTTAAATTTGACTTCTCGTTACATTTATAATCACAAAATTCGCAAGAAAACCGTTTCTCACCAGTGTGTGTTCTCAAATGCTGGGTTAATATCGAGTTCGTTTTACATTTATACTGACAAATTTCGCAAGAAAACGGTTTCTCGACGGAGTGCGTTCTCAAATGCTGCGATAAATTCACCTTACGTTTATATTTACGCGCACAAATTGCACACTCGAGTAAAGTTGAATTTTTATATTTGCTTGAAGTTTGCTGCTCCGAGGATAAATCGATGTCATCTTTAATGTCGATGGAATGATGCAAATCTTCCAAATTAAATTTCACATCTTCCACTTCTTCGGATTTAATTTCATAGCTGCCGCTTATATGACATTGACTTTCCAGTCCAAGGTTCTTACTGTTGTTTTTGGTAATTTGTAACTCTTCCGAGGTTAGCCCTTGAGCCATACCTGTAAAAGGTTGCATTAAGAGGAGATAAGAGTGCACAATCAAACTATGATATTGCACGGTTGAACCTCAACATTACCTCCCGCTATTTGTATTTTTATAGTATTAATTTATTGTCGATCGAATTCTAATTAAAAAGTTGTTATGTTCTTAATTCACGTTCTGTAATGTACCGAGGTATTTGAATATTGCCCCCCTCAGTTGGTAATAGAAGTTGAGTGCCAACCAAATGGGTAAATCGGTATGGTAGAACAATACGAAGACAGATTCATTCATAGTTCGAGTGTGCAAGTGGTGCAGGTGCCTCTTTTACATTAAATGTTTGTGGTTTTGATGTTGGATTGATAAACTAAAAATAATTTAAATGTAGAACAAAGCAGCTGAATTATTGACAAAACAGTTGAATTATTGAACAACAAAAGGATTATTTAATTGCTGAACAAAAAAACAAATGAATTATTAAACCAAAAATCAGTTGAATATTGACAAAACAAGAATTTATTCAACATAGTTGAATTATTGAACGCTATTGAATCAAGAATAACTGACTTGTTAAGCCAAAAATATTTAAATTATTCAACCAAAAAAAAATTAAATTATTAAAATGTTGAACAAAGCAGTGAAATTACTGGGAATCAAGGATAATTGAAATTTTGAACCAAAAACAATTGAATTATTCAACCAACAACAATTAGATTATTAATTTAAAAATAATTGAAATGCTGAACAAAGTTAACAAAACAGTTGAATTCTTAAAGTAACAGTGTAGTTGTTGAATCAAGGATAATTGAATTTGAACCAATAAACAATTGAATTATTCAACAAAAAACAATATTATTAAACTAAAAATTAAAATGCTGAACAAAGTTGAATTATTGAACCCAACAGCTGAATTATTTGGCCAAAAAAAAGAATTTATTAAACAACAGTTGAATTATTGAATGTTTAAATCAAAAATATTTAATTATTCAACCAAAACATAAATAATAAAATTATTAAAATTATTGGACAAATCAGTTGAATTTTAAACAAACAATTGAATTTTTAATCAACGATAACTGAATTTTGAACCAAAACAAAAATTATTCAACCAAAACAATTATATTTTAAACTAAAAATATTGAAATGCTGAACAAAGTTGAACTTATTGAATAAACAGTTAAATTATAAAACAATCAAGGAATAATTAAAATGTTGAACAAAAGCAGTGAAATTATTGAACAAAACAGTTAAAATTTTTTAAAAAAACAAAATGAATATTAAACCAACAACAATAATTAATTTTAACCAAAAAAATTGAATTATTCAACCAAAAATTAGTTATATTGAACAAAAATAATTGAAATGCTCAACAAAGTTGAATTATTGAACACAGTTGAATCAAGAAAACATGATTGTTAAGTCAAAATATTTGAATTTTGCCAAAAAAATTAAATTATTAAAATTTGAACAAAGCATTTGAAATTATTGAATAAACAAAATTGAAATTATTGAACCAAAAACAATTAGAATTATTACAATCAACAACAATTAGATTATTAAATTAAAATTAATTGAAATGCTAAACAAAATGTTAACAAAACAGTTGAATTATTAAACAAAAACAATGAAATTGTTGAATCAAGGATAATTGAATATTTGAACAAAAGCTGAATTATTGGAACAAAACAGGAATTTATTGAAAGATAATTGAATTATTGAATTTTAAACCAAAAATATTTTAATTATTCAGCCAAAACAAATAAATTTAATTATTAATTTAAAAATAGTTGAATTGCTAAACAAAGTTGAACAAAACAGTTGAATTTTGAACCAAACAGTGAATTATTGAACAAAAGAAATTAATTTTGAACAAAACAAAATTTAAAAACAAGTTGAATTTATTGAACAAACGTTGAATTATTGAACTGATTGTTAAACCAAAAATATTTGAATTATTCAGCCAAAAACAAATAAATTAAATTATTAAAATGTTGAACAAAGCAGTGGAATTATTGAACGAAATAGTTGAATTGCTAAACAGTTGAATTTTTTAATCAACGATAATTGAATTTTTGAACCAAAAACAACTGAATTATTCAACCAAAAACAATTATATTTTTAAACTAAAAATATTTAAAATGCTGAACAAAGTTGAATTATTGAACAAAACAGCCGAATTATTGACAAAACAAGAATTTATTAAACATATCAGTTGAATTATTGAATGTTGTAAACCAAAAATTCTTTAATTATTCAGCGAAAAACAAATAAATTAAATTATTAAAATGTTGAACAAAGCAGTGGAATTATTGAATCAAGCAATTAAATTATTGAACAAATAGTTGAATTCTTAAACAAACAGTTCAACTATTGAATCAACGATAATTGAAGTTTTGAACCAAAAACAATTGAATTATTCAACCAAAAACAATTATATTATTAAACTAAAATAATTGAAATGCTGAACAATGTTGAATTATTGAATAAAACAGTTGAATTATTGAATGATACAGTTGCATTATTGAACCAAATGCGATCGAATTATTAAACCAAAAACGATTGAATTATTAAATTAAAAACAATTAAATTATCAAACCAAAAAATATTTGAATTGTTGAATAATTACTAACAAATATTTAATAAGATTACAACAAATTCTAACAAAAAAACGGTGGTCTCATAAAATAAAAATTTCATTAATTGTTAACAACAACATTGTTAATAAGAGATCATGCCACCCCGAGGAACACAATTTGAGGAAATTTCAGTCCACAATAAAAAGGGGTAATTCGGTTGTCAGTCGATCGGTTCCGGCGCCCAAAAACATATGCAGTAGCAAAATAACAAAACGGACTATAGCAATACATAAAGTTCCCGAACCTTCAACTCCCGTGAGGAAACTTATCCCATCAGATATATGGTAGAAGGTTAGAACTGATCCAAATCGAAGCAATATTAACGGCAGCTAGAGGTCTTGCAATCTTTTTTAAATTTAAAATAGGAATGATTTACAGAAAGAACCGATTTAAAAATATCCCCAAGGTCGTACAGATATCCCAAATGTGGATGTTAGCGACACGGGATTAAAGCAAGAAATGAAAATTTGAACCCTTGCCTTCCCTTCTACACTTTGCAGAGTACCACACCTCTTTCGCCTGAAGCAAGAGACTTTCATTCGGGCCAGTCCGGAACGTGGTCATATATAATAGGTGGCACTTAATAAAAAATCAAGCAGTTGTTGAGTTGCCAGCATCATGAGCGTGTCAACTATCGAATCAGCCCTTTTTTGGCTAAAAAATAAATTAGAACGGGGTATTTTATTATTATTACACTTTTTGGGTGAATCCGAGTCTTGCCGTACTTGCGTTTGTCAAAACCGACTTTTCGCAGCCTCCGCTACGGTCCGCTCCAAGCCGTTTTGACAAGCACTTTACTCATTAAAAATATCCCCCTATAACGGTTCAACTCGATCAAGTTTGGATGTTGACTCGATGGATATCAGAAAGCGACTGGTAGCTCCCCACCGCTAGTCACTTTTGACCCACCTACAACGCACGGACTGGCGATAGAATGTATACGATATTTGACATAAAATTACACTTACATGTATTTCTTATGGGTAATTCGTGATTTTCAAAGGACCTACCGAAACCTACTTCACCTGAAAAGTTCTGTATTCTAGTGCTCTTTCGTTTGGTGAAGCAATTTTTATAGGAAAAAGTGTACTTTTCTGACTCTACCCCACTATTTCTTCTTTTTCCCACCGAATTTTCCAAAATAAATTTCCCCGACTCTGATTAAAATTAATAATTTTCTCTGACTTTTTAAAACTAGGATAAATAAAAATCAAATATGTGTTAATTATTATACCAAAAACAGTTGAATTGTTAAAGCAGTTAAATTATTAAACAACACGGCTGAATTTATTAAACAAAGAAACAAAACAATTAAACTTTTGGTATTGACATTAGCCTTTTTCATAAAACAGTTGAATTGTTTGAAAAACAGTCTAATTGTTAAAAAACCTGTTGAATTGTGAAACAAACAGTTGCACTGTTGAACAAACATCAAGGATAATTGAATTGTTGAACAAAAAAAAAACAAATGAATTATTACACCAAAAACAATTAAATTAACAAACCAAAAATAAATGTTGAATCAAAGATAGTTACATTGTGAACTAAAAACAATTGAATTATTCAACAAAAAAACAATTAAATTATTAAACTAAAAATAATTGAATTGCTGAACAAAACAGTTGAATTATTTAACATTTTAGAATAAAGCCGTGGACATTGGTCGGCAAAAAAGATGGAATTGACCAAATTAACAATTAAAAACGGTTCCTACCAAACTTTTCAAAATAAATTCTCTGGTGTCCCCACAATTTCTATTATTAAAATTGGTAATTTATCCCTTAAGTTTTCAAAATTAGGTAATTTTAAAAATTAAATATGGATCGAGAAAAGTAACCGTTTCCAAACAAAACTAACTTAAAGTAACTCATTTTTAGCCCTGTATTGGTGGTTAGAAATTGAAAGTTGGTACTAAGAAAAATAACAAACTTTATGAAGGCAACGCAGTGCACTTAGTTGAAACGTATAAGATGGGAAAGAATTTAATTGGAATATTTTAGACCAGAAACGGTAATTTAATTATTTAGCAAGAAATTGGAACAACAAAGGAGACATAAAAAGGAAAACAACAAAATACGGTAAAAAAATAAATTAATAATTATTATTGTTCGCGTTGGTGCACTCGAGAAAATATTCAGGTATTTGGCGTCCACTCAGGATATAATTACTGAATATTTCATGAAACGAGGGAAACTCGATGCAGTTTTTGATATCCGACATTAACCCAAGAATCATGGCACTTACAAAAGTCACTTTGTTTGATATAAATTAACTTTCATTTTTATAAATAAATTCAATAGTTTTTGTCGAGGAGAATTGTACAAGATGGCGGCGTTTTCTCGGAGGCCAATAACAAACTCGAAATGTTAACCGTAACCAAAAATGTTGTATGCAGACTTCATATACTTCACAAATGTTTGAGGTTACCCCCTTGTCGAGATAATTAATCGAAGGGGTAAATTGACAACAGAAATTCGTGGGTACACATCCTCTTTATAATTTTATATTATTTATTTTTTATTATTAAAATTACATATATTTAAATCTTACCATTTTCTGAGTCAACTTCTATTTTGGGAACACTGGTACACGTGATAATCGAAAATAACTTCCCAGCAATTCACCTTCTGTTGGTGGACGATGAGCAGCACTTGAATTAAAAATAGACCAACCCCAATTTGTCACGTACAATTTTCTTCCTTCCTATCGCTGAATAATTAATAGAACCGATTGCTTTTAGCATAAAACCTCTTTGAAGCTCAATTTTGGTAACAAAAATGTTGAAACGTTACGTCAACCTTGAATAATAAATTTAATAGGTTACATGTATCAGAGTAACAACATTGCACAATTGTTTCCTACCGCCATCTCTTATCGTTCAACTAATATTACGAAAACCAGAAAATGTGGTAATCATGGATTTAGAAGGACTTGGTGATAATGGAAAGGATATATTTGAATTAGTGAGACGAAAAAAGAATTTCTAACAGTGTGTCTTGTGCTTTAGCTAATAGTTCAACTGTACCTATGGAACCTAACCTCACTTCAACTAAACCAAATGCAACTAAAGTGAATAAAATAACGTAAATAGCCAACCTTTAACTCAAATTTTAAATAAATACTTTTCAGCTTGTCTTGATTCTGCCATCGCTCAGACAAATCCAGCCGACACCCAAGAATACCGATAACGAGAGCTTTACTAAAGTAACCTACAAAAAGGAAAATGAAGTTTACGAAAAACTACCCAGGGCACTAATTCTAGTGGCTTTGTAGATAACAAATTCAATGTGGCGAGTAAATTATGACTACGTTCTAGGTAAATCGCAGTGTAACCGAGGATAATATAAACACATCAACGATGGAATTCTTAACAGTAATCCCGAAGTTTAATTGCTAGCACCTAAAATCCCTGTACGTAATAGTAGAAGCTTTATAGTTGGGGTGCATCCTTCTGCCAGGGAGATTATCTTCCAAGACTTCTTCTGGCCTACTGCAGATTCTCTTTTGTTACAACTCAAGTACTCGTGGAATCTTTTGACGCGGCAGGTTAACAAGCTGCAAAGATTGTCTACTTTGCAATATTTCATTCTAAAATGGAATATAAACTTTTGTTATAGAGCATGGCAACACATTCGAAGTCGTCTGTAATAAAGGGGTATACACTGTGAACCTATTATTTCGCTCTCTTCGCATTATGACACTTCCGTTGGCATATACTATATATGACAGTGTGACGAGAGTGAAAAACGATCCTGGAAAATATAACTACGATGGATATCAAACCGAAACAGACATTAAATGCAAACGATTAAAATGCAACCTCGTCAACCATCTCTTGATATGTATGACTATGAATTATGCTAATTACTTAACATAATCCCCTAACGGTTGAATTTTGGTTGGAAAAATTGTTAACATCAACACCAAAAATATTGTTAAAACCAACATTTATTAAATTTCTTATGAAATCAACTTGCTTTTTTAGATAGCCAATATTTTTTTAACGAAGTAGTAGCTTTTTTGCATAAAACAGTCAACTTGTTGAAAAACACAGTAAAATTGTTAAAAAAATCTGTTGAATTGTTAAAATTGAATTGCCGAATCACAAAAAATTAATTTGTTAAATTAAAGTTAATTAATTATTCTACAAAAAAAAACCAATTGAATTATTGTACAAAATGGTTGAATTTTTGAACAAACAATTGCATTTAACACTAACAACAGCTGAATTATTAAATTAAAATGATTAAATTATTAAAACAAAACCCAATTCAATTTTCAAACCAAAATATTCGAATTGTTGAACGAAACAGTTGAATTATAGGACAAAATAGTTGGATTGTTGAACCAAAAACAATTGATTATTCAACCAAAACCAATTATATTATTAAACTAAAAATAACTGAAATGCTGAACAAAGCAGTTGAATTATTGTACGAAACAGTTGATTTTTTTAATAAAACAGTAGATTTTTACAAATAATTATTCAATAAAAAAACAATTGAATATCAAACTAAAATTGATTAAAATGTTGATAAAGCAATTAAATTAAAACCAAAAACAGCTGAATTTATTAAACAAAACAATTAAAAATATTAAACAAAACGGTTGATTTTTTCAACAAAACAGTTGCATTTTTTGACAAAGTAGTAGTTTTTTAGCATAAAACAGTTAAATTGCTGAATAAAAACAATAAAATTGTTGAAAAACTTGTTTAATTGTTAAATAAATAGTTGAATTGCGTAATCAGGGATGATTGAATTGTTGAATCCAGGATATTTGAATTGTTGAACCAAAAAACAACTGAATTATTCATCAAAAAACAATTAAATCATTACACTAAAAATAATTAAAATGTCAAACAAAACAGTTAAATTAATGGACCACGGTTGATTTTTGTTAGAAAACAGCTGAATTTCTTTAACAAAACAGTTGCATTTTTTGACAATGTAGTAGTTTTTACTTAAAATATATGAATTGTTGAATCACAGAAAATTGAATTGTTGAATCAAGGACAATTGAATCGTTGAACCAAAAACAACTGAATTAATCAACAATAAACTATTGCATTACTAAACTAAAAATAATTAAAATTTCAAACAAAAGTTAAACCGAACTTTTGAACCGAAAACAACTGAATTTTGAGACAAAACAGCTGAATTTATGAATTTAGAACGGTTGATTTTATAATAAAACAGTTGAGTTTTTTGACAAAGTAGTTTTCTTGCATAAAATAGTTAAATTGTTGAAAAAAAAAGTGAAACATTGATGAATTGTTAAGGAAATATTCGAATTGTTGAATTACCAAAAATTTAATTTGTTGAATTGAATTCTTGAACGAAAAACAATTGAATTATTCAATACAACGCAATTTAATTATATTATTGAACCAAAAACAGTAAAATTGTTGAATCACTTGTTTAATTCTTAAAGAAATGGTTAAATTGCGTAATCACGGATGATTAAATTGTCGAATTCAGGATATTTGAATTGTTGAACCAAAAACAACTGAATTATTAAACAAAAAACAATTAAATTATTAAACCAAAATAAATTAAAATGTCAAACAAAACAGTTAAATTATTAAACCAGAAACAGCTGAATTTGTTAAACAAAACGGTTGATTTTTTTTCCAAACAACTGAATTTTTTGACATAGCTCAGTAGCTTTTCTGCATAAAATGGTTGAATTGCTAAAAAACATTGGATTGGTTGAAAAATCTGTCAAACGGTTGAATTACTAAATCGCAGAAAATAGAATGGTTGAGTCAAAAATATTTCAACTGTTGAACTAAAAAAAACTGAACTATTCAAAAATAAACAATTGAATTATTAAGGTAAAAATAATTAATATGTCGAACACCAAATCAGTTCAATTACTGAACTAAAAACAACTAAATTTATGACTCCAAACAGCTGAATTTATTGAACAGAACGGTTGATTTTTTTAATAAAACAGTAGTTTTTTGACAAAGTAGAAGTTTTTTTGTATAAAACAGTTGAATTGTTGAATCAATGACATTTGAAGTGTTGAACCAAAAACAATTGAATTATTCAACAACAAAAAATTGAATTCTGAAACTAATAATAATAAAAATGTTATCCAAAGCAATTAAATTATTTAACCAAAACAGCTGATTTTATTATTCAAAACAGCAAAATTTATTGGACAAAAGGGTTGCTTTTTTAACAAAACGGCTGAATTATTTAACAAAAACAATTGAATTATAAAACTAAAAATAATAAAAATGTTGAACAAAGCAATTAAATTATTTAATCAAAAACAGCTGAATTTATTAAACAAAACGGTTGATTTTTTTTTGACCTGTCAACATGATGAAAAAAGTCAAGTTCAACTGATCTAGAACTCCCTCTATTTATCTACTAGCACCGAATTTTAGTAACATATTCACAATATCTATGTGTCCGTTGTAAACAATGTGGTGTAATGGCGTTCTTCCGTCAATATCTTTATCATTTGCGTTCCCTCCATCACTTAATCGGCTCTGAAGAGTGTGAACATCACCTTTACGAGCTACAATATGTCGATGTTTTTCTGTCGATACTGCAATACGATACAGTGGATACGATTTGTTGTCCTGAACCTCAAACACAAAATTAATCATTTGTATCTGTTTTAACATATTCAAAACGCTGGGATGATTTGGTCCAAAAACAGTTCTGGTTTTATCATGAAGGAAAAATGTAGCTGCCAATCGGCATTTAGTCTTCAAGATATCAGGATGATTTGGTTCTAAAACGTTTTCCTGAATGTTTAAAACGCCTTGGTAAAGTTTCAGGCATTGGCGATATTTCTTTTGACGACCGAGTACTCCTGCAATGTTACTCGTAATTTTTAGGGTTTCAAAATGATTTTTACCTAGAAACACTGTTGCCATCCCCATAGCCGTTACATAAATGCCCAAAGCGTATTCATGATTACCCTGGTTAATAAGTGCACTTGCTATGTTATTTAGAATACGCAAAGCAGTTGGGTGGTCCCCATATTTTATTTGTTCGAAAACTAACTTATTGATGTTTATCGCTTCCTCATGCTTTCCTTGTCTATCCAATACTAGCGCCATGTTCAACTGAGTTCTAAAGGTCCCCGAATGATTTGAGCCCAGTGTATCTTTTTGTTTCTGATAAACTTCCTGATAAATATCTAAAGCTTCTTCGTCTTTCCCCTGAAAATATTTTATTAGAGCTATTGTACTTCTTGTATTTAAAGTATCTTTATTATTCAAACCCAGTATTTCTTTCTCTTTCTGGTAAATTTCTTCAGATGTTTCCAAGGCTTCTTTGAAAGCGCTTTGCTTGCATAATATTTGAACTATGTATTTTTGTACATCGAAAGTGCCTGGATTATCTGATCCTAGTATTTCTTTTCTAATTTCAAGTATACTTTTGAAAATATGCGATGCCTTTTGGTATTGTCGTAAATCGAGAAGCTTTTTGGCCTCGGTCATCTTAGTGGATACATCACCTTGCGATATTTCTTTCAACTCGTTGCACTTTGGAAAAATTACTATGAATTGCAGCAACTACCAGCGTTTTGTTTTCTCTATTACGAGCACACATTATTGATTTCACTATATCAATATCCTTGATCTTGGAGAGATCCTTAATAAATCGAGATTTATCATTTTTAATATTTTTAAATGCTTTCCTTAGTAATTTAAATAAGTCGGTAATACCTTCATCGACAGTAAGATCTGATGGAGTTTTACCATCGAGAGAAACGGCATCATATACTGCATGATTAGACAATAGAGCCTTTACAATTTTTAAGTGAGAGAACTCGGCAGCACAATGCAAAGGAGTTATCCCCTTGTTATCGATTGCATTAGGATTAGCATTATTTTGTAACAGAACATTGACTACCTCGTCATTGCCTTTCCGTGCGGCATAATGTAACGGTGTTCGGCCTTCAGCATTTTTAGCGGAAACAAACCCTCCCATTGTGATGTATTTCAGTGCTTCCGATGAGCTATTACGTTCTATAGCTTCAAACAGCATTTCGGTTGATAATAATAGATCGACGACGTCTTTGTTGTTAGCCATTTCTAATGGTTTTCTAAAAAGTTTATCAACGGGATTATAAACTGCGCCATTTTGTAATAAAACTTCGATGATGTCGTTATTACCAAAACTAGCAGCTACGTGCATGGGAGTTACGCCTTTAATATCTTCAGCATTGACATCGGTACCTTGCTCTATTAAATATTTCACAGTATCTACATGGCCTTTTCTTGCGGTATAGTGCAGTAATGTCCAATTACGTACATCAAAATCGGTAATACTTAACCCCTTACTAAGAAAAAAAGTCGACAGCCTTTATAAAACCTTCACCGGCTGCTACGTGTATGGGCTTTAAACCGGCCAAATTTCTAACATTGATATCAAAACCTTGATCTACCAGATATTCCACCAACTCTATGTTACTTCCTCGTGAAGCCGTGTGTAATAACATGACATCGTCGTTACCTTCTTTCTTGTACTGCAGTAACATTTTCACTACTTCCAAATGTCCACGTCGAACTGCAGATTGCAAGGATGTTTCATTGTTAATATCCTAACGTTAATATCTACTTTATCTAGTAAAACTTTTACAACGTTACTGTGACCGTTCATCGCTGCTATATGCAATGGTGTAACATTATCCTTGGATTTAATATTTACGTTAGCTCCGGAAGCTAATAACATTTTAACTACTTCTTCGCAACCCTCTTTCGCTGCCACAAACAACGGTGTTAGATTATTAATAGTGACGGCATCAATGTTGGCTCCTTTTTCCATCAGTTTTTTCGCTATTCCCTTATGACCTCCACTAACAGCAAAATGTAAAGGTGTAAAATGTTTAGAATCTTTATAATTAACAAACTCTTGGTTTTTCCAACAAAATTTCTATAATATCTTTGTATACGGCAAGAACTGGTATTGTCCAAGCTGCAAAATCTCCTGAACTAATATTAGCTCCGTTTGATAAAAACACTTCTACAATTTCCTTGTGATTATATTTAATAGCATCAAATAATGGAGTCAGTACGTAGCTCTCGTCATTAAAATTGGCTCCTTGTGCGAGCAAAATCTCAACAATTTCCTTATGACCTGCTTGTGCGGCCATACGTAATGGTGTGCAATTGCCAAAACCTTCTTCGTTGACTTGGGCCTTATTTTCTATTAATAACTTAACAATATTTTTGTGGTTTCTCGAAACGGCCAGATGTAACGGTGTGAGGCCTTCTTTATTCTTACAATTGACGGTAGCATTATTTTTTATAAGAAACTCAACAGCTACTTCATGACCGCTTGTAACAGCTAAATGCAATGGTGTTTCACCAACAACTGATTTGGAATTAACCTCGGCTCCATGTTTTATCAGAAGATCAATAACATCTTTGCTAATACCATTTCTTGCGGCTGCATGTAATGGGGTGTAACCCTCAACATCTTGCGCGTTAACTTCGGCGTGACTCTTTATTAGAAGATGTGTAACATCTTTGTGGCCTTCACCTGCAGCTATATGTAATGCTGTTAAATTGTTATAGGCTTTAGCATTAATTTCTGCTCCATTTTCTATTAAAAGTGCAGCAAATTCCGGTCGATGTTGTGATGCTGCGTAGTGTAATGGGGTACTAGATTTAGCATGAATGTCAGCGCCATGTTGGATAAGAGCAGCAACTATTTCCAGATGGCCACTTGTATCGCAACATGTAGTGGAGTAATGTTTTCAACAGCGAAACCTCCAGCATTAACGTGGCCACGTAGTATTACAACATGTTGTGGAGTAATGCCTTCAACAGCGAAATCCGCTGCATTAACAAAGCCACTTCGTATTGCAACATGTAGTGGAGTAATGCTTTCGGCAGCGAAACTCCCGGGATTAACATGACCACTTCGTATTGCAACATGTAGAGGAGTATTGCTTTCAACAGCAAAACCCCCAGCATTAACATTAGCGCCATGTTTCAACAAAATATTAATTATGTCTAAATTATCCCAAATTACCGCATAATGCAATGGCGTGAAAGCACTTAAATCTCCGGCGTTAACATTAGCACCGTTCAGAATTAAAGCGTTCACTACTTTCGGATGGCCTTTCCACGCTGCTAAATGTAGTGGTGTGGTATTTTCATCGGTAGTAATGTTAACATTTGCCCCCATTTCAAGAAAGAGATTAACTAATTCTAAACGACCACACTCAGCAGCCACGTGTATGGGGGTTGAACCACCTATAGTTTCATTAATATCTACGTTTACTTCTTTTCGAACAGACTCTTGGCAACAGAAATATGATTATTCATTATTGCATAGTGCAAAGGTGAAAGTCCTCGTGCATCATGGGTAGAAGTTTTAGCTTTATGTTTTAATAAAATTTCAACAGTACCTTCGTGACCATTTTGAGCTGCAAAATGTAATGGTGCCTTGCTGTGCTTCGTGAGCTCATTAACACATAAACCTGCTTCCGTTACAAAAAAATCTACTATATTCTGCCTTCCATATGCAGCAGCTATATGCAGTGGAGTTTGACCATCATTATCCTTAACATTGGCGTTTAAATTACGATCAAGGATAAATTTTACAACTTCAAGGCTGATTCCTTTAGCAGCAAAGTGCAACGTCGTCCATAAACTAACACTTCTAGCTTTAATATCTGCTCCTTTCATAACACAATCCTGTAAACTTTCTAGATTTCCTTCTTCCAAAGCACCAAACATTCTTTCCTGATTGGTAATAATATTCAGGCTTTGTTCGAATTTTTCTTCCAATTTGTCAGGATCTTCACTTACTAATTTTCCAATCTTCCTCTCCCGTCTCATTATATTTTCTTCCTCTTCGATAAGTTTTCTAGCGTTTAGAAGAACGGCTCTTGATGGATCCGATAATAATACATCCACTACGGCGTTCTCATGTGCTAAATGATTACGTAAGCACTTTCCATTTAATAAAGGAGTGTTGTCATCTAAAAAAAGTAAATTATTTTCCAGGAAATTCTTCGAGTTACCTAAAATTTCCATAATATCTAAAACTAGCATTTCTACTGCAGCCACAATTTTTGTATCCTTTTTATGGAAACCCAATGCATTAACGAGTGGACCGATTAATGAGTTTTTGCTTAAAATAGCTTTTAGTTCCGACAGCTTTAGTGTGAGCAGGTTTTCGTCTCCAGTTAAATTGTCAGGCTTTCGTTGTTGACGTTTGCGACTACGAGAATCTTTTTCGCTCAACTCTTCTCTTAATACCCCTAATCCCCATGATGCAATCAATTTCAAATTTAACAAAATAAACTATTTCTTCAGTTAATCTCTCTAGGTCATCAAATTTGCCGTCGCGTACTCTCGATTCAGCACTGCGTAAAATTGTTCTTGCTAGGTCACCAATTTCTTTAAGACAACTATATTCAATTTTTGCAACAATATTCTGCAAAGCTGTACTAGCGTGAAATTTGATTGTTTTAATTATGTCGGGATCGGTCCTATTGTCGCAGAATGATCGACTGAACATCTGTAAATTTGCAATTCCCACAATATAATCAGATCGGATGATTTCTAATTCAGTTACAGCACAATTGATTATGCTACTAATTTTACTAAAAAAGTTCATTTTCATAATCAGTTTTGTCAACTATATTGTCGCTTAATTCTTTAACAAGTCCTTCCAGCTTCTTCTGTTCCATCGTTTTCAAATTTACCGTGTCCACCATTTCATCAAAATCAACAACGCTTAACTCTTGGAGAACATCTTTGATTTCATCTGAATTATCACTATTAACAATCTTTGTTAGTAGTATTCGGATTATTTTGATTTTGTTTTTATACAGAATACCAGTAATGACATTCCCAATTTTTTTAACGTCAATTTTAATATTAAAAAAAGAATCTGCATTTTCCTCAATTTGCATTCTCGTCGAAAGTGCATCGGCATGTGATATTGCATCTCGTAAATCTACAATTATTTGTCTTGTATTTTTCGGTAAGGACAGAACCAAATGCTCACTGGTAGTGTGAGATAACTTAGGAGATTCAAGGGTATTCTTAATATGTTCCCCGATAACCTGTAACACTCTGGTGATAACTAACTGTCCTTCCTTTTCTTGCGGATCTGCCAATAATGCCAACTTTATATTATCACTTATTTTCTGTAAAGAATATATATCTCTAATTTGTTGATAAGTCGTTATACAACTCTTCAAATTGAGGACAAGTACCAATGATCTTCGCAACAACGTTTTCACGTTTTTGTCCCCTAGGAAGGCAATAAAGTTTGTCACCTTTTGTAATATCCTCTTTGGTTCCAAGTTCATTTGCAAAATTTTCCACATATTTGAGTATTTTAGCTTTATTCAATATAGTACGATAAAATAGATTCAGTTCTTGTAGTTTTGTGTGTGAAGATACAAAAATTACCAAGCAAAACTCCATTTCTTCCCAAGGTAATCTATCGTAGGTGATTTCAACCGTTGCTTTAGTATATTAATATTTTGTGCAATAGACTTGGCAACAAATATAAACCTTCCATCCACTTCTTCCGCGTCAGAGTAATTTGTTTTTAAAAATCCAACAAATTTAAGGACTAATGCAATCCGTTCTCTGGTTTTACTAATATCACCCCAACAACTTTGATTTTGTCCAGAAACATTAGAGAAAAAACGGATATTTATTAACTCGTTTTCAACAAAACCTTCCATTTCCTCTGACAGTGGTACGTTTTTTAACCTCAATTCATCATAAGCTCTCGAAAGAACTACCTCCAATTCTCCTGTAGAAGCTGTAAAAGAATTATCGGGCCATTTCTTTATGAGAATATCCAGCAGCCGAACATTTCCAGATCGTATCGCGTAATAAACGGTATTAATGTTAACTTCATCTCCATCTTCTGATAATATAGCCAATTTACATAGCACTTGACTGTCACCCCCAACTAGATACTGCAGAATGTTTAATTTACTATGTTGACTAGCTAAGTAAATTAAATTGGTTCTTCTAACGGGATTAATATTATCATAATTATCACTTAAAGTTACTAAATCTTTTAAGTCACTTGTATAGTCAATCAAACCGCTTAATATCTTAAAACTATCAATATCACTTTCTAATATGGCCTTTTCCTGTTCCGTTAAAACTAGAAGGTACAATTCTTTGGTTTTAGATTTTTCATCATAGAGTCTTTTAAATTCGTTTACAAATTCTTCTTTTGAAGCGCAAGTCCGTTTATTTTTTTGGTAAGAACCAGTTTTTTGTTTCGATACGTCCATAATTGTCTTCAGAAAATTATTAGCCAATAAAGCCAGCAGGTACTAAACTTCTGGAATGAAAACAAAGACTGATCTTCTCGCCTAAAATGAATTGCATTACTTATTCAGTTGATTCATAGTGTAACATTCTATAATATTAACAAAACTACAAAAAAATTTCCCACCGCTGCCACCACTAGTACAAGCGTTTCTCGACGTAACATTTTCCATAGTTTTGTTAATTTATGAAGTGTTGCAATTGTATATACTAAAACTAAATTAGTCCTTATTATTTAAAGAGTATGAAGGATTGAGACAAATTTATAGCAAAAGCGGTTTATAATTAAACGGGGACACTCTATTCTTGTAGGATTCAATAACTTTAAGCGTCACACTTTTGTAAAAATTTAGAAATAGTAAATTATTGCACAAATTTAGGAAAGTTTCAAAATTACACGTTTCGGTGCGTAATTTAACCCGCAGATTTGGCAAGAGAAAATAGAAAAATCCTATTATATTCTCGGGTAAATTTACTTTTATAGCACTTGAACAAAATTTGCTGGTATATTTATTTTTATAAAATTTACAAAAGTGTCATTCGGCCTAATTTACAAAAATATTATACACACACATTTTCTAGGATCTTTTCAAATGCTTAGGAGGACGCTGGCTCTAGAGTTCTACTTACGTTACTAATTTTGTGGTGCATTTAAAAAAAGGTTGCTTAAAAGAAAAAAAAACATAATTATGCTTTGTACATCACTGGTTCGGAGCTGGGTGATTCCAAAATCTTCACGGATTCTGACAGTTACAAGTTAGGTTCTTAGTGCGATATAAATTAATTGATGTTGAAAGACGCTGGTTCCATAACTGCAAAAAAATAAAAGTAATTTTATTTACAATAACTTCAAATTAATGTGTGATATTTAAATTTTCGACTGTGATTGCAATAAATTTGATCAACGGTTGGGAAAATTGTTACGCTAATACAAACAGTACTACCAATAATATTGTTAAAACCAACATTTATTGAATATCTTATAAAATCAACTTACTAATCTTTTAGATAGCCAATAATATTTTTCGAATTGTTGATCCGGCTTAAATTCTCACGTCCATTAAATCACATGAAAATTTTCACGTTCATTATTAAGAACCTTTAAATAACTTGTATGACGAACACTTATTCGTCGAAAAATATTGTTTGATAAAGCTTTCGAGAACATTTTCAATGCCTCTTTATAATTACAATTTTTTTTATTTATAATTTATTTTATTTAATTATAATTTAAAATTTTTGGAATAAACTATGCTACATACAAAAATTTTTCAACTACTTCTTCCATGTTTGAATAAGATCTTGTGGGCTAGCTAATGTTTTCAACTATTAATTCGATACGTTCTCTTGTTTTGCTTAAATCGGCTTTAAAATTCTGATGCTGTCCAGAAGAGAAGACATGACGATTTATTAATTTATTTTCAATGAAAATTTGTATTTTGTCTGGCATTGGTATCTTCTTCAACAAAAATTTTGCATAAGATAATCCAAGAATTCCGTTCAATTTTCCTTAATCATCATTAGCAAAATAGCAGAAAATAGTATTAAGCAGCTGAATATTTGTTGAAGGGATGGCATAATAAAAGGCATTACGAACTGCTTCATCTTCTGCTAATATAATAGTTCTTCCGATATTAACAGTTAAATTATTTACAACTTCACTATTACTGCATAATAGATACTCGAGAATGTTTATGCTTATTAGATTTACTAGCCAAGAAAACTAAATTAGAATTTCTGATTGGGGGATTGTTATTATCATCATAATAATCTCTCAAAGTGACCAAATCTTTTACATCATCATTTGTGTAGTCAATTAAGTCGTTTAATTTTTTAAATCTATCATAGTTACCTTCCGATATTAGCCGTTTGAGTTCGGTTAAAGCACAAGATAAAGATCTCTGCAGTTTGATTTTCCACACCAGAGTCTTTTATATTCTCGCACCAATTCTTCTGATGATGTAGATGAACGCAATAAAACCAGTTTTTCTTGCCGAGTAGTGTTTCGCTTCGACATTGGCATGATGCTATGAAAACGATCACTGCTCGATTTTTGGTATGTACCGAAAGATATGTTGAAGGAACCTATTATACATTTGTGTTACTAATAGTATATAAACAATTAATTAGAAATATACATCTTACAGTAAGAACGCAAGATGAGTTGGGGTGAATTTATAACAAAAAGAGTTTCAAAATAACCACAAGATCTAACAACACCACCTGAGCCAGATTAATAATTACTACATACCTCGAAAAGGAAAATTCTTTGGTATTAGAATTAATATTTTATATAGTCGAAAGTAATATAATCAAACAACAACCTGTTGCTCGTACAAACGTCAAAATCATTTAAAATCTGACGAAGTGGTTAAAGTTCTCTACTATACCGATTCCGGTTTCGTCAATGTCAAACACATAGGCGGCACACGAGGATCGCAAATTGAGTTCTTTTTAAATTTAATTCAAAAAATTTAATTTTATAAAATAAATAAAAGTTATAAAATATTTAAAATGTATTTAGTGCCACCAACCTGAGTTTTTTGTAATGACGTGGATATTACAGGAAAAAGTTCGTAAATTTACACAATATTACCACAAAACTGGTAATATTTATGAATAATATATTTCTATTATTAATAACTTAAAATTAACTTAGAATTTAATGAATTACACCATTGCCAACCGAATCAAATTGAATGTAATAATAATTAGTCGGAAAGATAATAAAAAATAATTTTTTTATTTATTACTCATTTATTTAAACATTTAACAAAACAATAACAATATAATAACATTCAATAAAAATAATATAATATCAGCACCAAATTTAATTAACAATTTTTAATAAATCAACCACTTCTTCTAGCCGCGGATAGCTTTCGTACTCGGTTTTGTAGTAAAAATGTGCCAAAAAGTTCCTCAAAATTTGCAAACCATTTAATTTCTTTTTCTTCTGCAGTAACTACTCCAGTTGTTTATACCTCCTGAAACGTTAAACATGACATTCTCTATTCCTTGAATTTATCTTAAAATACAATTTGTGCACCAACATTTAATTTTTCTAACGGCTCGTAGTGATAATACTCCATACTTTTTAATATTTTAATATTAATGTTAACAATAATAAATAATAAAGTCATACATTCCGGATTGGAATTAAGTTGTTTCTTGTAAGACTTACAAATCAATTTTTTGAGGTAGATTACTTCTCATTACTTTTACATTTGGCAATTATTATACATTCACTTCCTAACTAAATTCTATTATTATATTTCGGTTCAATTACAATTTTTCTCCATTCTATCCGATTTGCTAATATCTTTTGCCAATCGCCGACTTCCATGTTCCTAATGTCCTCGAACACCTGATCGTTCCATCTTAGATTGAGTCTTCCTTGTTTACGAGTCTCCATTGGTCTCCACCTGGTGATCTGTCTTATTGTAGCGTTTTCATCGCTCTTTATTATGTCCCCAAACCATCTCATTATAATTGATTTTATGACCTTAACTACATCCTCGCTGTCCATCATGTTCAAAATCTCGTGGTTCATCATTTGTCTGCTTTGTTGTTTGTAATTTTTACTGATACTACCCTGTTACACTGTTACACAAATAAAAAATCGTATTCTAAAGCGTGGGCCGATTGGTTGCATAACTCGCAGGATATTGGTCTTTATAATTTTACCTCGATCTTTAGCTCTTCTACCAATTTATTGGCAAGATCGCTGTGCCTATTAACTAGAAGAACTTCAAGTAACGTATGGCTTTGATTATTTTGAGCATGTGTTGCAGCTTCAAACTCATCAGTTTTCAGTGATCTTAGCTTATCGATAATTTCAACATTACCAATTTTAGCATCTTCAAACAGTCCTTCAACAACTTTCAGAAAATTAATTACATTTTGGCTAGTAGAAATATCGAACGGTGTTTCACCTTCATTATTTCTAATGTCATACATTGCACCTCGCTTTAATAAGGACTGTGCAACATCCAAATAACCGTTTCGACCTGCAACATGAAGTGCTGTAGCACCGCTAATTGTAGTTTTAACATCAATAAAGTCGTTTAATTTATTACGACTTACATGCTGTAGTAAAACTTCTGCAATTTCTTTGTGACCTTTATCCGCAGCAGTGTGTAATGGTGTGTTTCCTTTATCGGTAGCCTGAGTAACATCGGCACCGTACATTAGTAACATATTCACAATTTTTATGTGTCCGTTATAAACGGCGTGATATAATGGCGTTCTTCCGTCAATATCTTTATCATTTGCGTCCAACCCAGAGTCTAATAAGTTCTGAAGAGTCTGCACATCACCTCTACAAGCTACAATGTTGATCTCTTTCTGTAGATCCTGCAAAATTTCCGACGGTTTGCTGCCCCTAATTTTAAACTGCAAATTAATTCTTTTTATCTGTTTTAAAATATTGAAAACTATGGGATGATTTGATCCAAAAACCGTTTTGATTTGATCGAAACATTCTCTGTAGGTTTTAAGCGCGCTGAACGATTTACCCTGAAGGAAAAGTACGATTCCTATATTGTATTGAGTGATCAAAGTAGCACGATGATTTGGTCCTAAAACGCTTTTCTGAATGTTCAAAACGGCTTTGTAATCTTTCAGAGATTTGTAATATTCTTTTTGACGCTGAGATACTCCTGCAATGTTAAATAAAATCTTAAGGGTTTCAAGATGGTTACTACCTAGATGCACTTCTGCCATCTCCAAAACCGCTTTATAAATGTTCAAAGCTTCTTCATGATTACCTTGTTCAGAAAGTATACTTGCTATATTTCTTTGAACTTGCACAGCAAATAGATAGTCCGCACTATCTATTTTTCCAGAAATTGACTTATAAATGTTTAACGCTTCTTCGTACTTTCCTTGTCTAGTCAATACCACCGCCATGTTGAACCGAGTTGCTAAAGTTTCTGAACTATTTGGTCCTAGTACTTCTTTTGTTTCTGATAAACTTCTCGATAAATATTGAAGGCTTCTTCGTGTTTTCCCTGTTTGCACATCATTGCAGCGATTTTAAATCTAGTATTTAAAGTAGCCCTATTATTTAAACCCAGCATTTCTTTCTCTTTCTGAAAAATTTCTTCAGATGTCTCTAAGGCTTCTTTGTAAGCACCTGTCTCGAATAATATTTCAACTATGTATTTTTTGTACATCGAAAGTGCCTGGATTATTTGGTCCTAGTATTTTCTTCCTAATTTCAAGTATACCTTTGAAAATATGTAACGCTTTTTGGAAATGTCCAAACTGAAGAAGCTTTCCAGCCTCATTCATCTTAGTGGTTACATCACCTTGTGATATTTCCTTCAACTGTTGAACTTTGGAAAAATTACTATGGATTGCAGCAACTACCAGCGTTCTGTTATCTCTATTACAAGCACACATTATTGATTTTACTATATCAATGTCATTGATCTTGGAAAGGTCGTCAATAACTCGAGAATTGTCATCGGTAATATTTTTAAAAGCTTTGCTCACTAATTTCAATAAGTTAGTAATATCTTCATCGACAGTAAGATCTGATGGCGTTTTACCACCGACAGAAACAGGTTCATATACTGCATAATTAGACAAGAGAATCTTTACAATTTTGAAGTGAGAGAACTTGGCGGCATAATGCAAAGGAGTTATTCCCTTGTTATCGACTGCATTAGGATCAGCATTATTTTGTAATAAAACATTGACTATCTCGTCATTTCCTTTCCATGCGGCATAATGTAACGGTGTTTTGTATTCAGCATTTTTAGCGGAAACAACCGCTCCGGCTTTAATGCATTTCTGTGCTTCCAGTGGGCTATTACGTATTACAGCCTCAAACAGCATTTTAGTTGATGCCAGTAGATTAACGATGTCCTTGTTGTCAGCAAGTTCTAATGGTGTTTTAGAATATTTTTTCGACAGCGTTATACACTGCACCATTTCTTAATAAAATGTCAACGACGTCTTTATAACCACAGCAAACAGCAACGTGGATAGGAGTTAAGTCTAAAATATTTTGTGCATTGACATCAGCACCTTGCTGTATTAAATATTTCACAGTTTCTAAATTGCCTCCTTTCGTTGCACAGTGCAGCAATGTCGAATTATGTACATCAACATCATTAATACTTAACCCTTGCCAAGATAAAACTCAACAGCCTCTTTAAAACCTGCTCCTGCTGCTAGGTATATGGGCTTTGATCCATTCGAATTTCTAGCATTGAAATCATAGCCTCGATCTACTAGATATTTTACCAACTCTAAATTACTTCCTTGTGAAGCCAAATGCAATAACGTGTTGTCGTCGTTATCTTTGGCGTCCAAATTAACTTTCATGTGCTGCAGTAACATTTGAACTACTTCAAAATGACCACATGAAACTGCACATTGCAAAGGCGTTACATTATTATTATCCATAACATTAATATCTACTTGATGATCTAGGAAAACTTTTACTACGTTACTGTGACCTGCTGTTGCTGCTAACTGCAATAGTGTAACGTTACCCTGGGAGTTAATATTTACGTTAGCTCCACAAGCTAATAACATTTTAACTACTTCTTCATAACCCCCTTGCGCTGCCAAAAACAACGGTGTTACATTTCTATTAGTGATGGCATCAATATCGGCTCCATTTCTTATTAGTAGTTTTGCTATACGTTGATAACCTCCACCAGCAGCAAAATGTAAAGGCGTATAATGATCAGAATTTTTGTAATTAACATACTCTTGGTTTTTTAACAACATTTCTACAATATCTTTGTATCCAGCAATAACTGGTACTGACCAACTGTAAAAATATTAGCTCCATTTGCTAAAAGTACTTCTACAATTTCCTTGTGATTACATGCTATAGCATAATGCAATGGGGTTACTACGTAATGCATGTTGTTAACATTGGCTCCATGTGAAATCAAAATCTCAACGATTTCCTTGTGACCTTCTTGTGCAGCTGTATGTAATGGTGTGCAATCGACAACACCTTCTTCATGAACGTGGGCTTCATTTACTATTAATAACTTAACAATATTTATGTGATTTTCCAAAACAGCTACATGTAACGGTGTAAGACCATTATTATTCTTAGCATTGACTTCAGCTTTATTTTTTATAAGAAAATCAACAGCTGCCTCATGACCTTTTTAACAGCTAGATGCAATGGTGTATAACCGAGAACTGATTTAAAGTTAACATCAGCTCCATTTTTTATCAGAATATCAATAATATCTTTATTACCATTTCTTGCAGCTGCATGTAATGGTGTGTCACCGTCAACATCTTGGGTGTTAACTTCGGCTTTACTCTTTATTAGAAGATGTGCAACATCTATGTGGCCTTTACCTGCCGCTACATGTAATGCTGTTAAATTATTATAACCTTTAACATTAATTTCTGCTCCTTTTTCTATTAAAAGCACAGCAATTTCCGGTCGACCATGTGATGCTGCAAAGTGTAATGGCGTAAAACATTTTCTAGCTGTAGCGTCAACGTCAGCGCCATTTTCGACAATAGTGGCAACAATTTCCAGATAGCCCTTTTCTGTTGCAAGATGTAGTGGAGTTATGTCTTCAGCAGCAAAAATCCCAGAATTAACATGTGCTCCATGTTGCAACAAAACATTAATTATCTCGAGATTACCGCACTGCATCGCATTATGTAATGGCGTATAATAATTTATACCTCGGGAGTTAACATTAGCTCCTTTCAAAATTAAAGCTTTCAATACCTCGACATGACTGTTCATGGCTGCTAAATGTAGCGGTGTAACATTTTCATCATTAGTAACGTTAACTTTTACCTCCATTTTAAGAAAGAAATTAACTAATTCTAGATGACCATGCTCTGCAGCAACGTGTAAGGGAGTTGAACCACCCATAGTTTCATTAATATCTACGTTTATCTCATTTTCTAACAAACTCTTAACAACATCAATGTGATTATTTATTATTGCATGGTGTAAAGGTAAAAGTCCTCGTACATCGTAGGTAGAAGTATTGGCCTTATTTTTTAATAAAATTTCAACAGTGTCTTTGTGACCATTTTTAGCCGCAAAATGTAACGGTGCTTTACTGTGCTTCGTGAGCACATCAACACATAAACCTGCTTCTGTTACAAAAAAATCTACTATATTCTGCCTTCCATATGCAGCAGCTATATGCAATGGAGTTTGACCATCATTATCCTTAACATTTGCGCTTAAATTATGACCAAGAATAAATTTGACGACTTCGAGACTGGATCCTTTAGCAGCAAAGTGCCACGCTGTCGATAAACTAATACTTCTAGCTTTAATATCTGCTCCTTTCAAAAGACAATCCTGTACGCTATCTAAATCTCCTTCTTCCAATGCAACAAACATCCTTTCCTGATTAGTAATGGTAAACACGCTTTGATGGAATTTCTCTCTCAATTTAACAGAATCTTCTCTTACTAATTTACCAATCTTTCTATCATTTGCCATTATAATTTCTTCGATAAATTTATGAGCGTTTAGAAGAACCGCTCTTGAAGGATCAGATAATAATACATCCACTATGGTATTATTATGTGCTAAATGATTACGTAAACATTTTCCATTTAATAAAGGAGTGCCGTCATCTAAAAAGAGTAAATTATTTTGCAAGCTATTCTTCGAGCTACCTAAAATTGTCATAATATCCAAAACTAGCATTTCTACTGCAGCTTCCATTTTTTTATCTTTCTTATAAAACCTAATGCATTAGCGAGTGAATCAGTTAATGAATTTTTGCATAAAATAGTTTTTAGTTCCATTAGCTTTCGTGCAAGCAGGTTTTGATCTTTTGGGTCTTTACTTAAATTGTAAGCCTTTCGTTGTTGACGTGTGCGATTAGGCGAATCTTTTTCACTCAACTGTTCTCTTAATTCTTCAATCCAACTCATGCAATCCATTTTAAATTGAACAAAAAAATATTTATTCCGCGAATTAATTTCTTTATCTTATAAAGTTTGTCGTCACTTAATCTGGGTCCAACACAGCGAATAATTTTTTTTAATAGCATATTCATTTCTAAAAGGCGACCACTTTTAATTTTTGAATCAATATTCTGCAATGTTACACTAGCAGATAATTTCATTGTTCTAATAAAGTTCATTCCTATGGGATTAGTCTTATTGTCGCTGAATATTCTACTGAACGCTAGTAAAATTTCAGATACCACAACATAATCATGTCTGATATTTTCGGATTCCGTTCCAGCACAACGGATTTCGCTATTAATTTTATTAAAAAGCTCATTTTCATAATCACTTTTGTCAGCTATATTGTCGTCTAATTCTTTAACAAGTTTTTCGAGCTTCTCCTGTTTCGTCATTTTAAAATTTTCCGCGCCCATCAATTTAACAAAATCAGTATTGTTTAGCTCTTGGAAAACTTCTTTTATTTCATCTAAATTTTCGCTAGTAACGATATTTGTAAGCAGTATTCTCATTATTTTGATTTTGATTTTATACAGTATATCGCTAATGACATCGCCAATTTTTTTAATATCATCTTGAATATTAATAAAAAGCGAACAATCTGCCTTTTCTTCAATTTGAATTCTCGTCGAAAGTGCATCGGCGTGCGATATTGCATCTCGTATATCTACAATTATTGTTCTTGTGCTGTTTCGCACAGATAAGACTAAAAGCTCACTTGTAGTGTGAGATAACTTAGGAGATTCAAGGGTGTTCTTAATATGTTCCCCGATAACCTGCAACACTCTGGTGATAACTAACTGTCCTTCCTTTTCTTGCGGATCTGCCAATGATGCCAATTTTATATTATCATTTATTTTCTCTAAAGAATATATATCCCTAATTTGTTGATAATCGTTATACAACTCTTCAAATTGAGGACAAGTGCGAATAATATTCGCAACAACGTTTTCACGTTTTTGTCCCCTAGGAAGGCAATAAAGTTTGTTACCTTTTGTAATATCCTCTTTGTTTCCAAGTTCATTTGCAAAATTTTCCAAATATTTGAGTATTTTAGTTTTATTCAATGTAGCACAATAAAATAGATTAAGTTCTTGTTGTTTTGTGCATGAAGATATAAAAATGACTAAACAAAACTCCATTTCTTCCCAAGGTAATTTATCGTAGGTCGATTTCAATCGCTGCTTCAGTATATGAATATTTTGTGCAATACACTTGGCTACAAAAATAAACCTTCCATCCACTTCTTCTTCCGTCTTTGAGTAATTTTCTTTTAAAAATTCAACGAATTCTAGTACTAATTGAATCCGTTCTCTGGTTTGAGCAATGTCGCCCCAAGGACTTTGATCTTGTCCAGAAGCATTAGAAAAAAAACGAAGGTTTATTAACTCGCTTTCAACAAAACCTTCCATTTCTTCTGACAATGGTACGTTTTTAACCTCAATTCATCATAAGCTCGAAAAACTTCTTCTAATTCTTCTAAGAAGCTTTAAAATAATTATCGGGCCATTTCTTTATGAGAATATCCAGCAGCTGAGTATTTCCGGATCGTATTGCGTAATAAAACGCATTATGGCTTTCTTCATCTACATCTTCTGGTAATATAGCAGATTTTCCGATTCCAATAGATAAATTATGTAGCATTTTACTATCACCCTCAAGCAGATACTGCAAAATGTGTAAATTGTTATGTTTACTAGCTAAGATAATTAAATTGCTATTTCTAATGGGATTGTTTGCATTATCATAATAATCACTTAAAGTTACTGAATCGTTTAGGTCACTTGTGTAGTCAATCAAACTGCTTAATCTCTTAAAACTATCAATATCCCCTTTTCGATACGCCTTTCCAGTTCCGTAAAACCAGAAGATAAAATTCTTCAACTTGATCTTTACGGTAGCATTTTTCATATTCTCTTAAAAATTCTTCTTTCGTAGAGTAAAAACGTGATAAAATCCGTTTATTTTCTTGATAAGAACGAGTTGTCTGTTTAGGAACGTCCATAGTGGTCTTCAAAAAATTATTGGCAAATAAAAGGACCAAGAACTCAACTTCTGGAATGAAAACAAACACTGCTCTTCTCGCAATGGTTTATTTTTAATACCTGAAATTAGTTTCATTATTTAGTTAGGTGATTTATGGTGTAACACTCTTAAATGAATATTACCAAAGCTACACAAATCTTTATAAAATTAAAAATTATTTAAATGGGCATAAGAATTAAGAAAGACTTAAACTAGTTTACGAGGAATCAGGTTAAAAATTATCCCACCGCTGCCATCATTTTTGAATTATCATAAAAACGGGATCACATCAGTAACTTGAAGGATATTTTAGATGTAATAAGGGACTGGCGTCTATTCCTAATACTGATCAGGACAGAAATTGGAATATGATTTCAATACTTTTAACATGTACGTGACGTCACAAAAAGTACATTCTGCTTATAAATTATAATAAGAAAATAAGATATAATTTTGTGTTTCCATAAAAAATACGTAATATTATTTATTTATTTTAAATTTTTCCAATTTCCAAATTATTTAATTAAATTTATGACCCTCCCCCTTTGTCATCGTTGGAGTTGGCTCCCTTCTACATAGGTAGAAGTGCTGGATCCAAATTTAGGGATAAAAACTAATTTTAAAATATACCAGTTCGAATTGCCATTTCATAACTTCTCGAGAAGATAATGTCGATAACGCCCTCTCCATTTTCCGTTTATTTCTTATTATCTCCTACTCGGGGAGAGATTTTCTGATTTGTGTCCCCCTTCTTGTGTGGGTTAATAGGTTTGTTTCATCAAGCAGTTCTCGTTAGTTCTAGTGCTATACGCATGCGCTTTAACTAAAATCTGTTTCATCAAACGTTAAAAGAAGAACTACTAATTCTATGAACTACTAGTCCGTTGTTTCATCACCCTTCTTGGGAGTTCTAGAGTCGTTCTGAACGGTTCAAATCAGTACTTGCTCGTGAGCAAGAACTGGCAAGAACTACTAAGTTCTTGAAAAGGTGACCGCCCATAATATCTCGACTGAAGACGAACTCGTACGAATTTTAGCATCGTATTTGAATAAGTAAATTTTTCAAAAATGCACAAGAAGAAATTCTCCGGTGATTAGTAAGAAGGGCTTAAGCCAAAATTGGAAAATTTTGTTAGCTATTGAAATTAAGTACATTTTGTATGTTCTTTCGATTTGTACTAAAATTTTATAACTGTAATGAAAATTACAGTTATAAAATAACTGTTTTTTTATAATTTACTACCTACAGTGTTCTTGCTTAGCAAACAGTGTTTTATTTTAATTTACGTGGTTTTTGGAAGACCTTTAATAAGTATATTACGGTTTTTATACTAAATTACTAAATTACTAAGACGGCCATATTTGAATGCGCAGTACATGACGAGATTTAGTTCACCATTAGATCATACCCATATTTACCTTGGTTTTAATAAAATAATTCGTTAAATCACGAATGAGTCCGAGCAATCTCGAAAATTATAACTGTACCGAAAGCGTTTCATCACGATTATTTTTGACTACTAGTTCAAAACAGTTATTGCTCACCGTGCGCTTTGAAAAATTCTGAATTAAAACTCGGTAGTTCTAGAACTGTTCAAAGTATGCTCGATGAAACAAAGCTAATAATCTCAATCGTCATCGAAGGTTTAAAAAATTTACAAATAAATTTACTTGTAAATTTTTTTAGAAACTTTAGGAGGGTTTGAAAATTATACGTTTCAGTAGGCAATTTAATCCGAAGATTTGGCAAAAGATAATAGAAAAAATTCCTATTATATCCTCAGGTAAATTTGTAATAAAATTTACCTGCATAACACTTTCCTAAACATTTTGAACAAAAGTTGTTGGTATGCTAATTTCTAAATTTTCTATAAAATTTACAAAAGTGTCACTCGGCCTAATTTACATCATTATTGTACAAACAAATAAAGTTCTACTTACGTTAGTAATTTTGTGGTGCATTTAAAAAAAGGTTGATTAGAAGAAGAAAATTTTGCTTTTCACACCACAGGTTTGGAGTTGAGTGATTCGAAAGTCTTCACGGGTTCTGACAGTTACAAGTTAGGTCCTTCGTGTAACGTAAAACAATATTGATGTTAAAAGACGCCAGTTCCATAACTATAAAAAAGTAAAAGTAGTTTTATTTATAATAACTTCAAATTGAAGATGACATTTAAATTTTCAATTGCTATCAACTTGTTCAACGGTTGAATTTTGGTTGGAAAAATTATTACGTTAATACAAACAGCACCATCAAAAATATTGTTAAAACCAACAGTTATTGAATATCTTATGAAATCAAGTCAAAACCTTCTAGATAGCCAATAATTGTATTCAAATTGTTGATTCGACTTAAATTCTCACGTGCAAATTTGCACATTAATTATTAAAACCTTTAAATAACACATATGACGAGCACAGCAATTCGTAAATACAGATAATACTCATAATGCAGATAGTTCAATTGAATTACGTAAACTTATTACAATAATTTTTTTTGTCGTTTGATAATAATTGCACCAAAAATTCACTTGAAATATGAGATAACTTTGTATTAAACAACGAGATACTAACGATAACCTGTAAAACCCCCTGATCACAAATTGTCCTTCTTTTCTTTAAAATCAACCGATATTGCCAATTTTATGTTATCGTTTATCTTCTCTAAAGAATAAACATATCTAACCATTCTAATAACTGGATAACTGTTGATAATCTCAGCAACAACTTTCTCACGTGTACTATTCGGGACACAATAGAATTTATCACCTTTTGTGATACTCTTTTTGTCGTTCAATTCATTTGCAAAATTTTCTACATGAATTAGCATTTTAATTTTATTTAATCTAGCACAATAAAATAAATTACTTTATATAAAAAATAAAAACTACTTAAACTCAATTTCTTCCCACTCTAATCAATTGTAGGTTGATTTTAACTGCAGCTTTATTATTTGTATATTTTTGCAATAAACTATGCAACATACAAAAATTTTTCATCTACTTCTACCATGTTTGAATAATCTCTCATCGGCAGGCTAATGTTTTCAATTATTAATTCGATACGTTCTCTTGTTTTGCTTAAATCGGCTTTAAAATTCTGATGGTGTCCCCAGAAGAGAAAAAACGAAGATTTATTAATTTATTTGCAACGAAAATTTGTATTTCATCTGGCATTGGTATCTTCTTCACCTGAAATTTTGCATGAGATAATCCAAGAATTTCGTTCAATTTTCCTAAAACATATTTGGCAAAATAGCAGAAAATAGTATTAAGCAGCTGAATATTTGTTGAACAGATGGCATAATAAAAGGCATTATGAACTGCTTCATCTTCTGGTAATATAATAGTTCTTCCGATATTAACAGTTAAATAATTTACAACTTCGCTATTACCACATAACAGATACTCGAGAATGTATATGCCTATTATATTTACTAGCTAAGATAATTAAATTAGTATATCTGATGGGGTTGTTACTATCATCATAATAATCTCTCCAAGTGGCCAAATCTTCTACATCATCATTTGTGTAGTCAATTAAGTCGCTTAATTTTTTAAATCTATCATAGTTACCTCCCGATATTGTCCGTTTAAGTTCGGTTAAAGCATAAGATAAAGATCTCTGCCGTTTGATTTTCCACACCAGAGCCTTTTATATTCTCGTACAAATTCTTCTGCAGATGTAGATGAACACAATAAAACCAGTTGTTCTTGCCACAAAGGTTTTCGCTTCGATATTGGCATGATGCTATGAAAACGACCTCTTCTCGGTTATCGATATGTCGCAGGAACCTATTATATATTTATGTTACTCATAGTATCTGAAACAATTAATCAGAAAGATACACATCATAGCAAAAAGAATTGAGGTGAATTTATAACAAAAATAGAATTTCAGAATAACCGCAAGATCTTATACTATAAATCTGAACCCGATTAATAATTACTACATACCTCAAAAAAAAATAATACTTTGGTATTGGAATTTTACTAGTCGAAAGTAATATTTTCAAACTACACCAACCTGTTGCCCCTGCAAAAGTCAAAATTGGTCAAAATCTGATTCACAGGCCGGGATGTCTTGTGCAAGTTTTATGAAACAGGACAAACATTTCAAAGTGCTAATACACGATGGCGCTGCATGTTTTTTATTTGAAATTAGGTAGGGATGACAACGAAGCCAATGCAAATTAATGTAAAATGAAGAACAGCTGACCGCCATTTGTAATGTTTGCATTTTAAAATTTTGTGAAGTTATGTTTATGTGATTAAAATTTCACCATTAATACTTTTTATACTTACATTTATAATATTGAAATGAATTAGTTGAATATTAAAATGTAAAATATCCATGTAGAAAATTTATTGTTTGTTAACCTACATGGTGAAAATATGGTAAGTTTTCAATGACATTAATTTTAATAAAAAATTGTTTCCGATTATATTAATTCAGCATAGCAATGTTTTGTGTTTTGAATTTTCCAATTTGTTATTTAATATTTAAGAAGTGAATATTAATCGTTAAACGAGCAAGACATGAGTTTCAATTTTAAGCCTCAAGTTTCCTGAAATAGAATTTAATAAAATTTGAAATTTAACATAAATAAATTTTGTTGTTGTAAATAAATTTTAAACATTTTGGGAAATTCTAGAAAAGTTTTGCAGAGCTTCGAATATAATACTTATATATTAAAATAGTTAATTTGTGTTTTATCGTAATCTAATGCGACCTATCTTTTAGTAATGTGCTACACTCCATGAAAATAGGCGATACATCTGATGAATAATTTCAACAAAATTGGAAAACTTACATCATTTCTCGCAAAAGAAGTTAGGTATTTCAAGACACGAAAAGTTCATTAAAACTATTTCAATTTAAAGCATAAGAGGTAGTAAACTTTGTGTTCTTTGTGTGTACATTTTATGTTTTGAATAAATTTTTCTTGCAAATTAATGTAATAAATGTTGTAACCATATTTTATTCCATGATTTAAAATATGTTTCATAATTTATTATTATTTGCATTGAGTAGAAGTTGTTATGTAAATAAACATTTCTGTTCATTTAAATTATCATTCTACTCGAAGCAAATAATAAAAATTATGAAACTTTTCCTATTTTCACAAAAGCAAAATTTAAAATACCCGCTACCAACATTTACTGCCATCTATTTCATTTATTTGATAATAATCACGCTATACTTCCTAGTGATAATACTAGGTGGCGTATCGCCATATTTTTCAATGGGAGATGCCCGGCTGTGATCTGATTACTCCGTTCAAGTTTTCTACTATACCGATGCCGGTTTTGTCAATGTCATACACATAGGCGGCACGCGAGGATCGCGATTTCAGTCGTTTTAAATTTTAATTCATATAATATTTTTACAATCTGCTTAATTATTAATAAAATAATAAATAAAAGTTGAGACGATGGTCATTGGCCTGGTTGTTAGCGCAATTAACTGCTAACGTAAGGCGCTCAGTTTTGCCTCGATGCACTGGTGAAACTGGCACAGCACAATAGATTGGCGCTGAGGTGGGTGTCGGGACACTCAGGGATATAGGGAAACGAGAAAGCAGATTCTCTTGCCAGGAAAGCTGCAGGTACTTGCCTGGTGGGTCTAGAACCGACTTGCGAGATTGCCTATAAGACCGCAAAAGGGCTAATCAAGAAAACACTAAACAAGCAGCACCTCACTTACTGGGGTAACATTCCTGGACTAAGACAGTCCCGCCTGTTTATTAAAGGCCCCCTTGAAGTAAAGAAGAGGCAGGAAATCCTAAAGCTAAACAGAACACAGCTAAGGAGGATAGTAGGACTTTTCACAGGACATCACTATTCTCTACAAAGACACCTCAACATCATGGAATTAGCTGAAAATCCTACCTGTAGGATGAAACTCCATTCCACATTCTATGCGAATGTCCAGACCTTGCGATAAAAAGGCAAAGACAAAGGCATCTCGGCAATTTCTTGCCGACAACCGAAGAGATTGCAGAAATTCTCATCAACTGCATACTCAACTTTGTTGAGGAAACAGAGCTTATGGAGTAAAGGAAGGCACGTAAAGCCAGTGATCCTCTCACAAAATGCTAGAAACATCTTTTGGGTTTTAAATGCTCGAGTACCGCCTTGGGAGAATCAGACAACGTCGCAGGACGTTCTAAAATCGAATGTCCCCGTGACCATGGTAAACATTTGAGTTGGTGATAGAAGACACGTTTCTAAGATATATTTTTAAATAAAATTTTTGTTCCCTTGCGGAGTACTCATCTTAAAAGCATTTTTGTAAATTTACGCCTTCAAACTGCGATAGCACCGTAAATTTGTGTATACCAAGGTTTGAAAAGTCAAGAAAAATTATTAATTTTAATCGCGGAAAACCTGAAAAAATCAAAGAATTTGTTTTAGAAAATTCGGTGAGAACATGTACTTACTTATTTTTGGTTATTTTCTATGGGCTTTCTAATGTTGAGAATGGGGGGGGGGATATAATTTGATTCAATATTAAAATCTGCCGAAAGCGCCAACGGAGGTTAAGCATTGAAATCCGACCATTTCCGATTAAAACTCATTAATTGAAGGGCGGAAGGAGTAGTTTTTTACAAGGACATGATTCTATAGTGGCAACACCGCTGGAGAGACGCGAAACAAACATCCGACCATGGGTTGAGCGGAAATACGACGAGGTGACGTTCTAACCGACCATTGGCGTTTCAATTTTTACAAACATCGAATTACTAAGTCGTTTGTTTATTTCTTAGTACGTTTGTTCATTTGTTCGTTTACTACTACGTTCGTTCGCTTGTTTTATTGTGCGTTTTTTAATTAAATTGTTAAACTAAAAACAACTAAATTATTCAACAAAAAACAATTGAATCGTTCAACAAAAACAATTGAATTTATTAAACAAAACAGCTAAATGTATTGAACCAAATTGTTGAGTTTTTTAACAAAGTAGTAGCTTTTTGCATAAAACAGTCGAACCGTTGAGAAATCTGCTGAATTGTTGAATCACGAATATTTTAAATGTTGAATCAAGGATAATTGAATTGTTGAAACAAAAACAATTGAATTATTCAACAAAAAAACAATTGAATAACCAAACTAAAAGCACTCGAATTCTACTGAATTGTTAAAAAACAGTTGAAATGTTGAAACACGGAAAGTTTTATTGTTGAACCAAAAAAAATTACATTTTCAACAAAAAATAACTAATTTATTCAATTAAAAATAATTAAAATATTGTTTATTAAACAAAACGGCGAAATTTATTTAACAAAATAGTTATTCTTTACTAAAAGAGAACAAAAATGAAAACATAAAAACGGGGATTTTATATAAAAAAACAGTTGAATTGGTAATTATTGAACAAAAAAGTTGATTTATTGAATAAAAAAGTTGATATATTTAACAAAACAGTTGCATTGTAGGACAAAAGTTGCTTTAGCATAAAACAGTTGAATTGCTGAAAAATCTGTTGAATTGTTGCACCAAAAATAATTGAATTGTTCAAAAATATGTTGAACAAAAATTGATTTATTTAACAAAACAGTTGCATTGTAGGACAAAAGTTGCTTTAGCATAAAACAGTTAAATTGCTGAAAAATCTGTTGAATTGTTGCACGAAAATAATTGAATTGTTCAAAAAAATGTTGAACAAAAATTGATTTAAATAATAAAACAGTTGCATTTAGAACAAAAGTAGCCTTTAGAATAAAACAATTGAATTGCTGAAAAATCTGTTGAATTGTTGCCCCAAAAAATAATTAAATTGTTCAAAAAATGTTGAACAAAAATTGATTTAAATAACAAAACAGTTGGATTTAAATAACAAAACAGTTCCATTTAGAACAAAAGTAGCTTTTAGTATAAAACAGTTGAATTGCTGAAAAATCTGTTGAATTGTTGCACCAAAAATAATTGAATTGTTCAAAAAAATGTTGAACAAACAATTGATTTATTTAACAAATCAGTTGCATTTAGAACAAAAGCAGCTTTTAGTATAAAACAGTTGAACTGCTGAAAAATCTGTTGAATTGTTGCACCAAAAATAATTGAATTGTTCAAAAAAATGTTGAACAAAAAATTGATTTATTTAACAAATCAGTTGCATTTAAAACAAAAGCAGCTTTTATTATAAAACAGTTGAATTGCTGAAAATCTGTTGAATTGTTGTCTAAAATAATTGAATTGTTCAAAAAAATGTTGAACAAAAATTGATTTAAATAACAAAGCAGTTGTAATTAGAACAAAAGCAGCTTTTAGTATAAAACAGTTGAATTGCTGAAAAATCTGTTGAATTGTTGCTCCAAAAATAATTGAATTGTTCAAAAAATGTGGAACAAAAATTGATTTAAATAACAAAGCAGTTGCATTTAAAACAAAAGCAGCTTTTAGCATAAAACAGTTAAATTGCTGAAAAATCTGTTGAATTGTTGCACGAAAATAATTGAATTGTTCAAAAAAATGTTGAACAAAAAATTGATTTAAATAACAAAACAGTTGCATTTAGAACAAAAGCAGCTTTTAGTATAAAACAATTGATTTGCTGAAATATCTGTTGAATTGTTGCACCAAAAATAATTGAATTGTTCAAAAAAATGTTGAACAAAAATTGATTTAAATAACAAAACAGTTGCATTTAGGACAAAAGTAGCCTTTAGAATAAAACAATTGAATTGCTGAAAATCTGTTGAATTGTTGCACCAAAAATAATTGAATTGTTCAAAAAAATGTTGAACAAAAATTGATTTATTTAACAAAACAGTTGCATTTAGGACAAAAGTAGCTTTTAGAATAAAACAATTGAATTGCTGAAAAATCTGTTGAATTGTTGCACCAAAAATAATTGAATTGTTCAAAAAAATGTTGAACAAAAAATTGATTTAAATAACAAAACAGTTGCATTTAGGACAAAGGTAGCCTTTAGAATAAAACAATTAAATTGCTGAAAAATCTGTTGAATTGTTGCACCAAAAATAATTGAATTGGTGCGGTTTTCGTGGATTAATCTAGCGTTTTTTTTTTTTATATAATAATCTGATTGGCGGTGTGTTTGGTTAAGCAAAATTATAATGATAGTCAAATTAAGCACATGCGCAGGTAATTGATTAAATTAATCCTTTCATTGAGTGTATAATGTAAATGCAGAAGACATGTATATTCATTTTCGTTTTAAAACTGCCTCTGGTTGGATTCGATCCGTGTACCTCAACTTCCATATGCTTCAGCGTTAACCTCTAAGCTAAGAAAAAGCAGTAAATTGTTGAATCACGAAAAATTGAATTGTTGAATCAAGGCTAATTAAATTCTTGAACTAAAAACTATTGAATAATTCAACAAAAAACAATTTTTAATTTTTGAACGGTTACGAATGCACCTATGGACGCTTCATAAAATTAGTAAACTTTCATTTTTTTCGTATTGAATTATTCAACAAAAACCAAGCAAAATTTGAACAATTTAAAATTCGCTGACCTCTCCAGACAAGGGAAACCCTAGTAGCATAAAAGTGAAGTAATTAATATTAATATCCAATCCCCCCCCCCACTAAGGGTACGGAAATTATCTGTGGTAGGTTTTAAATAATATTATTTATATATAATTCATTATATTATTTAAAAAAAATCATTATTGTAAATTGGAGGTTTTATTCTTCTTTTCAGCCTTATTCTATTGACTGTTGGATGTAGGCCTCTTGCAATTCCTTCCACGCATCACGAATTTGGGCTCAATTTTACAAATTCTTTCCTGCTGTCCCCATCTTTACCTATCACTCATGACAGTCTGAGAAGGCAAAGTCATGAAGTGGACTTGGACGGGGCATGTTGCCAGGTCAAGTCAAATTGGGGGGTAGTTCTAATTAATTATTTTTTAAGAAAATCTTAGATATGATGACGCATTTATAAAATACTTAAGTGCGGCTTCACACTTTGTAATGTTACCACACATGAACCCCAACCTAAAATAAATTTGTCATATATTGTCATGTTTTTTTCTGCGTCAATTTGTTGAGTTAAAATTTTTTATTAATAATTTAGATTACAATTCCTAAAGTTCCATCAATAGCACAACTTTAGTTTTTACTTACTATAAAAAATAAGTATACAACTACGTTGAATGTGAAATTAACAAAGAAATACATAGAAGAGCTGGAAGAATAAGCCTCGTTTTACTTCTGATTAATACTACTAGCTTAGTTTGTGCAATAAAATTAAATTTTATAGTGTCGAGGAAACTATTTTCCTTCGGCATGATTTTTTACATGAATTTTAAAATTTCCTTTTTGCAAGCATTTGTAGCCGCAAATTTCACAAGTAAACGGCTTCTCGCCTGTATGAGTTTTTACATGAATGCTTAAATTTCCTTTACGTGAACATTTATAGTTACAAAATTTACAGGAGAACGGTTTCTCGCCCGTGTGAGTTCTCAAGTGAATATTGAGAATTCCTTTTTGTATACATTTGTAACCACAAACTTCACATGTATACGGTTTTTCCCCCGTGTGAGTTCTAACATGAATCTGCAAACTTCCCTTGTGTCCACATTTGTAGTCACAAAACTCACAACTAAACGGTTTCTCCTTCGTATGAATTATTAAATGTGTCTTTAAAGCTCCCTTATATCCCGTTTTATAGTCACAAAATTGACACCAATACGGTTTCTCCCCAGTATGGATTCTTATATGAGCAGTCAGCTGCGTTTTGTGTCCACATTTGAAACCGCAAATTTCACATATAAATTGCTTTTCGCCAGAATGAATTTTTAAATGATTTTTAAAATTGCTGCTAAGTGTAAATTTGCAGTTACAAATTTCACAAGTGAACGGTTTCACCCCAGTATGATTTAACGAATGTCTTCTTAGATGTTCTTTACGAGCACATTTATAGTCACAAATTTCACATTTAAACGGTTTCTCCGTTGAATGAATGACTAAATGTTTCTTTAATTGATCCTTACGTGCACATTTATAATCGCAAATATAACATATAAACGGTTTTTCGCTGGTATGAGTAGTCAAATGCTTTTTTAAATTTCCAAGTTGTACACACTTGAAGCCGCAAACTCCACATGCAAACGGTTTCTCGCCTGTATGAGTTATTAAATGTCTCCTTAAATATTGTTTATGTGCACATTTGTAATCGCAAAATTCACACTTCAACGGTTTCTCTCCCGTATGAGCTTTTAAATGAACATTTAAAGTTTTTAAGTGAACATTTGAATTCGCAAATTCCACACGAAAATGGCTTTTCGCCAGTATGAGTTCTGACGTGAATATCTAGGACGGCTCTCTGTCTACATTTGTAACCACAAATTTCACATGTAAACGCTTTCTTGCCAGTATGAATTTGTACGTGAGCCTGTAAACTTCCTCTATATGCACATTTAAAATCGCACAATTCACACCGAAACGGCTTCTCGTTGGAATGGATTTTTAAATGAGTGCTTAAAGATCCTTTATATGCACATTTGTAGTTGCAAAACTGACACGAATAGGGTTTCTCGCCGCTGTGAATTCTCAAATGAACAGTTAGATGTGGTTTGTACGCGCATTTGTATCCACAAATTTCACACGTAAATGGTTTCTCACCTGTATGAGTCATAATATGTCTCTTTAAGTTTTCTTTCCGGCTGCATTTATAATCGCACAATTGACATTTAAACGGTTTCTCATCAAAAGGAATTTTTAAACTTTCTTCCCGTAGTGCACTTGTTCCTGCTTCTTGTTTGCATTCTCCGTACGGTTGAAATTCAAGAACCGAAATCTCCTCTTTAATGTCTATCGAATGATGCAAATCTTCCAACTTAAATTTTGTTTCTTCTTCTACTTCTATTTTAATTTGGGGGCAGCTATTAGTAGTTTCCTGTAACAAATGTTCATTTAGTATCAGATTAGTTAACCTTATGGGAGATTTAATAACGCTCTGTGTAAATTTAGAACCGCAGTGTTATTAACTTTCAATTTTCTCAATCAATTTGATATTGATATCTCTAAAAGATTCGTCAGAAGCTTTTAATTTGCATATTCACCCCCCCCCCCTTTCTATTTGCCTAAAATTAACGGTCGTTCAGTTGCAGTTTAACCCAAAAATTTTGGTTAAACCATAAAAATTTGGTTTAAATTAAACTAGATAGCTGTGGTTCGGTGGGCGTGGCTTACACTGAAAAACTTAGATTAAAGCAAATTTTTATGGTTAAACCGAAAGCTCTCTCAGACAGAGACCAAAAGTCTCGGAATCTCAACTTTTGACGTTTCTATTTATAAAATTGATTTTAATGATAAATAAATTATGTGGGCGTGGTTTATTTTAAGGTTAAACTAAAAATCGCTAAACCAGTTGAAGTTCCTTGTCAGGAATTATGGCGCCTAGAAAAATCCGTTTGGTACCTTTTGTTCAGAATTGAATACATTTTCAACTTTCATTTTCGATAAAATGCAATGACTTTTCCAAGATGGCGGCAGTATTTCCTTAAATCTTCTATTTACTTCATTATAGTCAGTTTGTCGAGTGTTAACCACAACCAAAAATTAGATTGCATGGTCCAGATATCTACGCAGGTCATGTACCTCTTGAGGTAGTTAATCGGAAAGGCAAATCGACAACAAAAATGTGTCGGTACCTTCGTAACTAGTTTTATACCAAAATAAACACATCGGGAAGAAATTCAATTACTAAAACATTTCTAAATCTTACCATTTTCAAATCAACTTTTATTTTGGGAACACAGACTAAAAAAAAACTTCGTGACAAATAACTTTTCTGATGAACAATGTGTGACACTTTTCGCCGTATTAGCAGAATAACTAACTGCTTCCAGCCCAAAACTCTTTGAAGACCAATTTTGCTCACGAAAATGACACTTTGACGTTTAATGACATTTAATAGATTAAATCAGAGTAAAAATATGTACTTTTATCACACTGCCATCTATTATCGATATTGCGTAACTAAAAGATTCGCGAGTCTGCCAGCATGCTCAACAGTGAAAATTGTGAAAGAAAAATAAAATAAAAAATGGATAACTGTTGTTGAGTAAAAAACAATCAATTTTAATAAAATATTTTGGAGTCCCAATTGGGCGGCGATTTTAATCAAGTTTGCCTAATAAAATTTTTTTAATAAAAGCAAAGTGCAAAAATACACGAAAGAATCAGATTTTGGATAAATAACGAAAATTGAGAAAACTTCACTTAAACAAATTTAAAACTATAAACTGTGTATTTTGAAAAAATTGATTTTTTTATAATAATAATTGATTTTGATAGGACATTTAAGCAGTTTGGTCTGATGGTGAAAACCATATTTCCGTACTTCCCTCAATTTCAGAAATAAATTATAAATTAAGGTAATAAATCCTAAATTAACGAATTAAATGCATAATTTTCCTAAATAAATAGGAAATTTAAAAATAAATCCGAAAAGAATGAAATAAATACGTAATTTCGTAAATAAATCCGAAATTACTGAATTAAATCCGTAGGTACGGCAAATAAATCCGTAATTACGAAAATAAATTCGAATTTTACGGAAATAAATCCGAATTTAAAGGAAGAAATCCGAATTTACGGAAATGAATCCGAAATTACGAAAATAAATTAGAAATTACGCATTTTATTTCGATAATTACAGAAATAATCCATAATTTCGGAAATTAATCCGTAATTACTGAATTAAATCCGTAGGTACAGCAAATAAATCCGAATTTGCGGAAATAAACTGAATTTACAGAAATAAATTCGAATTTACGGAAATAAATCCGAAATTACGCAAATAAATTAGAAATTACGCAAATAAATTAGAAATTACGCATTTTATTTCGATAATTACAGAAATAATCCATAATTTCGGAAATTAATCCGTAATTACTGAATTAAATCCGTAGGTACGGCAAATAAATCCGTAATTACGAAAATAAATTCGAATTTACGGAAATAAATCCGAATTTACGGAAATAAATCCGAAATTACGAAAATAAATTGAATTTACGGAAATAAATCCGAATTTACAGAAATAAATCCAAATTTACGGAAATAAATTGAATTTACGGAAATAAATCCGAAATTACGCAAATAAATTAGAAATTACGCATTTTATTTCGATAATTACAGAAATAATCCATAATTTCGGAAATTAATCCGTAATTACTGAATTAAATCCGTAGGTACGGCAAATAAATCCGTAATTACGAAAATAAATTCGAATTTACGGAAATAAATCCGAATTTACGGAAATAAATTCGAATTTACGGAAAAAATTCGAATTTAGGGAAATAAATCCGAAATTACGAAAATAAATTAGAAATTACGCATTTTATTTCAGTAATTACAGAAATAATCTATAATTTCAGAAATTAATCCGTAATTACTAAATTAAATCCGTAGGTACGGCTAATAAATCCGTAATTACAAAATAAATTGAATTTACGGAAATAAATCCGAATTTACAGAAATAAATCGAATTTACGAAAATAAATTCGAATTTACGGAAATAAATCCGAATTTACGGAAATAAATCCGAAATTACGAAAATAAATTAGAAATTACGCATTTTATTTCGGTAATTACAGAAATAATCCATAATTTCGGAAATTAATCCGTAATTACTGAATTAAATCCGTAGGTACGGCAAATAAATCCGTAATTACGAAAATAAATTCGAATTTACGGAAATAAATCCGAAATTACGAAAATAAATTAGAAATTACGCATTTTATTTCGGTAATTACAGAAATTAATCCGTAATTACTGAATTAAATCCGTAGGTACGGCAGAAAAATCCGTAATTACGAAAATAAATTAGAAATTACGCTTTTATTTCTGTAATTTTACAAATTAATCCGTAAATATATCAGTAATTTCGGAAATAATATTTTATTTCGGTAATTACAGAAAATAATCCGCAACTTCGGAAATGAATCTGAAATTTGGAAATAAATCCGTAATTAACGAAATAAATGCGCAATTTTCGGAAATAAATCCAAAATTACTGTAATAAATCCAAAATAACGGAATAAAATAACTGAAATCCAAAAATCAATCCAAAATTACGGAAGTTTCGAAAATACATGCATCATTTCGGATTCATTTCCGCGATTTCGGATTTATTTTATTCCTTAAATAAATTCGCATTTCGAATTTATTTGATTCCCGAAATAAATCCGAAATGCAGTAATAAATCCAAATTTAATGAAATAAATTCAAAATTACCGAAGTAATTCCAAAATACGACAAATCAATCCGTAATTACGAAAATACATCCGAATTTACGGAAATAAATTCTAAATTACGCATTTATTTCCGCAATTTTCTCAATTCTAGGAACAAATCAAAAATTAAGATAATCAAACCTTAACTACGGAAATTAAAAATGCAAAATTTCGAAAATTCATTCGTAATTCCAGAAATTAATCCGAATTAACAGATATAAATCCAAATTTACGGAAATAAATGCGTAATTTCGGAAAAAATCCAAAATTAAAGAAATAAACGCAAAACTACGGAAATAAATCCGAAATAATGGAATAAAATAAGCGAATTTCGCAAATAAATCCTAAATTAACGAAATAAATGCGCAATTTTCGGAAATAAATCCAAAATTACTGTAATAAATCCAAAATAACGGAATAAAATAACTAAAATCCAAAAATCAATCCAAAATTACGCAAGTTTCGAAAATACATGCATCATTTCGGATTTATTTACGTGATAACGGATTTACTTTATTCCTGAAATAAATCTGAAATTGAAATTGAAATTGACAGCTTGAAATCTCAAACATAATAAATGCTTAATTTCGGCAATAAATCGAAAATAACTGAATTAAATCAGGAATAACAGAAAATAAATCCGAATTTACAGATATAAATGCGTAATTTCGGAAATAAATCGAAATTAACGAAATAATTCCGAAATTAACGAAATAATTCCGAAATTATGAATTAAATCCAAAACTAGAGAAATAAATCCGAAATTGCAGAAATAATGCGTAATGCTACAGAAATTGCCGTATTTCGCAATTATTTCGAATAAAATAAATTCGAAATTACGTAAATAAATGCGAAATTACAGAAATAAATTCGTAATATTAGTAATAAATCCAAAAACGCATTTTTTTCAGAAATATATTCAAAATAAATCCGAAATTTTAGTAATAAATAAAAAAACGCTATTTTTCATAAATAAATTCAAAATTAAAGAAATAAATCCGAAATTACAGAAATAAATGTGAAATTTTGTAATAAATCAAAAAACGCATTTATTTCAAAATAAATCCGAAATTCCAGAAATAAATGGGTAATTTTAGTAATAAATTTAAAAAACGCGTTTATTTCAGATATAAATCCAAAATTAAAGAAATAAATTCAAAATACCGGAATAAAATAACTGAAATTGGAAATAAATACGAAGTAACGGAAATAAATACATATTTTCGGATTTATTTCGTAATTTGAATTTATTTTATACCAAAAATAAAAACCAAACACGTTAATATGCGAAATTACAGAAATAAAAGCGTAATATTTTAGTAATAAATCCACAAAACGTGATTATTTCAGAAATAAATCTAAAATTAAAAAATAATTCCGCAATTACAGAAATAAATGCGTAATTTGGAAAAGGAACCCAAATTTACGGAATTAAATCCAAAATTAATGAAATTATTCCAAAATTTCTGAAATAACCGTACTCGAAAATAAAACTGAAAAACGAATTTATTTCAATAATAAACCAAAATTAAGGACATAAATAATATAAATTACAGAAATAAACGCGTAATTTGAAGAGAAATTCAAAATTACTGAATTAAATTCGCAATTACGGCAAAAAATTCATATTTACGTATATAAGTGCGTAAATAGAGAAATAAATCTAAAATTAATGACATTTTCCGAAATTACAGAAATAAATCCAAAACTCCGAAAATAAAGCGAAAATCGCATTAATTTCAGAAATAAATCCAAAATTAAAGAAATAAACGGGTAATTTTAGTAATAAATTTAAAAATGTGTTTATATCAGATATGAATCCAAAATTACTAAATCAAATACGCAATTACGGCAAATAAATCCAAATTTACGAATATACGTGCGTAAATAGGGAAATAAATACAAAATTAATGAAATTATTCCGAAATTACAGAAATAAAACTTTGAAAATAAAGCAGAAAAACGCATTTTTAAAAATAAATCCAAACTTAAAGAAATAAATCCGAAATCACAGAATAAATGTTTAATTATAGTAATAAATCCAAGAAACGCGTTTATTTTCAAAATAAATCCAAAATTAAGGAAATTATTCCGAAATTACAGAAATAAATCCAAAACTCCGCAAATAAAGCCGAAAAACGGATTTGTTTCAAAATAAATCCAAAATTAAATAAATAAATCCGAACTCACAGAACAAATGTGTAATTTTAGTAATAAATCCAAAAACGCATTTATTGCAGAAATAAATCCAAAATTACAAAATAAATGGGTAATTTTAGTAATAAATCCAAAAAACGCGTTTATTTCGGAAATAAATACAAAATTAGTGAATTAAATCCGTAATTACGGCAAATAAATCCAAATTTACGGATATAAGTGTGTAAATAGGGAAATAAATCCAAAATTAATTAAATTATTCCGAAATTACAGAAATAAATGTTAATTCCAGCAATAAATTCGAAATTATAGAATTTCGTATTTATTTCGAATTTCGTATAAATTATAGAATAGATAAATGCGTAATTTCAGCAATAAATAAAAAAAAGATTTCTTTCAAAAATAAATCCAAAATTAACGAAATAAATGGGTAATTTCAGTAATTTAAAAAAAATGCATTTATTTTAAAAATAAATCTATAATTATTAAAGAAATAAATCCAAAATTTACGAAATTACGAAAATAAATCCGAAATTAAACAAATAATTTCGTAATTACGGCAAATAAATCCGAACTTACGGAAATAAATGCGTAATTTCAGTAATAAATAAAAAAAACGGATATATTTCAGAAATAAATCTAAAATTAAGGAAATAAATCCAAAATTACAGAAATAATGCGTAATTCCTGAAATAAATCCGTACTTATGGAAATTACTCTAAAATTAGGGCATTTATGTCCCCAATTTTGGAAATAAAACCATAATTATGATAATAAATCCGAAATTACAAAAATAAATCTGAAGTTACAGAAATAAATATGTAAATTTGCAAAGAAATCAAAAATTTCTGAATTAAATCTCTAATTACGGCAAAAGGAAATAAATCCAAATTTACGGAAATAAATCCGAAATTACGAAAATAAATTAGAAATTACGCATTTTATTTCGATAATTACAGAAATAATCCATAATTTCGGAAATTAATCCGTAATTACTGAATTAAATCCGTGGGTACGGCACAGAAATCCGTAATTACGAAAATAAATTCGAATTTACGGAAATAAATCCGAATTTACGGAAATAAATCCGAAATTACGAAAATAAATTAGAAATTACGCATTTTATTTTGGTAGTTAATCCATAATTTCGAAATTAATCCGTAATTACTGAATTAAATCCGTAGGTACGGCAAATAAATCCGTAATTAAAAAAATAAATTCGAATTTACGGAAATAAATTAGAATTTACGGAAATAAATGAATTTACGGAAATAAATTCAAAATTACTCATTTTATTTCGGTAACTGCAAAAATAATCCATAATTTCGGAAATTAATCCGTAATTACTGAATTAAATCCATAGGTACGGCAGAGAAATCCGCAATTACAAAAATAAAGTCGAATTTACGGAAATAAATCTGAAATTACGAAAATAAAATAGAAATTACACTTTTATTTCTGTAATTTTACAAATTAATCCGTAAATATATCAGTAATTTCGGAAATAATATTTTATTTCGGTAATTACAGAAAATAATCCGTAACTTCGAAATGAATCTGAAATTTGAAAATAAATCCGAAATTAACAAAACAAATGCGCAATTTTCGGAAATATTTCCAAAATAACGGAATAAAATAACTGAAATCCAAAAATCAATCCAAAATTACGGTAGTTTCGAAAATACATGCATCATTTCGGATTCATTTCCGCGATTTCGGATTTATTTTACCCTTAAATAAATTCTAATTTATTTTATTCCTGAAATTCCTGAAATAAATCCGAAATGCAGTAATAAATCCCAATTTAATGAAATAAATTCAAAATTACCGAATTAATTCCGTAAGTACGGCAAATAAATCCGTAATTACGAAAATACATCCGAATTTACGGAAATAAATTGAAATTACACATTTATTTCCGCAATTTTAGAAATAAATCAAAAATTAAGGTAATCAAACCATAATTACGGAAATGTAAAATTTCGAAAATTAATTCATAATTCCAGAAATTAATCCAAATTAACAGATATAAATCCAAATTTACGGAAATAAATCCGAAATAATGGAATAAAATAAGCAAATTTCGCAAATAAATTCAAAATTACGGAAGTTTCAGATATACATGCCTATTTTCGGAATTATTTCCGTGCTGGATATACTATATACCTGAAATAAATCTGGGATACAGCAATAGATCCGAAATTAACATATAATAAATGCTTAATATCGGAAATAAATCGAAAATAACTGAATTAAATCCGGAATTACGGAAAATAACTCCAAATTTACGGAAATAAATCAGAATATAACGAAATAATTAAGAAATTATGAATTAAATCCAAAACTAGGGAAATAAATCCAAAATTGTTGAAATAATGAGCAATTTCGGAAATAAATACGAAATTCCAGAAATAAATGCGTAATATTAGTAATAAATCCAAAAAACGCATTTTTTTCAGAAATAAATTTAAAATTAAAGAAATAAATCCGAAATTGCAGAAATAAATGTGTAATTTTAGTAATAAATCAAAAAAAGCGTTTATTTTCAAAATAAATCTAAAATTTCGGAAATAAATCCGAATTAACAGAAATAAATCCAAATTTACGGAAATAAATGCATAATTTCGGAAATAAATCCAAAATACCGGAATAAAATAACCGAAATTCGGAAATAAATACGAAGTTACGGAAATAAATACATATTTTCGGATGTATCTCCGTAATTTCGAATTTATTTTATACCAGAAATAAATCCCAAACACGGCAATAAATCCTAAATTACATAAATAAAAGCGCAATTTTAGTAACAAATCAAAAAAACGCGTTTATTTCAGCAATAAATTCAAAATATTAAAGAAATAAATCCGAAATTACAATAAATAAGTAATTTGGAAAAGAAATCTAAAATTACGGAATTAAATCCGTAATTACAAAATAAATAAATCCAAATTTATGGAAATAAGTGCGTAATTTGGGAAATAAATCCAAAATTACTGAAATAACCCGTACTCCGAAAATAAATAAAAAAAACGCGTTTATTTCAGAAATAAATGCGTAATGTTAGTAATAAATCCAAAAAACGTATTTATGTATTTATATATTTCATAAATGGGTAATTTTTGTAATAAATTTAAAAAACGCGTTAATTTCAGATATAAATTCAAAATAAAGGAATCTAAATTACAGAAATAAACGGGTAATTTGAGAGGAAATCTAAAATTCTGAATTAAATCCGCAATTACGGCAAATAAATCTTACGGATATAAGTGCGTAAATAGGAAAATAAATCCAAAATTAATGAAATTATTTCGAAATTACAAAAATAAATCCAAAACTACGGAAATAAATCCGAAATTACTGAAATAATCCGTATCTCCAAAAATAACGCCGAAAAACGCATTTATTTCAGAAATAAAACCAAAATTAAAGAAATACACCAAGAAACACATTTATTTTCAAAATAAATCCAAAATTAAAGAAATAAATCCGAATTCACAAAATATTATCTAATAATAAATCCAAAAACGCATTTATTTCAGTAATAAATCCAAAACTAAAGAAATAAATCCGAAATTACAGAATAAATGTGTAATTTTAGTAATAAATCCAAAAAAACGCATTTATTTATTTAATAAATGGGTAATTTTAGTAATAAATTTAAAAAACTTGTTCATTTCAGATTTTAATTAAAAATTAAGGAAATAAATCCAAAAAAACGCGTTTATTTTCAAAATAAATCCAAAATTAAGAAAATAAATCCGAAATTACAAAAATAAATGCGTAATGTTAGTAATAAAACTAAAAAACACATTTATTTTATTTTAAATGGGTAATTTTAGTAATAAATTAAAAAAACGCGTTTATTTCAAATATTATAAATTAAAAATTAAGGAAATAAATCCGAAATTACAGAATAAATGTGTAATTTTGTTAATAAATCCAAAAAAACGCGTTTATTTTCAAAATAAATCCAAAATTAAAGAAATAAATCGGAATTCACAAAATATTATCTAATAATAAATCCAAAAACGCATTTATTTCCGAAATAAATCCAAAACAAAAAAAATAGATCCGAAATTACAGAATAAATGTGTAATTTTGTTAATAAATCCAAAAAACGCATTTATTTATTTATTTATTTAATAGAGGGTAATTTTAGTAATAAATTAAAAACGCGTTTATTTCAAATATAAATTAAAATTAAGGAAATAAATCCGAAATTACAGAATAAATGTGTAATTTTAGTAATAAATCCAAAAACGTATTTATTTATATATTTCATAAATGGGTACTTTTAGTAATAAATTTAAAAATCGGATGTGGCCATGCCCATGACTTTATCATATTTTTATTAAATATTAAAAATAATTTTAATAATAAAAGAAAAAATATTTTCCATTAACCAATGTGACCCAAAGTCTAATCAGCTCTAAGTCTAAATATAAAATACAAAATACCAACTTTAGTTTTGAAATTCTCATTAGTTTTGAAATATGTAATAAAACTAATAATAAATAAAAGATTTAAAAAATTGCTCCCATGAACCAATTTTATCCAAAATTTAATCAGCTCTAATTCCTCCCATAAACATAACAAATTTCAACTTCAGTCTTGAAAATCCTTTTAGTTTTAAAATATTAAATAAAGGCTAATATTAAATAATAATATTTAAAATAATAAAAACAATAGTTTTATAAACAAATTTTAACTAAAATTTAATCAGTTCTAAATATTGATTAAAATATGCGAAAACCTAAATTTAGTTTAGAAATTGTTTTACTTTTGGAAATATTAATTAAAACTAATATTAAATAATAAGTTTTAAAAAAATTTTAAAAATAGTTCCATGAACCAATTTTAACCAAAATTTAAATAACTTTAACTCCAGCTATAAAGATAGGAAATATCAAATTTGGTTTTGAAAATTCTGTTAGTTTTTAAAATATTAAATGAAGACTAATATTAAATAATAAAACCTAAAAAATTAAAAAAACAATAGTTTTCATAAAACAATTTTAACTAAAATTTAATCAGTTCTAAATCTCGACATAAGTATGCTAAATCCTAAATTTTGTTTTGAAATTTTATTAGTTTTGAAATATTAATTAAAAACTAATATTAAATAATAAAATTTAAAAAAAAAAAATAGTTCCCATGAACCAATTTTTACCAAAATCTAATCAGCTCTAAGTCTCAATATAAGGATACAAAATCCAAAATTTTGTTTGAATATTCCTATTAGTTTTGCTGTAGGTCGCACACAAAATTTGACCACACACACACACACACACACACATACACACACACACACACACACACACACACAGACATTTTTTGGAAATGGTCTTATTTTACTCAGGGGACCTCAAAAAGTGTAAATCCATCAAAATCTCAAATTTTTTCTGCACGAAAACAATACTTTCTCATATTACATATGATAAAGTAAAACGCGATCATTTCAGATATAAATTCAAAATTAAGGAAATAAATCCGAAATTACAGAATAAAAATGTGTAATTTGGTAATAAATCCAAAAAACGCATTTATTTATTTAATAAATGGATAATTTTAGTAATAAATTAAAAAAACGCGTTTATTTCAAATATAAATTAAAAATTAAGGAAATAAATCCGAAATTACAGAATAAATGTGTAATTTTGTTAATAAATCCAAAAACGTATTTATTTATATATTTCATAAATGGGTACTTTTAGTAATAAATTTAAAAACGCGATCATTTCAGATATAAATTCAAAATTAAGGAAATAAATCCGAAATTACAGAATAAAAATGTGTAATTTTGTTAATAAATCCAAAAAACGCGTTTATTTTCAAAATAAATCCAAAATTAAGAAAATAAATCCGAAATTACAAAAATAAATGCGTAATGTTAGTAATAAAACCAAAAAACACATTTATTTATTTAATAAATTATTTATTGCAGATATAAATCCAAAATTAAGAAAATAAATCTAAATTACAGAATTAAACGCGTACTTTGGGAAAGAAATCCAAAATTACTGAATTAAATCCGCAATTACGGCAAATAAATCCAAATTTACAGAATGAAGTGCGTAAATAGGGAAATAAATCCAAAACTAATAAAATTATTCCGAAATTACAAAATAAATATGCAATTTTAGTAATAAAATCCAGAAATGCGTTTATTATCAAAATACGATAAATCCGAAATTAAGGAAATAAATCCGAAATTACAGAAATGTATGCGTAATTACAGTAATAAATCTAAAACAATACATTTATTTCAGAAATAAATCCAAAATTAATGAAATAAATCTAAAATTACAGAAATAATGCGTAATTCTGGAATAAATCAGAAATTACATAAAATAAATGGGCAATTTCAGTAATAGAAAAAAAAACGGATTTATTTCAGAAATAAATCCAAAATTACAAAAATAAATGCATACTTTCGGGAATAAATCCGTAATTACGGCAAATAAATACGAATGTACGGAAGTAAATGCGTAATTTCAGGATTAAATCTGTAATTACGGAATTAATCAGAAATTAGACATTTATGTGCTCAATTTTCGATATAAACCATAATTATTGTAATAAATCCGAAATTACTAAAATAAATCCGAAATTACAGAAATAAATGCGTAATTTCAGTAATATATAAAAAAAAACGCATTTATTTCAGAAATAAATCTGCAATTAAGGAAATAAATCCGAAATAAAAGAAATCAATGCGCAATTTCGCAAAAAAATCCAAAATTACTGAATTAAATCCGTAATTACGGAAATTAATCCGAAATTAGACATTTTAGTCCTCGATTTTAGATATAAACTATAATTATGGTAATAAATCCGAAATTACATAAATAAATACGTAATTTCAGTAATAAATCCGAAATTACTGAATTAAATCCGTAATTTCGGAAGTAAATACGAAATTACATAAATAATGGGTAATTCCGGAAATAAATCCGAAATACGGCAACAAGTCAGAAATTACAGAAATAAATGCATAATTTCGGTAACAAATCCAAAAAAAGCATTTATTTCTAAACTAACGAAATAGATCCGGAATTACGAAAATAAATCCGAAATTAACGAAATACATCCGAAATTACGGATATTAATGCGAAATTTCATAAATAAATTCAAAATTATTGGTAAATTACGCATTTATTTTCGGAATTTTGGAAATTAATTCATAATTAGATATTTCTGTAAATTATAAATAAAACAAATATTAAAATAAATGAAATCACTGAAATAAATGCGCAATTTCGAAAATAAGTTCAAAATTACGGAATCGATTTAAAAAATAAATGCGTGATACTTGTACGCATCCGTAGAAAATTACAAATGAAATTTGTTTCATTTCCCACTTTGTAATTTATGCGCGTAAGTACTTTTGAGATGAGATTTTCACACTAGAAGACGTTTTGATTCCTTAAACATCTCAGGAAATACTCACTATTATTTAGTTCAGTTAGAATTACTTTTTAAATACAATGTACTAAGATCAAGTCCATGGTAAAGGCGTCTGGTGAGTGCAATCTAAACGACTGTTTGACTGTCATCTCCTATAACTTCTTACTCTATAAGTACCATTTTGTTTGTTTCGGCGTTTTGGATTTCGGTGTTTTTGCTTTTCAGTGTTCTTGTATTCGGCATTATAACTTCGGTGTTTTTCAACGTGGAATCCAAAATTTTACCTGACTATCTACATCAACAATGCGGTAATTTACAATATATAAATTAAAATAAATATTTATTATACATAAACGCTCATCTACAAGGCGGATGGTTAATATTTGTAACTTAAATTTACACAATAAATTATTTTTTACTACTTTTCACAAATTAATAGACTACAAAAACGTCTGATTTTATACTATAATTTCACAAGACTATTTTAACCCACCGTGAGTTCTTAAATGAATTTTAAAGTTTCCTTTCTGTAAACATTTGTAGCCACAAATTTCACATGTAAACGGTTTCTCGCCCGTGTGAGTTTTTATATGAATACCTAAATTTCCTTACGTGCACACTTATAATTGCACATTTTGCAAGAAAACGGTTTTTCCCCGGTATGAGTTCTTAAATGAATATCTAAAACTGCCTTTCGTCGACATTTGTAACCACAAATTTCACACGTAAAAGCTTTCTCGCCAGTATGAGTTTTTAAATGAATCTGTAAACTTCCTTTATATCCGCATTTAAAATCACAAAATTCACAACTAAACGGTTTCTCGCCGGTATGAGTTCTTAAATGCATATTTATAGAGCCTTTATGCCCAGATTTATAATCGCAAAATTTACAGGAATACGGTTTCTCCCCACTGTGAGTTCTTAAATGCACAGTTAAATGCGTTTTGTGCCTACATTTATATCCACAAATTTCGCATATAAATGGCTTTTCGCCAGTATGTATTTTTAAATGAGCTTTAAAACTGTCGCTCTGCATACATTTGCAACCACAAATTTCGCACGTAAACGGTTTCTCACCAGTATGACTTATTAAATGCCTTTTTAGATGTTCCTTACGTGCAGATTTGTAATCACAAATATCACACGTAAAAGGTTTCTCGTCTGTATGAATTATTAAATGTCGCCTCAAACCTTCTTTACGTGCACATTTGTAGTCGCAAATGTTACACATAAACGGCTTCTCCCCCGTATGGACTATCAAATGTTTTTTAAAATTCCCCAGCTGTATACATTTGAAACTACAAATTTCACACGTAAACGGCTTCTTGCCCGTATGAGTTATTAAATGTCTTCTTAAATAATCTTTACGTGCACATTTATAATCACAATGTTCACACTTAAACGGCTTTTCGCCCGTGTGAGTTCTTAAATGAATGTTTAAACTATCCTTCCGTGCATATTTCAAATCACAAAATTCACATGCAAACGGTTTTTCCCCGCCCGTATGAGCTGCTAAATAAGCTTTTAAAGCCTCTGCAGGTGAACATTTCAAATCACAAATTTTGTCCTCGTTTGGTTCCAATTTGATTTCTTTATCCGGTTGAAATTCGAGAACTGTAGTCTCTTCTTTAATGTCAATCGCATGATGTAAATCTTCCAAGTTGATCTCCGTTTCTTCTTCCACTTCTATTTTAATTTGCGGGCAGCTATTTGAATGGCATGGAGTTTCCTGCAATAAACGCATAATATTACCAAGGGCTTTGTTTATACAGTTCCAGATATGTAAACCTAATGGGAGATTAGCTAATATTAAACATTTGTTATTTACTATTTTGATAAACCACAATTTCAATTTGACCTATCAAACTGAAAAGTGGTCCAGCACCACCTTGGTACAACTACTGAAAACAATTGCAAATTATATTTATCAAAGCAATTTATTTGTCCATTTAAGCTGATTTTTCACACCGAGGAAATTGATAAGATGAATATTTAAATGGATTTCATATCATTAAATTCAAGTTTGTAGAAATTTCCCAATTAGTGGAGGCCTCAACCGACGGCGATTTTTTTAGCGAAGAATTAGTATAAATTTTTTTTTTATATTTTATAAAAAATTAAACAAATAAAACTGCACTAAAAAGAAAAAATTATTAATCAAATTGACTAAAACAGAAGGGAGCTGATGTGTGCAACCAACAGCGGCGCTGCTCGAAAACGTTGAAGTTGAAGCGCAAGTTAAAATCTTGCTGTGTCGGCGCATTTAATTAACTATTTTTTACATTTTTCAATGATTCAATGACAGTTTGAAAAAGCTGACATTTGGGATGCAACAAAAGGAACATGGAACTAGTTGGGGGTTCCCACCGAATTCCCTGCCTTTTTCAGGTTTTCCCTGATTAAAATTGATCATTTTGATCAACTGATCACGCAGAATTATTGAACAAAAAAGTTGATTTATTAACAAAACAATTGTATCTTTTTTTGCATAAAATAGTTGAATTATTGTATAAAACAGTAAAATGGTAACCCAAAAACAATTGAATTTTTCAACAAAAACAATTGCATTATTAAATTTTTGAACAAAACAATTGCATTTCCACCAAAAAACGGCTGAATTGTTAAACTAAACATGATTGAATTATTAAACAAAACCCAATTCAATTTTCAAATAAAAATATTTGAATTGCCGAACAAAACAGCTGATTATAGTACAAAACAATTGAATTACTCAACCAAAACCAATTATATTATTAAACTAAAAATAACTGAAATGTTGAACAAACCAGTTGAATTATAGTACAAAACAATTGAATTGTTGAACCAAAAACAATTGAATTATTCAACTAAAACCAATTACTTTATTTAACTAAAAATAACTGAAATTCTGAACAAAACACTTGAATTATTGAATAGAACAAACCAGTTGAATTGTTGAACCAAAAACAATTTAATTATAGAACAAAACAGTTGAATGTTTGAACCAAAAACAATTAAATTATTCAACAAAAATCAATTATTTTTTAAAATTAAAAATAACTATGCGGAACAAACAGCTAAATTATAGGACAAAACAGTTGAATTGTTGAACCAAAAACAATTGAATTATTCAACCAAAACCAATTATATTAATAAATTAAAAATAACTAAAATCTTGAACAAAACAGTTGAATTATAGGACAGAAAAATTAAATTGTTGAAGCAAAAACAATTGAATTATAGGACAGAAAAATTAAATTGTTGAAGCAAAAACAATTGAATTATTCAACAAAAATCAATTATTTTTTAAAATTAAAAATAACTAAAATGCGGAACAAACAGCTAAATTATAGGACAAAACAATTGAATTGTTGAACTAAAAACAATTGAATTATTCAACCAAAACCAATTATATTATTAAATTAAAATAACTGAAATTCTGAACAAAACACTTGAATTATTGAACAAAACAGTTGAATTGTTGAACCAAAAACAATTGAATTACTCAACCAAAACCAATTATATTATTAAATTAAAATAACTAAAATCTTGAACAAAACAGTTGAATTATACGACAGAAAAATTAAATTGTTGAACCAATTGAATTATCGGCCAAAACAGTTGAATTGTTGAACCAAAAGCAATTGAATTATTCAACAAAATCGATTATTTTAAAATTAAAAATAACTAAAATGCGGAACAAACAGCTAAATTGTAGGACAAAACAATTGAATTGTTGAACCAAAACAATTGAATTGTTGAACCAAAAACAATTTAATTATTCAACAAAACCAATTACATTATTAAACTAAAAATAACTGAAATTCTGAACAAAACAGTTGAATTGTTGAACCAAAAATAATTGAATTATAGAACAAAACAGTTGAATGTTTGAACCAAAAACAATTGAGCCATAAACAAAAATCAATTATTTTTAAAATTAAAAATAACTAAAATACGGAACAAACAGCTAAATTGAATTAAAGGACATAAAATTGAATTGTTGAACCAAAACAGTTGAATTATAGGACAAAAGAGTTGAATTGTTGAATCAAAAACAATTGAATTATTCAACAAAAATCAATTACATTATTAAACTAAAATAACTGAAATGCTGAACAAAACAGTTGAATTATAGAACAAAACAGTTGAATTGTTAAACCAAAACAATTGAATTATTCACCCAAGACCAATTGTATTATTAAATTTAAAAAAACTGTAATGTTGAACAAAACAGTTGCATTGTAGAAGCAAAAATTAAATTATTCAACCAAAACCAATTATTATTAAATTAAAAATAACTGAAATTCCGAACGAAACGGTTAAATTACGGGACAAAAAAGTTGAATTATAGCACCAAAAACAATTCAATTATTCTACTAAAAACAATTATATTATGAAATTAGAAATAATTCAAATGTTAAACAAAGCAGTCGAATTATTGAACAAAACAATTGCATTTGGAACCAGAAACAACTAAACTATTAAACTAAAACGATTGAATTAGTTAAAAGAAACAAATAAATTCCTGGAACACGGAAAATTGAACTGTTGAATCAAAATAATTTAACAAATTCAATTGAATAATTAATTAAATTATTGAGCTAAACAGCTGAATTTATTGAACAAAACAGTTGATTTTTTAAACATGACAGTTGCATTTTTTGACAGAGTAGTAGCTTTTTGAATAAAACAGTTGAATTATTAAAAACAATAAAATTGTTGAAAAATCTATTGAATTGTCAAAGAAAAGTTGAATTACCGAATCAGGGATAAATTAATTGTTGAATCAAGAAGAATTGAATTGTTGAAACAAAAATATTTAAATTATTAAAAAAAAAACAATTGAACTATTTCACAAAAGAGCAATCGATTTATTCAACAAAAAGCAATTGAATTATTAAATTGGACGTAATTATTAAAATGTTAAACAAAACAGTTAAATTTATTGAACCAATTGTTGCATCTTTTGACAAAGTAAGAGTTGAATTGTTGAAAACACTGTAAAATTGTTGAAAAACCTGCCGAATTAAAAAAAAAGCAGTCGAAATGCTGAAACACGGAAAGTATAATTCTTGAACCAAATAAAATTGATTTATTCAACAAAAACAACTGAATTATTCAACTAAAAATAATTAAAAGGTTGTTTAATCAACAAAACAGTTGTATTTTTAGATCAAGTAGGTACTAGATTATTTGCAGAAAACAGTTGAATTGTTGAACTAATAAAAATTGAATTATTAAACAAAACATTTTCAATTATCCCGTTGATGTTTGTGCAATAATTCAGTTGTTTTGTTCAATTAATTCAGCCGTTTGGTTCAATAATTCAACTAATTTGTTCAATATTTCAGTTATTATTAGTTTATTAATTCAATTGTTTTTAATTCAAAAATTCAATTAGCTGTGATTTTTCATTTCAACCGTTTTTTTCATAATTCAACAGGTTTTTTTTTTAACTACTATGATGTTTTTTAAACAATTCAATTGTTTTATAAAAAAAGTTAATATTAACAGTTAAACTTACTCAAGGAACAGTTGATTCTTTAATAAAAAAATTGCATTTTTTTGCAATTAAAACTTTGTTTATTAATCAAAACAGCTGAAGTTATTCAACAATGCAGTTGTTCTCTAACAAAACAGTTGCTTTTTGAACCAAGTAGGCAGTAGATTTTTTGCATAAAACAGTTGAATTGTTGAAAACTAGTAAAATTGTTGAAAAACCTGTTGAATTGTTAAAACAACAGTTGAATTGCCAAATTACGTAAAATTAAATTATTGAATCAAGGATATTTGAATTATTACATCAAAATCAATCGAACCATTCAACAAAAAACAATTGAATTGCTAAACTAAACATGTTTATATTGTTTATTAAACAAAACAGCTAAATTTAGTTAACAAAGCAGTGGATTTTTTTTAAAACAATTGCCAAACAGTTGAAATGCTGAAACACCGAAAATTGAATTGTCGAATCAATGGCAATTGAATTGTAAAACTAAAAAAAATTTAATTATTCGATAACAAAATATTATTAAACCAAAAATTATTAAAATGTTGAATCATGCAGTTCAATTATTGAACAAAATAGTTGCATTGTGGAGCTAAAAACAGCTGAATTTGAACAAAACCCAAAAAAAATTAACAAAACCAATCAAATTATTATTACACCTGAAATATTTCAATTGTTTAGTTGAAAACAATTAAATTATTACTAAAATGTTAAACAAAGTAGCGGAATAATTGAACAAAACAGCTGAATTATTGAATAAACATCAAGGGGATTATTGAATTGTTGAACAAAAAAACAAATGAATTATTAAAACAAAAACAATTCAAATGTTAAACAGAACAGTTGAATTATTGAACTACACAGCTGAATTTTAAAAGAAACAGTTGAATTAAGAATAATTGAATTTTTGAACCAAAAACAATTGAATTATTAAACAAAAAATAACTGAGTTGTTATTCAATTGTAAAAAGAAACCAGTTGAATTATTGACAAAACAAGAATTCATTAACATAGCAGTTGAATTATTCAACAAAACAGCTGAGTTATTAAACAAATATCAAGAGGATTATTGAATTGTTGAACAAAGCAGTTAAACTTCGAACCACGCACCTGAATTATTGAACAAAACAGTTGAATTTTAAAAACAGTTGAATTGCCGAATAACGGAAAATTAAATTGTTGAATCAAAGATAATTGAATTGTTGAATCAAGAATAATTAAATGTTTCAACCAAAAACAATTGAGTTGCAATACAACAACAAAAATAAACAAATTATCAAGCCAAACATAATTGAAATGTTGAATCGAGCAGTTAAATTATTGAACCAAACAGTTGCATTGTGGAACCAAAAACAACTGAACTATTAAACCAAAACCGATTAAATTATTACAAACCAAAAATATTTGAATTTTTGAACAAAACAGTTGAATTATTTTTTAACAAAAGAATTTCATTTTTGAACACCAATCAAAACCGATAAAATTATTAAACCAAAAAAATTGAACAGGATTTTCACCAAACAAATTCTCTTACTTCTCAAGGTTTTCTACAATTAAAAATGATATTTTTAACAAAACATATCCTCAGATTACAACATAAAAAAACAGTTTAATATAAAATTTAAACAATAAATCAAAAACGCAAATTTCAAATTTTTTTTTTTAATTTCAAAAAATTTTCATGCCCCAAGTGCTAATTTCTCGAGATGCTTAAAAGGCAAAAATTCCCGACTTTTCCATGACAAAATTTATACAATTTTATATTTCCGACACTTCCAGGCCAATGGAAACCCTGAAAATTTGAAAACAACTGTAAACATTTTATTTAAAAAAAATCATTTTCAATGAACTCAGATTACTTAGCATTGGTCAAAACACAAATTTTTATTAATTTAATAACAGTAGGTAGGTACTCGATTCAACAATTAAATTGGAAACTGTAATTTCAAAGATTTTTCCTTTAATTTGACAAAATTACATGTTAAAATTAAGAGCTTGTGCCACCAGAGAGTGAAAAACCGAAGAACAGCGGTAAAACAACAAAATATTAAATCTGCGGTTCTCGGTACCCAAAGTTCAATCTAAACGGTAGCAGTTGTCATTTCGAACCACAGCAACGGATAGAAAGAACAAATAAAATAAGAATAATTGGAATATTTCAACCAATGAGGGAATTGATGTTGATTTTTTGTCACCGATGTACATAATTATATCGTGATTGCTCCATTCTGTTTAGAATACACTTTACAGTGTGTTGGCGATCAACTTAGTCGAAGCCAAGCTGACCTTACTAGGGAATATAACTAATGGGGTGGTTTCCCGTTGCCTTCCCCACAGGCCAAAGATTAATATCGAACCTTTGATCACAGACTTGAACTGCAGTCTCTCGCTTTAGATAGTGGCTGCTGGTCAATTTAATTTTGATAAATTCAATTGTTCTTCTGAAATTGTCAAAAAATGTCATATTTTTCAAGATGGCAGAAGGTCTTCGGAGAGTTGTTACTGAACCTTTAAACTCAGCGAGTTAACTGTTAATCGTAACAAAAATGTTGTGCACAGATTTCATGCTTCAGATACTTCACAAGTACTTCAGGTCATTCACATCTATCTACTCGAGGTAATTAATCGGAGAGTTGACAACCAAAATGCATATACACCGTTTGTGGAGTTTTATTACCAAAATAGATAAAAAAATAACATTGTGAATGAATTGCATAACTAAATAATCACACTTAAATCTTACCATTTTGTAGGTCAACTTCTGTATCAGAAACACTGACACAGTCAATAATCAAAAAAATGACTTGGTAGCTGTTCACTTTCTGCTGGTGGACGATAAGTAGCAGTTATAGATTATAATAATAAACTGCTTGTAGCGCAAATATTCTTTGAAGCCTAATTTTATTAACTAAAATGTTACTTCAATCGTTTAATAATAACTTAATTAGTTATAGCGGAGAATAAACAGCGAATCCTTGTTTTGAAGCGCCATCTCTTATTAGTGTTGCATAACTAATAATTGAAAAATGGAAATAAGTAAATCAGTGGCGGCGCTGTTCGTGGGTTAATGTTGGCTACCAGTACGTGATAAAGTTAGTAGGAAAATTTGAAGAAATTGGTTCCAACAAAATTAATAATGAATGCAGAATTTTGCAATTACAGTTTCGCAGCTGGAATTACTGCGACTAGGTAATTTTGTTCCATTTCCTAAATTTTAAAGTAATTTGACTCATATAATATGTTGTACAGGGAAGAATGGCTTCTTTGTATAAAATAAAACTAAACGATTTATCTACTCGACCAACAGAGAATGAGATTTAATAAACTAGCTACCTCAAGGTTAAGTGTTGAAAACTATTTTTGTTTTCAGATCTCACCTATTACTCAAGAATACCGAGTAATACTAAAAGTATGAGTTTTCAAAAAGCGAATTCTCAAATAAATTTTCAATTCACTCCAATGTGCACTTTTAAAGTCACAAACTTTGCACGCAACGGTCTCTCCCCTGTTCTCAAATAATTTAATTAGCCCAAATCTCATCTTTCAACTTAAATTCAATTTCTTTTTCTGCTTTAATGTGGAATTTCCTGTAAAAAAACTAAAATCTACTTAATTAATTTCGTTTTAATTCGTTCTCGAGCTTTTATTCAACCTTCGTGCAATTTGTGGCTTGACCATCATGGAAGAACATTTGTAACAAAATAATAATTTAGTATTTTTTCCTCACTTCCTAAACTCAGAAGCTAAGATGTTACAGCTCAAAAACAAAACATGAAATAAAAAATGTCAATGCGATTAAAAAAATAAGGTTGACGTTCCGAGGATTTTCTCCAAATATATTATTGCACCATTTTTAATCATCGTGGATGCTAAACTAAAATCAAAAGTACCATGCGATATCTTCGTAAGATTTTCAGTCATTTCGAAGTATTTAAAGTTTTGTAGTGGAAATGGAATAAGAACCAGGACATTCGGAAATTAATGGACAAGCAAAGAGGTACTACCAAACCTGAAAATCAAAATTCAAATGTATGCTTCCATTCATGGTTCAATAGATCTCCATGAGAATTTACACATGCACCCCTACTACTTATTATTTAGATTAACAGATTGACAAGTTCACAGTTAAACATAGAAAAATTGTTATGTATTTATTTCATAGGTTTTATAATTTTAAGGTTTTTCACTTAAATTTCCAGATAACAAAATAAATTCCATGACTCTTTCACGTTTTCCCCTGACTAAAACTGATAATTTTCTCTAACTTTTCGAAAATTGGTAAACAAAAACAAAATGTAGAGCAATCAAAAATAGTGGAATTGTTGAATCTGTAAAATTGTTGAACAAACCAATTCAATTTATTTTAACCAATAAGTAACACTTTCGATATTTTGAGATTAACTTTTTTTATAAAACAGTTGAATTGTTTAAAACAGTATAACAGTTAAAAAACCTGTTTAATTACGAAAGAAACGGTTGAATTGAATAATCAAAGCTAATTGAATTGTTGAACTAAAAACAATTGAATTAATAAACTAATAATAACTGAAATGTTGAACAAAGTAGTAGTTGAATTGTTGAACTAAACAGCTGAAACATTGAACAAAACAACTGAATTATAGTGCAAACATCAACGGGATAAATTAATTGTTAAACAAAAAAAAGCAATTGAATTACTAAGCCAAAAACAATGAAATTATAAAACCAAAAATAATAGAATTCTTGAACAAATCAGTTGAATTGTTGAACAAAACAGCTGAATTATTGAACAAAACAACTGAACTATTGCACAAACATCAATGGGATAATTGAATTGCAGAACAAAAAAAAACAGATGAATTATTAAACTTAAAATTATTAAATTACATAAAAAACAATTGAATTCTTGGACAAATCAGTTGAATTGCTGAACCAAACAGCTGATTTATTGAACATAACAACTGAATTATTACACAAACATCAAGGGGATAATTGAATTGTTGAACAAAAAAAAACAAATGAATTATTAAACCAAAAACAATTGAATTCTTGAACAAATCAGTTGAATTGTTAAGCCAAACTGCTGATTATTGAACAGGACAATTGAATTATTGCACCAACATCAAGGAAATAATTTAATTGTTGAACAAAAAAACAAACATAAACTAAAAATAATTGAATTCTTGAACAAATCACTTAAATTGTTGAACAAAACAGATGAATTATTGAATAAAACAACTGAACTATTGCACCTACATTGAAAAGATAATTTAATTGTTAAACAAAAAAACAATTGAATTATTCAACCAAACATAATTGAATTCTTAAACAAATCAGTTGAATTGTTGAACAAAACAACTAAACTATTGCACAAACATTGGAGAGATAATTTAATTGTTAAACAAAAAAAACAAATGAATTATTGAACCAAAAATAATTGAATTCTTGAACAAATCAGTTGAATTGTTGTACCAAACAGTTGAATTATTGAACAAAACAGCTGAACTATTGCACCAACAGTGGAGAGATAATTTAATTGTTAAACAAAAACACATGAATTATTAAACCAAACATAATTGAATTCTTAAACAAATCAGTTCAATTGTTGAACAAAACAGCTGAACTATTGCACCAACAGTGGATAATTTAATTGTTAAACAAAAAAACAAATGAACTATTAATTCAAAAACAATTTAATTATTAAACAAATCAGTTGAATTTTTGAACAAATCGGCTGAATTTTGAACAAAACAACTGAACTGTTGCACAAATATCAAGGTGATGATTTAATTGTAGAACAATTGAAGAACAATAAGAAACAAATGAATTTTTAAACCTAAAATAACTGAATTCTTCAGAAATCAGTTGAATTCGTGAATCAAACAGATGATTTATTGAACAAAACAACATAATTATTACACCAACATCAAAAGGATAATTGAATTGTTGAACAAAAAAATAAATGAATTATTAAACCAAAAATAAATGAATTATTAAACCAAAAATAATTAAATTACATAAAAAACAATTGAATTCTTGGACAAATCAGTTAAATTGTTAAATCAAACATTTCATTTATTGAATAAAATAACTGAACTGTTGCACCAACATCAAGGAGATAATTTAATTGCTGAACACAAAAAAAAACAAATAAATTATTAAACCAAAAATAATTAAATTACATAAAAAACCATTGAATTCTTGGACAAATCAGTGAATTGTTGAACAAATCAGCTGAATTGTTGAACAAAACAACTGAACTGTTGCACAAACATCAAGGAGATAATTTAATTGTTGAACAATAAAAAACAAATGAATTGTTGAACCAAACAGTTGATTTATTGAATAAAACAACTGAATTATGGCGCCAACATCAAGGAGATAATTAAATTGTTGAACAAAAAAAAACAAATGAATTATAAACCAAAAATAATTAAATTACTTAAAAAACAATTGAATTCTTGGACAAATCAGTGAATTGTTGAACAAATCAGCTGATTCATCGAATAAAACAACTGAATTATTGCACCAACATCAAGGAGATAATTGAATTGTTGAACAAAAAAAAACAAAATGAATTATTAATCTAAAAATAATTAAATTACATAAAAAACAATTGAATTCTTGCACAAATCAGTGAATTGTTCAACAAATCAGCAAAATGATTAAACAAAGCAACTAAACTGTTGCACAAACATCAAGGAGATAATTGAATTGTTGAACAATTTAAAAACAAATGAATTATTGAACCAAACAGTTGATTTATGGAAAAAAACAACTGAATTATTGCACCAACATTAAGAAGATAATTGAATTGTTGAACAAATAAATTATTAAACCAAAAATAATTAAATTACATAAAAGACCATTGAATTGTTGAACAAATAAATTATTAAACCAAAAATAATTAAATTACATAAAAAGCAATTGAATTGTTGGACAAATCAGTGAATTGTCAAACAAATCAGCTGATTTATTGAATAAAACCACTGAATTATTGCATCAACATCAAGGAGATAATTGAATTGTTGAACAAAAAAAAAAGAAATGAATTATTAAGCCAAAAATAATTAAATTACATAAAAACAATTGAATTCTTGGACAAATCAGTTGAATTGTTAAACCAAACATTTTATTTGCCGAATAAAATAACTGAACTGTTGCACAAACATCAAGGAGATAATTTAATTGTTGAATACAAAAAAAAACAAATGAATTATTCAACCAAACATAATTGAATTCTTAAACAAATCAGTTGAATTGTTGAACAAAACAGCTGAATGATTGTACAAAACAACTAAACTATTGCACAAACATTGAAAAGATAATTTAATTGTTAAACAAAAAAAAAAACAAATGAATTATTGAACCAAAAATAATTGAATTCTTGAACAAATCAGTTGAATTGTTGTACCGAACAGTTGAATTATTGAACAAAACAGCTGAACTATTGCACCAACGGCAAGGGGATAATTGAATTGTTGAACAATAAAAAACAAATGAACTATTAATTCAAAAACAATTTAATTATTAAACAAATCAGTTGAATTTTTGAACAAATCGGCTGAATTTTGAACAAAACAACTGAACTGTTGCACAAACACCAAAGTGATGATTTAATTGTAGAACAATTGTAGAAATATTGTAGAACAATAAGAAACAAATGAATTTTCAAGCCTAAAATAATTGAATTCTTCAGAAACAGTTGAATTCGTGAATCAAACAGATGATTTATTGAACAAAACAACATAATTATTACACCAACATCAAAAGGATAATTGAATTGTTGAACAAAAAAAACCAAAAAAATCATTGAACAAATCAGTTGAATCGAACAGTTGATTTATTGAATAAAACAACTAAATTATTGCACCAACATCAAGGAAGTAATTGAATTGTTGAACAAAAAAATAAATGAATTATTAAACCAGAAATAATTAAATTACATAAAAAACAATTGAATTCTTGGACAAATCAGCTGAATTGTTAAACCAAACATTTGATTTATTGAATAAAATAACTGAACTGTTGCACAAACATCAAGGAGATAATTTCATTGTTGAACACAAAAAAAACAAATAAATTATTAAATCAAAAAAAAATTAAATTACATAAAAAACCATTGAATTCTTAGACAAATCAGTGAATTGTTGAACAAATCAGCTGATTTATTAAATAAAACAACTGAATTATTGCACCAACGTCAAGGAAATAATTGAATTGTTGAACGAAAAAACAAAATTAATTATTAATCCAAAGATAATTAAATTACATAAAAAACAATTGAATTACAAATCAGTGAATTGTTGAACAAATCAGCTGATTTATTGAATAAAACAACTGAATTATTGCACCAACATCAAGGAGATAATTGAATTGTTGAACAAAAAAAAACAAAATGAATTATTATGTTGAATTCTTGCACAAATCAGTGAATTGTTCAACAAATCAGCTAAATTATTAAACAAAGCAACTAAAATGTTGCACAAATATCAAGGAGATAATTGAATTGTTGAACAATTAAAACAAATGAATTATTGAACAATTAAAAACAAATGAATTATTGAACCAAACAGTTGATTTATTGAAAAAAACAACTGAATTATTGCACCAACATTAAGGAGATAATTGAATTGTTGAACAAATAAATTATTAAACCAAAAATAATTAAATTACATAAAAAGCAATTGAATTCTTGGACAAATCAGTTGAATTGTTGAACCAAATAGCTGATTTATTGAACAGAACAACTGAATTATTACACAAACATCAAGGGATAATTAAATTGTTGAACAAAAAAAAACAAATGAATTATTAAACCAAAAATAATTGAATGCTTGCACAAATCAGTTGAATTGTTCAACAAAACAGGTTAATTATTGAACAAAACACCTGAATAAATAAATAAAAATGTTGAATCAAAAATAATTAAAATGTGGAAAAATCAGTTGAATTACCGAACCAAACAGCTGAATTATTGAATATACAAAAAAACAAATGCATTTTTGAACCAAAAACAATTGATTTATTTAACCAAAAATAACTGAATTATCATTCGATTGCAACATTTATTTTGAAATTCCCTGTGGGTAGGTTGTTGAGCAGTGGACTTGCGCACGCGAATAAAAAAGAGAAAAAGTGCAAAGAAGGATGATATTTGTTATATTAGTGGCTGATTCAGTAGCGGTTCCAATTTTTAAACAAACGGATTTTATACTGCAGGGGAAGGCTGCCATAAACGTACTCAGAAATTAAAGTCAGAAAATTTGTGGTGTGTATAAATCTCTAACCGTGCTAGGAGTCATCAAAAACCGAGAAGAAGAAGAAAAGAAAATTTAAGAGATAGCATAAACTTTTTGTTGTCAAACCCAGCTTACTGGGATAATATATTGAGCCGATTCGAATTATTATGGGTTTTCTTTATAATTACTGTCCTAAGCACGTTTTTTTTGTTTTTTTCGTGTTTTCAACAATTAATAAAAGCGGGTGGTGCCTATTTAGCCGTTTTCTTTTTCCGCACATTGCTCCTTATCCATGCTCAGTTAAAGAGCTTCCGGAGCTACAGCCGAAACCAAAAACAAAGAAGTTACAAAACAAATCAGTTGAATTATTGCAAAACAATTAAATTATTAAACCAAAAATTATTAAAATTTCAAAAATAATTGATCATCTTCTTCTTATACTGCACCTTTTAGGTTTAGTTTTACTCGTTTCATCACCTTTGGTCAGTCCATCGCTTCTTAGGTCTGCCGATGGGTCGTTTTCCTATTGGTCTGTATTAGAAGAATTGTTTTAGTAGTTTTATTCCGTATTCGTTTGCATTTGGTCGTCTTTGTTTGATCGATCCTACTGAAGCCGATTGTCAGTGATTGAAAGTCATATTTCTTCTTCGTGCATGTGACTAGCCCGTAGCAAGTAGGTCAGTGATGGGGCTGCCATCTTCGAACTTCCGACCATTTCCACCTGGCCCTAAATAAAATCTAAGACAACAAAATTAAAATATTACCATATTTAGGATTGACTTCTATTTGGAAACCCTGATACAATTGAAAATCAACTTCGTACTGCAAAATCCGAGTTGGCTGAACGGCTAACCTCAAATTGCCATGTATCATTTGTTTATACCATAGACTTTACACTGAGCAATAAGAATAATATAACAAACTGCATTTGTGCTAAAATTTTGCTGAAGTTCAAATTATTGTTAAGCAACTAATAAATCAAAACTGTGTCATCACAAGAACATTTTATAATATTAGATACTAGGGCCATCTCTTGCCGGAATCTCGTAAGCAAAGTTGCTTGCAATTTTGGAATTTCGTTAATTTGCTTATTTCGTATTTCTTTGTATGGAATATTTTCGTTTCAAAACGCCAGATCCTACCTGGACCCCCGGGTAAAGACATAATTGCCCAGTTCACAAGTTATGATGACAACCCCACTTGTGACGTTTACAAATAAAAAATGACGGAGTCAGTGCTGTCACCCTGACGTAACCTATTAAATCAATGTTATTAAGATTGAAGTAATATATTTATAAATAAAATTAGAGTTAAAAAGGTTTTACATCACAAGTAGTTAGTTATATTAGTACTACGACAATAGAGAAGCCCTAGAATTGTATATGACCGTTTGGGGTTAATCTATTTTTACCTGCTCATCGTCCACCAGCAGAAAGTGATTTTTTACGAAAATATTTTGGATTACCCATAGAGTGGACCTGCATTTTCAAAATAGAAGTTCACCTAGAAAATGGTAAGATTTAAATGAAATTATTTAGTATTTCAATTTCTTCCCAACGATACGGGTGCATTATTTTGGTATGAAGCTATCGAGGAGGCTTTGGGGTATTTTTGTTGTTGACACATACTTCTGATTAATTATCTCAAGTAGGTATGTGTGAATTACCTAAAATGCTTTTAAAATATCTCAAACGTAAAACCTGAGCGTACCATTTTTGGTTACGGTTAATCCCACGATGACTTTACGATGCTTAAGTAATGGGGGGCTTTTAAGTTTGTAAATCTCATATTGTAAATGAAAAGATACACGAAAAACCGATAGTACAATTATTATTTTGATTTTAAGTTTTCTATGTCATCCTATCTGTTAACGTTAGAATTTCTCGGAAACTATTCGGAAATGAAAGTTGATTAAATTATAAACAAAATTGTGTAGCTTTTTGCTACCTTTTTATCCGAATTTGACACAGTGTCGGACTGGCTTTAAAAAAATATTTCTTGTATAAAAGTGTCTTCTGTCGCCACCTCAAGAGATTCTCTACGGTCGCAGGGACACCTTTAGAAAAACCGTTACAACAAAACTTTAAAATAAAACGGCTAGAAAACAATTAGGGAAAGTAATTGAATTATTCGGTTAAAAACAATTCTTTATCGTCATCATTTCTGTCACGGGTTAGGTCTTTGACCTTTTCCGGCCCATCTCTTCCTCGGTCCTCACACATCTCTACGTCCTTGGGGTTTGTTATTATATGTCTTCAGAGGTAATCTGACTAATTGTATCTAACCTTTTGGTAAGGATATTGGAGTAGATTATGTAGGTGGAGTTTAAGAGGCTAATTCCCTTGTAATTGGTTCACTGCTTCCGATCATTCTTTTTAAATATTGGTTTAATGACACCAATCTGCCATTCCAAGGTGATCGGTGTGTACTTCTAACAAACCTAAAGGAAATTATTAAATTGTTGAATAAAAAATACTAATGAATTGTTAAACCAAAAACAATTGAATTATTAAACCGAAAATAACTCAATTGTTATTCGGTTGTAGAAATAAAAGAGTTGAATTATTGAATCAAACAGTTAAATTTTTAAACAAAACAACTAAATTATTGCACGAAACAGCTGAATTATTGACAATACAAGAATTTATTCAACATAACAGCTGAATTGTTAAACAAAACAGTTGAATTCTTAATGAAACAGTTGAATCATAGATAATAAATATTTGAATCAAAACAATTGAATTATTAAACCAAAAATAATTGAATTGTTATTCAGTTGTAGAAATATTGTGGAATTATTGATCAAACAGCTGAAGTATTGAATCAAAACAGCTGAATTATTGCACAAAACAGTTGAATTGCTGAATGATAGATAATTCAATAGTTGAATCAAAAAAAACACAAATCAATTGAATTAATGAATCAAACAGTTGAATTATTGATCAAACAGCTGAATTATTGAACAAAACAGCTGAATTATTGAACGAAACAGTTGAATTCTTACGAAACAGTTGAATTGTTGAATTATAGACAATTCAATATTTGAATAAAAAACAATTGAATTATTAAACAAAACAGCTGAATTATTGACATAACAAGAATTTTTAAGCATAGCAGTTGATTTATTGAATAAAACAGTTGAATTATTGAACGTTGTTGAATCAAGGATAATTGAATTGTTAAAGCAAAATTATTCAAAATAGCGGAGTTGAATTATGGAACAAAACAGCTCAATAATTGAAGACGCATCAAGGGTATTATTGAATTGTTGATCTAAAAAACGAATGAATTCTTATTAAACTAAAAACAATTAAATTATTAAATCAAAAATATTTCAAACAGTTTAATTTTTAAAACAACAGTTGAATTGTTGAATCAAAATAATTGAATTTTTGTATTAAAACCAATAATTGAATAATTAAACAAAACAGCTGAATTATTGACATAACAAGAATTTTTAAGCATAGCAGTTGATTTATTGAATAAAACAGTTGAATTATTGAACGTTGTTGAATCAAGGATAATTGAATTGTTAAAGCAAAATTATTGAATTATTCAGCTAAAAATAATTTAATTATTAACCTAAAAATTATTGAAAATAGCGCAGTTGAATTATGGAACAAAACAGCTCAATAATTGAAGACGCATCAAGGGGATTATTGAATTGTTGATCTAAAAAACGAATGAATTCTTATAAAACTAAAAACAATTAAATTATTAAATCAAAAATATTTCAAACAGTTCAATTTTAAAACAACAGTTGAATTGTTGAATCAAAGATAATTCAATTTTTGTACCAAAAGCAATTGAATTATTCAACTAAAAACAATTGCTTATATTATTAAACTAAAAATAATCGAAATGCTGAACAAAATTAAATTATTGAACAAAAACATCTGAATTATTGACAAAACAGTGGAATTTATTAAACAAATCAGTTGAATTATTGATCGAAACAGTTGCATTGTTGAACAAAAAACAATTGAATTATTAAACCAACAGCAATTAAATTTATCAATCTAAAAAAATTGGAATTGTTGAATAAACCAGATAATTATTGAACTAAACAGCTGAATTATGAAACATACGACTAAATTTATTAAAAAAGATAAATAGTTTCGGTGCTGTGGTGGTTTGAAGGTAGAAATTCAAGAAATTGCTTTAAAAAAGGGCTGCACCCCAAGGGTTTGGAATTGGACAAAAATTTTATTTGAAATTTTTTGTTAGAAAAGATTAATAGCTCAAGTGGCAAAATAAATGTTACATAGACTTACAATAATATTATTACTCTACAAAATAACAATTAATCGAGAAATTTAATTTTTTAATTAAATTGCAAGTAAACATGAACAATTGCTTTAAAATTGTACGTCTATGAATTGCAAGGATAGCCCCAAAGATGGCGCTTCGTACGCTTATCGGATTCTAACTCATTTAGCGTTACCCAGGATGCACCACGTGGAGGCGAGTTAGCTTGCACCCCTAAGGGCCTAAGGTTAACCCCTAAGTTTACCTAAGTATAAAACTGGCCCTAATATGCATATTATGTCCTAGGATTAGGATATAACTCATAAATGTGACTAATAAATTGGCGTTTAATTTATTCTAAATTATTAAGACCAAAACGTAAGAAACTGCGCATGATCTCAATTTTAAAAATATCAAAAACCAGCAAACACGTGCGTAAAGCTAAGAAAGACTTTTTATTGATAACCTTTTCACCCCCCCCTCCCTATTGTATTAATTAATCGTAACCAATGAAATTATGCCTGATTAAAATGAATAATTGGCAATAGTTTTTTTTTCTGTAGGGTGAGTTTTTTGAAAAACTTTTAAAATCAGAAACTGTGAAATATAATGGAATAACAACAGCTGATTACTTTTTAAGTATGGCAGGCATGTTGTATCGCGTTGATGACGTCACGTTTTCTATTGGTCTGAACTGAACTTTGGTTGGTAAATGGACGAATCCCAAAGAAGCACTCGGCCGAAAACTTCCTTTTTAACCTAAAAATTTAAATTTTTGCTTGGACCATGGACTTAAAACCTAACCTAACCTTTTAAAAAGTCCATGCTTTGGACAAACATTTGATTATGGGTTATTTCTCGCCACCGAAGGTTACGTCAATTTTGGTTAAGAACCCCCCCGATCTATATTTAATTGCGATGACGTTTTTGCGTCATTTCTCTCGTCGTTTTACCTCTTGAAGGGTTTTCTAACCAAATTACCTCGTTGGTAGGCCACTGCTTTTCGAAAGAAATCTTTATTATGTGTATTTTGCGTAACAAAACAAAAAGAAAAACTTCAGTTTACGTAATGTAATATAAAATAGTAGCACGTCAAAACACCGAAACAAACACGTCGAAAACAAAAACATCGAAAACAAAAACGTCGAAACAAAAATGCCTAAAACAAAGATGTCTAAAACAATAACGCCAAAGTCAAAATGCCGAAAAAAACATCGAAAACCAAAAATGCCGATTTTTAAAAGCAATAAATTTTTATTTAAAATTTAGAATAAAATTGGTTTCTGGTGAATAAAATTGCATTCCAAATTAATTTTTGTAGCCGCTTTTCTCCAAAATTTGTGGACCAACCGCAAATTTTATATTTGTTATGCATATATTACATTATTATCTTTCATGATTACTTTTAAAATTCGTCAAAATCAGTTCAGGTACAATAACTCCCCCCCTTTTTACTTTATAAGTGACATCTTGTTTGTACTAGTGGTATTTTCGGTGTTTTGGTTTTCGGCAATTTGACTTCGGTGTTTTTGTTTTTTGCTGTTTTATTTTCGGTGTTTTGATTTTGGCACTTTTGTTTTCAGTGTTTTTGTTTAATGCATTTTGACTTCGGTGTTTTTGTTTTCGACGTTTACACTTTGACGTTTTCGTTGTCAGTGTTTTTGTTTTCGGCGTTTTGACATCGCTGATTTTGTTTACGGTGTTTTATTTTTCCTGTTTTTGTTTTTCGGTGTTTTTGTTTTCGACGTTTTGACTTTGACATTTTCGTTGTCAGTGTTTTTGTTTTCGGCGTTTTGACTTTGGTATTTTTGTTTTCGGTGTTTTAACTCCGGCATTTTTGTTTTCTGCATTTTGACTTCGGTGTTTTTATTTTTGACTGTTTTGGTTTTTAGGTGTTCTGTTTTCGGCATTTTTATTTCGGTGTTTTTGTTTTCGACGTTTTGACTTTGACATTTTCGTTGTCAGTGTTTTTGTTTTCGGCGTTTTGACTTCGGTATTTTTGTTTTCAGTGTTTTGACTTCGGCATTTTGTTTTCAGTGTTTTTGTTTTCTGCATTTTGACTTTGGTGTTTTAATTTTTTGCTGTTTTTGTTTTCAGTGCTTTTGTTTTCGGTATTTTTATTTCGGTGTTTTTGTTTTCGACGTTTTGACTTTGACATTTTCGTTGTCAGTGTTTTTGTTTTCGGGGTTTTGACTTCGGTATTTTTGTTTTCAGTGTTTTGACTTCGGCATTTTTGTTTTCAGTGTTTTTGTTTTCTGCATTTTGACTTCGGTGTTTTGTTTTTGCTGTTTTTATTTTCGACGTTTTGATTTTGGCATTTTTGTTTTCAGTGTTTTGTTTTCTGCTTTTGACTTCGGTGTTTTTGTTTTCGACGTTTTGACTTTGACGTTTTGTTGTTAGTGTTTTGTTTTCGGCGTTTTGACATCGCTGATTTTGTTTACCGTGTTTTATTTTTCCTGTTTTTGTTTTTCGGTGTTTTGTTTTCGACGTTTTGACGTTGACATTTTCGTTGTCAGTGTTTTTGTTTTCGGGGTTTTGACTTCGGTATTTTTGTTTTCGGTATTTTAACTTCGGCATTTTGTTTTCAGTGTTTTGTTTTCTGCATTTTGACTTCGGTGTTTTAATTTTTTACTGTTTTTGTTTTTAGGTGTTCTGTTTTCGGCATTTTTATTTCGGTGTTTTTGTTTTCGACGTTTTGACTTTGACATTTTCGTTGTCAGTGTTTTTGTTTTCGGAGTTTTGACTTCGGTATTTTTGTTTTCAGTGTTTTGACTTCGGCATTTTTGTTTTCAGTGTTTTTGTTTTCTGCATTTTGACTTCGGTGTTTTTGTTTTCGACGTTTTGACTTCTGCATTTTTGTTTTCGGCATTTTGACTTCTGCATTTTTGTTTTTAGTGTTTTTCTTTTCGGCATTTTAACTTTGGTGTTTTTGTTTTTTGTTTTCAGCGTTTTGACTTCGGAAATTTTGTTTTCAGTGTTTTTGTTTTCGGTTTTTTTTAAATTTTGTTAAGCCGGAGGTTTGCTCAAGTAAAACATTGACGATAATGTTTTTGTTCTAGGACACTCCAAGCCATTCAAGCAACTTTATCCAAATTAAGACCGAGGTAGATGAAACGGGAATCAAGTTGGAAGATTTGCATCATGCCATTGATATTAAGGAAGAGACGTCAATTCTCGAATCACAACTGGAGAGGGAATGCAAACCAGAAACAAGCGGGAAGCCATTTGTGTGTGATATTTGGGAGTATAACATTCATTTGAAAACTCAAACCAGCGATAAACCGTTTATTTGTATAATTTGCGGCTACAGTTGCAAACAAAAGGGAACTTTGGAGATTCATTTGAGAACCCACACCGGTGACAAACCGTTTACGTGCGATATTTGTAATTATAAATGTGCGCGTAAGGGAAGTCTAAAGATTCATTTAAGATGCCATACAGGCGAAAAACCGTTTACATGTGAAACTTGTGGCATCAAATTTTCACGTAAGGGTGTATTAAAAATGCATTTGAGAACTCACACTGGTGAAAAGCCATTCACATGCGAGATCTGCGGTTTCAAATGTACGCAGAAGGGGAATTTTAAAAATCACGCGAGAATTCACAGTGGCGAAAAGCCTTTTATGTGCGATATTTGTGATTATAAATGTGCTTCTAAGGGAAGTTTACACAGTCACATTAAAATTCATACGGGTGAAAAACCGTTCTCGTGTGAGTTTTGCGATTATAAATGTGCGCGTAATGGACTTTTAAGAAGGCATTTGCGAACCCACACGGGCGAAAAGCCATTCACCTGTGAAGTTTGTGGTTTCAAATGTACACAGAACGGAAATTTTCAAGATCATTTAAGAACTCACACTGGGGAAAAACCGTTTATATGCGAAATTTGCGGTTACAAATGCATACAGAAAGCAATTTTGAAAGTTCATTTGAGAACCCACACTGGCGAGAAGCCCTACTCGTGTGAGTTTTGCGATTACAAATGTGCGCGGAGGGGGGTTTTGAAAATTCACGTGAGAACTCATACGGGTGAAAAGCCGTTTATGTGCGAACTGTGCGATTACAAATGTGGACACAAAGGAAGTCTGCAGATTCATTTAAGAACCCACACGGGGGAGAGACCGTATACGTGTGAAGTGTGTGGTTACAAATGCATACAAAGGGAATTCTAAATATTCATTTGAGAACCCACACCGGGGAAAAACCCTTTTCCTGTAAACTTTGCGATTACAAATGTTCGCGTAAAGGAAATTTAAGTATTCATGTAAAAACTCATACGGGCGAGAAGCCGTTTACGTGCGAAATTTGTGGCTACAAATGTTTACAAAAGGGAAATTTTAAAAGTCACCAAAGAACTCATCATGCTGCCTCACCTTAGTTTTTCTACCTAAGGATCTGCATTTTACACGACTGAGCGATTGGAAAATTTTACAATCGATTAATTGATTACCGCAAAAATCGATTAATTGATTATCGAACGATGTATTGTTTGGGTCTTATTAATTTATCAATCTAAAATATCAAAAATGAAATTATTCGTACAATAAAACAATTGATTAGTCAAACAATCTTGTAATGCAACAGATGAATCTATCAATCGTAACGTCGAAGAGTTAAAATCTGACGTGTGACGTCATGATTCCATATCCCGAGTTTACCATTGACGAGAATAGCACTGGGTAAATTTTTCGGTTAATCGATATTTCATCAGTAAATACTAAGAAAGTGATCGATTATTTGATTAATCAAATCATCAATTATTTGCGATTAATCGATTATTATCGATTGTGAAATTTTCTAATCGATCAACCCTAGGTGGAAAAATAAGTTTGAATCGCGAATAACTGTACAAATAAAGTTGCTATTAATTTAAAAAACGGATAATTATGGTGGTTTTCAGGGGCGGACTTGCCAGCTGGAAAAGGCAGTAATTTTTACGATGACTTCCTACGTAGTAATTTCCTTACTACAATTCGAAATAAAATACGTAAACTAATTTTTGTATATTTGCTTATCATTATCAAAATATAAATAATATAATTTATTAGTAATTCATAGGGGTAGCCAATTCAAAAATAAATTTTTTCGAAGAAAAAAAGAAACGCGCATTAAATTAATAGGTTTTTGTGTTTAAATGTAGTGAAAATCCTTTAAGAGGGGGTTTTTCAAAGAAGAAAAATGTCCTTCAACAGGTGGCGTGACAGTAGAAAAAAACAAAATACAGCCAATAAGTTTTGCAGCTTTTAATCATGAAAATTTCTGACAAAAATAATTAACAGATTTAAAAAACAAAATTTAATTCTAGAATTTCAGTATCATAGCAACAATATTTGGCTTCTTATTTTTGTTTTTCTATTGTCGCGCCATCTAGTGACGATATTTGAAAAATCTCCCACTTAATTGTGTTGTATTGGAGTTGGTCCTAGAACTAGAATTTTGTATTTAATAAATACTTAAGTTATTTATTATTGTTAGGTTGGTATAGTCTAGCGATGTTATCAATACGGAATCATGGTGTTAAATTTGATATCTGCCGTATTCCTTCGACACTGCAAGTTTAATCAACATTAATTTATTTTTAGCCATTAGGCTAATTTTTTTTATTGTATATTTGAAAATTCGTTGGAGATATTACGAAATACTCGACTATAGACCAATGGTCACCCAGCTCCGATCACCTTCATCATTGATTGATTTTTATTGCCGTGACATTGCAAAATGAATTGAAGCTCACAGTAGGTAGTTAATGGCCATTAAAACTAGTAATGTGTCGAAGGTTAGCTTTTAATGTAGTAATATCACGATAAGTATGGTAATGTAATTTTCCTCGATTTGGTCATGTATAAATAAATTTAATAAACTATCTATCAATAATATTACACGCATTAAGCATCATTACTTCAAGAAGATGAACTCGGCAGACAATGTGCCATAATTTTGGTATTTAGGGTGAGACTTTGTTCTATTTTACTCAAAAGTGCGCCAGACCTTACTTACTTTAACTACTTTTGAGGCAAAATTAAAAACTTACAATCCGGAAAGTTTCAACCAACAATGTTTGCTCTCTCTAGAGAGCATTCTTAGGATATTGTGTAAGAAGCACATAAGCGTTCAGCCAGGGCATATTTAAAAATGCCTATGAGGGGGACAAACCAGATTATTTTAGAATCTCGTTAATCCATTCATGCGCGTCAGTGATAAAGTGCCACCTGACGTGAATTCCAAAAATTGAAGAAATTCAAAACTTATCTCAAATTCAAGCTTATTTAAGTTTTAAAACTGCGTAATAAATATTATTTTCATCAAGGAGGGCTTCAGAGATTTGATCGAAGTCATCCTTGGGGCATTGAAAATTTTCTACATGTCTTTAATTGACAGTTTTATCGCTCGATGGTTAATATTTAAAAACAGATCTGAATCAAAATTCGTAATACAATCAAAATTATTTTAATTAAACGCGGAAAGCGCGGATTAAAAGGTAATCTAAATCTCTAGTAAATGATATGAAAAGGCAATAAGTCAAATTCGGACATTTTGTTTATATTTGTCATTATAAACCATAGCTTGCCAGCCAGACATCTTACACAGACGTTAGCGTCTTTGGCCCAAGTGCCCCCATACCTCCTACGTCTGTATATTTTGAAAAAAAAATTATTAACGATAGGGGACATAATTAATCGGCTAAAGTATACAATTCTATCCCTCGGCCAATGCATAGCGGAGTTATCGATTACGTTCTCATTAGCTTTTTTACCTATTAGTTTCACGATACGATCAAGAGATGGCGCGGTTAAAACAAAACGAAGTTTAATGTTGTCACACCGCTGTAACCATAACAGTGATTATTTGTCCTATTAATATTTTGAAGTAAAATTTTGGTTAATAAACTTCAAAAGTGTTTATGCCATAAGCAGTTTGGTATATTAATTTATAACTGTTCCCCACCAGCAGAAAGGGAACTGCTACCAAGTAATATCTTGATTATTGACTGTATCGGTGTTCCTAATACAGAAGAAGTTGACACACAAAATGGTAAGATTTCTCTTTCTCAGTATCCACGTCCCACGAAAAAGCATAGCGGCATCATGATGACAGCACAAAAAATATATGGAAGTCCTCCATTGTTTTTTTATCAATACGTAGTCAATTTGGTTTTTGTGTTCTCCGTTGCAAGATGCGGAGACCTCTAAGATAGTGTTTAAAGCAGTTGTATGTGATAATCAGGATTTATTATCCAAAGCGAATTGGATGTTTAATTATACATGGGGGTGCCCATCTTCGCAGTCTCTACCTTCGGAAACACTTTTTCTATTTTTTCGTCTGCGGCTGCTTTTGTGGGCATATACTCCTACTCCTATAATATATGGACTTTATGAGGTTTAGGATTTAATGTGATGTCATCAATCTGTCGCTTACGCATTTGTACCTTTCAACATGTTCTGCGAGTTTGCAGAACCTGAGCCCGGAGAAGCTCTCTCCAATATTTGCAGCGGTTTCGATTATCTTCTTACGTTCCATGCTGCCATTCTAAATTATTTTCTCAATATAAGTTGCCCATTTTGCATGTGTCACCTGGTTAACCATATCGACCCAAACTCAACTGATCGCTCTCTCGGGAAGGTAATCGGTGGTCTGCCCGATTCTATGCCGAAACGTCAACGTTTCTCCCCTTCGAGACGAGAGAGTGCCCTTCTTTGTCAAAACTAAGTTGAATACCTATCCCGATACTCGCTTGGTCCCTGTTTCCGTTTAGATATTGTCCGTAAAATTATGACTTGGTTATAAAAAATAATCTTCCGTGATGTTGACCAAGTCACAAATTGCACGTTGACAGTCTGCGGGCGATTTAGTCCGAGTACTTGCTAATAATAATTTTTTTTACAGGAAATTCCGCACTATGTAAATTGCTCGTCTGAAATTAAGACGGAAGAAGTAGAAGAAATTAAAATCAAGTTGGAAGATTTACATCATTCGATTGACATTAAAGAAGAGCCTTCGGAGCTCGAATCTCAACTGAAGACAGAATGCAAACTACAAACAAGCGGAAAAAAACATAAATCAATTTATTTCGGAACCGGTACCGACGAGAAAAAATATCCATGTGACGTTTGTGACTTTAAATGTGCATATAAAGGACAATTGAAGATTCATTTGAGAACTCATACAGGCGAGAAACCGTTTGCATGCAAAATTTGCGACTACCGAAGTGCACAAAGGGGACACTTTAATATTCATTTGAGAACTCATATCGTGGAGAAGCCGTTTGCATGCGATATCTGTGACTATAAATGTATACGTAAAGAGTCTTTAAGAACTCATTTGGTAAATCATACAGGGGTGAAACCGTTTGCATGTGAAATTTGTGGCTATAAAAGTGCACAAAGGGGGGACTTGAAAATTCATTTGAGAATTCATACGGGCGAGAAACCTTTTGCATGCGATATTTGTGATTATAAAAGTGCACGAAGGGGGCACTTGAATATTCACTTGAGAACCCACACGGGAGAGAAACCGTTTACATGTAAAATTTGCGAATATAAATTTGCTCGCAAAGGAGATTTAATAGTTCATTTGAGAACTCATTCGGGGGAGAAACCGTTTACTTGTAAATTTTGTGAATATAAATGTGCGCGTATAGGAGATTTAACAGTTCATTTGAGAACCCATACTGGGGAGAAACCGTTTGCTTGCGATATTTGTAACTATAAAGGTACCCGAAGGAGACACTTGAATATTCATTTGAGAACTCACACGGAGAGAGACCGTTTGCATGCGAAATATGCGACTATAAATGTTCACAAAAGGAAACCTTAAAGTGTCATTTAAAAATTCACATTGGCAAGAAATAGGTTTCCGAAATTTGATATTAACTGTAAAAATTTAGTCAAAAATAAATAAAAACCTTCGTACTTCTGGTATTACTCGGTATTCTTGAGTAATAGGGCCAGATCTTCAAACAAGTTGAATAATGATAGTGGTTTACATAAATTAAAAGTAAATAACTTGATAATCTTTAGAACGGAAAGCTTTTCGTTTAGAAATGATATAAAAATCAATGATTGCGCTAATGCAAATTTGGAAAATAATTTAACCTGATTAATGTTAATGATACCTTCTAACAAACAAAATAAAAGATAAAAAAAACAAAGTGATTTGGTTTACCCCACATCACGAAAAATATTATTTTCTAGTAAAAAACTGTAAGTAGAAAATAAATAAATTTCATTGCATTGTTTGTTCACTGTGTTCTTTTGTCATCTGCAATAAATCATCAATAAATTGAAAGTGAAAATTTATTGATTTCGGTAAAATCAATGAATTTTAAAAAACTAAATTCATCAACTTTTTGGCAAGCGCCAAGAGGTGGTACTCGAACCTATGACCTTCCATATTTTTTTATCTTCCACGAAGATCTCTCCGGTACAAAAAAACCTGGCTATGGTACTAAAATGTAGTTTATTTTTTATTTTAGTTTGTTAAAAATCAAAAATTGAATCAACCACAGAAAGAACCATCGTCGAAAAGCTAATAATTTAAATATTACACAAAAAATAAAACGAATTTTTTTTTAAACTCAGCTTGTCAAATTGGTAAGGCACTGCCTCTTCTGCCCACCATAAGAAACCGCCACTGATTTTCAGGACAATTAAGGTGCGGCGTTCAACAGTACCGGGTGGTCAACTGATGATATCCAATGTACTTTGTACATGGATGGCAACTTCCCACTTCAACCCATGCACTGCGGCGCTACTGATACTCTGTTGGGAGTTTTTACAAATTAGTTACACGATACTGTTAAGAGATGGCGATAAAACAAAATGACAGTTAAATCAGGTTAAATTCTATCAGTTGCGTAACCCTAAGTGATATTAATACGAAATAACATTTTTGTTAATAAAATTGAGCTTCAAGAAGCGTTTGCGCCATAAGCACTGTGTTATATTAATTTATAACTGCTACTTTTCGTCCACCAGCAGAAAGTGAACTGCTACGAAGTAATTTTTGAATTATCGAATACATCAGTGTTTCTAATGCAGAAGAGGTTGACCCAGGAATTGGTAAGATAAGTTATCACTTTTCTTTCCAATATAATAATTTAGTTGAAAGAAGATGGAGGCACCTCTCCGATTAATTACCTTCAAGAAGGTAGGTACCGGGTGGACAACTACGGGAATATGCCAGCCGTAAATTGGAAACCTAGCATCCTGCAGTTTTGGGAAAAATAATATCTCTGCGGTTAGGTAGGAACTTAAATGCAAAAAAATGCGTTTATGAGTTATTAGTAGGTACCACTTTTTTTTTTGCTACTACTAAAAAGTTGAAGGTAGTTTTTTAACTAAAGTTCCTTTTATCTCACTGCAGAGATAGACGGTAGAGATATATTGTTAATGAACTTTCTATGATGGCCGTAATTGATACGGTTATTTATAAAATTCAATTCGTTAACCTCGGAAAATTGTGCTGCAAATTTTCTTTCAATAACTATTTAAAAATAGATATCTACCGAGGGAGTTAAAGATGTATATTATAAATAACAAGGTGCATTTGCATTACAGGAGTGAGTCCAGTACGAGCAAGAATAAAACCACTCTATAGCCTGTTGATGTCCCACACCACTGCTCAAAGTTCAAGTTGGTCAACTTTTGCTTTCAGTATGGACCAAGTGATACTTTCGAAAGCGTTTGAAAAAAATGTCGATGGTTTACAAGCTTCTACTTATGTTTATAACAACTACGATGACAAAGTTACGCCAGACGAGGTAGAAAACGTGAAAGTCAAATTAGAAGATTTGCACCATTCCATTAATATTAAAGAAGAAGATGATCCGATTTTAAAATACCAACCGGATAATAACGAGGTAAACTATAAACATGATCTTAAATACATACATAAGAAATGTACCTTAAGAGTAGTTCCACTAGGCTCTCGGTAGACCACTTTTTCACCCCACTGGAAAACGTTCCTTCCGTTTTCATCAATGATACTCCTACATGCAAAAAAATACATTCCTAGTATCTAGAATAATGTACTTGAAATTTAATCGATCATCCGATGCAATTGAAACAAAATTATTTTAAAATAATACGCTTAGAAAACAATTATTAGGGAAAGTAATTGAATTATTCAGTTAAATACAATTCATCTTCATCATCATTTCTATCACGGGTTAGGTCTTTGACCTTTTCCGGCCCATCTCTTCCTCGGTCTTCCCACATCTCTACGTCCTTGGAGTTTGTTATTATATGCCTTTAGAGGTAATCTGGACTTTGACATTCTCGGGAGGTGTCTTTTCATTTTGTTATTTGGTTGCCAGGTTTTGGTTGTTTTTTCTTGAGGTCATCTTTATTCTAGCGTTTTGATAAAGAGATTTTGTCATTTTAATCAGGAGTGAAGGGAAGCCTCATTCGTACATAATAGTCTTTCTCGTATGACTATCGAATGCTTTTTCCAGATCTATAAAAGCGATGTAGGTTTCAAATTATATTCGCGTCTTTTCTCTATTAGCTGTTGTATCGTGAAAACATTATCTTTACAGGAGCTTCCCTTACGGAAGCGATTTTGTTCTTTCAGTATGATTGCTTCCGCTATGAATTGTATCTAACCTTCTGGTATGGATATTGGAGTAGATTATGTAGGTGGAGTTTAAAGGCTAATTCCCTTGTAATTGGTTCACTGGTTCCGATCATCCTTTTTAAATATTGGCTGAATGACACCAATCTGCCATTCCAAGGTGATCGGTGTATACCTCTAAAGGTGTGTATAAATCTAGCGCGACGCGCCCGCGACGCGCCTGAGGCGCGACTATGGCGCGCTTGGGGCGCGACTGTGGCGCGCCAACCCCGCGTCATTACATTGTAACTTTAACTTGTAAAAGATTCAAATACTTTTAATTTAAATATCAAATTTTGAATTAAAATGAAGTCATGTTTTCTAATAGTAATACTTTTTTTCATTTTAATAAAATATTATCGAAAGATATGACTTTTAATCGATTTATTAAACATTCAACCCTATTTCCAGCAAAACAACATAAGTCCAGAAAGAAAATTTGTTAATTTTATATGTTACATTTTTATGGACATTAATATTATGTAGTAACTAATAAGTTAGAACTTTCAAAAAGCAAATTAGCAAAAGAAATATTTTTTTAATCTTGTACGGGGTTAGCGACCCCATTAGTTGCCGCGCTAGAAACCCGCTAGTTGTCGGTATTTCGACGCGCCATCAAAGTAAATGTTTTGTTGTGATACATTTTTTGTACACAATCTTTTATTTTCACTTAGGGTAAGTTGGGGAGAGATGGTAAATAAAACTTTAAATCGCTGTATTTTTTTGGGAAAATTTATTTTAGCAAATGTTAATACAAAAAGGGATTATATGTATATAAACTAACACTAAAATAATATAAAGTAAACTTTATTTGTTTTAACAACGTAATATTAAATTTTCAAAAATAGCAGTGATTTACCATCTCACCCATATCACTATGGGTTAGTTGATGAATGACATATCGGTGAGATAGTAATTAAAATTTAGGGCCTTATTTCCGTCATTCGCATCTTGCGATGTTTTTAAGTGTTTCTTTGATATGCATTTATATCATCAGCATTTTTTTGATATGCTGAACAATTTTTTTTTCATTTTCTTTGGCTAACAGCGACGATGGACCCAGAGGGTTTTTTTCTAGGCAATTAATTTTTATTCTTCGTTTGAGTGCAGTCCACGGCACTCCAAATAACGTTTAAGAATTATTTAAACTCATGCCTTCTTTTTCAATTGCACTTTCTGCATTTTTCAAAATTAGCACGTCTCTAGTACAAAAACTTTTCAAAATTTCTCCAAAACAAAAAAGATATAAACGAAAATCAAAGTAATAAAACAAATAATTGAATAAATTTGAAATAAATTTCGTGACTCGCTAATCTACCACGTGCCGCGCGAAGTAGGCGCGCGCTGAATCGCTTTTTGTCGGTATTTTAGCGCTCGAGGAAAGAATATTTAGTTTTCAGCAAAGTTTACTACGTATTAGTTATGGAGTGGACTGAAGAAACAATGCTGAATTTAGTGGAGATGTATAAATTGTATAAAAATTTGTGGGATCCAAAAGATATAAGTTATTTTAAAAAGGACCAAAAAGGAGACGCATGGAACCAAATTTCGTCAGCTGTAGGGAAATCGGCAGAAGATTGCAAAAAGAAAATTGCCAGTTTGCTATCAACTTACAGAAAAGAAAAGGGTAGAACTAGGTCGTCTGTGGGAACAGGAAAAGGTAAATACAAACATTTATTGAAATACATTTTTATTGAAATACCTTTATTGAACATTATCAAAAATTTTTATGTTTTTAAATTAGTATATTTATTATTTATGTAGGAACAGATGAAGTGTACACCAGTCGTTGGTTTGCCTATGAGGCTTTCCGGTTCTTGGAAGATAGAGACAGGCCCCGGCAGGGATTAAATACGGTAAGTTATATTGTTAATTAGTACTTATTTATTTTACTGTCGATTTTGCCATGCAACAGCCCCTTCGTTAACACAGTAATCTGCTACTTCGTTTCGTATATCCTGGAAATAAGCTGGGGACCTCCTGGGTATATTTCTTAGAGAGATCATGGAAGTCATGTTTTCATCATTTCTCCAAGAACCTGGAGTGAGATCTCCAGCTTCCTCATAGTCGAATGTAGGACGCGGTGTGTAAAGCTGTGGTGAATGTTTTCTTAAATGATTATGCAAATGAATAATAGTCAGGACAACCAATTGAGCTACTTCTGGTTGCAAAAGCTGTCACGTGACTTCATTTCCTAGGGTAGTGCACGGTGCCCCTAATGCAAATTTTGTTAAAAACTTAAAAGTTACAAATTTCAGTCAGTTAATTTCATTATCGCTCAAGTTTTATTCCGTAGAAGTAAGTTTGCATTCAGTTAGATAAATTTAATTCAATTTATCATGTTATGTTCAAGGTTTAAATTCTGTCGTTCCGTCTGAGTTTTATCTTTTGTGTTCGCTCTGGTTCGGAATGGTTCAGCCAAGTTTACCTTGAGACTAGCCAACCAGAAGCCTTACCGCTTAACGTTTCGTTTTCCGATTACCACCTCTTGCGTGCATTTGCATGCATCGTCAGTCGGTCTTGATCTGTTCGAGAAGCCGCCCGTGTTTAACACGTTAAATCAAATTTTACCATCTTCAGTTTCGTTAATAATTTAATACCGTTTCGTTTGTTTTTGAGGCGACCAATGCTGGTTGTAGGCGTGCATCTGACCGGTGAACTAATTATCGTTTTTGAAGCAAGTGCCAATTACCGTATCGTATCGTTGTGTGTGTGATGAGTCACACCGGTTAACCCGCTATAGGGGAATTTTATGTTGAGCACTCTGCCATTTTATCGTTTTCCGTCCGGAAGAATAACCTCAGTTGGGGATATCGTTTTGTCACCGCGTCCAGAAAAGCCCCGCACTAGACAGGTCGATCTCAATATTTCGTTCAAGGAATTGATGACCCCATTACGTCATCATCATTAATTTCGTAATCGTTGTCTGTGCAAAGCAACCATCTACGCTGCTAAAGGACCCAAGATGTCTAAGGTCAGTTATTTAATAGTATATTACGTACCGAGGTGGAAAATGCTCATTACTGCGGAGCGCGAAGTTAGTTGACTGAGGCGCGAAGCGCCGAAGTCAACTCCAAGCGCGACGCTGGAATGAAGCTTGACACCAAGGTATGTATACTATTTTATTCACAATCAATTTGTAAATAACAAATAAATAAAAATTATTTACGTTTTTCATTTTTGAAAATAAAAATTATCAAGTTGCTATAAAATATATAAAAAAAATGTTTGTTTTGACATTGACTGACAAATTCAGTTTGACAAATTAACTAACATAATTAAATTTTGTTAGCGAGATTTACAGATGTTTCCGTTTTTTATATTTGTGCTTGAATAATTTTTAATAAGATGTCTGATTTGGAATGTACGCCTCCCGAACTGCGAGAAGTTGCGCAAAAAGCGGTTGAAAATTTGTTACCGCAAAAAAGTAAATTGCGTTATGAAAAGGATTTTGAAAATTGGTGTAGAAATAAGGCCGTGCAAAATATGAACTCAGAAAGTGTGTTATTAGTGTATTTTAATGAAATGGCTATAGACAAAATAACTAATTAACTAATTTGACGCACATATATTTTGTTAGTTCCTTTTCTTGCCAACCGACGATGCGACATTGCCAGGTGGAAGTGGACACTTTCCACCCGGTGAAAGTAAATCAAAATAGCTTTGTGATTGGTTGACAATAACAACAAACAATAAGCTACTTTCAAACTTTTAAAATGTATGAAATGTGTCGATTACTAACTGATTGTGAATAAATCATATTGTGTGACAAATGTCCAGTGTACCTGTCAACATCTGTTTCGTCATTTTGTTTGAACTTTATAACTAAAATATTAATAAATGTCAAATGTTTATGTTCTGTCGATTTAAGTTAGCAAATTTTAACTGTAAGATCAAGCTTTTATATACCGTCGGTTTTAATGTCAAAATATTACTCTTGAGTGCACTCCATTTAGAATTAGTCTTCATTGTAAATGATACCATTTATTTTGTTTATTGATATCGTTATGTACCGAATTATTTGTAATTTATGTTGTGTTTCGTCTAATATAATTTATTGTTATTTACCAAACTTGTGTCTGTGTTGTTAATTATTTTCAGGTCCTTTTGTGAAGCTGCATAGATGAGTTGTGTTGCAAAGATAAAACGGAAATAAGTATTTATTTCATTTTAAAGGTTTGTACCGATCTAGTGTGCGGTACATTATTGTTCCATCTTAACCTAGGATTACACTAGTGGCGCCTCTATGTTTCAGTATCGGAAACTATCCCGATTTCGACCTTTCCGGCGCACGCAATTCAAAATTACACTTTCTCGTTTGACCCAGACCTTCGCGACGAGTTTAGTCGGCACTTTAGGCTTTTGCTACGGTGTGTGCGCCGAAGACGAATTTTTCCGTAACAAAGCATTGGTTTTCTTAAACCCTGAATACAGCGCTTATTATGCCAAATGCATTTTCGACCACTCTACGGCCTCTGCTTAGTCGGTAATTAAATATTCGTTTGACAGACCCCTTGGCGTGAACACCTGAATATGGTTTCATAATATTCTCATCAAGAGCAAAAGCACTATCAGCAGCAAAGAAGTAAGGGACTTTAATTTGACGTCCGGGAAGTTCTTTGGGTGGGGGTAACTCCAAACTGTTGTCTTTAATTTTTTCAAATAATTTTGTGTTTTTGAAAACTCCACCATCTGAAATTCTTCCTTGGCTCTCTACGTCAACAAATATAAAGTTGTAATTTGCATCGACAGCTGCCATTAATACAATGCTAAAGTGAGATTTGTAATTAAAAAGTCACTCCGGAATTTATTGGTGCTTGCAGCACAATATGCTTGCCATCAATGGCGCCTACGCAATGGGGTAGATTCCAGGAATCTTCAAATATCTTGACTACATCCATCCAAGCCATAGGAGTCGTAGGAAGCTGAAAAAATATACAGATATTATCATGATTTTTCTTTCATTAATTACCTAATTTGACCCCCGAAGGGTCGCCCCATACTTGTAACAAATGACTTGGTATTTTCTGTCACTATATCCCGGCTTAATACATAAAGAGCTCTTTTCCAAAACTTGGCTAAGTGCCAAAATATGAAAAATGAATTAGTAGCGGTTTCTAATGTAAATTGACAACCCTTATTTGTTTTATGTAATATCTAGAATGCATTACTTCTATTGCTGATGGATTTAATTAAAAATTAATTAAAAATTTATCTCAAATTTTTATCTCAAAGATAGCATCACAGATAGATCTTTTATTAATATAAGATCTATGGATAGCATTTAGTCAAGTGGTGTATCTGTCATATTTTTCACTTGGGGTCGGCAGATGTCGCGATTTTTTTAAAAACATTAAAATGTACTTAGATAAGTTTTGGAAAAGAACTCTTCAAACATACGTTCAGAAAATTCTGTTGAATTTTATTTTTTAAAGTTATGTTGTCTTATTTTTAAAAACTGTTAAGGTATTTTATGTAAGAAAGAAATAAAAAAACATTTCGTTTTAATTTTTCAGGAACAACATTTAGTAAATACAGAAGAAATAGTAGTAATAGAAGGTGACCTCACCGAACAACCTGAGGCCAATGACCTCAGCAACAAAAATGCAATACCACCTAAACGGGCAAAAAAGAACAAGGAAGGATTGCAAGAATCCCTTATGAAAGACGCCATTGACGTCATGAAGATAGCTGCCAACAAATTAAAGGCCCCCTCTTCAGAAACACCTGAAGAGGTGAAAGCTTTTGGCAGCTACATCATATCAAAGATGAAATCTTATTCTCAGCAGACTAGAACACGTGTAGAACATGCAATATACGATGTCTTGGTTAAGGCTGACAATGGGCAGTACGAGAATCAATCATCTTCTACTGCACCATCTGTTTACCAGACACTTGAAGTCTTTCCAAGACATCAAAATATTCTATCCTTCTCATTATTCATCAAACACAACTCCATCCCCTCACTCCACAGAATCGTGCGTTTCATCTAACCAACATTCGCAATATTCAAACGACGAATCTAACCAATTTTTCCAATACCCAAACCATGCTCCATCATCCCACTTAACCCAATTGCCAGATGACAGGAATGCTTATTTATAGATTATTTTAGTATACCGTGTATCCTGGTTTAGGTATTGGGAAAGTTGGTTAGATTCGTCGTTTGAATATTTCGAATGTTATGAAGTTTGTTTCATTTCTTGTTTCATTTTGTTTGTTTCATTGTTTATTATTCTATATTATTTTCTATTATTATTATTATACATTATTCTGTATTATTATTTATTATTTCATATAATGTACTTTGTTTAATATTAATAATAATTATTAATAAATCTTAATGCCGTTTAAAATTATTACCTTGACGTTTTCTTTCAGTTCTTCAACAAGTGCTGCACAAACTTCTGGAATTATTCGTCCAATAGACTGTTTAGAAATTCTAAATAAATACTGCAAGGTTGTATATGAATCTCCAGTCGCTAGGAAGCGAAGAGTTACGGCCAATCTTGAAATTGCAACATATAATACGTATAAGTTTTTTGTAAAAGTTAAAAAAAATCAATAAGTAAATAAATATACTCACCTATCTTGAATCGAAATGGGCTGCTGAAAATATGTTTCTCTTTGGAGATAGCTGGTCCAATTTTGTTTAATAAATACTCAAAATCTGTAGGTGACATTCTAGTGAAATTTTTGTATTGTCCGCTAATATGCTGGAACGTTAAATCTTCTAAAAGTTCCGATCCTGACCGTTTTTTATATAAAGCAGTGCGCCACCATCGCCGAGGTTTTCGTTTTTTATTTATTAAACTTGATGACAATAGTAAAGCACCACTGCACAAAACTAACAGAGCTGCCGTTTGTTCTTCCTCGTCAGACATGGCAGGTCTACTTCTTCGCTCACCATGTACTAATCTAACTAAACAAGGTTCGTGGAAACTCGTAGCGCGTTTAACTTGTAAACACGATAGGATAAAACTCAAACTCAACTGGCGCGCTGCAGTCGCAGGCGCGTTGTAGTCGCAGGCGCGTCGCGCTAGATTTATACGCACCTTAACACATAAGTCTAAGTTTGAAACGAATTTTTGCATATTTAATCAAAAACAAATTATTAAAATGTTGAACAAAGCAGTTTAATCATTGAATGTAACAGTTGAATTATTAAACAAAACAATTGAATTGTTGAACAAACATAAAGGGGATTATTAAGTTTTTGAATAAAAAATACTAATGAATTGTTAAATCTAAAACAATTGAATTATTAAACCAAATATAACTAAATTGTTATTCAGTTGTAGAAATAAAACAGTTGAATTATTGAATCAAACAGTTGAATTTCTTAACAAAACATGTAAATTATAGAACGAAACAGCTGAATTATTGACAATACAAGAATTTATTCAACATAACAGCTGAATTATTGAACAAAACAGTTGAATTCTTTACGAAACAGTTGAATTGCTGAATCATAGATAATTGAATATTAAATCAAAAACAACAATTGAATTATTAAACCAAAAATAACTGAATTGTTATTGAGTTGCAGAAATAAAACAGTTGAATTATTGAATCAAACAGCTGAATTGTTAAACAAAACAGTTGAATTTTTAACGAAACCGTTGAATCATAGATAATTCAATATTTGAATCAAAAACAATTGAATTATTAAACTAAAAATAACTGAATTATTATTTAGTTGTAAAACAAACCAAATGAATTATTGAATAAAACAGTTGAATTATTGAACGTGGTTGAATCAAGGATAATTGAATTGTTAAACCAAAAATTATTGAATTATTCAGCTAAAAATAGTTTAATTGTTAACCTAAAAATTATTAAAAATAACGCAGTTGAATTATAGAACAAAACAGCTCAATTGTTGAAAACGCATCAAGGGGATTATTAAATTCTTGATCAAAAAAACTAATGAATTATTATAAAACTAAAAACATTTAAATTATTAAATCAAAAATAATTGAAATATTGAACAAACCAGTTGAATTTTGAGCAGCACAGCTAAATTATTGAATCAAAGATAATTAAATTTTTGTACCAAAACTAATTGAATTATTCAACTAAAAACAATTACTTATATTATTAAACTAAAAATAATTGAAATGTTGAACAAATTATTGAACAAAAACATCTGAATTATTGACAAAACAGTGGAATTTATTAAACAAATCAGTTGAATTATTGAACGAAACAGTTGTATTGTTGAACAAAAAACAATTGAATTATTAAACCAAACAAATTCCTGCGAGAACTTGGGATTTATTCCCTCGGCATTACCAATAATTGTTACCTCGACCTTGAATTTGTTTTTGAAAAAAGTCGCCAGTTCCATCCAGATTTATTCCTTTCAAACAATGTTGTTTCTTTTACAATGTTCACCCTGCACTCGAGTGCAACTAACTTCCCTTTGAACACTTGATTTATAAACGATTATAACCAAATAATTCTGTTTGTCAACACTTTCAGTGACAGTTATAAAATGTACATGGAGGTTATCTGCATTACCAACAGTATGAATTTTTTTGAATTCTGATTGGTGTTTAAAACTCAGCTTGTTTAGGGTTATTACGTCACAACCCCAACTATTTTAATTTTAATCATTTCTTTTCGTGCTAAAACCACTCTTAAAAAAACTGATGTTTCATTTTGATCTCTACTTTCAAATATCAAAATTACGCACGAATAAAAGCTTGCGAATGAATTATAACAAAATTACTTCAATATTAAATCGAAATTCTTAAACGAGTCTCTTGCAAAATAATAATTACAAAACTTGTGGTGATGGTAGGGGCGATGTAGCAACCTAATAACGATTTCTGTTTTACAGGAAACTCCACATCATGCAAATAGCCCCGTTCAAATTAAAACCAAAGAAGAAGAAATTGAATTCAAATGGGAAGATCTGCACCATTCCATTGACATTAAAGAAGAGACTTCTGTTCTCGAATCTCAATTGAATAGAGAATGCAAACCCCAGACAAGTGGGAAAAAACCTGTACGTAAATCAATTCATTGCGAAACCGGCACTGGCAAGAAAATATTTCCATGGATCCGTTTTTGGACGAATTCTGACCAACGAGAATTCAATCCTTTGCTATTGCCGATCACATTTGATATTACCGATGAAAGCCTCCGTCAAACTTTCATTTCCTTTGACCACCATGCTGTTTTCTTTTTAAATTTGTCTCCGAATCTTGTTATTCCATAGATTTTTCGTGCTGATTCCAGTAAACATTCTTCTATGTCGTCTGTGACTGAGTTTTTTAACTTTTTCTTCTACTTTTTAACGTCCTTTTGTCTTGACTTTCAAGTGGGAGATACCCACTTCCATTCGTGCACCGCGGCGCTACTGGTTATTTGCTAAGACAATTAGTTACAGGATACTGTTAAGAGATGGCAATAAAAACAAAATATCTGTAAAATGAGGTTATATCCTATCAATGCGTCATCGCAAGTGTTATTATAATATATTTTTCGTCCACCAGCTGAAAGTGACTGCTACGAAGTAATTTTAGACACAGAGGATATCGGCCGTATTTCAGAAACCAAGCATCTCACAGGTTTGTGAAAATAATATCTTTGCGGTTAGGTAAAGGAACTTAGTCAAAAATACGTTTATGAGTTATTAGTATCAAAATTTTACGGATACTAAACCTTATATATTTTTGATTCTACTAAACAGTAGAAAGTAGGTTTTGACCAAAGTTCCTTTTACCTCACCGCAGAGATGGACGGCAGAGATATATTGTTAATAAACTTTTAGGATGGTTGTTAGGGAACCTAATTGATGGGGTGAATTATAAAATTCAATTCGTTAACCTCGAAAAATGTGCTACAAGTTTTCTTTTAAGTACTATTTAACAATATCTACCAAGAGTGTTCAAGACGTATATTGTAAATAACAAAGGGCATCTGTTTTACAGGAGTGTGTCCAGCAAGAACAGGAATAAAACCGCTCTATAGCCTGTCGGTGACCAACACTACTGCTCAAAGTTCAAATTGGTCAGGTTTTGCTTTCAATATGGACGGAATAATACTTCTGAAAGAGTTTGATCATTTTGAAGAACATATCAATGGTTTACGAACTCCCGATTATGCATATAATGACTACGACGAAGAAGTTACCTCAGACGAGAGGGAAGACATGGAAGTCGAATTAGAAGATTTGCACCATTCCATCGATATCAAAGAAGAAGATGATCCAATTTTAGATTATCAACTGGATAGTAATGAGGTAAGCTATGAACATAATCTTATATACGAAATGTACCTTAAGAGTAATTAAACTAAGCCGGAGGTGAACCACTCCCCCCCCCCCCACTGGAAAGACAAGTTAAATCTGCATCATCTTGATGATAGACTTTTTATCCCTTCCCCCTTAACATTGACGGATTGTCTTTTTTTTATTTTTGTTTTTTCTTTACTCAGACATTTTATTTCAATATAGAGGTTTTTAGTTAATTCGGCAGGAGATACTCCAAAAAACTGATAGATACAATTTATTCGGAAGTAATCCTGTTTTTTGAAATTTTATTTTTCGAATTTGTTTTTGCATGCCAATGTTCCAACTTTCAAATTTTAAATAATTCCCACGTGTACGCCTGTAGAGTTGACAACTCCAACCGCATCTAACGCATTCAAGTTAGTTAGTTCAAGCGGCGAGGAGTTCAAGCAAGGTGAACGATTCAGTTTAGAAATCGAAAAACAGTATGATTATGCTGGTACCATTACAAGTTCAAAAAAAACGCTAGGAGATGTACGGCGCACTTAATGTAGTAGTCGTTTATTCATATGCAATAAAACCTTGAACTAAAAATTTTTAGTTGGCACAGGATCGAACCTTTCCATGATACCACCAACACCCCTAGACAAAAAATGTAAGCTTTACGATTTCAAACTTTTCAACGCTAACGGTTCAGCCATAAGTATGTACGGACGAAAATTGTAGTTTTAAAAATTGCAAATTTTCAACATAAATATTATGTACCATATTGTAATTGACACTTGGTAAGTTATCGGAGCAACCTTTGACAAATCCACCTTCCATTTCTTTTACTAATAAATGTAAATCTTCACAAAATAATTGATTATAACCAACTAATTCTGTTTATGTCATCACTTTCAGTGACAGAAACAAAATTCACATGGAGTTTATCTGCATTACCAACAGTTATTTAAAAATCGTTTGGCATCATGGCATTTTTTTAAAATTCTGATTGGTTTTTAAAACGCCGCTTGTTTAGGGTTATTACGTCTTAGCCCTAACTCTTTGAATTTCAAAAATTTCTTTTCATGCTTAAAACACTAATGCCGGGTTGCACCGCTTTTGACTTAAGTAAAACTTAAGTTTTCTTTGACAGCGCCAAATTTAATATTAACAGAAATTTAAAAACTTTTTATTAATTTTTCCGGGTTGCATCGCACTATTTAAGAAAAACTAAAGTTTTACAAAGTTGCACCTGCTAATAAAAACATTTGAATTATACAATATAAAAGCAAAAAATTAATTATTCTTACGTCAAAATATACTCGTAGTCGTTCATAAAGGCGAACAAAATACGAGTGCTAAAAAAATCTTATATTTGAGCACAATACTTAAGTTGCATGCGGAACAAACTTGAAAAAAATTCTTAAATCTAAGATTTTTTAGCGATTATACGTTGTTCGTGTTTACGAACGAATACAAATATTGTTTTGACGTAAGAATTATAAATTATTGATACAAAATAATTAGTTTTTTGCTTTTATGTTGTAAACTTCAAATTTTCTAAAACAGTGCAAAACAATCGAGCAAATTAATTAAAAGTTTTATAATTTTCATAATATTAAATTTGACATGAGAGATTTTCTTAAATTTAAGTTTTTCTTAAATAGTGCGGTGCAACCGGGCATTAAACGTCTGAGTTTGACCTCGACCTTTTAATATCAAAATAAACAAAATAGCCGAATTCGTCCATTGTGGTGGTTGTAGGATCTATGTAGTAACCTAGTAACGATTGCTTTTTTACAGGAAACTCCATATCCTGCAAATAGCACCGTTCAAATTAAAATCGAAGAAGAAGAAATTGAATTGAACTTGGAAGATTTGCACCATACCATTGACATTAAAGAAGATACTTCAGTTGTCGAATCTCAATCGAATAGAGAATGCAAATCTCAACGAAGTGAGAAAAAACCTGTACGTAAATCAATTAAATTCGAAACCGGTAATGGCAAGAAAATATTTTCGTGCGATGTTTGTGGCTATAAATGTAATCATAAAGGATCTTTCAAAAGACATTTATTTACTCATAAAGGAGAGAAACGCTTTGCATGCACAATTTGTGACTATAAATGTTTATACAAACATACTTTAAAAATGCATTTGAGGACTCATACAGGAGAGAACCCGTTTATATGCAAAATTTGCGGTTATAAATGTGCACACAAACAAAATTTAAAAAGTCATTTGAGAACTCATACAGGAGAGAAACCGTTTGTATGTAAAGTTTGTGATTTTAAATTTAGCTTTAAATCTTCCTTGAAAAGGCATTTACTGACTCACACTGGCGAGAAACCGTTTGCATGCGAAATTTGTGATCGTAAATTTTCACGAAGAGGTAATTTGAAAGTTCATTTAACAAACCACACCGGCCTAAAACCGTTTGTATGCGAAATTTGTGATTTTAAATGTAACCTTAAAAATTCCTTAAAAATGCATATACTGACTCACACTGGCGAGAAACCGTTTGCATGCGAAATTTGTGATTTTAAATTTAGCGTTAAATTTTCCTTAAAAGGCATTATAAACGGCATCACATCTCTAATTAATTAATTGTTTGTATTTGAACAATAAAAATCATATTTCACGATAATCTTGCATTTTATGTTTATAATTTTATTGTAGTTTTTGAAAAATGTATACAAAGTTCTGTGTGCTTGATATCAACTTGTCAAGTTTCAATACTTACAATCAAATTAATTTATTCTGTTAGCAAGATTTAAAAGGTGCGGACATATAATTAGCAACAGCAGTTGGTGTAATATTTGTTAAATATAAAAGTAAAAATTAGGTTTTTTAGTAAGTAATCCATATTTTCTATATTGCAATCTTATTTTTAACAAGTTTATAATGTTTAGGAATTATGGGAAATAAGAAAAGTTGCACGCCTCAAGTACGGCAAATTATTTTAAATTTAGTAAACGAAAACTGTTCGTATCAGAAAATTGTAAATTATCTGAAATGTAAGAATATAATTTATATTATACTAATTATATAAATAATTTATTTATACTATAAATGTTCCAAAAAGAAAACATAAGGAAACGTCAATAGCTCAAGATCGTCTCGTTGCAACGGTTAAAAAATTCCATGACAACTGCAGCGGATATCCATAAAGAGTTACTTGAAGAAAAATCGAAAGAAATATTTGTGAAAACAACAAGAAGACGTTTAAATGACGAAAATTTAAAATTTTGTTGACAATATATTAATTAGAATGAAAACCAATGGAAAGAAATGGATGACTAATTTTTCGTATTGATGAGCATTTACCATAACGTGGAAGTTTGTACAAGTCGACCATACTTCACACGACTAAGTCTGTCAAGAAGTGGTTCCAGGAAAATTAAATTTTGGTTGTAGACTGGGCTTCTTGCAGTCTCGATATTATTTGTTCGTTGCTAAAAAAGGAGGTCGGACGTATATATCAGTTAATTCACATATCAAAACAATAAACATTTGAACAAACTTGATGAAGCAATAGAAATTGCTTGAATTTCCTTAAATTTCTAAATATAGCTATGACCCAGAAGAAAAAGATTAATTTTCACTATATGTTAAATCGTTGCTAATTCTGTGTCCGTCAGTGTAAATCGTTGACTCATTTGTGAAATTATGTTTTTAAAACTTTTAAAATTTTTTGCAAGCTAACTGAAATTTATTCAATCACATAGGGCTGAGTTTATCCGAGATTTCATAAATCGAAACATACAACGACGTCATAAACTAAAATTGTAAGTGGAAAAATTTGAAAATGTAATATATTATTTATAATTTTGTTAAATATTTGATAAATTATGTGCAGTATTATAATTACTTTCCCATTTATTTAGTAAAGGAAAGCATTGTAATCGAGTAATAAAAGTTTTAAGTTAGCACTTTTCCAATGGTTCATACAAATCCCATAAAAAAAATCTGCCAACGAAGCTATCCATGTTGATTTTAAAATTTATTATTAAACCTAAAGTTAAATGATTTTATTATCAATTTAATTATTTTTATGAATTCTAACACTTGGATTGTCTTCATCTTTGCTAAACACTGAAATGTGAAATTTTTCTCAAACATAGCTTCACACCTCCACCCATACACAGCGGCGCCACTGGTAAACTGGTTTCCAAATATTAGTTACATGATACCGTTAAGAGATGGCAATAGCCGCAATTGGAATGTACTATCCTGTGGTTACAAAATGAAATTACATTTTTGTTAATAAAATTGGGCTTCAAGAAGTGTTTGCGCCATAATCAGCATGTTATATTAATTTTTAAGTGCTACTCATCGTCCACGAGCATCAAGTAAATTGCTACATTATCGATTGCAGCTCTGTGTTTCTAATACAGAAGAACTTCACCCAGAAAATGGTAAGATATACATTTCAGTGTTTAGTTATCACGTTTCTTTTCAATATATTCTTTATGTTGATATAAAACTCGAAAGAAGGTCGAAGCACCTCTTCGGCACTGGGTAGTCGACAAAGGGAGAATGCCGATCGTACATCTATCATCCCCACAGGTTTGGCATAAAATGTCTGCGGTGAGTCTTTTTAAAATTTGAAGATGGTCATAATTTGGCACTTGGGTGTGTCGAAAATACCAAACCGAGATACCCGATTCGAGCCTGGGCTGAGTAAAAAATTTTGACCGTCTTCCCTCGGAAGGAAGTGGCTACCACCGACAGCTAAGAAGGACTCGCTCCTTATAGGGAAGGGTCACAACAGTCGAAATCATTTTAACGGCTAAGAAGAAGAGGTTAAGTAAAAGGAAAAGCGGTTTTTGAGTTATATTACCAAAATTTTATAAATTCTACACCCCATCGATTGATATAAAAAAATGTAAATCGATTGCATAAAATATAAATTTTTACTAGATATTATAAGGTCAAAGTAAAGCTCCGTGTGGTAGTACTATTCTCAAATTACAAATTTTTATTTTATGAAAATTCAAAGACTGATACTAACCAATAAGTATGTTTTGCCTTTATTGAAACGTTGTGTTTTTGTTTTAAGTTTCTTTTACGTAACTAGATGGACGGCAGAGATGTATTTATGAAATTTCTAGGTTAGGGGGTGTAATTGCTAGGATTAATTATAATTCGAAGTTTGTACTGCAAGTTTTCTTTTAATTAATATAATTAACGAAGTGTATTTGCATTGCAGGAATGTGTCCAGCGCCACCAGGAATAAATCCTCTCTGTAGCCTATTGGTGTCCCACACTACTCCTCAAAGTTCAAGTTGGTCAACTTTTCCTTCCATTATGGACAGATTGACACTTTTGAGAGAGTTTGATAAAATTGCAGAACATGTCGATATTCTTCAAAAAAATCATGACTACGATGATAAAGTTAGGACAGACGAGATGGAGGCCATGGAAGTCAAATTAGAAGATTTGCACCAAGATGATTCGATTTTTGAATATCAACAGGATAGTAATGAGGTAAACTCATTTACTTATAATTTTTTTTAATTTAACTTTAATTGAAACTTTAAACTCATAACATTTTTGACCCCACTTCAAACACGAGAGTTAAATTTGCATCATCTTGATTGTTCGTTTTTGCTTTCTCTCCGTAGAATCTACGAAATGTTTGTATATTTTTACTTTTGGGTTTTAACATTCAATATTAACTGCTAAGCCCGAGGGGTCAACCGCTAGAGGAAATCGTGTACAATTAACTTCACACTTAACGTAATTCATGATAATTCTGCATACTTCTTCGTACTTCATATAATTTAGCAGTAATTCACGGGATTCCAAAATTTGGGCAATGGAAACACCCCCGGATCAAGTGGTTTATTTTTATCATTAGTAAACTAAAATTTTCCGTTGCAGGAGGCACTAGAAGGTGTTCCACACCCTCTAGACCCCCCGGATTAAGTAGTTTATTTTTTATTTTGTTGCAGAGATCTGCCTCCCAAAGGGTACGGAATTTATAATTAATTGTCAAATTAAGAATTAAACACATTTACTTGACCATAGCTAATTTTAATAAACTTGAGATATGTTTAAATATTTAATTCACTTTTAATAATAATAAATTATCTAAACCGGGGAGTCTGGGGGGTGTGGAACACCCTCCAGTGCCTCTGCAACGGGAGATCTTCGGTTTACTTCTGATAGAAAGTAAACTACTTGGTCTGGGGGTTCTGCATGTTCTGGAATGTTTTTCATTTCAAATTTGTGCACTGGAGGGTGTTCCACACCCCCAGACCCCCCGGATTGAATAGTTTATTTTTATCAGAAGTAAACTGAAGATCTCCCGTTGCAGAGGCACTGGAGGGTGTTCCACGCTCCCCAGACCCTCCGGATCGAGTAGTTTATTTTTTATCAGAAGTAAATTGAAGATCTTCCGTTGCAGAGGCACTGGAGGATGTTCCACGTGAAGTACTTCATGTACTTCATGAGATGTGTACAAAAAACTTCACCAGCGGTTAACCCCTTGGCTAAGCCTTATGATCCGATATATGCATATAAACTTGGCCTATGCTATATAATACATTCGTTTTTCTTGCATTTGCAAATTATATTGTCGACACAACTTTTTGACTGCATCGTCTCCCTAGTGTAATCAAAAATTCACCGATAAAGCTTAAAAGAATTCATTAAACATTCTTCTTCTTCTTCATGTGCCATATCTGGTCTCCCGGACGTTGGCGATTCAACTTGGCCGAAGCCAAGATGAATTTACGAGGGAGTATTATAATTCATGGGGTGGTTTCCCGTTGCCTTCCCCATAGTCCACAGATGGATATTGGACTTTTGATCACAAAAAGAGACTAAAGACAAATCGTACTACAAAAATGGTATCGAAAAATTGGATCGGTGTATCGTTCTCGAAAGCAACTATATTGAATAATAAAATTGAATTTTGCCAAAAAAAATATTTTGTTCTTCAAAACGATACGAACTTTTCAGCCGAACTGTAATTCAGCTAAATAGGTGCCACGGTGTGTTCCGAGTCTTCCCAAAATTCACCTTCCAAAAGATCATTTAATCTGCTCTCAATTTTTTTGTCGTACACAATAATATAAGACTTGTGAACCTTACAAGTGGCGGCACGATTCATGTAGATATTAATTCAACTTGCAGATAAAAACTTGGAAAAGTCAACTGCACTTATTTATTTTAGTCCGTGAAACTTTTGATGACCTCTATTCCCAATCCGAGAGTGGATTTATTCCATCCAACTATAAAATTAATGAACGTATTCAAAAGTATTATTTATTGCTTGTTCCATTTTGTAATTTTTTATTGTTATGGCTTAGACATAAATATAAGATATAATTATATTATAATGAAAAACAAATTAATGATGACGATGATATACTTTTTATATATTCTTTAACAGCTCTGATTTGAAGCATGGTGTTCGGAAGGTTGACACCAGGAATGGATTTTTCAATTATGAGTTTCAAAAATTTAACAGATCCAAATTTGATTTGATGGAATTGCACCTTCTTTAACTTTTGACATTTACTTATGAAATTGCACAAAGGTCGGCTATGTACGGTTTTATGCTTTCGAGTTCCACTCGAGTTGCGAATAACAATATTTTCCAACGTATCGTAACAATAGCTTGCCAACCTATCCAATAATAAATCCACATCACGTCTTTCGCTTATTGTGACAGTTGTGATGGAATTATTGGATCTCAACCAATTATTCAAGGATCTCAAACGAGTTTTCTTGTCGATTTCAATGTTTTTCCACAATAATGGATTCGTGGAAAGATATTTCCAAATATTGCACACTTTCGGTACATTTTCACATAAATCCTGTTTGGACAGTTCGGAAAATATTAGCGAAAGCAGTTCGTTTGGTAGATCTGTAATATTCGGGCTGATCTTATTTACACGTGCATCTTCTTTTTTTGTTGGTGTCATTTTAAATTTGAATGTACACTTTATAATTTAGGTATCAAAATTTTAGGCTGTCAAGAAATTTAGGGATCAAAATAAAAAATTATACAATTGTTTTTGTAATGTCGCATTCGCAATCTGGATTAGTAATAAAAGTATGTTCACGAAAAGCAACCTTCAAGTTACATATTTAAAAATTCACACAGGCAATTGGACAATAAATTGGACAAATAATTTAATTGGTTTTGGTTTAATATAATTGAATCGTTTTTGTTTCAACAATGCAACTGTTTTTGTTAATAAATTAAACTATTTGGTTCAATAATTCAATTGTTTTTGGTTCAACACATTTTTTAACAATTCAACTGTTTTGTTAATAAAATCAACCGTTTTGTTTTATACATTTTGTTTGTTTAATATAAATGTTGGTGTTTGGTTCAATAATTTAACTGCTTTGTTCAATATTTTAATATTTTTTTAGTTTAATAATCAACTGTTTTATGTAAAAAAGTTAGTACATTGTCAAAAAAATAACGGTTTTGTTCAATAATTTAACTGCTTTGATCAACGTATTAATTTTTTTTTTGCTGATTAATCGAAATGTTTCTTGTTCAACAATTCAATTATCTATGATTCAACAAAACAATTATCCTTGATTCAACAATTCAACTGTTTTTTTGACAATTCTACTGTTTTGGTTTTTAAACAATTGAACTGTTTTATACAAAACAGCTACTGCATTGTAAAAAAATGCAGCTGTTTTTGTTAAAACAATCAACAGCTGTTGATTTGTTTAATAAATTCAACTGTTTGGTTTAATAATTTAACTGCTTTGTTCAACATAATTATTATTTATTTTTGAGTTTGATAATTTAATTTTTTGAAATTTTTGTCCAATAATTCAATTGTTTTCAATCCAACAATGCAATAATTATCCTTGATCAACAATTCAACTGTTTCTTTGACAATTCTAGTAGTTAAATAGTGGCCTTTGTCTCAATTTCTTTATATCAATTTAATTCTAATTCTTCTAAAGCTAACATCTTGTAGGGTAATGTTTGCGACACTAGCTCACGGTGGCAGTGTTAGTTCTCAATAGGTTACATTGCCTTCTGCAGATGTTTTTAATTTGAAATTAAAATATTGTTTATTTTTTTCTTTCTTTAATTTTAATTTATAATTTTCTCTACAAGTACTCCATTGTTACACTAATAATTTTCAAATGTTTTTTATTTCAGATTTTGTCAAGTGTTGAAAAACGAAACTACAGACACCTTCTTTGATCATCTGCGCAATTGAAAGACATTCCAAAATCATTCATAATACTGATTTTTCGAAAATTTGCAAGATAAACATGTCGATGATACCATCGAAAAATCCAACTGTCGATGAGGATTTCGAGCAATTGAAGAATAAAGAAATGGAAATAGAAGAAGCTGTTCTCGTGCAGAAGGTCTTGCCCGACGAAAGTGCACCGGCAGTTGACGAAAAACCGATTGCCGAAGTTACAACTTCCGAAAGCGATGAAAATTTGAATTCGGAAATCGCGGAACCGCAAGAACCGGAAGAGTTAAAATCTGTATTTATGATAACCGATGATCAGGAAGTCGAGATCGAGAGTTGTAAAGAGACCAAACAAGAAATGATGGAGGAAATGCAGAAAACCATAATTCCTAAAAATCGATTGGCGTCAAATTTGTTGGAGGAATTGAAAAACAGATTAAACGACAAAATTGACGTAGCTATGAAAAAGGACGATGTTAAAAATTGGCTTGACTCATTAAAGCCTCCAGATTTTGAGGCATAACAATGACGCTTCTGACCTTATTAGCATGCTCGTGCTCTTGGTGGATTTCTACGTAGCTTTGATTAATGGCCCGATAGAAACAATAACCGAAAAACATCCGCCATTGTTTCGGAACCAGGTGAAATCATAAGTGGTCCCAGTACTTCAAAAGCCGAACGTATAATTCAACCTAAAGAAATTCCTGTGGAAAATGATTTTGTCAAGAAAGGATTGTTTGATAAGCGCGAAAATAGAAATAAATTAGATGGCATCACAAACATTATTGAACGTTTGCAAGACAAATTTTATTGGCCGACTCCCAGAAATTCCCACCATTAATTCCGATTGAAGAATTCAACTCGCAAGATCTTGATTTTACACCTGAAGAAGTTCTGGCTCTAGTGGGTCTTCTTATTATGAGAAAGAAGAAGAACGTCATTTATTATGTTTGCAATATCAAGTCGTGTATGTTTTCTTCACGTAATCCTGCCGATTTTAAAACTCACTGCACTACTTTTCATTCAAACGGTCCGTGGGATGGATTTTGTAGTTTGTGCGACAAAAAGACGAATTACAACACCGCAATAGGTGCATATATCCATTTAGTTGATGGTCACATGCCTCAAGAAATTTCTGCTACAGCAAAGTTGATTAAAGAAGAACCCGAAAAAGCAAAACCATATTTAAGTACGCGAAGATTGAGTGGAGATAAACTGTCGGAGAAGTCAGAAATCTTAATCCCACCAGTTGTGATTAAAAAGGAAGATTCGGATGTAGAAATCATAGACGATTCTCCTGGCGAAGATGAACCTTTCAATTTTTCATTCCAAATTACTAACGTTGCTTCGTTGGTGAACGAAGAAGAAGAGGATGAAAAGAAGTGTGAACGTCCCCCTAATAACAACGTAAGCAATACATTATTCAATTTAGCTATCATGAGTAGTGCCGCATGCTTTGGAACCTCTACTCCTACATTAACTTCTTAATTTCCAATTCAATTACAGACCTCCAGTGGACCTACAATTGGAATTATGCTACCCATACTTTCGTCTATTAAAGCATCATCGCCTGTGCCTGCTATTACAAAATGTAAGTTTAATTTAACTGTTTTTATTAACAATTTATTGATTTTAAATTTTAGCTGCTTCTCCACGACAACTCGTATCACCTCGAACACCCGTTTTTGCGGTAACATCTCCACAAAAGATTCAAGCGAAAAATATTCTGCTGAAGGATACGTCTTTGCAATTCGAAGAACTTTTAAAGCCACGTAAAAACAAATCTGCACTTCAAGCCTTGTTATCTGAATTGAAACTTAAGCACTTGTACAAGTATCCCAACCGTGCGTGTTGTTACTCGACGGATATTAAAAAGCGTTTTGAAATGCACTTGAAACATAATAGCGGAATGCAAATACCGTGCTTGTATTTCAATTTTAAAACCAGTTTTAATTTAATAGGAATATACATTACGGCATAAGGCATTGTACCAACAAAGTTGAACTTAAGATTACGTTGATCCGTCGATCAAGTTCGGTGATTGGTCGGTTTTTAAATTTTCAACCAATCACCGAACTTGATCGATGGATCAATGTGTTCTTAAGTTTAACTTTGTTGCGCTTATTGTTTCTATCGGGTCGTTAATCAAAGCTACGTAGAAATTCATTAAGAGAACGAGCATGCTCATAAGGTCAGGCGCGTCATCGTTGTGCCTCAAAATCTGGACGCTTTAATGAGTCAATTGTACTTTAGAAATTATGATTTTCCTTATCTCTTCCATCTTTTCTAGTTTGGTCTCTTTACAATTCTCGATCTCGCTTTTCTGATTATCGGTTATTGTTAATGCCCTTTTTAACTGTTCCGATTCTTCCGGTTCCGCGATTTCCGAATTCAAATTTGCATCGCTTTCGGAAATTGTAACTTCGGCAACCGCCGGTGCACTTTCGTCGGGCAAGACCTTCTGCATGGAACAGTTTCTTCTATTTTCTTTCGTTATTGTTCGATTGCTCGAAATCCTCGTCCACGATTGGATTTTTCGATGATATTATCGGCATACTTATCTTGCTAATTTTCAAAAAATCACCAACATGAATAATTTTGGAATGTTTTTCCATTGTGCTTCTAGTCATTTGAACGAAATTGTATTCAGCGCATATGTAACCAAATAATTTGTTTAAGTTAGGTGGAGAAGGATATAATATTGGAGTGATAGTTCCTGTTTGTTCAGAAGTAGCGTTGTGGAACGAATGCATGTGCGATCGTACCGATTTACTATTGGCAGTTTTAAATGGGCAAAATTGGCAGAGAAAGCGATATTCTCCAGCTTGAATTGTGAAATGATCAAAGAAGATGTCTGTAGTTTCGTTTTCCAAAAAACATTGACAAAATCTTAAATAAAAAAATTTGTAAATTATTAGTGTAACAATGTAAAATAAATTAATGTTAAATTCAACTGCTTAGTTCAATAATTTAACTGATGCTTTGTTCAACATATTAATTATTTTTGAGTTTAATATTTTAATTTTTTTGAAGTTTTTTGTTGAATAAATCAATTTTTTCAATTCAACTAATCAATTATCCATGATTCAACAATTCAACTGTTTCTTTGACAATTCTATTGTTTTGGTTTTTAAACAATTTAACTGTTTTATGCAAAAACAGCTACTTACATTGTCAAAAAATACAGCTGTTTTGTTAAAAAAATCAACAGTCATTGTTCAATATATTCAATTGATTTGTTTAATAAATTCAACTGTTTGGTTCAATAATTTAACTGATGCTTTGTTCAACATATTAATTATTTTTGAGTTTAATATTTTAATTTTTTTGAAGTTTTTTGTTGAATAAATCAATTGTTTTTAATTCAACAATTCAATTATCCATAATTCAACAATTCAACTGTTTCTTTGACAATTCTACTGTTTTTGTTTTTAAACAATGTAACTGTTTTATGCAAAAACAGCTACTACATTGTCAAAAAATACAGCTGTTTTGTTAAAAAAATCAACAGTCATTGTTCAATGTATTCAATTGATTTGTTTAATAAATTCAACAATTCAATTATCCATGATTCAACTGGTTCTTTGACAATTCTATTGTTTTTAAACAATTCAACTGTTTTATGCAAAAACAGCTACTACATTGTCAAAAATACAGCTGTTTTGTTAAAAAAATCAACAGTCATTGTTCAATATTTCAATTGATTTGTTTAATAAATTCAACTGTTTGGTTCAATAATTTAACTGATGCTTTGTTCAACATATTAATTATTTTTGAGTTTAATATTTTAATTTTATTGAAGTTTTTTGTTGAATAAATCAATTGTTTTCAATTCAACAATTCAATTATCCATTATTCAACAATTCAACTGGTTCTTTGACAATTCTATTGTTTTTAAACAATTCAACTGTTTTATGCAAAAACAGCTACTACATTGTCAAAAAATACAGCTGTTTTGTTAAAAAAATCAACAGTCATTGTTCAATATATTCAATTGATTTGTTTAATAAATTCAACTGTTTGGTTCAATAATTTAACTGATGCTTTGTTCAACATATTAATTATTTTTGAGTTTAATATTTTAATTTTATTGAAGTTTTTTGTTGAATAAATCAATTGTTTTCAATTCAACAATTCAATTATCCATTATTCAACAATTCAACTGTTTCTTTGACAATTCTATTGTTTTTGTTTTTAAACAATTTAACTGTTTTATGCAAAAACAGCTACTACATTGTCAAAAACACAGCTGTTTTGTTAAAAGATTAACAGTCATTGTTCAATATATTCAGTTGATTTGTTTAATAAATTCAACTGTTTGGTTCAATAATTTAACTGATGCTTTGTTCAACATATTAATTATTTTTGAGTTTAATATTTTAATTTTTTAAAGTTTTTGTTAAATAAATCAATTGTTTTCAATTCAACAATACAATTAATTATTCTTGATTCAACAATTCACCTGGTTCTTTAATAATTTTACTGTTTTGTTTAATTAATAAGGAACTTATTCAAATGCAAAATTCTATTGTATGGGCCTAGTAAACCTTAGAAATTCCTACCGAGGGGGGTACTATGTGCTCACTTTTTCCAATTTGGAATTAAATCCTAAAAAATTCTGGAGATGGTAGGGGAAGATGTTAGAAATTTTAATCATATGTTAAGACAGAACAAAAGACACTACAAAGTCTGCTCAATGAAGTCTCATTGGGTCTTTGGATTCAGGCTCGTGCATTTGGACTTGAGAAATGCAGAGTTACGTTCCAAAATTTTCTTACGCGATTGAGTTCTTTTTGCCACTTGTGAAGAAGTTTTTCAGTACATCGACGTTCAGTCACTTCAGTAGTTATCAGTAGGGAGGCTATACTGGTACTGGAACATTTTTCGTCCCCGCAGCGATTTAACTGAAATATTTCCAAGTCATTACGATTGTCTTTGTGGGACAAGAAATGAGAATTTTACTATTTAAATAAAATTTAATATTTGTTTCCAGAGGGGCGAAACATTTATTAGGATGAGTTCTAGCCTCCCACCTCAGCAAATAATAGCGCCGCCACTGATTCTTAGTTAAGCAATATCGACAAGAGATGGCGGTAAGAAACGATAACATTGTTATTATTAATTGAAGTAAAATTTTTGTTTAATAATAAAATTAAGCGTTTCTGCCATAAACAGTACTGTTAAATTAATCTCTAACAGCACCTATTGTGACCTGCTACGAATTTATTAAGTGCATCAGTTTTTCAGAAGAAATTGACCCCAAGAAATGGTACGATTTTAATCTTATTATTCACTTTTAGCATGTGTCTTGATTTTATTTTTATTTATTTTGGTATAAAACCCTAAAGAAGGAGTATAATATGCATTTTGGTTGTCGATGTACCTCTCCGATTGATCATCTCAAGTAGGTCAGCAGGTGAATGACCTGAAGTGTCTGAAATGTGTAATATAAAGTTGTATTGTAATTTGCGAGGACCCAAGCCCAAATTTTGAAAATCTTCAAAAAAATAATAAATCTTTAGCTACCTACCCTTTTCCCAAGTTCATTTCAAAGTGAATTTCTAGTTACGCCACCTTTTTGGAGATCGCAATAACTTCCGAACCCAAGATACCTAAACCGGTAAAACTTAAAAGTAAAATTTTAATTTACAAAAATTGAATAACGTTCATGAAAAAATATATTTTGAAATCCAGCACATGGATATCATTTTTTGTTATCAAAAAATATTGGAATTCTGGAGAGGAAATTTCATTAAAAAATTTTTGGAAGATATGTGTAAAAATGTAAATTTGGGGTCAGAGTTGACTCGGTTGTGGTTCTCCGAAGGTTAATAGACAAATTCAACCTAAACTTTGTTTTTGTCTGGAATAGAAAGCCAGGTCAATATTAGGAGATGAGTAGAAAGAAAAGTATTCTTTCATCAAATTGCACGTGACTAACTAAAAGCTTGAGAATAAATTAAATATAAATGAAAGTTTGCTTACTAGATTTTTTTTTACAGGAAATTCCGTGTTATGCAAATATCCCTGCCAAATTAAAACGGAAGAAGAAGAAGAAATTAAATTCAAGTTGGAAGATTTGCATCATTCAATTGACATTAAGGAAGAGCCTTTGGAGTTTGAATCTGAACCGAATACAGAATCCGAACTGCAAACAAGTGGAAAAAAATTGAAAACTCATACGGGGGAGAAACTGTTTGAATGCAAAATTTGTGATTATAAATGTTTGCGTAAAGAATCTTTAAAAAGTCATTTAATAACTCATGCAACGGAGAAACCGTTTGCATGCGAAATTTGCGATTATAAATGTAAACTTAAAGAATCTTTAAAAAGTCATTTAGTAACCCATACAGAAGATAAACCGTTCGCATGTGACATTTGTGACTATAAATGTAAACGTAAGGACTCTTTAAAAAGTCACATGGTAATACATAGCGGGGAGAAACCGTATGGATGCGTATTTTGTGATTATAAATGTACACGTAAAGAATCTCTAAAAAGTCATATATTAACGCATACAGGGGATAAACCGTTTGCATGCGACATTTGTGAGTATAAATGTACAGGTAAAAAATCTTTAAAAAGTCATGTAATAACTCATCAAGTGGAAAAACCGTTTGCATGCGAAATTTGTGATCATAAATGTGCATGTAAAAATTATTTAAGAACTCATTTGGTAACTCACATGGGGGATAAACCGTTTGCATGCGAAATTTGTGACTTTAGAAGTGCACAAAGGGGGCACTTGAAAATTCATTTAAGAACTCATACAGGGAGAAACCGTATGCATGTAACATTTGTGATTATAAATGTACACGCAAAGGAGATTTAACAGTTCATTTAATAACTCACACAGCTGAGAAACCGTTAACATGCAATATTTGTGACTATAAATGTAAACGTAACAAAGAATTAACAAGACATTTGAAAATCCATACCGGGGAAAAACCGTACGCATGCGAAATTTGTGATTATAAAAGTACACAAGCGGGACACTTGAAAATTCATTTAGTTACTCATACGGGGGAGAAACCGTTTGGATGCGAAATTTGTGATTATAAATGTAAACGTAAAGTAGAATTAAGAAGTCATGTACTAACTCATACAGAAGAGAAACCGCTTGCATGCGATAATTGCGACTATAAATGTAAACGTAAAGGAGAATTAAAAAGTCATATGATAACTCATACAAGAAAGAAGCCATTTGCATGCGATATTTGTGACTATAAATGTAAACGTAAAGAATATTTAAAAAGTCATTTAGTAATTCACAGAAGGAAAAACCATTGATATGCGAAATTTGTCACTATAAATGTTCACGAAGAGAAACTTTCAAGTTTCATTTAAAAAATCACACCGACAAGAAATTGAAATATGATGTGTTCTATTGAAATATTTGGGTAGCCATTGATTATCAGAAGATTTGTGGTTTTTCCAAAAAAATGCCAGTTGGATTAATTATTTTTTATTAATTAGTAATCAAGCGGCATTTAGTTATATCGTCCATGAACAACTTACTAGTTGCAACTAACTTTAACTAAATGCCTCTGCAAAATACTTCCGTTTATTGACATCAATCGAAAACAACGTGATCAGCGTTTTTAAGGTTGTTGCCTATTAAACATCCGTTTTAATAATATGAGTATTGTGTCTGTAATAAAATGTAATTTATATTAGTTTGTATAGATGTTTTGTCAAGTATTGGAATTTGAGTTTAACTGTAAAAATCATGAAATTTTTTATGTTGTTATGAAATCATGAATTGTTAAACAAACCAGTTACTACATTATTTAACAAAAGAGTTTCATTTTTGTGCAAACCAGTACCTTTTTTCTTAAACAAGTGAATATTATTGAATCACGGAAAATTGAATACGCAGCCAAATGTTCATGATCAGGTTTGTAACTTTGCTAAATTGAGTGTTCCAAAAAGGAGACTGCATTATAAAACAATTAGTGCGTCGTGTTTTAGTTCATTCAATTGTACAATTAAAAACAATGAAAAGAACTACCAGAAACAATTGAATTATTAACCTATATGCAATCAATTTCTAAATCAAAAATATTAAAATTATTGAATTGAAACAGTTGAATTGTTGAAAAACAGAGATTAAACCAAAATTAATTCAATTGTTAATTAAACTGGATCAATTATTCAACGAAGAAGATGCATTTCTGGGACTAGCTTCTTTGCACATAAAATGATTGAAATGGTTGAATCGCTAAATATAACCATTGAATTATTGAATAAAAATAATTGAGTTGTTGAAACCAAAAACAATTGATTTTATTGCATTGAAAGCAATTAAATTACTAAACCGAAAATATGTCATGATTAAACTATAAACAGTTGCATTTTTGAGCAAAACTGTTTAGCTTTTCTGTTTAAAACTGTTGAATTGTTTCACATAACCAAATCAAATTGGGTTTTTAAACAAAATTGTTTAACATAACAATTGAATTATTAAACCAAAATTAATTGAACTGTTGAACAAAGCAGTTGAATTTATTCAACAAAACAACTGAATTATTAAAGAAAAACATTTGTGCTTTTCATATTTAACAACCTACAAGAGTAGAATTGTTGAAAAACAATTCAATTGTTGAATCAAACAATTGAATAATTAAGCAGAAAACAAATAAATCACTAAACTAAAAACAATTGAATTATTCAAGCAACCGGATGAATTATTGAACAAATATTGAGGAAAATTAAATTGTTGAACAAAAAACAAATGAATTATTCAACAACCATAAACAATAATTGAATTGTTGAATCAAGGATAATTGAATTATTCAACCAAAAACAAGTAATTAAAGACAACAGTTGAATTATTTATTTAACAAAACAGTTGAATTATTGATTGAAATAGTTGAATTGTTAAATATAACAATTGAATTGTTGAATAAAAATAATTGAGCTGCTGAACCAAAAACAATTGATTTTATTGAATTGAAAGCAATTAAATTACTAAACCGAAAATATGTCATGATTAAACTATAAACAGTTGCATTTTTGGGCAAAACTGTTTAGCTTTTCTGTTTAAAACTGTCGAATTGTTTCACATAACCAAATCAAATTTGGTTCTTAAACAAAATTGTTTAACATAACAATTGAATTATTAAACCAAAATTAATTGAACTGTTGAACAAATCAGTTGAATTTATTCAACAAAGCAACTGTTGAATAAATTTAACAATAATATTTACCAATCTACAAGAGTAGAATTGTTGTTGAAAAAACAGTTGAATTGTTGATTTAAAAAATTGAATAAGTAAACGGAAAAACAAATAAATCACTAAACTAAAAACAATTGAATTGTTTAACCAACCGGATGAATTATTGAACAAGCATTGAGGAAAATTGAATTGTTGAATCAAGGATAATTGAATTATTCAACCAAAAACAAGTAATTAAAGAAAACAGTTGAATTTTTTAACGAAAAAGATGTATTTTTTTGACAAAACAGTAGCTTCTTTGCACATAAAATGGTTGAATCATTAAATTGTTGAATAAAAATAATTGAGCTGTTTAACCAAAAACAATTGATTTTATTGAATTGAAAGCAATTAAATTACTAAATTGAAAATATGTCATGATTAAACTATAAACAGTTGCATTTTTGGGCAAAACTGTTTAGCTTTTCTGTTTAAAACTGTTGAATTGTTTCACATAACCAAATCAAATTTGGTTCTTAAACAAAATTGTTTAACATGACAATTGAATTACTAAACCAAAATTAATTAAATTTGACAAGAAAACTCTTAATACAAAATTAATTAAACTGTTGAACAAATCAGTTGAATTTATTCATCAAAGCAACTGTTGAATAAATTTAACAATAATATTTACCATGCTACAAGAGTAGAATTGTTATTGAAAAAACAGTTGAGTTGTTGAATCAAACAATTGAATAATTAAACAGAAAAACAAATAAATCACTAAACTAAAAACAATTGAATTATTTAAGCAACCGGATGAATTATTGAACAAACATTGAAGAAAATTAAATTGTTGAACAAAAACAAATGAATTATTCAACAACCATAAACAATAATTGAATTGTTGAATCTAGGATAATTGAATTATTAAACCAAAAACAAGTAATTAAAGAAAACAGTAGAATTATTTAACGAAGAAGGTGCATTTTTGACAAAACAGTAGCTTCTTTGCACATAAATGGTTGAATCATTAAATTGTTGAATAAAAATAATTGAGCTGTTTAACCAAAACAATTGATTTTATTGAATTAAAAGCAATTAAATTACTAAATCGAAAATATGTCATGATTAAACTACAAACAGTAGCATTTTTGAGCAAAACTGTATAGCTTTTCTGTTTAAAACTGTTGAATTATTTCACAGAACCAATTCAATTTTGGTTCTTAAACAAAATTGTTTAACATAACAATTGAATTATTAAACCAAAATTAATTAAACTGTTGAACAAAGCAGCAGTTAACTTTATTAAACGAAACGGTTGAATTTATTCAAAAAAACAACTGAATTATTAAAGAAAATCATTGCGTTTTTATATTTAACAACCTACAAGAGTAGAATTGTTACATCAAACAATTGAATAAATTAAACAGAAAAACAAATAAATCACTTAACTAAAAACAATTGAATTATTTAACAAACCGGATGAATTATTGAACAAATATCAAGAAGAATTAAATTGTTAAACAAAAACAAATCAATTATTCAACAACCATAAATAATAATAGAATTGTCAAATCAAGGATAATTGAATTATTCAACCAAAACAAGTAATTAAAGAAACAGTTGAATTATTTATTTAACAAAACAGTTGAATTATTTAACGAAGAAAATGCATTTTTCGGCAAAACAGCTTTTGCACATAAGATGGTTGAATCATTAAATATAATCATTGAATTGTTGAATAAAAATAATTGAGCTGTTGAACCAAAAACAATTGATTTTATTGAATTGAAAGCAATTAAATTACTAAACCGAAAATATATCATGATTAAACTATAAACAGTTGCATTTTTGGACAAAACTGTTTAGCTTTTCTGTTTAAAACTGTCGAATTGTTTCACATAACCAATTCATATTTGGTTCTTAAATAAAATTGTTTAACATAACAATTGAATTACTAAACTAAAATTAACTGAACTGTTGAACAAATCAGTTGAATTTATTCAGCAAAGCAACTGTTGAATAAATTTTACAATAATATTTACCAACCTACAAGAGTAGAATTGTTGTTGAAAAAACAGTTGAATTGTTGATTTAAACAATTGAATAAGTAAACAGAAAAACAAATAAATCACTAAATTAAAAACAATTGAATTGTTCAACCAACCGGATGAATTATTGAACAAGCATTGAGAAAAATTGAATTGTTGAACAAAAAAAAAAAAAAAAAAAAAAAAAAAAAAAAAAAAAAAAAAAAAAAAAAAAAAAAAAAAAAAAAAAAAAAAAAAAAAAAAAAAAAAAAAAAAAAAAAAAAAAAAAAAAAAAAAAAAAAAAAAAAAAAAAAAAAAAAAAAAAAAAAAAAAAAAAAAAAAAAAAAAAAAAAAAAAAAAAAAAAAAAAAAAAAAAAAAAAAAAAAAAAAAAAAAAAAAAAAAAAAAAAAAAAAAAAAAAAAAAAAAAAAAAAAAAAAAAAAAAAAAAAAAAAAAAAAAAAAAAAAAAAAAAAATTTTTTTTTTTTTTTTTTTTTTTTTTTTTTTTTTTTTTTTTTTTTTTTTTTTTTTTTTTTTTTTTTTTTTTTTTTTTTTTTTTTTTTTTTTTTTTTTTTTTTTTTTTTTTTTTTTTTTTTTTTTTTTTTTTTTTTTTTTTTTTTTTTTTTTTTTTTTTTTTTTTTTTTTTTTTTTTTTTTTTTTTTTTTTTTTTTTTTTTTTTTTTTTTTTTTTATAAAATAATAAAAATAAAATTTTAAATTTTTAAATATTTACAAAATTGTTAAAAATTTAAATATTACAAATATATAAATATTTAAAAGTATTTAAAAAAATTTAAAAATTTTTAAATATTAAAAATAATAAAAAAAAAAAAAAAAATATTAACGATTAAATAAAATAATTAAACAAAAAACAACTGAATTATTAAAGAAAAACATTTGTTTTTTATTTTAACCCCCCAAAAGATGAATTGTTGAAAAAAATTAATTGAAATAAAAATTGATTTAAATTAAACAAAAACAAATAATATCACAAACTAAAAACAATTGAATTATTCAACAAGGATATGAATTATTGAACAAAAAGAAGTTAATTTTTAAAAAAAACAAATGAATTATTCATTCCCCAAAAAACAATTTGAATTGTTGAACAAGGAAATTTGAATTATTCCAAAACAGCGTTTTGAAAACATTAAATTGTTAAATATTGAAAATATAACCATTGAAGTGTTGAATAAGAAATAATTGAGCTGCTGAACCAAAAACAATTGATTTTATTGCATTGAAAGCAATTAAATTACTAAACCGAAAATATGTCATGATTAAACTATAAACAGTTGCATTTTTGGGCAAAACTGTTTAGCTTTTCTGTTTAAAACTGTCGAATTGTTTCACATAACCAATTCAAATTTGGTTCTTAAACAAAATTGTTTAACATAACAATTGAATTATTAAACCAAAATTAATGAACTGTTGAACAAATCAGTTGAATTTATTCAACAAAGCAACTGTTGAATAAATTTAACAATAATATTTACCAACCTACAAGAGTAGAATTGTTGTTGAAAAAACAGTTGAATTGTTGATTTAAACAATTGAATAAGTAAACAGAAAAACAAATAAATCACTAAACTAAAAACAATTGAATTGTTCAACTTACCGGATGAATTATTGAACAAGCATTGAGGAAAATTAAATTGTTGAACAAAAAACAAATAAATTATTCAACAACCATAAGCAATAATTGAATTGTTGAATCAAGAATAATTGAATTATTCAACCAAAAGCAAGTAATAAAAAAAAACAGTTGAATTTTTTAACGAAGAAGATGCATTTTTGGACTAAACGGTAGCTTTTTTTCACCTAAAATGGTTGAATCATTAAATATAATCATTGAATTGTTGAATAAAAAATAATTGAGCTGTTGAACCAAAAACAATTGATTTTATAGAATTGAAAGCAATTTAATTTTGGTTTCTTCTTTCTTTTCAATTCTTAAACAAAATTGTTGAACATAACAATTGAATTATTAAACCAAAATGAGTTGAGCTGTTGAGCAAAGCAGCAGTTAACTCTATTAAACAAACTAGTTGAATTTATTCAACAAAGCAACTAAATTATTAAAGAAAACATTTGCACTTTTGATATTTAACAACCTAAACGATAATTGTTGTTGAAAAAACAGTCTATTAATTGAAAATAGTGAAATTGTTGAATCAAACAATTGAATAATTAAACAGAAAAACAAATAAATTATTAAACTAAAAACAATTGCATTATTCAACCAACCGGATGAATTATTGAACAATCATCGAGATAAAATAAATTGTTGAACAAAAACAAATGAATTATTCAACCAAAAACAAGTAATTAAAGAAAACAGTTGAATTATTTAAGGAAGAAGATGCATTTTTTGGACAAAACAGTAGCTTTTTTGCACATAAGATGGTTGAATCATTCAATACAATCATTGAATTGTTGAAATAAAAATAATTGCGCTGTTGAACCAAAAACAATTGATTTTATTGCATTGAAAGCAATTAAATTACTAAATCGAAAATATTCTAGTCATGATTAAACTATAAACAGTTGCATTTTGGGCAAAAACAGTTCAGTTTTCTGTTTAAAACTGTTAAATTGCTTCACATAACCAATTCAATTTTGATTCTTAAACAAAATTGTTTAACATAACAATTGAATTATTAAACCAAAATTAATTGAACTGTTGAACAAAGCAGCAGTTGACTTTATTAAACAAAATAGTTGAATTTATTCAACAAAGCAACTGAATTTTTAAAGAAAAACATTTGCGCTTATCATAATTAACAGCTTAAAAGAGTAGAATTGTTGTTGAAAAAGCAGTCTATTAATTGAAAACAGTTGAATTGTTGAATAAATCAATTGAATAATTAAACAGAAAAACAAATAAATCACTAAAGTAAAAACAATTGAATTATTCAACAACATAAACAATAATTGAATTGTTGAATCAAGGATAATTGAATTATTCAACCAAAAACAAGTAATTAAAGGCAACAGTTGAATTATTTATTTAACAAAACAGTTGCACTTTCAGTTGTACATCGTAGTTACTTGTTTACTATTTTTGTTTACGAGTTTTGTTTAACAATTAATTAGGAGGGAGAAAATATACGGGGTAGATACTAAGTGGATTTAAAATAAAATCTTAAAATCGAAGAACCAAGCTAAAAAGGATCCTCCGTAGAATGCTCTATGTTCGACATGAAGCTTCCATCGTCAATATTAATCGATCGACTTGTGTTTCCACGTATCCTTTGCAGCTATCCCTGGTACAAATTGAATCGTGGATCGATTGAATGCAAAAATTTTGACTGAAGTCAGAGTTTTCAGACATGGCGTGGGGTTGCAGTTTAACGTTGTGCCCAGGACGGTCTGATGTTTAACAATTGAACTATTTTTGAATATAACAACCCCGTTGGGTCAGAGGCGAAGATTTTGATTATTTTACGTTCCCAAAATATTTGATTTTACCAAGATTTCCAAAGTCAAAAAACCCTGGTTGAATTTATTTTCATTAGTTGTGCGTACCGACAAGAGATGACTCCAGGATCAACTATGAGTCACTATTGTAATATCGACCATTTGGGTTCTGCGTCGTCGCTCAGACAAAACAAAATTACTTAATATTCAATCGAAAGTTGCAGAGAGGAAGCTACTGAAAAATGGTAAGTCTTTAGTTCTTCGTCGATGTTAACAAAAATAATAATTGTTTTTTTTACAGGAAATTCCAAAGAGCCCTCCCAAATTAAGACGGAAGAAGAAATTGAATACAAATTGGAAGATTTGCATCATTCCATCGATATTAAGGAAGAGACTTTAGTTCTCGAACCTCAACCGGACAGAGAATGTAAACCGCTTCCGTATGAAATAATTTATTTCAGAACTCGGAGTGACGAGAAAGTATTTCCATGTGAAATTTGCGATTATAAATGTGCACGCAAATCTAATTTAAAACTTCATTTGAGAACTCACACTGGTGAGAAACCGTTTTTATGTCAAATTTGTGATTACAGATGTACGCAAAGAGGACAATTAAAAATCCATTTAGCAAATCATACTGGCCAGAAACCGTTTGCATGTAAAATTTGTGACTACAAATGTGCTCGTAAAGGAGATTTACCGATTCATTTAAAAACTCATACAGGCGAGAAATTGTTTGCATGTGATATTTGCGAATATAAATGTGCACGTAAGGGACATTTAACAATTCATTTGAGAACTCATACAGGAGAGAAACCGTTTGCATGCGAAGTTTGTGACTATAAATGTACACGGAAGGAAACTCTGAGGGGCCATTTAATAACACATACAGGCGAGAAACCGTTTTCATGTAAAATTTGTGATCATAAATTTGCACGTAAAGGAGATTTAACCATTCATTCGAGAACTCATACCGGTGAAAAACTACTTCCATGTGAAATTTGCGGTTATAAATGTGCACGTAAAGGAGATTTAATAGTTCACTTAAGAACCCACACAGGTGAAAAACCGTATGCGTGCGATATTTGTGACTACAAGTTTTCGCAAAAGGGACGGTTGAATGTTCATTTAAGAACTCATACTGGTGAGAAACCGTACACATGTGCAATTTGTAACCATAGATGTGCATATAAGGGAACCCTAAAAGATCATTTAAGAACTCATACAGGGGAGAAACCGTTCGCTTGTAAACTTTGTGATTATAAATTTTCACAAAAGGGTCACTTGAAGGCTCATTTACGTACTCATACTGGCGAAAAACCTTTTACATGCGAATTTTGTGAGCATAAATGTGCACGTAAATCAGATTTAACAACTCATTTAAGAACCCATACAGGAGAAAAACCGTTTGTATGTCTAATTTGTGACTATAAATGTTCCCGAAAGAGAACTTTAAAGTTTCATTTAAAATCTCACACTGGCGAGAAATAGGTTCTTTGACAAGTATTGGAATTTAATAAATTTTGTCGAAAATCAGTAAAAATGATGGTAAGTTTTTGAGAGGAACTGCTCACCGTGAGAATGCAGAAAATTCGTACTTCTGGTATTACTCATTATTCTTGAGTAATAGGGCCAGATTGGAAAAATAATAGTAGATGATATACCATGTAAGTCTGTCTTTATCAACTGCTGGACGTGGGCCTTCTTCTCTCGAGAAAAGATTCAACATTAAGACCCCACGGCTTCTTAGACCGGTGTGGAATGTGTCTCGGATATTTTTTTAGTTTTATAAAATGTGCAATTTTTGTATTTTATTAAGTCATTTCCTGTTGAATGACGTAAATGTGTAGATATCTTACGTAAGTGACTGAACTGTACTCATATTACAACCTGTAAAGTGCATTATGAAAAGCAGTTCACTATTACCTGTGAAATGATACGCACGTAGTGCAATAAATTAAAATTATTTTATTAAACTTGGACTTATTATTTCGATAATCAAAAATAACTATAAATTTCGTAAATACCATAATCTTTTTTTAAATAAATATTCATAGAAGCCATGTATATAAGAGTTAATTTATTTAAAAAATGAAGTTGTTCGAGTATTTCCAAACACAAAAGTTATAAACCTGACTGATTTCTTCAATCTTTCGCATCTGATTGGTTCGTTCATATATTACCAACACAAAAAAAGAAACACCAACAAAATAATTACATATCTTTGCTCGATCACCGCTCACCAATCCCACAGAGCAAGCAAATCATCGAACTTATGCAAGCTAATGCTCACCGATTGGTTTACAAAATTAAAAAATTGAAGAACAGAATTTTCCAAAACGACTTCGAAACTTGGGCAACAAAAATCTAATTTGGATCAATTATAACAAAAATAGTTGAATTATTCAACATAACACTTGAATACATAAACAAACTAATTAAATGATTGAACAAACTGTTGAGTTAATAAACAAAAACAGTTGCGTTTTAGAACATCTGAGGAAGTTCTTTGCATAAAACAGTTGAATTATTGAAAAATCTATTGATCCAAAAACAATTGAATTATTCAACCAAAATCGAATATTTTAGCATTGACCCAACGGAGGAGGGGCTGATATATCCAAAACAATTGAATTATTCAAACAATTAAATTATTGTACTAAAAATAATTGAAATGTTGAACAACACAGTTAAATTATTTTATCTAAAACAGTTGCACTTAGTTTTTTCATAAAACAGTTGAATTCTTGAATATAACACAATCGAATTGTTCAACAAAAAAAACAAATGAATTAATCAACTGAAACCAATTAATTAGATTAAACTAAAAGTAAGTAATTAAATTGTTGAACGAGTTAAATTATTGAATCAGCTAGCTGAATTATTGAATAAAACAATTATTGCTTTGTTGAATCAGGAAATTCTGTCAAAATCAATTAATTAAAATAATTGATATGTTGAACAAAGTGGTTGATTTAATAAACAAAACAGTTGAGTTTTTGGACAACAGAGGAGCTTCTTTGCATAAAACAGTTGAATTATTGAAAAATCTATGAAATTGTTAAAGAAACAATTGAATTGTTGAATCAAAAACAATTGAATTATTTAACCAAAAACAATTAAATTATTAATAATCGAATAAAACCCTAAGTCGTTTTTTTCCAAGCCCTTTTTATTTTTCAATGTTTTGTTGTTTAAAAAACACTTTGAGCTTTATTCAATTAACCAACAAGTAATTCAAAAATTGAAAATTAAATTATTAAACCAAAAATAAACGAATTGTTGAACCAAAAACAATTGAATTTTTCATAAAAAATCGAATATTTTGGCAGTGGGAAATAATCTAAATGTTTATCTCGCGACAAAACCTTCCCCACTGACCCAACGGGGGGCGTTATATTAAAAAACAATCGCATTATTCAAACAAAAACAATTACATTATTGTACTAAACTTAGTTTTTTTCATAAAACAGTTGAATTGCGAAATAAAACATAATTGAATTGTTTAACAAAAAAAAAACAAATGAATTGTTGAATCGGGTAGCTGAATTATTGAATAAAACAATTGCATTGTTGAATCAGGAAATTCCGCCAAAATCAATTAATTAAAAGAATTAATATGTTGAACAAAATGGTTGCATTTTTGGACAAAGGAGGAACTTTTTTCGTATAAAACAGTTGAATTATTGAAAAATCTATTATAATTTTTAAAGAAACAGTTGAATTATTCAACCAAAAACAATTAAATTTTTAATTAATTTTTTCATAAAACAGTTGAATTGCGGAATAAAACATAATTGAATTGCTTAACAAAAAAAAACAAATGAATTGTTGAATCAGGTAGCTGAATTGTTGAATAAAACAAATGTATTGTTGAATCAGGAAATTCCGTCAACATCTATTAATTAAAATAATTGATATGTCGAACAAAGTGGTTGATTTATTTAACAAAATGGTTGCGTTTTGAATAACAGAGAGCTTCTTTGCATAAAACAGTTGAACTATTGAATTGTTAAAGAAGCAATTGAATTGTTGAATCAAAAACAATTGAATTATTCAACCAAAAACAATTAAATTATTAATTAATCGAATAAAAACAAGTTTCTTTTATTTTTCGATATTTTGTTGTTAAAAAAAAGACTTTGGGCTTTATTCAATTAATTAATAGTAAACTCCAAAATGGGTTTTTGGAAATTAAATTATTAAACCAAAAATAAACAAATTGTTAAACGAAAAACAATTGAATTATTCAACTAGAAATCAAATTTTTGGCAGTGGGAAATAATTTCAATGCTTGTCTCGCGGAAAAACCTTCCCTGCTGACCCAACGGGAAGGGGGCTGTTATATCCGAAAACAATTGAATTATGCAAACAAAAACAATTACATTATTGCACTAAAAACAAATGAAATGTAGAACAACGCAGTTAAAGTAATGAACAAAACAATTGCACTTAATTTTTTTTTCGTAAAACAATTGAATTGGTGAATAAAACATAATTGAATTGTTCAACAAAAAAAAATGAATTAATCAACTGAGACCAATTAATTAAATTAAACTTAAAGTAAGTAATTGAATTGTTCAACGAACGAGTTAAATTATTGAATCAGGTAGCTGAAGAATTGAATAAAACAATTGCTTTATTGAATTAGGAAATTCCGCCAAAATCGATTAATTAAAATAATTGAAATGTTGAACAAAATGGTTCATTTATTTAACAAAATGGTTGCCTTTTGGACAACAGAAGAGCTTCTTTGCATAAAACAGTTGAATTATTGAAAAATCTATTGAATTGTTAAAGAAACAATTAAATTGTTGAATCAAAAACAATGGAATTATTCAACTAAAAACAATTAAATTGTGAATTAATCGAAGAAAACCAAGTCTGTTTTATTTTTCGATATTTTGTTGTTAAAAAAAACTTCGGGCTTTATTCGATTAATTAACAGTTCACTCGAAAATTGACAAAATGAGTTTTGGAAATTGAATTATTAAACCAAAATAAACAAATTGTTAAACTAAAAACAATTGAATTATGTAAACAAATTAAATGTAAAACAACGCAGTTAAATTAATGAACAAAACATATGCACTTAATTTTTTTCGTAAAACAGTTGAATTGCTGAATAAAACATTATTGAATTGTTCAACAAAAACAAAACAAATGAATTAATCAACTGAAACCTATTAATGAGATTAAACCAAAAGTAAGTAATTGAATTCTTGAATGAACGAGTTAAATTATTGAATCAGCTAGCTGAATTCTTGAATAAAACAATTGCATTGTTGAATCAGGAAAATTCCGCTAAAATCAATTAATTAAAATAATTATTGATCTGTTAAACAAAATTGGTGATTTATTTAACAAAATATTTGCGTTTTTGGACAAAGGAAGAGCTTTTTTGTATAAAAACAGTAGAATTATGAATTGTTAAAGAAACAGTTGAATTGTTCAACCAAAAAAAAATTAAATTTTAATCAATCAATTAAAAACCAAAATCTTTTTCGCTAGGTCCTTTTTATTTTTCAATGTTTAAAAAAAAAAAAAACAATTGAATTATTCAACCTAAAATCAAATATTTTGGCGGCGGGAAGTAATCGAAATGTTTTTTCCGTACTGACCCAACCGGAGCGGGGTGGGCTATTATATCCAAAAATAGTCCAATTGTTAAACATAACCATTAAAATTGTTAAATAAACTCAATGGTTTACTTCACTATTTCACTAAATTATTGAACAAAACAGCTGAATTATTGAACAAAATTGTTGAAAAATCTGTTGTATTGTTGAATCAAAAACAATTGAATTATTCAACCAAATGCAATTAAATTATTTAATAAAAATAATTGAAATATTTAGCTACGCAGTTCAATTATTGAACAAAACAATTGCACTTAGCTTTTTTCAAAGAACGGTTAAATCACGAAAAATGAAATAATTAAATTGTTCAACAGACAAAATAAATGAATTATTCAACTAAAACCAATTAATTATTAAACTAAAAATAATCGGTTGAATAATTGAACAAAAAAGTTGAATTATTGAACGAAATAGCTCAATTATTGAACAATAAAACAAATTTAGTTAAATTATTAAACCAAACACAATTGAATTAGGCAGCCGAACTCTTAGCTGTTTTTACACAACAGTTGAATTACCGAATTAAGAATTGCATTGTTGAATCAGGGAATTCAACCAAAAACAATTAAAAATAATTGAATTGCTGAACTAAATAGTAATCAGCTTGAATTATTGACAAAACAGTAGAACTTATTAAATTATTGAATCGGGTAGGTGAATTACTGACTAAAACAATTGCATTGTTGAATCAGGAAATTCCGCCAAAATCAATTAATTAGAATAATTGATATGTTGAACAAAATGGTTGCGTTTTTGGACAAAGGGGAGCTTTTTTCGTATAAAACAGTTGAATTATTGAAAAATCTATTATAATTTTTAAAGAAACAGTTGAGTTATTCAACCAAAAACAATTAAATTTTTAATTAATTAAATAAAATCAAAAGTCGTTTTTCGCCAAGTCATTTTTATTTTTCGATGTTTTGTTGTAAAAAAAATATACTTTCGGTTTTATTTCCTTTATTAACAGTGAGCCCCAAAATTAGAAAAATGGGTTTTGATAATTAAATTTAACCAAAAACAATTGAATTATACAAGCTAAAATCAAATATTATGGCGGCGAAAAAAAATCAAAATGTTTCCATACTGGCCCAACCGGGGGGGGGGGGCTGTTATATCCAAAAATAGTCCAATTGTTAAACATATCAATTAAAATGCTTAAATAAACCCACTGATTTACTTCACTACATTATTGAACAAAACGGCTGAATTATTGAACAAAATTGTTGAAAAATCTGTTGCATTGTTGAATCAAAAACAATTGAATTATACAACCAAAAGCAATAATTAAATTATGTAATTAAAAATAATTGAAATGTTGAGCTACACAGTTGAAAACAGTTGCACTTAGCTTTTTTCGAAGAACGGTTGAATCACGGAATATGAAATAATTGAATTGTTCAATAACAAAAAACAAATAAATGATTCAACTAAAATCAATTAATTATGGAACTAAAAGTAATTAAATTGTTGAATGAATCAGTTAAATTATTGAACAAAACAGCTAAATTATTGAACAAAAAAACAAATTCAGTTAAATTATTTAACTAAATATAATAGAATTGTTGAACCAAAAACAATTGAATTGTTGAATCAGGCAGTCGCACTCTTAGCTGTTGTCATACAACAGTTGAATTAATTGCATTGTTGAATTGGGAATTCAACCAAAAACAATTAAATTAAAATAATTGAAATGTTGAATAAAATAGTTCAATTATTGAACCAAACAGCTAAATTATCGACAAAACAATTGAATTGGTTGTATACAAAGCAGTTGCATTTTAGACAGTTACATTGTTAAACCAGAAACAATTAAACAGGGTTCCCATCGAACTTTTCAGCACAAATTATCATTTTCCCAAGATTAAAATTGTCAATTTTTACTTACCATAGAACTAATGGTAAATTCTAAAATTAAACATTGTTTATACCGAGGTTGGTGTTTATCGTTCAATGAAGTGATTACAGTCGATCTTATAGTTAGTTATAACAATCCCCGTTGAAATCGTTAACAATCGGAATGTGGTAGGTTTAAAACATTAGTCAATACTACAACTTTTGAGGTAAGATTTTAAGACAATCAATTCAAATAGAGAGGTTTAATCAGGCTTCGAAGATAAGGTGACGTAACAAAAAATGTCTACGGCAAATAAACATATTTTTCTGTAATAAAACTAATAAAAATTCGAGGATATGGGAAAAGGGAATTTGTGATGTTGATGAACAGGAATTTCTAAAAGTATTACATCATATATAAAAATTCAGTTTTTAGAAATCCACATGATATACCTTTAACACATCACATCTTCATGGAAAGGGGGGGGGGACTTTTGTTACATAACATAACGAGATTTTACATGCTAATTACAATAGTTTACATTAATTTATCTAACTTAGAACATTAACAAAATATTATTTATATTGTTAAATTCCGTCCTTGACAAAACTACCATTTAATTAATTATTTGATGGTTACGTCACTATGGTGAGTTCTTAAATGACTTTTGAAATTTCCTTTTTGTAAACATTTGTAGCCACAAATTTCACATGTAAACGGCTTCTCGCCCGTATGAGTTTTTATATGAATACCTAAATTTCCTTTACGCCCGCATTTATAATCACAAAGTTTACATGCAAACGGTTTCTCGCCCGTATGAGTTCTCAAATGAATATTTAAAACTCCTTTTCGTGTACATTTATATCCACAAACTTCACATGTAAACGGCTTTTCGCCAGTGTGAGTTCTTAAATGAACCTGAAGACTTCCTTTGTGCCCACATTTATAGTCGCACAGTTCACACATGAACGGTTTTTCGCCCGTATGAGTCCTTAAATGAGTATTTAAAACTCCCTTATGTGCACATTTATAGTCGCAATATTCACACGAATAGGGTTTCTCACCAGTGTGGGTTCTCAAATGAATTTTTAAATTTGCCTTTTGTATAAATTTAAAACCACATATTTCACATATAAACGGTCGTTCGCCCGTATGCGTTCGTAAATGAACTTGAAAATGCACGTTTTGCGTACATCTAAAACCGCAGACTTCACAAGTAAATGGTTTCTCCCCTGTATGTGTTTTCAAATGTCTTCTCAAAAGTTCCTTATGAGCACATTTATATTCACAAATCTCGCATGCAATCGGTTTCTCCCCGTGTGAGTAACCAAATGTCGATTTAATTGTGCTTTACGTGAGCATTTATAGTCGCATAAATCACACATGAACGGTTTCTCGCCCGTATGCGTCGTTAGGTGATTTTTAAAATTTCCATCTTGTGTACATTTGAAGCCGCAAATTTCACATTGAAAGGGTTTCTCGCCGGTATGTGTTCTCAAATGAATTTTCAATTTGCCTTTCTGTGCGCATCTAAAACCACAAACTTCACATCCAAACGGCTTCTCGCCCGTATGCGTTCTTAAATGAACTTTTAAGAACTCTTTACGTGCACATCTGAAACCACAAATGTCACATCCAAACGGTTTCTCACCGGTATGAGTTCTTAAATGAATGTCTAAAGTTCCTTTTTGTTTACAGCTGTAGCCACAAATTACGCAAATAAAAGGTTTTTTGATTGCATTAGTTTTTAAATGAATATCGAAATCTTCATTCTCTGAATATTTAAAATCCCAAATTTGGCATGTAAACGGTTTCTCGGTTGATTCTGCTTTGCATTCTTTGTCCGGTTGAAATTCGAAAACGGAAGTTTCTTCCTTAATGTCAATGGCATGATGCAAGTCGTCTTTCAACTTGATTCCTGTTTCATTTACCTCCGTCTTAATTTGCACATTGCTATTCAAATGACTCGGAGTGTCCTGTAAAAAACATATTCGTTAGCAAGAGCCAATAAAAATCATAAAAACACATTTCGTGAGATCAAATTATGGTAGCTAATTTAAGGGTTCACCGTCTGATTTGATGACAGATTGTACGGGGCGTGTAAGTGTACGGCTTTGCAAGATCAAAACAAGAAAAATAAAGTAGTTTCAAGTTTGGGTCCGTTACTTCGCCCCCCCTACGGTTGAAATTTTTGGTCAAAAGCTAGCTCCCAAATAAGAGCCAGCAACAGATTTTTAAAATGTTTTTGCTGCACTGCGGGCATCCATAGCGATAACGGTTAGCTAGCGTCTGTTCATCTCTCACGGAGAGCTAATTTTCTTAAATGATGAAGGTCGGAGTTATACCAGGTTATCATTGGTTTCTGTCGTGTGATGGTTCTAGTTTTAGGAGGAGGCAAATCTTCATACTCATTTATTAAACATTAAACAAATTAATTAAATTATTGAAACACAACTGTTGATTTATTCAACAAAACAGTTGAATTATTCAACCAAAAATAATTGAATCATCAAGCTAAAAAAAATTGAATTATCAAACCGAAAATAAACAAATTTGTTAAACCAAAAACCGTTGAATTATTCAACCAAATATCAAATATTTTTAGCCCAACGGGGAGGGGGGGTTGTTATATATAAAATTAGTCTGATTGTTAAACATAACAATTGAATTGTTAAACAAACCAGTTCAATATTGAACAAAACAGCAGAATTATTGAATAAAATTGTTGAAAAATCTGTTGCATTGTTGAACCAAAGACAATTGAATTATTCAACCACCATTAAATTATTACACTAAAAATAATAATTGAAATGTTGAACAACGCAGTTGAATTCAATACCGAATAAAACAGTTGCACTTCGCTTTTTCTTAAAACAGTTGAATTGCTGAATCACAAATAATTGAATTGTTCGACAAAAGAAAAACAAATGAATTATTCAACTAAAACCAATAAATTATTAAACTAAAAGTTGAACAAACCAGTTGAACGATTGAACCAAAATGTTGAATTATTAAACAAAACAGCTAAATTATTCAACAAACATTAATGGTAATTGAAACGATGAACAAAAAACAAATTAATTATTCCACAAACATCAATGATAATTGAAACGTTAAACAAAAAACAAATGAATTCTTTAACCAAAAAGAATTATAAATTATTACACTGAAAATAATTGAAATGATAAACAAAGCAGTTGAATTATTGAACAAAAAAAATACAAATAAATTATGAAACCAATTTAATTATTAAACTATAAACAATTGAATTTGAACAAACCAGTTGAAAGGTTTTATTATTGAACTACGCAGCTGAATTATTGAACAATACAATTGCATTTTTAAATCGGGAAATTCAATCAACAAAACAGCTAAATTATTAAACAAGCATCAATGGTAATTGAAACGTTGAACAAAAAACAAATGAATTATTAAAGCAAATTGAATTGTTGAACCAAAAACAATTGAATTCTTGTTGAAAACAGTTGTAGTATTTAACTAAACAGTTGCGTTATTGGACAATGGAGGATCTTCTTTGCATAAAACAGTTGAATTATTAAACCAAAAACAATTGAACTAAAAACAATTTAATTATTAAACCAAAAATAAACAAATTGTTGAACCAAAAACCGTTGAATTATTCAACCAAATGGCTAATATTTTGCGGCACAGCGGGTAATAATCAAAATGTTTACCTTAAATCATCCTCACTGACCCAACGGGGGGGAAGGGAAGGTTGTTAACATAACAATTAAATTTGTTGTTAAATTATTGAACAAAACAGCAGAATTATTGAAAAATTTAAAAAATCTGTTGCATTGTTGAACCAAAAACAATGGAATTTAATTCGACCAAAAACAATTAAATTATTACATTAAAAATAATTGAAATGTTGAACACCGCAGTTGAATTTAATATCGAATAAAACAGTTGCACTTAATTTTTCATAAAAACAGTTGAATTGCTGAATCAAAAATAGTTGAATTGTTCAATAAACGAAAAACAAATAAATTATTCAACTAAAAGTTGAACGATTGAACCAAAAGGCTGAATAATATTAAACGAAACAGCTACAGTTGTATATTTAACAAACAGTTGCGATTGGACAATGGAGGATCTTCTTTGCATAAAACAGTTGAATTATTAAACCAAAACAATTGAACTAAAACAATTTAATTATTAAACCAAAAAAATCGAATTGTTGAACCAAAAACCGTTGAATTATTCAACCAAATGGCTAATATTTTGCGGTAATAATCAAAATGTTTACCTTAAATCATCCTCACTGACCCAACGGGAAGGAAGGTTGTTAACATAACAATTAAATTTGTTGTTAAATTATTGAACAAAACAGCAGAATTATTGAAAAAATTTAAAAAAATCTGTTGCATTGTTGAACCAAAAACAATGGAATTTAATTCGACCAAAAACAATTAAATTATTACATTAAAAATAATTGAAATGTTGAACACCGCAGTTGAATTTAATATCGAATAAAACAGTTGCACTTAATTTTTCATAAAAACAGTTGAATTGCTGAATCGAAAATAGTTGAATTGTTCAATAAATGAAAAACAAATAAATTATTCAACTAAAAGTTGAACGATTGAACCAAAAGGCTGAATAATATTAAACGAAACAGCTAAATTAATGAACAAACATCAATGGTAACTGAAACGTTAAAACGTTTGGTTTCAATGTGGATTTGTGAAAAAACTGTAATGGTGCCGGCTCTAATATTTGGGAGCTGGCTCCATAGATTCGGAAGCTAGCCTTTTGATCGAAAATTTTGACGAAGGGAGAAGGGCTAAAGTAACGAACCCCTCAAGTTTGATTATTTTATAATAGAAAACCTAAGACCATTTGCCATCCGATTCCGAGAACAAATTTCCTTCTTCCGATACACAACTGCCCCTTGGTAAGTTTACCCGCTATATACAGGATGTCTCAAAAAACAACTACCACAGCTTTACAGTAGATTAATTTGCGAGATAAATAGTACAGTGTCGTCCCTTAGGTTTTTATCAAATTTTTTTTATTAAGATTATTAAAATCAGAAATATAAAATGAATTAAAAAAATATTCATTGTCAAAGAATGAATTACTGTTACCAGGAACTTGTATTTAATACTGACGATGATACTGAATCTACTGTAAAGCAGCTGTAGTAGTTGTTTGTTGAGACACCCTGTATGTACAGAGCAAAACTAATAAGGTGATTTTTTCACGCAGCTGCTCAATTATTATCTTCTGTATTTTTAACAAACAAAAAAGAATTTTTCTAAAAAATGTGTACAAATACAGAGTATGCCAAAAATATGTACTGAGTACCACCCCTGTATTTCAAAACTAAGAGTTTGTGGTACTCAAGAACTCAAATTTGACAAAAGAAGCTGAAAGGCAGAGGATCTGGTTTAAGTCTGTTTTTGGCGCCCAACTCTATCTTTTCAAAAAAAAGCCACATAGCAGTATATTGACAGTTTCAGAATTTTTAAAGAAAATTTACATTTTATACTCTTAAATATGACCGCCATAAGAGGAAGAGGGGCTTTAAGTGTCCCTTGTTTTGTTTTTCATATTATAAAAAAATATTTAATAAAAATGTTGAAAGGGGGGGAGTGGGATGTTGAAAATTTCAAAAATCGTTCTTATGTATTATAATTAATAAACACTCCCCAAGTTGGAAATGATTATTGCTAGTTAATTTCCAGTCGCAGTAGAAATCTCTGAGAAACAAAAATATTTGCATGGTTCGCTCAATAGAAAAGTAATCGACAAGAGATGATTGAAAACTAGAATGTTATTTATTATGACTTTGGGCAAAGAGTATATAGATATCTTTATACTCTTTACTTTGGGTAGTAAATCGATCAAATTATTGTGATCGACCGAAGTATCGGAGTAGAAGCAGACTTCGACCAGTTCTATTGGCCTAGCTGACATGGAAAAAATTTTATATTTTCCATTTAAAACCCATTTCATCTAAAGTGCAACGATTTGATTAAAATTAGAAAAAAATTTTTCCATTAGTTGTTCTGCGATAAAAAATTAGAAAGTAAATCGAAGTAATTAGTGCATAGCGGTATTTATACAGAATGTGATTTAGCAAGTATGGCGCTTGTAATAGTAAAATGGTACAGAATGAATAAATGGGAGGACATTTCCTCAAATGGAGGAATCGCTGCAGAAATTTTGTTCATTACAGTGAATCTGCTACTGCGTTGGACATTTACTCAAACATTATGGCATCGTAGCGACACCATTTTATTCTCAATTTAACAAATTTTAATTTTTACAATAACTTTCACTTGGAGAAATACAGGTAGTTTCAAAAATTGCAAAAAAGAATATTTTCCAAAATGGCGGCCCCAAGTATCTTTGACAATAAAATTACCAAATAATCACATTTAAATCTTACCATATTCTCGATCAACTTGTATTTTGGAAACACTCGTACAAGTATTAATTAAAAATAACTTCCAAACAATCGCTAGTTGACGTTTAGTAGCAATGACCTCCAAGAGATTGACCCCGAACTTTTACGTTCAATTTTATTCCATCTGATCGCCGTATAAGTAATATAACAAATTGCTCTTGACACAAAACCTTTTAGCAGCCCAATTTTAATGAAAAAAATATTACTTCAAGGTTTAAATATTATATTTTGACCACAGTACTATTTAAAATAGGTTATCACATCGGAGTAGTAACACTGAATTTCAATGGTATTTTTATCGCCATCTCTTATTCGTATTGCGTAACAAATATTATTCAATTCGTCATCATATTCTTTGGTCATGTGCAATGGACATTTTCAAAATTGAATTAAAGATATTCGACTATTGTGTTTAACAGCATTTTTGTGTACGATTACACATCAAAACTCCGAAAACAAAAACGCCAAAACCAAAAAAAGCGGTCATGTTTTTTGGTGCAAAGTTACCCCTTGTGGGCCAAGTTTGACGATTATTGACTTAACAATCAAATTATTTACAGTTGAATTCTGGAAGAAACAGTAGAATTGTAAAACATAATAATTGCATTGTAAATACGAAAACAATTGTATTTTAAATCAAAAATAATTAATTTTTTGAAGAATTCAACTATTTCATCAACAATTAATTCATTTTTTCAACAGTTCCACTTTTCCATAGTTCTGTTGTTTTGTTTAATACAAATCAACTACTTTGTACAATAGTTCAATTATTTGTGATTTAGCAATTCAATTGTTTCAACAATTTAACAGTTGCAAAGCAAAAATATAATTACATTACCAAATAAAAAATAAATGAACTAACAACCAGTTGAATTATATTAGTCAAAACAATTAAATTTATTAAAACAAAACAATTAAATGGTATTGTTCAAGAAACAGTTGAATTGTTGATACAAAACCAATTGAATTCTGAATCAATAATAGTTGAATTATTGAATCAACTAGTTGAATTGTTGGAACAAAAACAATTGAATTACTAAAACAAAACTAATTGAAATTTAACAAACTAGTTGAATTATATTAATCTTAACAATTAAATTGTTAAACGTAAAAATGAATTGTTGATAAAAAAAACATTTGAATTCCAAATCTAAAATAGTTAAATTGTAGAATCAACTAGTTGAATTGTTGGAACAAAAACAATTGAATTACTAAATCAAAAATAATTGAATTTATTAAAACAAAACAATTAAATTGTGTGGTCAAAAAAACAGTTGAATTGTTAAACAAAACAATTGAATTGTTGGAACAAAAACAATTGAATTTTAAATCAAAAATAGTTGAATTATTGAATCAACTAGTTGAATTGTTTAACAAAGAAATCGAATTGTTGGAATAAAAACAATTAAATTTTAAATCAAAAATACTTGAATTATTGAATGAACTAGTTGAATTGTTGAACAAAACAATTGTTTTGTTGAAACAAAAACAATTGAATTTTAAATCAAAAATAATTGATTTGTTAAAGAATTCATCTATTTCATCAACAATTTAACTCATTTTTTCAACTGTTCAAGTGTGCTTTTTCATAGTTCTGTGTTTCGTTTAATATAAATCAACTACTTTGTAGAATAGTTCAATTGTTTGTGATTTACTAATTCAATTGCTTCAACAATTCAACTATGTTTTTCGACAGTTTAACAGTTGCAAACCAAAAAAACAATTAAATTACTAAATAAAAAAATAAATGAACTAACTAACAACCAGTTGAATTATATTAGTCAAAACTATTGAATTTATTAAAACAAAACAATTAAATGGTATTGTTTAAGAAACAGTTGAATTGTTGATACAAAAACAATTGAATTCTAAATCAATAATAGTTGAATTATTGAATCAACTAGTTGAATTTTTGAACAAAACAATTGAATTGTTGGAACAAAAACAATGGACTTACTAAATCAAAAATAATTGAAATATCTAACCAACTAGTGGAATTATATTCTTCTTCTTCTGCGCTTCACAGTGTAAGCATTTTTGCCTGTTCTGAATTACATTAATCAAAACAATTAAATTTATTAAAACAAAACAATTAAATAGTATTGTTCAAGAAACAGTTGAATTGATAAACATAAAATTGAATTGTTGATACAAAAACCATTGCATTCTAAGTCAATAATAGTTGAATTATTGAATCAACTAGTTGAATTGTTGGAACAAAACAATTGAACTGTCTAACCAACCAGTGGAATTATATTCTTTTCTTCTGCTTCACGGTTAAGCATTTTCCTGTTCGAATTACATTAATCAAAACAATTAAATAGTATTGTTCCAGAAACAGTTGAACTGTTAAACATTATTGAATTGTTGATACAAAAACAATTGTATTCTAAATCAAAAATAGTTGAATTGTTGAACAAAACAATTGAATTACCAAATAAATATCTAAAATAATTAAATTTTCTAACAACTAATTGAATTATATTAATCAAAACAATTTAATTGATAAACATAACAATTGAATTATTAATATAAAAACAGTTGAATTGATAAACATAATAATTGAATTATTAATATAAAAACATTTGAATTACTAAATCAAAAATAATTGAATTGTTGAAACAAAAACAATTTAATTATAATAAAAATAATTGAACTATCCAACAAAATAGTTGAATTATATTAATCACAACAGTTGAATTGTTAAACATAATAATTGAATTGATGAGACAAAAACAATTGAATTTTAAATCAAAAACAGTTGAATTGTTAGAACAAAAACAATTGAATAACTAAATCAAAAATAATTGAATTATAATAATCAAAACAGTTGAATTTATTAAAACAAAACTTAAATATTATTGTTAAAAAATAGTTAAATTGTTGAAGAAACAGTTGAATTGAACAAACTTATCAATTATTGAATTATTGAAATAGAAACAATGGAATTATTAAATTACGAGCAATTAAATTACTTATTTCTATAGTTATGATACAAAAAAAAAAGTTAATTTATTAATCAAACCAGTTAAATTATGGATATATTTAACCATAGTCGCATTTGCGGACAAATAGTGACTCCTTTGCATAAAGCTACTGTTACATTGTTGAAAAACATGATTGAAACAATTGAATTGCTAAATCACAAATAATTGAACTATTGCAGAAAGCAGTTGAATTATATTAAACAAAACAGTTGAATTTATTATATAAACAGCAAAACTATGACGAAACAAAACAGTTGAACTGTAGAAAAAATGAGTTAAATTGTTGATGAAATAGTGGAATTCTTAAATAAAACAATTGAGTTGTTGAACGAACCAGTTGAATTATTGCACAAAACGGCTCAATTGAAGAAACAAAGAATTTACTTCCTGCAATGAAATTTGGAAGCAGCGGGTTAATGGTATGAGGTTGTACTGCATACAATAGAGTGGGGAAATTGATTTTTATTGATGGAACAGTTGACAACTAGAAATACTATCAACATAGCAGATAAACAATTCATTTAAAGAGGGGATGGGCTGCAGTTACCAGTCAAGTCAAATATTGTATTTAATTAAAAAAATTTATTACAATTTAATTAAATAACAAGTAGTTAAAAACAATTTTTTCTATCTGCAATATTTTTATCTGTACGCATAATCACATTACACAAATGGTAACTCTGCTTAGTAGTGGGCTTTCACCAAAAATACTAGGCTCTTTGAAACTTGATTGCCGACTAATAATCTGACGTTTCTTTGCTGTACGGCCGAGTCACAATGTCCTCCGGCTGGCTATTAATTTTCAATGAGTGGTCAAATGCTTTTTTAAACTTTTTTTATGTCCATATTTACGGCCACACATTCTACATGCAAACGGCTTCTCACCAGTATGAGTCATCAAATGAATATTTAAAGTTTCCTTTCTTATACATTTGTAACCACAAACTTCGCATGTAAACGGCTTTTCGCCTGTATGACTTTTTATATGAATCCGCAAACCTCCTTTATGCCCGCATTTATAGTCGCAAACTTCACATACATACGGTTTCTCTCCGGTATGAGTTCTTAAATGAATTTTTAAAGTTCCCCTTAGTCGACATTTATAGCTACAAAATTCACAAGAATACGGTTTCTCGCCTGTATGGATTCGTAAGTGTTTTGTCAAAGTGGGTTTTTCTGTACTTTTGAAGTCACAAATTTTGCACGTAAACCGTTTCTCTCCAGTATGGGTTCTTAAATGAATCTTAAATCTATCCTTTCGAGCACATTTATAGTCACAAATTTCACAACTAAACGGTTTTTCACCTGTATGCGTTCTTAAATGAGTTATTAATGTGTCTTTTCGTGTGCATCGATAGCCACACATTTCACACGTAAACGGTTTTTCGCCAGTATGGATTTTTAAATGAATTATTAAATTTGATCTCGCTGCACATTTGTAGCCACAAATTTCGCATTCAAACGGTTTCTCGCCAGTATGAACTCTTAAGTGAAGTTGTAAACTTTTCTTATAAGCACATTTATAGCCACAAATTTCACAAGCAAACAGTTTCTCAATTGTTTCTGGTACGCAGTCTTCGTATGGTTCCGATTCTGTAATGTCATCTTTAATGTCAATGGAATGATGCAAAACATCTAATTTAAATTCTATTTCTTCTTCTGTTTTAATTTGGGTGAGGCTGTTTGAATGATATGGAATTTCCTATAACAAACGCATCATTGGTAAGCGCTTTTGTAATGACAGTTTAATACAAAATTACCCGAGTTAAAAACTTTTAGACATTTCGTTATTCTGGAAAGGTAAAAATACGTAATATTCTAGGGGTAGCACGTCAAAACACTAAAAACAAAAACAAAGAAAAACAAAAACACCGAAAACAAAAATGTCGAAAACAAAGGCAGCAAAAACAAAAACACCAAAACCAAAAAATTATTTTCTAGTTTGTCGAAAAAAATTTGGTGATTTAATTTTCGAAAAAAGTGCTGGTTTTCTACATTTTGAGTTTTAATTTTCACTTTTAACTGGAGCCACGGGTCTTTATTTAAGAGGTCCGTGACTGGAGCCCACTTCACGAAGGTAACCCTAACCAAAAATTCTACAAATGTATTCATATTATTTACTTCAGATAATTTAGAAAAGTAACTAGCACCCCTATTTACTAATTTCGATCATCAAAAGAGCATTGCAGGTTTATTATTATAGCAAAATAAAGCACATTGCCCAGAAATTCAATTATTAGTTTGATAATACATAGATGCAATTATTAAATCTCACCATTTTAAACTTCTGTTCTACAACCCTAGTTCACTCTACAATCAATAATAGGTTCATTTCAAATTAATTTCTGCCGGTGGTAGATTAATTGAATGCATTTTTATTATCTAAAAACTTCATTCTCTGAAACGCCCATTTTGTCTCCTACCGCCATCTCTAAACAATACACAGTAGTTATAAATATGACAAAAATTGGTGTAACTTGACAAAATTTTTGTTTTTGGGATTTTTGTTTTGCCACTTTTGTTTTTATTATTCGGCGCTTTGACTTCGGAATTTTTGTTTTTCGATGTTTTTTCTGCGTTTTGACTTCAGCATTGTTGGTTAGTGTTTTTGTTTTCGGCGGTTTCACGTAGAATCATCGAACGGACATTTGTGCTTATTAATTTTTGATTTGACGATAGTACACAATCGTCATCCACCTTTTACCTTTTAATAAAACATCAATGGTGCGCTTAACAGTGTCAAATTGAACTAAACCACCAGGTGGCGCGGGCTTTACTGAAGTGACGCAAAATAAAAGAACATAACTATAATTTTTATTTAAATTAAAATAAAAAATTAATAGTTAAAATAATTTAGTTAGAGCTGACAGCTAATAGACACTTCAGATACAATTTTAAACTTTCTTTTATTTTAAATTTAAAAATTGCATGGTTATGTTCTTTTATTTTGCATCACTAGAGTAAAGCCGTGCCACCTGGTGGTTTAGTTCAATTTGAACGGTTAAACAAAGTTGGACCGACTGTTCTAGGGGGATATTTTTAATGAGTAAAGTGCTTGTCAAAACGGCTTGTAGCGGTCGGAGTGTTGCGGGGACTGCGGAAAGTCGGTTTTAACAAACGCAACCATACCAAATCTCGGATTTACCCTAAAAGTGTATTTTTTGAAAAATACTAAATTGAAAATATTAAAAACTAGGCACGCCGAACTGTACTTGCTCTAAATCGGGCCTGCGTCTAACTGTACTTGCTCTGAATCGGGTCTGCACCGAACCGTACTCGCGTCAAATGGGGTTTGCACCGAACTGTACTCATGCCAAATAAGGTCTACGCCATAGATAAGAACCAAACTGTACTAGTGCCGAAAAGGCTGCATCGGACTGGGTCTGCGGTGAAATGACTGCGCCGAACTGTACCCGACCCAGATACCGTAGTGTTTAACCCCCCCTCCCTCCAAGATCCCCTTAATACCGTGCAATTTATATTATTTTAAAAAGTTTCCTTATTGATCAGTTGATCCAGAAGGCCATAAGTTCGGAAATTTGTCTTATACAATTTTAGTGTACCTGGGGGGTGCTCCACACCCCCCAGACCCCCCGGTAAATACAAATTTGATTGACCTTTACATTTTCCTTAGGGCCCCTCCATAAAGAACGTCCGCAATTTTTTCACATTTTTAATTTCCCCTTCCCCTTTGTCACAGTTGGTTACAATCTTTTATCCCCCCTCTCCGAAACCTCCAATGGCCACAAATCAAGGACTTCCCTTCATTTATTATTAAAATATTTTAAAATTAAAAAAAATACTCAAACGCAATTTTGTTATAAATCCCAAAAACGAAATTTTTATGCGGATATCACATTTGGCTAACCCCCTTTCCTCTCTTATTACATTTTGTGACCCCCCCCCCCCAATATGGACGACCCCTTATTTAAATTTTACTTGTTAAATTTAGTTTTATACCTCATTTTTTAAAAGAATTCCTTATTTTCAGATTTTAAATAAATTTTCAGAATTAAATTTCAGTAGGTTTGCAATTGCTACAATTGATTGGCATAATAAACTCCAGAGTACCCCAGTGCACCAGCAACGAAAGACAGAACATTAAATGTTAAAAATGACAATAAAAGTGACAGAAACACTTATAATAAAAATAAATTACATTGATTGGGGGGTATAGAGTAACCCCCATGTTTCAGTATCGAAAAACAAAACATAAAATGTTAAAAATGACAATAAATGATAAAAACGCTTATAATAAAAATAAATTACATTGATTGGGGGGTATAGAGTAACCCCCCCCCAATGTATCAGTATCGGAAGTCAAAGCATAAAATGTTATAAATTTCGATAAAAATAAAAACATCAACATTTCTGATAAAATCAACTGCATTCATCAGAAGTCAATGCAGTGTGTGTGAAGTACCCTTGGCCCTGAATGCGGGGGTCTAACACACCAACTTTCGAGTGCTGTGGTTCGGATTCCACGTCAAGTGGTTTATCCATGCCAAATCAAATCCTCCCCAAAGGGATCTTCAATTCAACTTTAAGCTTCTATGCTGCCCCTATATCTACCAAGGGAGCTTCTGCTTCGGGCACGAACCCCTTAAAAAACGCCTACATAAGGAGCATGAATCTTCTAAGTCCATGATAAGGAGTAACTTCAATGTTTGTTGCGTTACGTGATTAACTACGATTGGGCCCTAAAATTAGCAACTGTCTTGAAAACTGAATTCAATATTCTAAAATAGTCAATATCGATAGGGGGGGGGGGGGTCACGTTTAGTTCGTAGCACACGACTGGAAAACGAGGGTTTGAATCTCGGATGAGACCACGATCACTCTGCTTCTTAAATTTAAAATTATTGTTCACACTTTGCTTTAAACATTATTTTGTCACTATTTTTATTCACTGTTTGTTTAATTCGGTGGTCACATTTTCCTAAAAGTTAAAATTAACAATTGTCTTGGCGATACAATCTTTACAAGAATCAAATATTATAGCCGTCATAATGCAAATTCTGCACCTGTCATTTCAAATTTTCATTTACAGCAAGCAGATTAATATATTTACAGAATAACCAGATATAGAATGCCCGGTTTGACTCCGGACTAGGTAAGAATGTTATTTAGACCATCTTCCTTTCAAAAGACAATTGCAAACCACCGAGGTGTGAATTGCTTAGTAAAACTTTTCAAAATATTGAGTTCGAAACGCACGTTAAACAATAAGCCAACCATACAATCGAAGAACCTAGTAAGTCGAGAGTTTGACAGACTATTTTAGGTTTACGTTAAGATTCGATAATTCCACATGCTTCTTTAATATTTAATAACTCGACTTGCTAGGTTCTTTGATTGTACGGAAGGGGTTCCCCATGCCTGCTGATGGTAGAAAAATCACAAAACCAATACTTTAAAATGACAGGTAGTAGGAGATTTTACAGAAATTATCAATTTTAACCGTAGAAAACCTGACGGAGAAGTTGTTTTGAGAAGTTCGGTGGAAACCCCGTTTAATAATTTATTAGTTTTTAGTCAACAATGTAGAAAACTGTTTTGTGCAATAATTTAAAAATTAAAATTGGTTTTAGTGCAGTAAAAATAGCTCAATTTTGACCATTTAATAGAAAAAATAAGGGATCAACGAAACTCGGCATAGATGTAGTCAAACGTTTACTCTTTTAGGAACCGATGAGTCTACCCCGAATTTAAGAAAACTTATAATGTGGTTTTAGGGGCTGTTCTAGGAGTGAAAAATTACTAGAGATCTTTTTTGTAGATAAATAAATTATCTTGAAATTTAATTCATTTGTTTTTTTTGTACAATAAAACTTGAGCGAGTCGGCGAAGGAGAAAAATTCAATTGTTTTTGCTTAATAATTCAATTGTTTTGGTGTAACAATTCAACTGTTTTTCAACAATTTTACTGTTTTTTCAACTATTCAACTGTTTTATATACAAAAGCTACTTATTAAGAGAATGCAATTATTTTGTTAAATTAATCAACGTTTTTGTTCAATAATTCTCCTGCTTTGTTTAACGATTAAAGTATTTTTAGATATAACAGCCTGGTTGGGCCAGGGTCAAATATATTGATTATTTCGAAAAATTGAAGTCAGGGAAAATTATCAATTTACAAATTTTGTTCAGGTAAGTTCTTCGAACTCCCAAGTTTAAACAACATATAAATAGAAACACATAATGTAAATGCAAATGTTTTCTTAGTTGATTATACATCATTCTACATTTTATACATTAGTCTTCCGTCTAAAACGACAATGTTAAAAAAGAATATTTTAGACATTTCAACCCCACTACTACCTATGCCAGTTTACCCAATTCTACCCGATGTGAGTTTTAATATGAGCATTTAAATTTTCTTTACGTGCACACTTATAGTCACATATTTCACATTGATACGGTTTTTCTCCGGTGTGAATTCTTAAATGCGTTTTAAATTTTCCTTCCGTGCACATTTATAGTCACAAATTTCACATACAAACGGTTTCTCACCAGTATGAGTTCTCAAATGACTTTTAAATTGGTCCTGCCGTGCAAATTTAAGGTCACATATTTCACATGGGTACGGTTTCTCTCCAGTATGAACTCTCAAATGAGTTTTTAAATTTTCCTTCCGTCCACACTTGTAATCACAAATTTCACAACTGAACGGTTTCTCATCGGTGTGGGTTTTCAAATGCCGTTTAAATTTATCTTGCGTGCACATTTATACTCGCAAATTTCACAACTAAACGGTTTCTCGCCAGAATGAGTTCTTAAATGAATTTTAAATGTATCTTGACGTGCACATTTATAGTCACAAATTTCACATGTGTACGGTTTTTCGCCGGTATGAGTTCTAAAGTGAATTTCTAATTTTTGTTTTTGTACACATTTATAGTCACAAATTGCACATGTAAACGGTTTGTCACCGGTATGAGTTCTTAAATGATAACGAAAATTTGTTTTCTTGGTACATTTATAGTTACAAATTTCACACGTAAACAATGTCACCGATTTCTCGCCGGTATGAATTTTTAAATGAGTTTTAAATTCTCCTTTCTGATTACATTTAAAATCACAAATTTTACAAGTAAATTGTCTATTGGCAGAATGGGTTTTTAAATGTACCTTCAAAGTGTCTTTGCGTGTACACCTACGATTACAAATTTCACAAGTGTATGGTTTCTCCCCGGTATGAATTCTCAAATGAATTTTTAGTTTATCTTTTGTTGCACATTTATAATCGCAATTTTGACAAGTATACGGTTTGTCTCCAGTATGAGTTTTTAAATGAAGTTTAAATGTATCATTACGAGTAGATTTATAGTCACAAATTCCGCAGGTAAAGGGCTTCTCGCCAGTATGAATTCTTAAATGAGTTTTTAAACCATCTTTACGTCGACATTTAAAGCCACAAACCTCACAAGCAAACGGTTTCTCCCCAGAGTGAGTTCTTAAATGAATTATTAACTTCCCTTTTTGGGCACATTTATAATTACATACTGCACACCTAAACGGTTTCTGCCCAGTGTGAATATTCAAATGAGACTTTAAATCGCCCTTACGTGCACATTTATACTCACAAATATCACACCAAAACGGTTTGTCGTCGCTGAGAGTTTTTAAATAAACAGATTTATAATCACAAATTTCAGATATAAACGGCTTCTCGTCATGATGAGCATCGCTTTTACATGAATTTCTATAAATAAATTCTTGACCTGGTCGAGATTCTATAATAACTGAAGTCTCTTCCTTAATGTCAATAGAATGATGTAAATCTTCCAACTTGAATTCTATGTCTTCTTCTATTTTAATTTGGGAGCAGCTATTTGAATAACCTGGAGATTCCTGTAACAAACGCAGCAGTAAGTAACACATTTTACCAGAAAAACAAATTATATTTATCGCAAGTCGGTGTGCATCTGAGGATGGTGAACCTTTCGAATAATACCAAAATCAGTTTATTCCATATACAAGACACTATCTTCTCCATAGCTTCGTGTTAAACTTAGGATATGTATTATAAAGAAAGAAGTATTCAATTTAAGTACACGATTTTGTAGTATAAAAAGTATCGACCGCTTTGAGCAGATTCCGTGAGTCTTCATAATCGGATACTTGTTGAATTGGATTAACGAGATTTTCATACTAAAATAATCTCTTGCTATTAACATAAAAATGTTATAACAAAGCTCGCTGTAACTCTTTTTGAGAAATCATTTGTTTTCGACAAGAACAAGGATTGCTTACCATAGAGAAAATGAATTTGTCAATTTTTATTTAATATTTAAAAAAAAGTTGGGACCACTAAATTATAACAGTGAAATAAATTACAAATTTAAAAATAAAAGTTTGGATTTCCCTAAGAGTGGAGCGAATCAAGTTAAAATAATAATTTAAAACCAAATTTTTTTAAATTTCACCGTAATTATAAATTCCAGCTCGTTTCGTTCAAGTTAACATGGAGAATAAATAAAAAAGATTGAATTTAGAAAGTTTAAACGAACAACGAGAAATTTGACATAATATGACATATTTGAAACAATAGAAGATGAACATTTTAAAAACTGATAAATCTCAAAATTTAATAACAAAATTTAACCAAAAAAGTTTAAAAAATAATTGTTTTAAAATATTGGGGGGTTAAATTGTAACTATTTTTAAAACAAAAATTTTTGAAAGGAAAAAATTTTTCCTTTTTAACCAAAAGTTTTTAATTTTTTTTAAAGAAAACCCCTTCCAAAAATTTAATTTTGAAATTTTTAAAAAAGTTTTTTAAACCCAAAAAATTTAACCCGTTACTTTGAAAAAAAAAATTTGGGGAAAAATTTTTTTTAAAATTTAAATTTTAAACTATTCCCAAAAATTTGAAAAAAATTTTAAGTTTTTTGAATTTTATTTTAAACTGATTTTCCCGGTACTTTAAAAAAAAAAGGTTTTTCCCAAGGGTTTAATTTCAAAAAAATTTTTTAAAAAAAAATTTTTTTTTAAATTTTGGGAAAATAATTTTTTTTCCCCCTTTTCCCCCCAAAAATTTTAAACTTTTTTTAAAAGTAAATTTGAAAAATAAATTTTTTAAAATTCCAAAAATTTTTTCCAAATTTAAAAAAATTTCCAATTTTTTTCCCAAAAATGGGTTTTAATTTTAAAAAACTTAAAATTTAAAAAACAAATTGTAAAAAAAAAAAAAAAATTCCTGGGTGATTTTTGAATAAATCAAGAATTAACAAATTTTAAAAGAACTGATTTTAAATCCCAAAATTTTTTAGGAAAAACAGAAAATTTAAAATTAATGAGAACTCCATTGCAACCCCAAGATTTAAATTTTTGGAAACCAGGCAGGTATTTTTTATTACAAATTTCCAAAATAAACCAAAAAATTTGGCCTTTTTTCAGAAGTTTTTCCTTTTTCGGCACTTTAACCTGTGAAAAGAACCTGGAATTAATTAAAAAAAAAAATTCAATTGGACCAAAATTAAAAAGTTTTCTTACCCCTTTACTCATTTAAAGAAAAATGCATATTTTCACAATAACAAACGATTCACTGGCTACATCACTAGAGAAAAAATTAGATGCACTAACCTGAATTGCTGCACAACCCACGAAGTGGACCCTACCTGTAATAATAAAGAACATCTTTAATTACTTTTTATGTTGAATGAGAAATTTTTATTAAATTACCTTTATCACTGTAGTCCTATCGCCTTATTCCTGTTGACCATAACAGCTTTTCCATAATTCCATTCCAGTAAACGTAAGCAAAGCCCAAACCCGAACACCATCGCAGTAATTTAAAGATTACGAATGACAATTTTTATATGAACACTTGGTAACACTACTTTTTTCACTTGAATATTAAAACAAAAATGATTCCCGATTATTAATAGAGCTGCCATCGAGCTTTTTCACAAAGATTCGAACTCGACACATCGCACTCCCGCTCGCGCAATACGATTTTCGCGTACGCGTATGTCAAAGCTGCTCTTAGCTGAAAATAAAAAAAAGTTTGTTTAATTATTGTTTTAAGTGAATATTTTCCAATTAATTCAATAATTTTTTATTTTATTGATGATTGAATGAGATAAAAATTGCATTACCTGACAGTTGGTTCCAACATGATTTTGAGTCTTCCATGATGAACGAAGGCCTGGAGCCTCGTATTGACCGATTTGGTTAATCAGGTGGTTTATGGTGGTCGTAGTTCTTCCGTAGAAAATGTCACCTGTGGTATTTTTTTACTTTTTCTTTTAAACTATTGCCATCAGACTTGGGAGATTTATTGAATAATCAAACGATAAAATTCAAAGAAATATAAAATAATCAACTTCAGTTAGAACTGAAACAGATAACAATTAATATAATTAAAACCGATGAATCAATTATTGTTAATTACTTCAGAATGTAATGAGAAATTTACTTACTAAATTAATTAATGCAGTTTTTCTCAATTTCAAACAATTCAATTGCTACATCACTAGAGAGAAAATTATATGCACTAACCTGAATTGCTGCTCAACCCACGAAGTGGACCCTACCTGTAATAATGGAGAAAATCTTTAATTAATTATCATGTTAAACGAAAAACGTTTTTATCAAATTACCTTTATCACTGTAGTCCTGTCGCCTTATTCCTGTTGACCATAACAGCTTCTCCATAATTCCATTGCAGTAAATGTAAGCAAGGCACAAACCTGAACACTATCACAATTCTTTAAAGATTACGAATGACAATTTTTATATAAACACATGGTAACACTACTTTTTTCACTGAAATATTAAAACAAAAATGATTCGCGGTTATTAAAGCTTCCATCAAGCTTCTTCACAAAGATTCGTACTCGACACAACACACTCCCGATCGCGAGAGTCGATTTTCGCGTACGCGGATATCACTGCTGAGCTTAGCTGAAAATAAAAAAAATTTCTGATTAAAATTGCAGTGTCTGAAGAAATATTGTGTCTTGGGAAGTTTATGTTTCTATCAATGACGTTTTCAATAGTTACAAATACTTGACAGCAGCTGAACATTCAGCACAAATTTTAATTAATTAAAAATAGACTTACCTCATTGGATGTCATATTGTTCCTGTTGAAAGACTATCTTCGATGATGCCATTTTTGCATATAGGCGGAGAACGTCCAAATATTTTGAAATTTACTCCCCTAATTTGTTTTGAATTCTTAAGTGCCAACTGTACTTCTATAATTGAACCAAGAATAGAAAGAAAACTAAAAATAATAATAAAAAATTGTGTTACCTGATAGTGGGTTCCAATAATAATTTTAAATCTTAGAAATTCGGCAAAGCCTTTCGCAGAAAATCACCTGTGGCGCTTCTTGACTTTAAGTATTCCTACAGACGTTTACGCCAGTCAGTTGAAGAATTGTCAAGCAATAGAAAGCTGTGGTAAACCAAAAAATAGTAAACTAATTAACACAGAGAAATAATTTTAAATTCGTGTAATTCAAACAGAAATAGCTTTTACTATTTCAAACTGTAAAAAATATTTTACTTACTCCATCATACTTCCTCAGTACATTTAAAAAAAATGTATTATGTCACAATTTTAAACGATTCACTGGCTACATCACTAGAGAAAAAATTAGACGCACTAACCTGAATTGCTGCTCAACCCACGAAGTGGACCCTACCTGTAATTATGAAGAAAATCTTTAATTAATTTTCATGTTGAATAAAAGATAATTTTATCAAATTACCTTTATCACTGTAGTCCTTTCGCCTTTTTCCTGTTGACCATGACAGCTTCTCCATAATTCCATTCCAGTAAATGTAAGCAAGGCACAAACCCGAACACCATCACAATTCTTTAAAGATTACGAATGACAATTTTTTATATGAACACTTGGTAACACTACTTTTTTCACTGGAATATTAAAACAAAAATGATTCGCGGTTATTAAAGCTTCCATCAAGCTTCTCCACAAAGATTCGTACTCGGCACATCACACTCCCGATCGCGAGATTCGACTTTCGCGTACGCAGATTTTAATTTGTTTGAGCTTATCTGAAAAGAAAGAAAGACTGTTTAATTATTTTGTAATAGGGGGGCATTACCCCTAAAGCCCCCTAAAGTTCAGCAGTAATCGATTTGATGCAGTGTTTTGTTAATCGTTGGTTGTCATATTGTCTTGTTTTTTTCTAATGCCCAATTTCTTCACTCATAGTTATCTTCAGGTTAGCGAACTTCAGGTTAAATTGACGAAATAACCAATCAAACGGCAACAAAACAAATAAATTAATCATCTGATTGGTTATTTCGTCAATTTAACCTGAATTTTGCTAACTTGAAGATAACTATTAGTGAAGAAATCGGGCATAAGAGAGCAGTATTGTCCGAAAACAGCACCGTTGGGCATTTCATATTTGCTGGAAGGTCATTTATGTATAGGACAAAGAAAAGTGGTCCTAGCAAGCTACCTTGCGGTATACCGCATGTCATTTCACCTTCCTGATTCGGTTCTTCGTTCCCATGATCATTTGTCCTCTGTTCCTTAGATATGACTTTATTAGACTGTAGGTCAATCCTCTTAATCGATAATGTTGAATCTTATCGAGAAAGATCCATCATATCAAATACCTTTGACAGGCCGTTAAAAGTGATCTGGTACTTCCTTTTGTTTTCTGACATCTCAAATACATGCAATATCGAATATCTAATTGCGTTTGTAGTGTTTTTGCTGCCTTTTTGGTAGCCGAGTTGATGTTTAGTGATTGCCTCTTATTTACTCAAGAAGCTAAGAGAACGGTTGCACCATAATTTTTCGAATATTTTTGAGAAGATGGGGGGTATCGCGGGTAAAACTATACTCTATTCGTTGTAAAAATAAACCGTGACTTTTGAACTAAAACATAATCTTGAAACGTGATTGGTTGGTTTTCACAAATTTGTGACATCGGAACTAAAATATTGACACATTTGTGAAAACCAACCAATCACGTTTCAAGTTTATGTTTTAGTTCAAAAGTCAAGGTTTATTCTTAAAACGAATGGAGTATAGTGTCAAAAGTTCTTTTTAAAAATGACACTAAAAGATTATCAGTGAGAGAGGGGGGGCGAATGTAAACATATCGTGCATTGATTCGTCCAGTCATTTCCGGTTAATTGGAGCATTGGTCAATCAGAACAGCCGCTTAATTGGGTTCAATCTTAAAGAACAGAAAAAAAACTAATTGGGACAAATGTCCTTGCCCGATGTGTCCCAATTAAGCGGAATTGACTGCATTAGGTAAAACATAAAATTTGTCTTGGCTTACATTGAATTATTCAAAAAATCACCCAAGGCACTAAAACCGACAAATGTAAAATAAATTGGCGAAACGTAATTTTTCCAAAGGAATTTTATTTTCAAAAATTAGTGCGTTGTAAATAAATTAAGGTCACTTACCTATTTTATATTAATACAAAGTTCGGTCCTGAACTGCAACAAGTGGTTGATCACTGTAAAGAAAAACACAGTCATTTCCTTACTTATAACGGAAAACATTTTAAAATTTTGGAAAATTTACTGTTTACCTCACAATGTTAAAAGTTAAAAACCTTAATCTAAGGGAACTGTAACATTGCGTCATAAAACAAAATATTAAAAAAAAACAAGTAGGCGTAGAAATGTTAGGTACAAAACAATGGAAGTGAAAACCGCATTTTTTTTGAAAAATGCAGATAATAAAAAATGTACGTCAGAAAAGTTTTTATAATATAAAATCATCAATTATTATTACTTGTGGTTTACAAATAAAATCATAATGCTAAATAATTTGAATTTGATTATCAACAGGTTGTAACTTGCAAATTGTAATATGATGACGCATCGCGGCCATTATGGCTTAAACTTCGGCTTTACTTAATTGTTTAATTGAACAAAATGAAAATTCCCTGGCTTCATATTTAAACAATTATTTTCATTATTAATGCACAAATTACTTGCCTCGGATTAATCGGAAATGTTTCTCTAATCGATGTTTCGCGGTAACTAAAGCGGCGAATATGACGCACCGCGGCCATTAAGGCTTAAATTGCGATTTAATTTAAAAAGTTGCTAATTAAACAAATCACTATTTACCTGTATCTGCACATAAGCAACAAATTTCAATAATTAATCATGCACAAATTTGTACAAACTACATAAATTTTGTACTGCACTGCACCTAAAACTAAATGTTCACCAAATCAACGTTTAGGGGCAAATGAATAGCGGCGTCTTAACGCGTCATAAAACAAAAGCTATGACTTCGGCCAATGATAATTCGACAATCGCTATGACGATATTGTTTAGAAGTGGTGGGTACTAATGACGTTTAATTTAAAATTCTTAAAAATCTACAGAAATAAAAAATTTTACACTTTGATTGGAAAATTAACAATATGGGCCGATTCAACCCTTAAAATCGAAATTGTTTGTAATTTAAATAAATATTTTAAATTTTATTGTTTCAAAAATAAAATTTTATTTTGAAATGCTTGTACTGCAGCTAAAAATGACTAGAACTCCCTAAATGCAGATTCAAAATAAAATTTTCGCTTTATAGACGACAAGCGATCACAGCAAACTTTGGATGAGGACAAAAGGATATGTTGGAATCTTCAATTCATTTCTGATAAAAATAATCTGCATAAACCGAGGAATTTGGGGGCATAGAGTACCTGCACCGCAGTGCTGGAAGGCAGAACATTAATATTCTTTTAAACCGCAACCGGAGGGTTTGAGGATATGGAATACCCTAAGGTTCGGGAAAATATGTGATGACCTTGTAGTTTTTCAAATAATAGAAAGTAACAATTGTGCTTCTTTTAGATGATCTAATGCTGAAGGGTATTTCAAATCCCCCAGACTCTCCAGTTAGCACGAGCTTGTTTTGGTAAGTATCTCTTGATTTTTCCATCCTGGTGGGTACCCCTTTCTCCTCCACCAAACACCCAAGGTTAGCAAATGTTTTCTTTGCTCTGTATTTCCTTTCATTCCTGTTTCTCATTTTTTTCTGCAAAACTGTTTCTCATATCTCGGGGATCTCTTCATCCCCCAAACACTTATTTAGCTTCTTAAGAGGTCTCACCATAAAAGTGGATGATTATAGCAAAGAAGAATTGATAGTTTCTGTCCTTTTACTTTTTATTATTTAAAAAAATTCACGATCGTCACATAGTTTTTTCTATTAATTAGTACTAAAACATTCTAGAAAATTAAACAAAGGAATAACGGAATCTTGGACAATGCAAATAATACTAAGTCTTTATCTTCGTCGACGTTTCGCCGCCCCTCACTGCTTCCTCAGGCCTTAAAAGTTGTTTTATAAGTCAAAGATAAATATAATCGACCCAAACTCATCTCACTGCAGATATACAACATGCATCAACTGCAGAAATAATTAGAGGAAGCACATGAGTTTGTCATTAGTCGAAATAAAATTACAAACCATAAAATCATTAATTTAAAATTAAATTTGCACACAATTAAGCTACATAAGAGAACAAAAATGTTTATCTACAAATATAACATTTAAACACTTAAAGGCTGCCATCCACTCTCACTCCAGAACCAAAACCACGACAGTTATCCTCTAGAGAGAAGCAAGCATTGCATCTGAGCATCTTCTCTATGCTTAACATATTTATTCGATTTTATATGAAACATCTCGCTAATGTTTTTCCTTTATTGTATTAATCTCATCTAAATCTAAAATTTCCAAGTTATCAAAGTCAAATTGATGCCCAGTTTGCACATGGTGAATCGCCAGTGCCGTGGTGTTGTCTACCTTATTTTTTGTTATTATTCCTCCGACGTTGTCAATCCCTCCGTCAATTATCGTACTTTTCTATCAATCTTCTCACAATCTCTTTGATGTTGTTTCATCCAATCTCCTAAAAGCTGCTCCGTCTTCTGTCCTATGTAGCAATTATCGCACCCAGTGCATGGAAAACTGTATACCAATTCAAGGTCGTTTTTTTGGTTCAACTTCATCTTGAAGTGTTGTGAAAAGTTTAGCATTATCTCTAACACTACAGATGACAAACTTACAGTATGACCTCAACAACCTCCTCATGTCCTCGGTGGGACCCTCCACATAAGAGAACTTAATGAATCTCGTTACCTGAGCTTCCGATTTTGCAAATAACTTTTTGGCTAGAATTTGGATTGTCTCTCTCCATAATTCTTTAACTAACCACACTGGGTATCCATTACTCATCATTAGTTTAGCGATTCTGTTAAGATTACACTCCCAGTAGTCTGGACGACTAATGTTAATAAATTTTTTATTAATCCAGTTACAATGGATTTTTTAATCTGTACAGGGAGGTATGAGTTATAATTAACTACCCTAACCGAAGCTCCAGTTTTCATACACCAATCCATTTTTATGCTTCCATCGCTAGTTCTGTTAATTTTCATATCTGGGAATGGTAACTCCCCTTTTCTTCGACGATATCTTTATGGTACGCGTTAAATGTTAACAATACTTCTTCTTCAGTTTCTCTCTGAACGGTCATCACCGAGTTATCCACATACATATAACCTAAAATAAAGAACACTGCACTGTTTTATCTACCAGCTCTTCCATGACCAAAGCTGCCAAAACCGGGCTTGCGGGATTCTCCATCGCCAACCCATCACTTTGCTTATAAAAACTACCTTTATATTGGAAATAATTCATAACGAAGCAAGCATTATAATAAGTTTTTCCATCTCAATTCTTCCTATTTCTGTGTACGTCCCAATATATTTCCACTTCCTTCTTACCACTTCCAACACCAATTGTTTAAAGATGCTGGGAAATAATGACACCACATCCAATAAAATCTCTCTGTAAGGCAACTTAACGTTTTTTAACAAAATTCCTAAGAGCAATATTAGAAAATCATGATTTTGGCAAAACATTATTCAAATAATACTTTGCTATCTTTATACAGTTGATCACCGGTCTAAATTTGACTCTTCTTTTATGGGTTTTTCTCAACCTATACAGTTTAGAGCTTAAGGAGTTACTTTTGTCAGCAACTTGCAGGTATTCAGACGGATACAACCGTTCTTGTGCATATTCTTCATCGACCCCGGGACCTTTTTCTAATAACTCGAAGTCGGATCTTCAAGAAGTTTTATATATTTTGCACTGCTAAGCAATTTCTTCATACCACTTTTGTACTCAAACCTCTTGATTTGTTTTATTTTTCATTTTGTATCTACGAAAGGTTTACACATTTAGCTCCGAGACTGTTAACTTGTTCTTCCTCCAGCTTTAAGCTGACTGCTACAGACCCAGCTCCAAATCCTTAATGATGGTCAACACTGGTAACTACTCCGCCGTTCTGCTACACATGTTGCTCAAAAACAATGTGGGCATAACACATTCCGCAATACCACGTTATTATAATCTCTCTATATATAAAAGAGAAATTTGTTCGCTATACACTCCTCGAATATTGAACGGATCCGAACCAAATAATGCACAATTACTCTTTAGGATCAAGTGCATCTATTCTCATAAAAACGGTGGTCAGAAAAGAAAAAAATTGTAAAATAGGATCACAGTGGAGAATTTTGGACGTGCACGAATGGGTAAACGAGATTCCAATTGCATAAATGTGTATGGTGGTATACTGAGTTAAAAATGAGTACCGAGTTGGCATTTTTTGTTTAAAAAGATATAAGTAATCTAAGTTCATTTTTAAGCAGACTAGCTATTGAAAGCCATTACACAAAATGATAAACAATTCAAAGTGAATTTAGATACAAAGAAAGTCTGATTAAAGCAACACCGATAGACATACCGAACCATAGGAAAAAATTTATGGAGCTAAATGTTAATAATACAAAATTGGTAAAATTGTATTTACACTCGTATCTACCTCAATTCCAATATTTGGGCACTGGAGGGTGTTCCACACCCCCCAGACCCCGCGGTTTAAGCGGTTTCATTTATCAGAAGTAAATTAAAGATTTCAGCATATTCGCTTGACAGTTGCTATAGAAACGTGAAATTTTTAATCATTATTGCGAAACGATACAGTTTTTTTTAAATTAAAAACGGAATAGAAATTAATTTATTAATTAGAAATTAATTTATTAATTAGAAATTCATTTATTAATTTCTTATAAATCATCGACCGGGGGTTCTGGGGGGTATGAAATTCCTCCCAAGATGTGTCATTACTCTCAAGAAAACTAAAAGCGGTTTCATAAAGTTTCAAGATAATTTATAAATATTTAATGGTCTGCATTCCAAAAATTTGTGCACTGGAGGGTGTTCCACACCCCCCAGACCCCCCGGATTGGACATTTTATCTTTATAACAAATGATTTGTAGATGTCAGAATATTCTCTTGGCCGATACTATGATAACATGACATTGTTATAGTAATTATTACGATATGAAGAAGTTTTTTAAAATGTAAAACGGTCGAGCAAATGATAAAATGATATGGTGCATTCCGTATCCCCCCCCCCCCTCCGACTATGCAGTATATAATTAATTGTTATATTATGAATTAATCACATTTGTTTGGCCATAGCAATTTTAAGAAACTTGAGATTCGCTAAATATTTAATTCACTTTTAATAAAAATAAATTAGTTAAACCGGGGGGTCTGGAGGGTGTGGAACACCCTCCAGTGCCTCTGTAATGGAAGATCTTCAGTTTACTTACGATAAAAAATAAACTACTCAATCCGGGGGGTCTGGGGGGTGTGGAACACCCTCCAGTGCCTCTGCAACGGGAGATCTTCGGTTTACTTTTGATAAAAAGAAACTACTCAAACCGCGGGGTCTGGGGGGTGTGGAATATACTAATAGTAAAATTCTAAAAATCTCAATTTGAACTTAATGAAAGAAGCTCCATTATAAATAATACCGTGCAACACATTTTGAAAAAAGCACGTATGTGTGCTGAAAATGAGGGAGGCCATTTTGAAAATTTATTAAAATAAATTTTGTGAATTTATTTAGTTTTTTAACCTACACTTTGTTCATTATTTTCGTAATTTATGTGAAAACGATTGGTTTCCAAAAAAAAATTATTAGACCAACGTTGTAGCCCGTTAAATTTCCTATCCGGTTTGGGCCATTAGTTTTTTTCTAAGACGTTTCGTTTAAAAGATACGGAGTTGGCAAGAAAAGTAAAAAAAATAAAACTCGGAATTTTTTGACATTTTTTCCCTTAATTTAATTCATAACTCAAAATCTGTTGATTCTAGGCGATAAGAGGTTATAACATAATTTGTAGATATTCAAATGCTCTATAGAAAAGCTCAAATCCATTAAACCCAAAAAATCAAAAATATCGGTGCAATGGCCGCTTGAAATCATAAATTGAAAAAATTGCTGTAAAGTGAGGTACCCCCCAAGGGTTTGGACTTGGACAAAAATTTTATTTAAAAATATGTCTAAAGAAAAGTGTCTTCTATCACCACCTAAGAGATTCTCCACGGTCACGGGGACACCCTGTATATGTGAAAATGAAATTTTTGTTCGATTTTTAGTTTAAACTATTATTTAGTGTCTATATAACCATGTGTTTTAATTTTGTTGTTTTCATATTTTGTTTTCTTTATAATAAATGATATTCTTTAGTAATGCGAAAATACAACTCATTTAACGGTGCCATATAAAAAATATAAATAAAAGTATACCTAAAAGCAGTGAATTTTGATAATTTTTACATTAATCTATCTTGTAAAAGTGTAACTAATGTAAATTAAACTATACCGCAATGTAAAAATAACAAAATAACTAGAAAAGTAAATTTTACTTGGGGGTGTTCTGAGCACCCTACCTACCTACTTAAAGGTTCAAGGTTTGAAAATTTAGTAAAAACTCTCCGCTGCCGTTTTAGTTTTCTAAAAGAATTATGACATATCTTTGGGGGTTATTCTATTTATCTGTTTGGCCGTTTCTGATTTTGAAAAACTTCATCGTATCGCAATAACGACTAAAAATTTTACATTACCATAACAACCGCCAAGAAGATATGCAAAAATTTTTAATACACTTGTAATTAAAGTACGCAAACCGCAAGGGCTGAGGGAGTGCGTAACACCATCCGGTACTTCAAAATTCAAAATCAAAATGCTTCAAAATTATGATTATTTTTGATAAAATTTTAATAACATTTCAAAAAAATGAAGTTTTCAAAAAATTTTATTAAGATAAGCGAACGCAGTTGGTTTTATTGGCAAGATATTTTAATAAACTTAGGTTCACAATAGCAATTTAATAAATTTTATTTGCTTAAAGATCATTCTTCAAAACATATTCGAAAAAGAAATGGCTTTTTTCATATAAACTAGATTTATTAGGCTATAAACAACTGTGTGGATTAAATTTAAAAATCCATGCTTCAGACATTGGCAACTATATGTGACTTGCTTATACATCAGAATGTGTTTGAAACTCAGATTTGTTTAACAAGGTACAAAGAGAAAAACCCTGCACGAAGTTCAAGACACCTAAATCAAAGTAGGTACTTGAAACAAAGGCAAAGCATTTTATTTTTAGTGAGACCCCGGGCGAAGCCGGGTATTCAGCTAGTTTATTATAAATTTGTTATTTTTGTCTATGTTATTATTCGATTTAGTTCGAGGAAGCTGTGAGAAGTGGCGTAACGTCGACGAAGATAAAGACTTATTGCATTTTGCATTTCATTTCCAAGATCCCGTTATTCCTTTGTTTAATTTAAGAATATAGACGTGATTCAAAATTTATCAATTTCAAGGGAATGCTTAGATCATTTGGTCAAAAACCGCATAGCTGGTGCATTTGTTCTGAAGTTTCCAGTGAACAGACGACAAACATAGTACAAACAACTTCACCCTAAACGTTCAATAGGGGTAAAAATGGTGTCAAACGCTTTTGTAAAAAAGACATCAAAATATTATTAGTTATAGGGGGGGGGAGTAAACATGACGTGCATATATTCTTCCATAGTATGAAACTTAAAATTTGCTTTGTTTTACATTTATATTATTCAAAAAATCACCCAAGGCGCGTTTATATTATGATACTTTTACGAAAGTTTTATAAATTTGCATTGTATGGTTCTCCAGTGTTCACTAAAAAGAGCTTAATGGAAAAAGAGTCAAAAATTGAATTTACGTCCATTTTACTTGCTCTTTCTATTAGTTCCAAGGTCTTAAGTGTATTCGTCTTCTTTATTTTGTAATGAAAAATACAATTGAGTCTTTGATACTAATCGAAAGAGGATATCCAAAATAGACTTAAGTTCAGCAACTAATAAAAGTTTTCAATTTTTGACTTGAGCTCTTCTTACTAAACACTGGAGAATTTTTTCCTGTACTTTAAGGTTTGCATAGTTTTTGGGAGTTCTGGGGTTAATTTGTTGGGCTATCTGCATAACAAAGTTAGATGTTTTTTTATTATTTGGAAAACTACATTTGGGGTGACCAAAAGTGGCTCAAGTCTTAGGAGCGTGTGCTGCCCCCGCTCCCATGAGGCACATCTTAATGTCTTTCAAATATCAAAGATGTCAAAGCATATTTTTTAGCCAGGGCTTAGACAATTTTAATTGTTGATAAGTGTGATTATGAACCTTTATTAGAAATTTTTTTAATTTTAAAGTCAATCCATGAAGCAATCAATTTGATTTTGGATAAAAAATTAAAGCCCAATACAACTTTCAAAAACTTCCATCTAATCCCCTAATAGGCAGCCTAACATAATTTACCAAGTCCTCGAGGTGAATAATCAGGCAAAAAAATTTTGCTCTTGAATACATTACTTGTGTTTTGTCTAATAATATTTTATTGTTTAATATTCTGGAGGATCCAAAATTTCTCTTGTGATGATAAAACACCAAGAGGAAAAAATTAGATACCTCAGCAATATTTAGCACTTGGCTTTCCAGATGGCCAAACAAACATTTTAAGGGAAACAGGGGTGCAAAATCAAAGTGAATACAGAATATAAAAATTTGTACAAAGGAGGTCTCTTTGTATAACCCCTGGATGAATTCGTTAATATGTCATGGGATGAAGGTAAAATTCAATGACTTACCTTTTAGCTAGTTGAACGCTCGGAGAAATCCAAATTTTCTATTTTGCTGGCTTCCATCCACGCTTCTTTCGTTTTCCCAAAGTAGTATCGTCAAAGAATGCACTGACAGTGCGTGGTATTTCGTCACCTGGCTTCCAAAATCGAAGAGCAAATATCTGCAATACAAAAATGTAATTAGGTTTTTAAACCAACATCACACAACAAAAAATTAAGTACTACGTTTTTTTCCATTATGCCGATGACGTCACAAGCAACGCAGCGCTTCAATTGTTTTCAACCGATGCATCATCTACTTTATTCCCAAAAAACTAACTTGATAGATATTTATCGACTTAAAATTAGCTTGAACAATATGTAGCCCTTAAACACGTCTTCTCCCTGATATGTTTTATAATTTCACCAACATTAAAACAAAGCACATAGTTAATTTTCGCTCACTGATGCTTTTTGCCAAACGAAACGACGCTTCTTCAACAGCAAATTGACAGAAATGCCACACGTAGCAATTTTTTGGCCACGGGTGGTGAAAGGACGAATTAAAAAACTACACCAGAAGTTACAAATCCCAGAAAAATAATTAAATCCACATTTGGGGTTGGAAAACCTCATCCACACCAAAATTATATTCTAATTTTCACTTAAGTACATAAAAACTTACCCGAAAAGAGGTGCAAAGTAAAAATTTTCCAAGTTTTCTTCAGACGATGTCACTTCGAAGCCGGTTCACAAACAAGTGACTATTTGGCGGGTCCGAGTGACGCATTCGAATATAAAATTTTTTTTGTTTCCTAAAAGGTTTGTTCACATGATAAGATGTGTCACCGTAAATTCTGCTGGTAGAAAAACTTGTAAAAGATTTTAAATAAATTGAAATAATATTTTGTAATTTTACGCCTACGGGGTGCTGTGAAAAAGTAAGTCAATTTTTTTGTTTTTCCCGCTGTCAAACTTGATTTAACTTTGACAGGCAAGAAAAATGGAAAAGTTAACTTACATTTTTACTTCACCTCGTAAGCATAAAGTTATAGAAATTATAGATTTGACATAAAAATTCCGACGGAGGAAGAGGTGGTGGTGACCAGGAATTCAAGGACCTGCAAGTGGGAACTCTACAGGGTGTTCCTAAAGCAGGGGTTGGAGGAATGTTTACTGAGGCTACAGACTCCGGTGGCGTTGGAACTCATGAAAGATATGATTACGTCGGTTATCATAACTGTGTAGAAAAACAGTTGCCCACTGAAAAGGCGAAAGGCAAAGCGAAAACTCTCCTGGTGGAAACGTGAACTTACCTCCCACAGGGCTTACTTTTTAACCAGGTCAAAAGAACTGGTGATTGAAAAAATACAAAAATTCCTATCAGAAAGAAAGGCAAAAGAAAACTCGTCCAGAAGTACTGCGAGAAGAACTCCTGAATGTGCAAGATTCCAAAGAGTATTCATGAAAGACAGCTAAAGCAAAGTTGGTTCCATACAAAAATTTCAAGGAGGGTACACATCTGATGAAGAGGAAACAAAACAGGAAACAGACAGTGTAACAAAACAAAGAAACCAGGCAATCAACCTGACGTACCTCGGGCTGCCAGAGGGCTGCAATAGAACAAATAAATTTTTCTAATAAACAAAACCAAGATATGTGCAGCATTGTTGACGAAAGATAAAATGTTATTCATACCCAAACCGGGGTGTACATCCTATGGCTAGGCGAAATCCTTTCGCCCAATCATTTTAATACCATATTTCTTTAAAACCTTGGAGAAGCAGATTGATGGACATATAAGGACGATATATTGCTTCTGTACCGACACCAGAATGCATATCAATCAAGAAAATCGTATGAACTAAGTTTACATCATGAGCTAACTCATAAAATAGAGAGAACTCTTAGGTACCGCGAAATTGACCTGAGAGCTTTTCTGGACATAGAGGAGGCGTTTGGTAATACGTCTTTTGAATCAATAGACCAAATGGACCCGTTCATGGTGAGCACTTTAACTTAACGCAGCAGGAAAGTAAGTTAACTTTTTTGTTTTCCCGGTTGTCATGGTTAAATCAAGTTTGACAGCAAAAAAAAAAACAACTAATTTACTTTTCACTGCACCCTGTAAGCGTAAAATTGCAGAAATATTATTTCAATGTATTTAAAATCTTTTTCAAGTTTTTCTATCAATTTGAGACATCGTTGCAAATGCAAAAAACTTATCAAGGTGAACACATTTTAGAAAACAAAATTTTTTTAATTTAAATTACGTCATTCGTTCAACAGTCATTCGTTGGTTAAATGTGTTCGAAGTGACATTGTCGAAAGAAGACTTGGAAAATTTTTATTTTACAGCCCTTTTCGGGTAAGTCTTTAAGAACTTTAAGTGACAATTTAAATATAATTTTGGGTGGATAAGGTTTTCCAACCCCAAATTTGGGCTTAATTATTTTGATGTAATTTGTGATTTTATGTAATTTTTGTTCATAAGTGGGTACAAATTTTGTAATTCTCTATTTTACCATCTGTGGCGCAAAAAGTTGCCACTTGTTCGCCTTCTGTCAATTTTCACTTGAAGAAGCGTCGTTTCGTTTGGCCAAAAAACAACAGAAAAAATAAGAAAATTGCTTTGTTTTAATGTTGGTGAAATTATAATGTACATCGGGGAGAAGACGTGTTTTAAGGGCTACATTGTTCGAGGTAATTTAAGTCGATGAGTTCATTTAGAGTTAGTTTTTATTGGGAAAGAAGTAGCATCAGTTGAAAACAATTGAAGCGCGCTTCATCGCCCTAATGGAAATATTCGCCAAAAACTTGGTTGTTTCATTTTTTGTTTGATGTTAGTACAAATTTTTAATTAAATTTTTGTATTATAGATATTTTCCCATGATACTGGAAGCCAGGTGTCGGTTGCAGTGCATTCTTTGGTGGAACTTTCCATTTGGGAAAACAAAAGAGACGATGATGGAAGTCAGCATAATAAAATATTTGGATTCCTCCTGGTGTTTCACAGCTAAAACGTAAGTCATTGAATTCATTGAGTCATGTAAAAGGAAACATCCCTTGCACGAAATGTTTATATTTTGAGGTTATTTTGATGTTTTATGTTTCCTTAAAAATACTACAAAATAGTTTGTTTGGCCATCCCGGAAGCCAGGTGCTAAATATTGTTGAGGTATCTAAGCTAACGAAGTCAAAATGTTATTGGATAAACCAAATTTATATTATGCAAAGGCAAAAAATTTTGGCCGGGTTATTCACCCCAAGGGCTTGGCGAATTGTTTTAGACTACCTATCAGAAAATTAGATGTTGTAAATCTTTGAAAGTTGTATTTGAATTTAATTTTTTATTCCAAGGCAAATTGATTGCTTCCTGGCTTGACTTTGAAATTTACAAAAATGGAAAGGGTTAATTTCTTGTGAAGGTTCATGATCACACTTATCAACTATTAGAAATGCCAAATCCTTGACCAACAAAATATGTTTTGGCATCTCTGATTTTTGATAGACATAAAGTGGCGTAACGTCACAGGGGCAGCAGGACAGCACTCGCCCTCTCCGCTCCCAAGATTTGGAGGCCACTTTTGGCACACCGTCCTGTCCAATTAATATTGATAAATTCGCCAAATTAATAACGATTTTTTATCCTTACCTTACTGAAAAACCTTGAACTTATCAATTGTTATTTGAAGATGATTTGAATTGATCTTCCAAAGTTTAGTTTTCCAAATAATGAAAAAACATCCAACTTTCTTACGCAAATGGCTTAAAATTTTAATCAATTGATCAAACCTTGAAGTACGGGAAAAACAATGTTTTATAAAACTTTTTTAAAAGTATATAATAGTGCCGTGGGTGATTTTTTTTTGAATAAATCAATGTAATGTCAAGCAAATTTTAAATATGAACTGATTCATTAAGTCCCCAATTTTAAGTTTTATCTAATGCCATGAATGAATTGATGGATATTTTTACATTCAATTGAACGTTTCAATGTCATAGGGTCTAACAGCCCTCATGAGTCAGAGGTGAAGATTTTTTCATAGAATAAACATCTGATTATTTTGGCGACGGAAAATCATCTGAAATGATTGTCCAGTGACATCAAAATGGGTTGTGGGCTTTTTCCATCTCCTGAAGGCCTATTCCCATAAATTAAATATTGAAATTTTACGCTCTCGTAGGTCCATCATCTAGCGAACCTCCCCCCCCTCCCAGGAAGTGCTGTTATTTAATATGTAAGTATGTTTGCTCCTTCAAAATTTCAGATCTAATATTATGCCAACTATGTGGGTTTCGTCAAGATTTTCCCCGGAAGACTTCTTCTTCGGCCTATCCCCGTCCATTTCAGCTCATTTACGTTTGGTAGGGCACGGTTGTTAAAAAACTTTCTACTTGTCAATCTATGCTAAAACTGTGAGATTCGCTCTTACCAGTCTAAGATCCCTTCCTGGGTCAAACTTGCTTATCACGGTGACATCCATACAGATTTTTTGTCGTTGGTGAGTTTCGTTTTTGGTATTTTGATCTGGACTACTCCATGTTCATTTACGTTGTTTTGGCTTTTTAAAGAAGGCATTTAAGCAATACATGTTCTCAGAGCTTAGGAAGTTTAAGAGTCTACTCCTCTCTCTCATTCCTATTAATAACCAAATACGTAAATAATTCGATTACAAAATATTAAATCCGAAATAGAATTAAACAATCTTCTTTTCTCTTCAGATAAGCTACAGAAAATTAAAATTCGCGTACGCGAAAATCGGTTTCGCGACCGGCAGTGTGATGTGTCGAGTACGTATCATTGTGGGAAGCTTGAGGAAAGCTTCATAAAAATCGCGAATCATTTTGTTTTAATACTTGAGTGATAAAGTAGTGCTTTCAAGTGTTCATTAAAGAAATTTTCATTCGCAACCGTTAAAACCGACCAGTGCGGGCGTGCTAGTTAGTTACATTTATGGAAACACATCAGGAAGTTGCCATCATGGTCGGAAGGAGTAAAGCGGAAGGACAACAGTGATAAAGGTAATGTAATAAAAATCTTGTCACCATAATAAAAATTAACAAAATTATTTTTTTAATATTGCAGGTAGGGTCCACTTCGTGGGTTGAGCAGCAATTCAGGTTAGTGGAAATATTTCTCAAGTGATGTAGCCAGTGAATCGTTTGAAATTGTGACAAAATGTAATGGAAAACCATGGTAGGCTAAGTAAAATTTCCTTTTTAAGGTGTGAAATAGTAAAAGCTATTTCAGTTTGAATTAAATGAATTGATAATTATTTCTCTGTGTTAATTAGTTTACTATTTTTTGGTTTACCACAGTCTTTTATAGTTTGACAATTGATTAATTTTTCAAGCCTTTAACCGAGTATGAAACTTTCTACAAGAATACTTAAAGTCAAAAAGCGCCACAGGCGATTTTCTTCCAAGGACTTCGCCAAATTACTGGAACCCACCAGGAGGTAGCACTATTTTTAAACTATTTTTGTGTTATTATTTTCTAGTTTGCTTTCTATTATAGATTCAGAATTACAGAAGTACAGTTAGTACTTCTGGAGGTTTTCGGATGGAGGATATTTGGAGGTTCTCCGCCTATGTGCAGAAATGGTATCGCTGAAAGTAGCCTTTGAACAGGAACAATATGCCATAAAATGAGGTAAGTCTGTTTTTAATTAATTAAAATTTATGCTAAAGTTGAATATATAATTGACTGCCACTGTCGTCCTTAACTTTTCTAATAAGTATTTTGCAATTTTTGAAAACGATATTAATAAAAATGAACATAGCAACTTAATCTTCAGGAACTGCAATTTAAAATATTTTATCCATAACTGTCAAACAGCTGTGGCGGTCCCAGAATTAGTAATTTATATAGCAGATCCGCGCAACATAAACTAATCGCCTCAGTAGTGCAGTTGCTTAGCACGCTTATTCACATCTAATACGCTCGGGTTCGAATCCACATTAGGGAACATTTTTTTCAGCACATCATCTCGCTAAACAGCTATATTTGAAGTTCCTTTGCCTTTCTACTGACCACGCCCTCTCGACACACCAATCGAACCACGCTCTTGTGACACGCCCCCTTCCTATACACCTGCACTAGGAGGAATACTTCAAAATTGATCCTGACTGTAATAAATGTTCTTACACTTTCGAAGTCTCACTGCAAAAAACGGGCCAGTAAACACCCGGAGTTTCTTTTTCTATGTACTGACCACGCCCATTTGACACGTCTTGCCACTGTTTGAACAACGTTCTCTTGACATACCCTTTCTCTCTTCACTTAATTCTCGTTCCCGCAGTTAACACCCGAGCAAAGCAGCGTACTTATACGCATACTCTCTCAAAAGCCTTTCAATCGCGTAGACGGGGGTGGTCTCGCCCAAGATTAATTATAGGTAAAAAGGCATAGGTTAAGCGATAGGGCGTGTCAAGAAGGCGTGGTTAAAATTATGGGTTTTAGTGGGCGTGTCAAAGTGGTGTGGTCTGCAGAAAGACATGGAGATCTCTGGAACAGTTTTAAACAAAACTTTTTCGTTTTCTTACAAGAATCGAAAATAGATTTATATTTAATTAAAATTTTTAAAATTAACTTTTTCGTTGCTGTTTTCAGATGTTTTATTTTTACAATAAGACAGCATTAACCATTGTTGAAAGCTCACGAAAAATAATTTCGTTTAATTGTTCAATTAACCTGTTCATTTTTAAAATTTTAATTAATATCAATTTCACAGGTAAAAAATACACAGTATAATTTAGAAAATTGATTTTATTGCTTATTACTTTTATCAATTAAAGTTACTATTACAAACAGGATAAATTTTGAAGTATGCCGCCTCACGCAGCGTTAATTTAGATAACTGCAGTGGTGTAGATTAAGTAATTGGAATTTATATTAAAATCAGGTGCGCACTCCAGAATTTGAGTTAGAGAGGGCTATTCTGGGATTTACAATTTCGTTTGGAAAAGAAAGGATTAGCTCCCATAAAACATATTTCAATTAAAAGTTTGTTTATTTACGTTAATTTGTTTTTTATTGTAATTTTAATTAGTTTGTTTTATGAGTTCAGTTCTAGATTTCTATATTAGTTTTTTTGCTTGGCGGATTATATTTTGTTCTTAATCTGAACCTGTTATTTGAGATAATAGTATTATCATAGGTATCAGATATCAAAATTGATATTTTTATAACTTTGATAAGATAAGCTCTACTTTAAATTCTCAAATTTTAAATAACCAATTATTACTTATTGAAATTAATAAAAGAGGAGTAGAAAATATTAAAAGTATTTTTGAAATTTTTGGTCGCAATCAATTATGTTATGAAGTGATATGTTACAACGAAGTAATTTATTGTGATTCAACAGACGCACGAATTAAAGCCGAATCAACAGTTCGAATAACATCATTGGCTATCTAAAAGGTTAGTGAGTTGATGTCACCAGAGATTCAATAAATGTTGATTTTAATAATATTTTGGGTGGTGCTGTTTGTATTAACGTAACAATTTTTCAACCAAAATCAACCGTTGAGCAAATTTATGGCAATCGCAGTTGAAAATTTGAATGTTACCTTTAATTTGAAGTTATTGTAAAAAAAATGCTCAATGTAACTGGCATCTTTTAATATCAATATTATTTTCCATCACACCAAGAGACTACCCCGCGCAAAAAATCCATTCTTACCGTTCTTGAAATCGGCCCAATCAGTTCTTAAATTCAAGCAAAGCATTCTTAATTTACTTAAGATATCAACTTACTGATTGCTCTCTGCAATGATGGTTAAGTACGACATTTTTAAATTTTGTTTCAATTTAAGAACGTTGCGTGATTGGGGCAATTTCAAGAACGATATTCTAACTGGTAAGAACGGATTTTTGAGTGCTAAATTTTAGAACCCGCAAATATTTTCGAATCACCCGCTCGAATCTGTGGTGTGAAAACCATAATATTGTTTTTTCTTCTTCAAATCAACCTGTTTTTTAAATACACCACAGAATTAGTAACATAACTAGAATCATAGACGCTTCCTCCTCCTGAACATTTGAAAAGTTCCCAGAAAATGTTTGTAAATTAGGCCGAGTGACACTTTTATAAATTATATCGAAAGTTCAGAAACAAATCAAGAAATTTTCCTCAAAACTTTTGGGAAAGTATTAGCGGGGAAATTTTTTTAAAAATTTTATTATTTACCTGAGGATACGTAACAGGATTTTTTCTATTTTCTTTTGCCAAATCTGCAGGTTAAATTGCTCACAAATAATTTTGTTTTATTATTATTTTAACAATTTTTACTGTAGTATTAATTTCAGAGATTAATAATATACAGGGTATCCCCATCACAATGGAAAATTTTTGAGATGGTGACAGAAGACACTTTTCTAAGTTGTATTTTTAAATAAAATTTTTGTCCTAGTACAAACTCTTGGGGGGTATCCCATTTTAAAGCTATTTCTTGAATATCTGCTTTCAAACGGTCATAGCACCGTAACCATTGATTTTATGGTATTAATGCATTAGTAATTTTTTAAAGATAATTTATTTATCTACAAACTGATGTAAAACCTTTTATCCTCTAGAATCAACGGATTTCGAGTTATGAATCAAATTAAGATAAGAAATGATAAAAACGTCCAAGTTTTATTTTTTGGTTTTTATTGCGAACCCTGTATCTTTTAAACGAAACTACTTAAAAAAACTAACAGCCCCATTCGGATAGCAAATTTAAAGAGCTATAATTTTAGTCTAACAACAATTTTTGGAAAACCAACCCATTTTACAAAAAAATCCCAAAATAATGAATAAATAAAAAGTGCAGAAAAAATTTATTTTAATAAATTTTCAAAATGGCCACCTTCATTTTCAACACACCAACGTGCTTTTTAAAAGGTGTAGAACAGTATTATTTATAACGCCACTTTTTCATTAATTTCCGCCTTATCTGCTGTCGATCAAATTCAGATTTTGATAATCTCATTTATTACATTTTTGTACCGACCTTGTTCATTTTTGTAATTTTCTGTAAAATGAATAGGTTTTTCAAAAATTTTACAAGACTAAAGTTATAGCCGTTAAATCTGCTATCCAAATTGGTTTATTATTTTTGGTAAGTAGTTTTGTTTAAAAGATACAGAGCTTGTAACAAAAACGAAAAAATAAAACTTGGAATTTTTAACTTTTCTTTCTTAATTTAATTCATAACTCAAAATCCGTTCATTTTAAACGATAGAAGGTAATAAACTAATTTGTAGATAAGTAAATAATCTTCAAAAAATTACTAATTCATTAATAGCATGAAATCAATAGTTACAGTGCTATGGCCGTTTGAAGAAAGAATTTAAGAAAAGTGCTATAAAGAGGGTACCCCAAGGGTTTGGAATATGGCAAAATTTTGTTTAAAATATATCGTAGAAAAGTGTCTTCAATGACCACCTCAAAGGTTTACCATGACACGGGGACACCCTGTATATATTTTAAAAATAAACGGAAAATGAAAAAGTTATCGACATTCAGGGCTATTATGTATCACAAAACGTTATTTTAAAGGTGACCGTTATGAAATAACACAAAGGTTTACGTCAAACCGGTGAGACTTCAAAGGTTAAGAAGACCTTTATTGTAAAGGTCATACAATATGATGATGATTATAATAAAGGTTTTCTTAACCTTTAAAGTGTCACCGGTTTGACGTAAACGGTCACCTTTAAAATAACGTTTTGTGTTATCTTCTCAAAAAATTATATATAATGGTAATCGTAATCAGTATTTTTTTAAAGGTGAAAAGGGGGGAAAATTGCAATTTTAATCATTGTGTTGTCGGTACTTGCGTCCCAACCTACTCTAATCATGTAGTGGGCGGAGTCAACTAGTGAATTGAAAGGAGTAATTGTATGAGGACTACGGTGGAATTTCCAGCTAAACTACGACCCGGGGTTTGAGTTCCAAAACTTCGAATTAGATCGCGTTCGGGGATTTTTTTAAATTTAGCAAAACCGAAGGTTTGAAGCCTTGATTAAATTTTTTATACACATCGGCCGGATCAAAAACTTCATAAAATAAATTACTTCAGTATATGCACAAAAAACAAAAACAAAATTGATTTTTTTTGGATTTAAACGTCAAATTTTTGAATCGTCTTCACCTGTAATCTTTCTAATTCTGTGTTCTTTCACAATTTGTTTTCATTTCCACAGGAAAACTTGCATTTTCGAGTGGCACTTATCGAACTTTGTCTAAATTGTTTTTCTATTTCTAAATTTTGATGCAGCCCTCAAAAATGTGAAAAAATTGTTTATTAATTATTTCAAAAAAAAAGACGGTTTTTTTAAATCAAATGATTATAAGTTGAGAAATTTTAAAGCGATTCAATTTAAATTTACTTAATAGGGGTTTCGAGGTCGCTGAAACAGATTATAATGTCAAAAATAGGTTATTCAAAATGGCTGATCCAATATTGCCGACTTTTTGATAAAAATTTCATTAAAATGATATAACTTGATAAATTTTAAACAAATTTCGCTCAGATTGACACTATGCGTGATTTTTAGAATCTCTGAAATATATTATAATGTCAAAAAATAATAGTAATAAATGGCGGATCCAATATGGCCGACTTTTTGATAAAAATTTTATTAAAAAAGACGTAACTTGATATTTTATCACGTGAAGGTCTATTTTATTTTTGTTCAAAATCCGAATTCATTGGTGACAATTATCTCAGAGAGGTTGGTACAATTTGTTTAAAATGCAATTGTTTAAACAAATACGATAATTTTACTGATTTTGGTTCAAACTCATTTTTGTTCTAATAATTTGATCCATTTTAAGAGGACAAAATCTCTCGTAATTTTTTCGTAAAATGCTTAAAAAAAAACTAAGAATATTTGAAGATCCAAAATCAAGCATTTTTTACCAACTTCAAAAATTCGACAAATATACACGAATTAGAAAAAAAAATAGTTCGAATCAAAATTTATAAATTTTTGTATTTGTTTAAACAATTGCATTTTAAACAAATTGTACTATTTTGAAACAATTTTAACCAATGACTACGGATTCTAGGCAAAAATTAGATTAGAAAAATTTTGGATGATCGATGACACGGAATCATACCTGGCTTCGATTTTTTCAATATTTTGTAAAAGGGATTTATTTATATAAGAGTGTTTACGTGACCATGGTGATAAAAGACACTTTTCTAAGACAAATTTCCAAATAAAATTTTTGTCCAAGTTTCAACCCTTGGGGGGTAACTCCCTTTAAAGCAATTTTTGAATTTCTGATTTCAAACGGCGATAGCTCCGATATTATTGATTTTTTAGATTTAATGTATTAGAAATTTTTTAAAGATCACTTGCTTATCTACAAATTAGGTTATAACCCCCTATCATCTAGAATTAACGGATTTCGAGTTATAAATTAAATTAAGACAGAAAATGTTGAAAAAATTCAGGTTTTATTTTTTTACTTTTCTTACAATCCCCGTATCTCTTAAACGAAACGTCTTAAAAAAAACTAATTACCCAACCCGGATAGGAATTTAACGGGCTACAACTTTGGTTAAATAATTTTTTGTAAAAAACCAACAGTTTTTACAGAAATTCTGATAATATTGAAGAAGGTGTAGGTAAAAAGCAAATTCACAATGTGATTTTCGTTTTATGTTAAATAAAAAATAAATTATGTCAAAATTTTTATTTTATTTTTAATAAAAAGTAATTATATAGATCGAGAGATTTGGGGAAGGGGGGTTTAGAACCCCTCCATCGGAAGTCGCAAAATTAAATATTTAAAAATTGTAAAATCCTTTATATTACCGCTCTAGCTCTTTTGGATATACGTATTATATGGGTATTATAAACTGTTCTCTATAACTCCCCCAGCCCCCCTGTTTCAAACATATCATTTTTATTTTGTCAGATTTTCCGATTTAAACGGTTTCTCCAATATTCATATGTTAAAATTTTTATTTCATTTTTAATAAAAAGTAATTGTATTGACCGAGAGGTCTGCGGGGAATGGGGTAGGGGGGAACGGAAGTCTCAAAATTAAATATTTAAAAATTGTAGTAACCTTTATATTACCGCTCTAGTTCTTTTAAATAAAAATTTTATTTGAAAATTTGTCGTAGAAAATTGTCCTTTATCACCACCTCAAAGATTCTCCACGGTCACGAGGACACCCTGTATATATTTAAAAAATTTTTTACACCAGATTCAGTCATTTTTAGGTCATACTAATAATATTATTTTAGATAGGTGGCAAAATGAATTTTTTATAAAAGTTATTAACCTTTGTTATAACTCAAATTAATATTACATAAAATTGTACTTACAGTAATTTTAAATTCACATAAGTTGAATCGTAATAGTCATTAGGTATTTACATTTTAACAGTTGCAAAATAAAATAGCAACGGTATCACGACCGTATGCTCGTTTCACCACCCAGAAACAAGTGAAGCCTATCCGCAACAGCCCTACGCACTATCTTCTTCTTACCGTCCTGAGATGGCGTAACCTATTTCAACGCGCTTAATTCAAATTTAAACGTCGCGAATATTTTAATATAAAAATAATATTACAACTTTTTGAAAATCAATATTTCAATTCTAAATGAATACTAAAATTTCTTAAGGATAAAATCGTTATTGTTGATTTAGACATTGGCATATTTATAAAAATTGTCAACTCCCACCGAATTGTTTTTGATGGTCAGTAATAATTTGAATTATGAATCGGTATTGCTATAAATTTGTCTTATTCCTTCATGCTCTTTAAATTTAAAAACCCTGTAAATTAACAAAACTACGGAAAATAATTATGAAACTAGACAATCTGTAGAAAAAAATCAAGTGTGGGTTTCGTCAAGAAACACTTGAACAAGTAGTGGTGGCAGTGGTGGGATAATCTGTAACCTGATTCCCCTTTATATTAGTTTGTAATTTTTAATATTAGACACTATAAATAATTCAATTAATTTCAGATATTAAAAACACCTATTGCGAGAAGAGCAGAGTTTGTTCAGTACGTGCTCTTTCTTTTTAAAGAACTTTTCTTTGGTAATAATTTATCGAAGTGCATTATGAACGTATTTAAAAGTCGTTTTTATCAAAAAAATAGACAGATTTTATCACGATCTTACGCTTCAAAAGAAGAATTTTAAGAGAATTTGAAAGACTCTACGATAAAAATCCAAATTCAAGTATTTTATCTTTTAGTTTTAACGGAACTGGAAAAGGCTGTATCGGAAGGTGATATTGATAGTTTTAAGAGATTGAGCAGTTTGATTGACTACACAAGTGACTTAAAAGATTCGGTAACTTTAACTGATTGTTATGATAATATTAACAATCCAATTAGAAGTACCAATTTAATTATCCTAGCTTGTAAACATAACAAATTACACGTTCTGCAGTATCTACTTGAGGGTGATAGTAAAGTGTTACTGCATAATTTATCTATTGGAATCGGAAAATTTGCTATATTACCAGAAGATGTAGATGAAGAAAGCCATAATGCGTTTTATTACGCAATACGATCCGGAAATACTCAGCTGCTGGATATTCTCATAAAGAAATGGTCCGATAATTATTTTAAAGCTTCTTCAGAAGAATTAGAAGGAGTTCTTTCGAGAGCTTATGATGAATTGAAGTTAAGAAACGTATTATTGCCAGAGGAAATGGAAGGTTTTGTCGAAAACGAATTAATCAACCTCCGTTTTTTCTCAAATGCTTCTGGGCAAGATCAAGGCTCTTGGAGCGATATTAATAAAACCAGAGAACGGATTGCATTAGTACTTAAATTCGTCGAATTTTTAAAAGCAAATTACTCAAAGACGGAAGAAGTGGATGGAAGGTTTATATTTGTAGCCAAGTCTATTGTACAAAATATAAATATACTAAAGCAGCGCTTGAGATCGACCTACGATAGATTACCTTGGGAAGAAATGGAGTTTTGCTTAGTAATTTTTGTATCTTCACGCACAAAAGCACAAGAAGTTAATGTATTTTATCGTACTATCTTGAATAAAACTAAAATACTCAAATATGTCGAAAATTTTGCAATGGAACTTACTGGCGATGCCGAAAAGGATATTACAAAAGGTGATAAACTCCATTGCCTTCCGAAAGGGGAAAAACGTGATGTCGTTGTTGCGAAGATTATCGGCACTTCTCGTCAATTTGAAGAGTTGTATAACGACTATCAACAAATTAGAGATATATATTCTTTAGAGAAAATAAGTGATAATATAAAGTTGGCAACATTGGCAGACCCGCAAGAAAAGGAAGGACAGTTAGTTATCACCAGGGTGTTACAGGTTATCGGGGAAAATATAAAGAATACCTTGGAATCTCCCAAGTTATCTCATCCTATAAGTGAACTTTTGGTTTTATCTCTGTCAAAAAATACGAGAAAAATAATTGGGGATTTACGAGATGCAATATCGCATGCGGAGGCACTCTCGGCAAGAATTCAAATTGAAGAAAAGGCAGATTCTTTTTTTTTTAATATTCAAAATGATATTAAAAAAATTGGCAATGTCGTTACCGATATTTTGTTTAAAAACAAGATCAAAACAATCAGAATACTTCTTACAAAGATCGATAATAGTGAAAATTTAAATGAAATAAAAGAGGTTCTCGAAGAGATAAGCACAGTTGATTTAGACAAATGGGGGACACGGACAACTTTAAAACAATGGAAGACAAGAAGATTAAAAAACTTGTTCAAGAATTAAGCGACAATATAGTGGACAAAAATGATTATGAAAATGACCTTTTTAATAAAATTAATAGTATAATCAATAATGCTGGAGCTGAATCGGTAATCAACAGATCAAACTATATTGTGGGATTTAAGATTTACAGATGTTCAGTAAAGTATTCGGAGACGATAAAACTGATCCCAATATTATTAGACTAATCAAAATCGACGCTAAGAAATCGTTGCAAAAATTGTTCTAGACATAGAATATACCGATGGTTTCAAGAAAATTCGTCAGCTATTAATAAAATTTTTGACAGTGTTGAATCCAGAGAACACCACAGCAAAATGATGAAGTAAAGAGATTAATTTGGGAACTATTGTACATTGTAAGTTTTGAAATAGGCGGCATCAATTGGATTGAGGAATTAGGTGCAGTGTTGGACGAGGAAGATTCGCATAGTCGAAATAATGTCATTGAAGACAGAAACTGTCTTAACCTATTTGGATCAAAGCTATCGGATTTGAACTCTGTTTTAAACAAAAACACATTAACTGGTCCACTCGTTAATGCATTAGATTTCTATAAAAAAGATAAAAAAATGGAAGCTGCAGTAGAAATGCTAGTTTTGGATATTATGACAATTTTAGGTACTTCAGAGAATTTCTTGCAAAATAATTTTCTTTTTATGGATGACAACACTCCTTTATTAAATGGAAAATGCTTACGTAATCATTTAGCACATCATAACACTGTAGTGGACATATTATCTGATCCTTCAAGAGCGGTTCTTCTGAACGCTAGGAAACTTATTACCGAAGTAAATATAATGACAAGTGAAGGGAAAATTGGAAAATTAGTAAGAGAAGATCCTGTCAAATTGAAAGAAAAATTCGATCAAAGCCTGAATATCATTACCAATCAGGAAAGAATGTTTGGTGCATTGCAAGAAGGAAATAAAGTTTGCGTACAGGATTGTCTGTTGAAAGGAGCAGATGTTAAAGCTAGAAGTGTTAGTTTATGGACGACGTTGCACTTTGCTGCTAAAGGACCCAGCCTTGAAGTTGTCAAATTTATTCTTGGTCATAATTTAAGCGCAAATGTTGAGGATAATGATGGTCAAACTCCACTGCATATAGCTGCTGCATATGGAAGGAAAGAGATAGTAGATTTTTTTGTAACAGAAGCAGGTTTATGTGTTGATGTGCTCACGAAGCACAGCATGGCACCACTACATTTGCGGCTAAAATGGTCACAAAGACACTGTTGAAATTTTATTAAAAATAAAGCTAATACTTATTATACCCATGATATACAAGGTCTTTTACCTTTACACTATGCAATTAAAAATAATCATTTTTATATTGCTAAGCGTCTGTTACAAAAAGAGATAAACGACGAGATTAATGAAACTAAAGGTGGTTACACTCCTTTACACGAGGCTGTAAAGTATGGTCATATAGAATTAGTTACTTTTTTTCTTAAAAAGGGGGCAAATGTCAACGCTACCACCGACCAAAATACCACACCGCTACAATTAGCGGCGTTAATCGGTAATCTGGAAGTAGTGAACGCTTTAATTGTGAATGGAGCTAATGTTAACACTGAAAGTATACATTACATAACGCCATTGCATAATGCGTCATATCATGGTAATCTTGAGATAACTACTATGTTGTTGAAACATGGAGCTTCTGTCAATGCTGGGATTTCGACTTTGAAGGCATAACTCCACTACATCTTGCAGTACAAAGTGGCCATCTGGAAGTAGTGGCTATTCTTGTCAAGTATGGCGCTGACATGTCCGCTCAATCTCGGAAAATTGCTCCACCATTACACTATACAGCATTACATGGTCAACCGGAAATTGCTGCGCTTTTAATAGAAAAAGGAGCAGAAATTAATGCTAAAAGTTATAATAATTTAACAGCATTGCACGTAGCTGCGGGGATAAAGGTCACAAAAAGTAGCGCAAATTCTAATAAAGAATAAAGCCGAAGTAAACTCCCAAGATGTTCAAGGTTTCACACCATTACATGCAGCTGCAGGAAAGGGTAGCAAAGATATTATTGATCTTCTGATAAAAAATGAAGCCGATGTTAACTTTCAGTCGGTTGACGGTTATACACCATTGCATAGAGCTGTAACAAACGGTCATGAGGCAGCTGTTGATTTTCTTATAAAAAAGAATGCCGATGTTAATACTAAGAATAAACAAGGCAATACGCCCTTACATCTAGCAGTTTCAGAAAGCCACAAAAATATTGTTAAGTTATTAATAAAAAATAAGGCCCAAGTCCATGAAGTAGGTTTTGGCGATTCCACACCATTACATGTAGCCGCACAAAGAAGTAATAAGAAAATCATTGAGATTTTGGTCTCACATGGAGCTAAAGTTAACGACAAGAGTTACGTAGTGACTCCTTTGTATGTTGCTATTATGTGTAATCACAAGGAAATCGTAGAAGTGCTTTTAGCTTATGGAGCTAATATTAATTCAGGAGATATTGAAACTTGGTCAACACCAGTTATTGCTGGATACAAAGATATTGTAGAAATGTTGTTAAAAACCAGAGTATGTTCAGTACAAAGATTCTGATCATGTTACGCCTTTACATTTTGCTGCTAAAGGAGGTCATAAGAGGATAGCTAAAATACTAATAGGAAAAGGAGCCCATATTGATGCCGTTACTATGGATAATAATCGAACACCGCTGTTTATGGCCGTGCAAGAGGGTTATGAGGAAGTAGTTGAAATATTATTAGCTTGTGGAGCTAACGTAAATATTAAATCTAAGAATAATGTTACACCATTGCACATAGCAGCAATAAAAGGTCATAGCAACGTTGTAAAAGTTTTATTATTAGATAATACAGTAGATATTAAGATTATGGATAATAACAATAATACACCCTTGCAATCTGCAGTTCGATGTGAACATTTAGAAGTAGTTAAAATGTTACTGCAGTACAAGAACATTAATATGGACGCCAAAACTGATAATGACTTCACGTTATTACATATCGCTTCTCTTGGAAGTAACTTAGAGTTAGTAAAACATCTAGTACATCACGGATTTGATATCAATGCTAGAAATTCGGATGGATTAAAGCCCATACACTTTGCAGCCACAGCAGGTTATAAAGAGACAATCGAGTTTTTTATTAGTATGGGGTTAAATATTTCAGATGTTGGTGTATTTAATTTAACATTACTGCACTGTGCCGCAGGGAACGGTCATTTAGAGATCGTGAAATATTTAATAGACAAAGGTGCTGATGTCAATGCTCAAGAAAGTAATGGCTCAACTCCTCTTCACTGTGCTGCTTTATTTGGTTGTAAAGATGTTATTGACATTTTATTAAAAAATGGTGCAAATTATAACGCCGTTGACAAATATTCCAAAACGCCATTAGAAATGAATAACTACCAAGATGTTGTCGATCTACTATCATCAACTAAAATGCTGTTCGACGCCATAGATCGTAATAGCTTATCGGAAGTACAAAAGTACATTAAAGCGGGAGCGTTTGTTTCCGCTAAAAATACTGAAAACAAAACACCGTTACATTATGCTGCACGGAATGGCTATGACAAAATTGTCAATATTCTATTACGAAATAATGCTAATCCTAATCTAGCCGATAACAAGGGCATAACTCCTTTGCATTGTGCCGCCGAGTTTTCCCACTTCAAAATCGTAAAGGCTCTATTGTCTAATTATGCAGTATATGAACCTGTTTCTGTCGGTGGTAAAACGCCATCAGATCTTACTGTCGATGAAGATATTACTAACTTATTGAAATTAGTGAGCAAAGCTTTTAAAAATATTACCGATGGTAATTCTCGAGTTATTGATGACCTTTCCAAGATCAATGACATTGATATAGTAAAATCAATAATGTGTGCTCGTAATAGAGATAACAGAACGCTGGTAGTTGCTGCAATTCATAGTAATTTTTCCCACGTCCAAGAGTTGAAAGACATATCCCAAGGTGATGTATCCACTCAGATAAACGAGGCCAATGAGCTTTATCACTCAAGTCATTACCAAGAGGCTTTACGTATTTTTAAAATGTATTGGAAAAAAGAAAGAAAATACTAGGATCAGATAATCCAGGCACTTTCGATATACAAAAATCTATAGTTGCATCATTACTCAAACTAGGTGATTACAAAGAAGCCTTAGAAATATCTAAAGGGAAATTTTCAGAAAGAGAAAGAAATGCTGGGTTTGAATAACAAAGATACTTTAAATACAAAAAGTACAATAGCTCTAACAATTCATCTTCATGGAAGAAACGAAGAAGCGTTCAATATTTATAAAGAAGTTTATCAGAAACAAAACGAAATACTAGGACCAAATGATTCGGATGTTTTAAAAACTCAGTTCAATATGGCGCTAGTAATGTACAGACAAGGAAAGCACGAAGAAGCGTTAAACATCAATAAGTCAATTTATGGAAAAATGGAAGATAAGAACCACTCAATTGCTTGGCAAATTCAAAATAATATGGCAAATATACTTAATAAACAGGGTAAGCATGAAGCAGCTATGGACATTTGTAAAACGGCTTTGGAGATGGCCAAAGCGGTTCTTGGTACTAATCATTTTGAAACTTTGAATATTTTAAGTAACACTGCCGGAGTACTTTGCAGTCAAGAGAAATATCACAAATCCCTGAAAGCTTACCAGGACCTTTTAAACATTCAGAAAAACGTTTTAAAACCAAATCACCCTAATACTTTAGATACTCAATACAAAATAGGAACTATACTTTTTCTTCAGGATAAGTGGATCAGTGCGCTTAAAGTCCACAGAGAATGTTTGGATCCACTGAAAGCGATTTATGGATCAAATCACGAAAATATTTTGGATATTTTAAAACAGATAGAAAGATTATTTGGTGTTAAAGACCCAGGGCAACGAACCGTCGGAAATTTTAAAGTATCTACGAAAAGAAATCAACATGGTAGCTTGCAGAGGTGATGTTCACACTCTTCAAAGCCTATTAGGCGACGGAGCGAACGCAAACGATAAAGATATCAATGGAAGAACACCTTTACACCACGCCGTTTATAACGGACACATGGATATTGTAAAGATGTTACTAATATACGGTGCCGATGTTACTCAAGCTACTAATAAAGGAAACACACCGTTACACACTGCTGCGGATAAAGGTCACAAAGAAATTGCAGAAGTTTTGCTACAGCATGTAAGTCGTAATAAATTAAACGACTTTATTGATGCTAAAACTACAGCTAGCGGTGCTACAGCACTTCATATAGCAGCTAAAAACGCTCATTTGGATGTTTCCAAGTCTTTATTGAAGCGAGGTGCAATTTATGACATTAGAAATAATCAAGGCAAAACACCGCTCGATCTTTCTACTGGCCAAAATATTATTAATTTTCTGAATGTTGTTGAAGAACTATTTGAAGGAGCTGAAATTGGTAATGTTGAAATTATCGATAAGCTAAGATTACTGAAAACTGATGAGTTTGAAACTGCAACACATGCTCGAAATAATCAAAGACATACGTTACTTGAAGTTGTTACACTTAATAGCCACAGCAATCTTGCCAGTAAATTGCTAGAAGAGCTAAAAATCCAGACAAAGTTATAAATAAGAAAATTACCCTGTGAGTTATGCTCCTGCTCCATTGAGAGCAGATCATGGGGTGTGGTGTTTTTTGCTCCAACTTGACTGTGTATTATTTGGAGATCAAACTGGATTAAACTCAAAAATCAAAAGTATTTTTCGTGAGCACAAAGTATTCTTTAGGTCCGTATCCTAGTGCCAAACCAAAACAGTGAGGTATTTTTAGGAAGGGGTTTCCCAACGGGTTTTAAAGCCATGGGTTAAAAAGTTTTTGTCGATAAAATTTTTTGTGAAAAACATCTGATTATTTTTGGGGAAAACATCAAAGTTTAGGTTCAAAAGGGTTTTTTTTAAAATTTAAATTTTAAATTTTTTTAAATTTTAAATTTTAAATTTTAATTTCTTTTAAAATTTTTTCCCAAGTTTGAAATTTTGGTTTTTTTTCCCCAAATTTTCAGCCTTTCCCTTTTGCCAGTTTTAAAAAATTTCTACTTTCTCTAGCTCTTAGTTTTTAAGTTAAGATCCCTTCCTTTTCTTAAATTAAACTTTTCCTTTTTTTTGTTTTTGGTTTTTCTTTGGTTTTTGTTTATACCCTTTTTTTGTTGTTTTCTTTTTAAAAAATTTTCAAATAATTTTAATTTTTTTTTAAAACCCTTTTTTAAAAAACTAAAAAAAATTTAAAAAAGGGAAAAACCCTTTCCCCCGATTTAAATACGAAAATTAAATTAAAAAAATTTTTAAAAATGAATTTTTTTTCTTAAATGTAAAATTTTTTAATTTAAGAAAATTTTTGCCCAAAGGGGGTTTTATTTTTCCCGGAAACAAACTTAGGAAAGTTCATTTTCGGGGTTTTGGGGAAAAAACAGTGATAAAGGTAAGTTAAAAATTTTAAAAAAAATTAAAAAATTTTAAAAAGGGGCCCTTTGGGTTTTCTTTTGGAAAAAAAATTTTTAGGGAAGGGTAAGGAAAGGACAAAATGTAAGGAAAAATTAAATAAAATTTCCCTTTTAATTAAAATAAAATTTTATTTGATAAAGGGAAAATTTTTCCTTGGTTAAAATTGGTTTTTTTTTTTCAAGTTTTTTAATAAATTTTGAAATTTTAAAAATTTTTAATAAAACCCAAGGACCCAAAAAATTTAAAAGGGGGAAAAAAATTTTTTTAAATTTTTAAATTTTTTTAAACCAAAAAATTTACATTTTTTGGGTTTTAAATTTTCTTTTTTTTAAATATTAAAAATTTTAAAAAAGGGCTTTAAATATAAATTTTTGTTTTGCCCGCGAAATTTTTTAAAAGGTTTTGAAAAGGAAAAAAAAAATATAAATTTTTTTTAATTAAAATTTTTATCTCAAAAGTTAAATTAAAATGATTTCCCGAAAATTTTCTATAGGGTTTTTTGAGTTTTTTAAAAATTTGGGAAAATTAAAACTTTTAAACAATTTAAAAATTTTAATTTTTTTAAACCCCTTTAAAAATTTATTTTTAAAAAACCCCCCAACCGTGGGTTTATTCAAAATTTTCAATTAAAAAGTTTTAAATTTCAAAACCCCCTAAAACCCGGGTTTTAATTTAAAATTTTTTTCCCCCTTAACACGCTCGAAATTTTTTTTACAATCCCCCAAAAAACCCGGAAAATTTCTTAACCTTTTTCCTCAAAAAGCCTTTTTTCCTTAAACTTTCCCGAAATTTTAAAATTTAAACCCTTTTTTAACTGTTAAAAAAGGGCCCTTTAAACCTTTCCCCAAAATTTAACCGGGGCCCCTTTCCCAAAAAATAGGAAAAATATTAAAAATTTTTCCTTTGAGTTAAATTTTTTTTGGTTCCCAAAAGGGGGGGAAAAAAAAATTTTTTTTTTTTTAAAAAAACCCTTTACAGGGTTTTTTTTTAAATTTTTTTAAAAAATTTCTTTTCAATTTTTTTCCCCTAAACCTTTTTGTAAACCCCGAAAAAAAGGTTTAATTTCTCCTTTTTAAAATTTTTTTCAATTTTAAGGGGTTTAAAAAAATTAATTTAAAAAAATTTGTTTTTTACAATTTGTTTTTAAAAAAGGTTTAAAATTTTGTTTGGGTTAAAGGGTTTTGGGTTAAAAAGGGTTTTTTAACGTTTTAAAAAATTTTGGGGGCCTTGGGAAAAAAAAAGATAAATATTTAATTAAAAAATTTTTTTATTTTTTTTTAAAAGTTTTTTAAAAATTTGAAAATTTTTTCCCTTGGAAATTTTAAAAAAATTTTTTTTAAAGAAAAATTAAACCTATTTAAAATTTTTTAAAATTATTTAACCCATTTAAAATAAATTTTAAATTTAAAAATTTTTTTTTATTTAAAAAATTTTTTAAAAATAAATTAAATTTTTCAACAAAATTTTGAATAATGCCCAAAAGTTTAAAAAAGAATTAACCCCTTTAAAATTTTTAAAAAAATCCCCAAATCCAAAATTTTTTATTTTTGGGGGGGTTTTTTTAAATTGAAAAAAAAAAAATTTTTAGCCCCAAATAAAACCTTCTAAAATTTGTATATTGCGATTACGCAATAAGGGCACCTTTAGGAAAAAATGTCAAGATACCATTTTGTAGGTTTAATTTTGTCTCGCCGAAGGTTTTTGAAATTAAAATTTGGTGCAAAATTACGGCGCGCAGAGCGTTGGCAAAAATCAATCATTTCGGAAACAGAATTGAACCTTCGGGAGCTTGTAACAGAAAAATTAAAGCGAGAAGGTACTTATTTTTTTCCAGATAAGTATCGCAATCTTCGTAAGGACCAAGTAGAAAAAGAAATCAAAATTTCGAGCTAGGATAACGGAATTAGGAGCAAAAATAAGTAATCGTTTAAAACCCCATCGAAATGGCGGGGTGCCCTTTTTAAGTTTTAAAATTTTATCGTCGTTAGACCTATCTTGCTCACGTTCTTGCAAAATTTCGATTTTACATCGCCCGCGATTTGCCTACACGTTGCTAAATATAATCCGTACTTTCAAAGCGATAAAATCCCTTAAAAGTTAACGACGACCCTGTTCTCTTTTCGATAAATGCAAATAAAAAGATTAAGAGAACAAAACGAAACCAAAAATCGAAAATCGACCGGTAATAAAAAGTTAAAATAGGAACCCTTCGTAAGGGGCCCTTTTTTTAAGTTTTAGAATTTTCCCTGACTCGTTGGCGGTCGTTCTAGGTGCACCCAAAATTTCAGCTTTCTAGCTCCGGCAGTTTGGGCTGTGAATTTCGATGATGAGTGAGTGATGACAAGTAGCTTTATATATATAATAATTTCTATAAGAATAATAATAATTCAGTAACATATTTCGTTCAAACCTTTACCGACCGAGGGGTCTTGGGGTAAATACAGTTTGAGAGTGCCTGGGGTGCTCCAACTCTCAGACCCCATAGACAAACTATGTTTTCAATAGTATAAAGCAGTAGCAGATTGAAAAATATGCCTATGGGGGCAGATCTGATTATTTTTAGAATCTCGTTAATCCATTCATGAGCGTCGGATCTAAAAGACAACCGACAAATTCCAAAAATCAAAAAATAAAAGAAATTGAAAACTTATTTCAAACTCAACCTTATTTAAATTTAAAACTGGAAGTTTGGGGATACAGAATACTCCCCAAATACAAAATCAAGCACATTCTGTTTCAACATCCCCAAGCATTTTATGATAAAACGCTTACCTTCGTTATATTTGTTGAAAGGCATTAGATTTCAAAACAGAATACAATTTTATACCTGGAGGGTACTCCATACCCTCCGGTCGAAAACCTCGGACAGTTCAATGTTTTTGCTTTTGAGGTTATTGTTAATGTATATTTATGAGTTTTAAATGCGAATAGTAATAAGTCGATAACATATCCTGCTTAAACGTATACCGACATGGATCTGGGAGTAAGTTTGAGAGTGCCTGGGGGGCTCACACCCCACAGACCCCGGTCCCAGAACTATGACTTCAATGGTATTGAGTGATTAATGCAGAAACTTTTTAAAACGACATAAAATACACGATAATGATGAAGAATCAAAAAAAGAGGGGGGGATTAAGACGAACCCCGTCAGTCAGTGGCATCATAAAGCTCTTGCACAATTTGTAAGCATAATTACCTGTCTTCCAATTTGAGGACACTGGGGGTATCTAACCTGTCAAATTTAAGTAAATAATTTTAAAACTCCAAACTATAGAACAAAGTTGTAAAGACCGGGGGGTCTGGGGGGTGTGGAGCACCCCCCAGGTACTTTTAGAATATTGTGATGAGTAAATTTGCCGATTCTTCATCCGGGGTAAATATCATAATTTACAAATATTTAATATTCTGTCTTCTAATTTTGAGAAACTGGGGGGCATTCAGCCCAGTCTACATAATTCATTTTTAGAACTTGGGGGTTGTGGAATACCCAATAGACATATGATAAAGCATATTCTGCAAATAGTTGTTAACACTTACCTTAGTTGGCTTTGATGGTGAAAAATTGATTTTAGGACAACATACGCTTTACTATATGTCTGGGCGGTATTTTATACCCCCCAAGCCCCCCGATCACTATTACTATGAGTTTTTTCGAGTGAATCGGAAATTATAATTAATTATTATCATAGTACATAATAAAATTTAAATAATTAATTTGAATAGCTCAAACTAAAACACATAATTTTAATGTTTAGGTGGTCGGGGGGTACCTCTAAGCACTCTTATATTGTGGTGAATAAATTTGCAGACCTTCGGTCTATGCAGTTTAATTTTATTAGAAAACCAATAGAAAACCATTTTACAGCAACATAAAATGTAATTTACTGAGAAGGAGTTTGACGGGGGGGGGAGATATATCTAGTACACCCTAGTGTATCTTATCGTTTAAAAAAAAATTACAAGATATCATAATGCATCTACATAATTTGTAATTATTTCATATTCTGTTTTCCGATATTGGAGCACTGAGGGTATTCCCCACTGTTGCCAGGGTATGCCCCAAGCTGTTGCTACAGTGAGGTGACAATTTTTTCGTAACTACTATTCTAAATTTAACAAATTAAATTGAAGTAGTTAATAGACCAAACTACAAAACAGAGCTTTAAAGACCGGGGGTTTGGGAGTAAGTACAGTTTATAAGTGCCTGGGGTGCTCCACACCCCAGACCCCCGGTCCCAGAACTATGACTTCGATAGTATTGAGTGATTAATGAAGAAACTTTTAAAACGACATAAAATACACAATAATGATGGAGAATCAAAGAGTGGGGGATTAAGACAAACCCCGTCAGTCAGTGGAATTATAAAGCTCTGGCACAATTTGTAAACATAATTACCTGTCTTCCAATTTAAGGGCACTGGGGGTATCTAACCTGTCAAATTGAAGTAAATAATTTTAATACTCCGAACTATAAAACAAAGTTGTAGAAACCGGGGGGTCTGGGGGGTGTGGAGCACCCCCCAGGTACTCTTATATTCTGATAAGTAAATTTGCAGATACTGCAGCCGGAGTAAATATCATAATTTGTAAATATTTAATATTCTGATTTTGAGAAACTGGGGGGTATTTACCCTAGTCTACATAATTCATTTTTTGGAGCTTAGGGGGTTATGGAATACCCCTTAGGCATATGATAAAACATATTCTGCAAATGACAATTAGTTGGCTTTGATGATGACAATTTGATTTTAGGACAGGATACGCTTTACTATGTCTGGCTGGTATTTCCCCCCAAGCCCCCCGATTGCTATTATGTATTTTTTCGAGTGAATCGGAAAGTGAAAAAATAATTTTAATTATCGTACATAATCAAATTTAAATAATTAATCTAAATATCTCAAACTAGAACACATAGTTTTAGTGCTCATGGGGTCGGGGGGGGGTACCCCCTAAGCACTCTTACATTGTGATGGATAAATTTGCAGGCCTTCGGTTTATGCTGTTTATTTTATTAGAAAATTAATAGACAGGGTAATATTAATAAAATTAGTTTGGCGGGGGGATATATCCAGTACACCCTAGTATATGTCATCGTTTTAAAAAAAATTACAAGATATCATAACGCATCTGCATAATTTGTAATTATTTAATATTCTGTGTTCTCATATTGGAGCACTGAGGGTATTCCCCCCAGTTGCCAGGGTATGCCCCAGGTCGTTGCTACAGCGAGATGACAATTTTTTCGTAACTTTAACAAATTAAATTGAAGTAATTAATCTTTATAGACCAAACCATAAAACAGAGCCTAGAGACCGGGGGGTTAGGAGGAAAGGGGGTCTAAGCAATTAAATCCCCTCAGTAAATATTAACGTTCTTAAAAAACAATGGTGCACATAAATCTTCCGCATAATTTGTAAACATTTGATGGTCTGCATCCTAATACTTCGGCACTGGAGGGTGTTCCACACCCCCCAGACCCCCCGGTCTGTATAATTTATTTTCTATTAATACCTTCCGACCACGCTCAAATTATAATGGGTATATTTTGTAACTAAAGATTTTCATTATCAAACTAATTAATAGGACAAATTTAAAGAACCCCCCCCCTTCCAGTATACGTATTGTTGTCTAGAAAACTATAGCGGTAACATAAAGCTTATGCAGTTTATTTTTTATTAGAAGATTTATAGAGAAATTTTTAAAATACCATAAAACGTAAGATAGGGCAAGGGGTTTAGGGGACCGGGGTATCCAGTACTCCCTAGTGTATGTCATCGTCCCCCAAAAAAAAATTATAGTTATATCATTAAAATATATAAATTACTCTCGATATTCATAATGAATAACAGTTTTTTATTGACAATTTAACAAAAGTTGAAACAATAACAATTGAGTGTTGGCGGCCATTGATGTTTTATTAATAAAAGATCGATGCCTCCATTCATTTTAAGAATAAACCTGGACCTTTGAACTAAAATATAATCTTGAAACGTGATTGGTTGGTTTTCACAAATTAGTGACATTTGAACTAAAATATTGACAAATTTGTGAAAACCAACCAATCACGTTTCAAGATTATATTTTAGTTCAAAGATGAACTATAAAACCAATTGGTTTATTTGAACTGCTATTACTATGTCGATCTAGGATTCGTTCAAACTAAAACCTGATTAGCATTTCTAACTTGCTTAACTGGTTGCCAACCTAAAGGTGTTGACGGCAACAATTTGAATTAAAAATATGAACTTCAGTAAAATATGTTTATTTAATTACTAGGAGAAAAAATAGTTTCTATTGTTCTGTTTAATAAAATAACTTTTTTTTAAGAGGAAGTTTTGCATTCCTTCGGCTACGCAACCGCTTCGGCTCCCATATGCAAAACTTGATTCATTTGTTGTTGAAAACGGATGAATTCATATTTGAAGGTACAGTGGTCTTACCCTGATATAACCTATACCATTGACCTAATTATATTTAAGTTATCGATGTGCTGCAACAGAAACGCATTTTTTGATAACAATTTTGATTGTGAGTTTGCAAGTGTTGCCAAGATAGAAATTTATCCAGAAAATGGTGAGGTTAAAATGAATTTTTACACAATTTTATACAAGGGGTTTTTTGATGCAAGGGATGAGCTTGAGCAATAAAATTTTTGAACTCACCCCTTTGATCATGTGAATTATCTGAAATGGTGCTGCGCTGCATTTTGGAATTCTCAGGGGGACTCGATTGCATTTTTCAAAGTCGAATCATCTTAAAACGGGTGTGCACCCAAAAACTCGAACTAGGGTGGGCTTAAACATTACATTAATTGGGATTTGAATCTAACAAAGATATTTTTCTTTACCACATTCAAGATGTCAAAAACTCCATCCGAAAGCTTTACGATTGGTACATTTCTTAATTACATCTTTGTTATAGGAAACTCCTTGCTCGTCAAAAGACCACGTGCAAATTAAGACGGAAGAAATAGAATTTAAGTTGGAGGATTTGCATCATTCGATTGACATTAAAGAAGATACTTCAATTTTAGAAAATGAATCCGATATAGAATATCGACCGAAGTCAAGTAGAAATCTTCGTGCATGTACAATCTGTGACTTTAAATATTCTCGATCTAATTTAAAAAGTCATATGAAAACTCATACTGGCGAAAAGCCGTTTACATGTTATATTTGTGGTCGTAAATTTGCCCACAAGGGACATTTAAAAATTCATTTAACAACTCACACTGGCGAAAAACCGTTTCTGTGTGGCGTGTGCGATTATAAATGTTCCCGTAAGGATACCTTGAGAATTCATTTGAGAACCCATACTGGTGAGAAACCCTATAGGTGCAAAATTTGCGAATATAAGTGCGCACAGATAGGAGGATTAAAGAATCATCTAAGAGGTCATACCGACGAGAAACCGGTTACATGTGAAATTTGTCATTATAAATTTACACATAAGGAACATTTAAGAATTCATTCAAAAATTCATACTGCCGATAAACTCTTCGCATGTGAAATTTGTGATTATAAATGTAAATTTAAAGGAACTTTAGTAATTCATTTTAGATGCCATACTGGGGAGAAACCATTCAATTGTGAAATTTGTGATTTTAAATGTGCCCGTAGAGGTGATTTAAATGTGCATTCGAAAATTCATACTGGCGAGAAGCCGTTCAACTGTGAACTTTGCGATTATAAATGTATACGTAGAAGAGATTTAAAATTTCACGTAAAAACTCATACTGGCGAGAAGTCGTATACTTGCGAATTTTGTGACTATAAATGTGTGCGAAAAAGAAACTTAAAAATTCACTTAAAAACTCATATGGCCCAATAATGTATCTCGACTATGGCAAGAATAATATTAATATTGCACTATTTTTTGAGAACTTTAAGATTATAGCAACAATATTTTGGTGTGCTTGCATGTTGTTGTTTTGCTAATGACATAATTTTCCATTAAAAAATTCCTTCTTAAACCTAACTACTTAATTATGTTTATAATAGTTGATTTTATAAGAAATTCAATAAATATTAGGGTAAAGATTATTTTTGATGTTGCCGTTTGTATTAACGTAACAATTTTTCTAAACAAAATTCAACCGTTGAGCAAATTTATTGCAGTCGAATATTTGAATGTCGCCTTTAATTTGAAGTTAATGTAAATAAAACGTCATGTAACTGGCGTTTTTTAATATCGGAGACTACCCCACGTAAAGTGCGAGAAGGGAAGTACTTATTTTCATTCCACAAGTTCCTCATTTCTTTGTTTTAAAGAATTTATAACAATAATTGTAATAACAGCTATTTTGCCTCAAAATTAATATATTCTGATTTTCTCTTAACGAAACTGAAATGTGGTTATAAATTTATTTATAACATTTAATTAAATATATTTTTTAGCCAAAACTTAAAACCTCAAAAAAATTCTTTGTTACCTAAAGTTACATGCATTAGCAAGTAAATATACGAACTTTGTCATGTAATTTCCGCGTCACTACAAAATACTCAGGTTGGTGGCAGTAAATACATTTTAGATATTTCATAACTTTTATTTATTTTCTAAAATTAAATTTAAAAAGAACTTTAATTGTGATCTTCGTGTGCCGCCTATGTGTTTGACATTGACGAAACCGGCATCGGTATAGTAGAAAACTTGAACCGATTAATCAGATTTTGACGTTTGTACGGGCAACAGGTTGTTGTTTGATAATAATACTTTCGACTATTATAAAATATTAATTCTAGTACCAAGGAATTCTCCTTTTCGAGGTATGTAGTAATTATTAATCTGGCTCAGGTGGTGTTGTTAGATCTTGTGGTTATTTTGAAACTCTGTTTTTGTTATAAATTCACCCCAACTCATCTTGCGTTCTTACTGTAAGATGTATATTTCTAATTAATTGTTTATATACTATTAGTAACACAAATGTATAATAGGTTCCTTCAACATATCTTTCGGTACATACCAAAAATCGAGCAGTGGTCGTTTTCATAGCATCATGCCAATGTCGAAGCGAAACACTACTCGGCAAGAAAAACTGGTTTTATTGCGTTCATCTACATCATCAGAAGAATTTGTACGAGAATATAAAAGGCTCTGGTGTGGAAAATCGAAAGGCAGAGATCTTTATCTTGTGCTTTAACCGAACTCAAACGGATAATATCGACAGGTAACTATGATAGATTTAAAAAATTAAGCGACTTAATTGACTACACAAATAATGATGTAAAAGATTTGACTTTTTTATAGCTTTGATAAGATAAACCCCCCTTATGCAAAAACCACGAATATGGAAAATTTGCGATTTTGATCCAAGTGCACAGTGGAAGTTAAGATTACATTGTCTGCATTATGAGTATTATCTGTATTGATGAGTAGCTGTGTTCGTCATACGAGTTATTTAAAGATTCTTAATAATGAATGTGCAAATTTGCACGTGAGAATTTAAGTCGAATCAACAATTTGAATAACATTATTGGCTATCTAGAAGGTTTTGAGTTGATTTTTAAGATATTCAATAAATGTTGGTTTTAACAATATTTTTGGTGGTGCTGTTTGTATTAACGTAACAATTTTCCCAACCAAAATTCAACCGTTGAACAAGTTGATAGAAATCGAAAATTTAAATGTCATCTTCAATTTGAAGTTGCTATAAATAAAACGACTTTTACTTTTTTATAGTTATGGAACTGGCGTCTTTTAACATCAATATTGTTTTACATCACACTAAGAACCTAACTTGTAACTGTCAGAACCCGTGAAGACTTTCGAATCACTCAACTCCGAACCTGTGGTGTGAAAAGCAAAATTTTTTTCTTCTAATCAACTTTTTTTTAAATGCACCACAAAATTACTAACGTAAGTAAAACTCTATTTGTTTGTACAATAATGATGTAAATTAGGCCGAGTGACACTTTTGTAAATTTTATAGAAAATTTAGAAATTAGCATACCAACAAATTTTGTTCAAAATGTTTAGGAAAGTGTTATGCAGGTAAATTTTGTTGAAAATTTTATTATAAATTTACCTGAGAATATAATACGAATTTTTTCTATTATCTTTTGCCAAATCTTCGGATTAAATTGCGCACTGAAACGTATAATTTTCAGACCCTCCTAAAGTTTCTAAAAAAATTTACAAGTAAATTTATTTGTAAATTTTTTAAACCTTCACACAGCTTTAAAAGTATGACGATTGAGATTATTAACCCACACAAGAAGGGGGACACAAATCAGAAAATCTCTCCCCGAGTAGGAGATAATAAAAAAAAAATAAACGGAAAATGGAGAGGGCGTTATCGACATTATCTTCTCGAGAAGTTATGAAATGGCAATTCGAACTGGTATATTTTAAAATTAGTTTTTATCCCTAAATTTGGATCCAGCACTTCTACGTATGTAGAAGGGAACCAACTCCAACGATGACAAAGGGGAGGGTCATAAATTTAATTAAATAATTTGGAAATTGGAAAAATTTAAAATAAATAAATAATATTACGTATTTTTTATGGAAACACAAAATTATATCTTATTTTCTTATTATAATTTATAAGCAGAATGTACTTTTTGTGACGTCACGTACATGTTAAAAGTATTGAAATCATATTCCAATTTCTGTCCTGATCAGTATTAGGAATAGACGCCAGTCCCTTATTACATCTAAAATATCCTTCAAGTTACTGATGTGATCCCGTTTTTATGATAATTCAAAAATGATGGCAGCGGTGGGATAATTTTTAACCCGATTCCTCTTAAACTAGTTTAAGTCTTTCTTAATTCTTATGCCCATTTAAATAATTTTTAATTTTATAAAGATTTGTGTAGCTTTGTTAATATTCATTTAAGAGTGTTACACCATAAATCACCTAACTAAATAATGAAACTAATTTCAGGTATTAAAAATAAACCATTGCGAGAAGAGCAGTGTTTGTTTTTATTCCAGAAGTTCAGTACCTGCTCCTTTTATTTGCCAATAATTTTTTGAAGACCACTATGGACATTCCTAAACAGACAACTCGTTCTTATCAAGAAAATAAACGGATTTTATCACGTTTTTACTCTACGAAAGAAGAATTTTTAAGAGAATATGAAAAATGCTACGGTAAAAGATCCGAAGTTGAAGAATTTTATCTTCTGGTTTTAACGGAACTGGAACAGGCTGTGTCGGAAGGTGATATTGATAGTTTTAAGAGATTAAGCAGTTTAATTGACTACACAAGTGACCTAAACGATTCAGTAACTTTAAGTGATTATTATGATAATGCAAACAATCCCATTAGAAATAGCAATTTAATTATCTTAGCTAGTAAACATAACAAATTACACATTCTGCAGTATCTACTTGAGGGTGATAGTAAAGTGCTGCATAATTTATCTATTGGAATCGGAAAATCTGCTATATTACCAGAAGATGTAGATGAAGAAAGCCATAATGCGTTTTATTACGCAATACGATCCGGAAATACTCAGCTGCTGGATATTCTCATAAAGAAATGGCCGATAATTATTTTAAAGCTTCTTCAGAAGAATTAGAAGAAGTTTTTTCGAGAGCTTATGATGAATTGAGGTTAAAAAACGTACCATTGTCAGAAGAAATGGAAGGTTTTGTCGAAAACGAGTTAATAAACTTTCGTTTTTTTTCTAATGCTTCTGGACAAGATCAAAGTCCTTGGGGCGACATTGCTCAAACCAGAGAACGGATTCAATTAGTACTAGAATTCGTTGAATTTTTAAAAGAAAATTACTCAAAGACGGAAGAAGAAGTGGATGGAAGGTTTATTTTTGTAGCCAAGTGTATTGCACAAAATATTCATATACTGAAGCAGCGATTGAAATCGACCTACGATAAATTACCTTGGGAAGAAATTGAGTTTTGTTTAGTCATTTTATATCTTCATGCACAAAACAACAAGAACTTAATCTATTTTATCGTGCTATATTGAATAAAACTAAAATACTCCAATATCTAGAAAATTTTGTAAATGAACTTGGAAATAAAGAGGATATTACAAAAGAGAAAAACTTTATTGCCTTCCAAGAGGGACAAAACGCGAAATCGTTCTTGCGAAGATCATTGGCACTCATCCTCAATTTGAAGAGTTGTATAACGATTATCAACAAATTAGGGATATATATTCTTTAGAGAAAATAAATATAATATAAAGTTGGCATCATTGGCAGATCCGCAAGAAAAGGAAGGACAGTTAGTTATCACCAGGGTGTTACAGGTTATCGGGGAACATATTAAGAACACCCTTGAATCTCCTAAGTTATCTGACACTACAAGTGAGGTATTAGTCCTAGCTTTGCGAAAAAGCACAAGAATAATAATTGTAGATTTACGAGATGCAATATCACATGCCGATGCACTTTTGACAAGAATTCAAATAGACGAAAAGGAAGCTTCTTTGTTTTTAATATTCAAGATGATATTAAAAAATTGGCGATGTCATTACCGGTATCTTGTATAAAATCAAAATCAGAACAATTAGAATACTTCTTACAAAGATCGTTAATAGTGAAAATTTAGATGAAATTAAAGAAGTTTTCCAAGAGTTAAACGACACTGATTTTGTTAAATTGGTGGACACAGAAAATTTTAAAACGATGGAACGGCAGAAGCTCGAAAAACTTGTTAAAGAATTAGACGACAATATAGCTGACAAAAGTGATTATGAAAATGAGCTTTTTAATAAAATTAATAGCGAAATCCGCTGTGCTGGAACGGAATCCGAAATTATCAGACAGGATTATGTTGTGGTATCTGAAATTTTACTAGCGTTCAGTAGAATATTCAGCGACAATAAGACTGATCCCGTAGGAATGAACCTTATTAGAACAATCAAATTATCTGCTAGTGTAACATTGCAGAATATTGATTCAAAAATTAAAAGTGGTCGCCTACATAAAATGAGTATGCTATTAAAAAAAATTATTCGCTGTGTTGGACCCAGATTAAGTGACGACAAACTTTATAAGATAAAGAAATTAATTTGGAATAAATTTTTTTGTTCAATTTAAAATGGATTGCATGAGTTGGATTGAAGAATTAAGAGAACAGTTGAGGGAAAAAGATTCGCCTAATCGCACACGTCAACAACGAAAGGCTTACAATTTAAGTAAAGACCCAAAAGATCAAAACCTGCTTGCACGAAAGCTAACGGAACTAAAACTATTTTATGCAAAAATCCATTAACTGGTCCACTCGCTAATGCATTAGGTTTCTATAAAAAGATAAAAAAATGGAAGCTGCAGTAGAAATGCTAGTTTTGGATATTATGACAATTTTAGGTAGCTCGAAGAATAGCTTGCAAAATAATTTACTTTTTAGATGACGGCACTCCTTTATTAAATGGAAAATGTTTACGTAATCATTTAGCACATAATAATACCATAGTGGATGTATTATTATCTGATCCTTCAAGAGCGGTTCTTCTAAACGCTCATAAATTTATCGAAGAAACTATAATGGCAAATGAGAGAAAGATTGGTAAATTAGTAAGAGAAGATTCTGTTAAATTGAGAGAAATTCCATCAAAGCCTGTTTACCATTACTAATCAGGAAAGGATGTTTGTTGCATTGGAAGAAGGAGATTTAGATACCGTACAGGATTGTCTTTTGAAAGGAGCAGATATGAAAGCTAGAAGTATTAGTTTATGGACAGCGTGGCACTTTGCTGCTAAAGGATCCAGTCTCGAAGTTGTCAAATTTATTTTCATAATTTAAGCGCAAATGTTAAGGATAATGATGGTCAAACTCCACTGCATATAGCTGCTGCATATGGAAGGCAGAATATAGTAGATTTTTTTGTAACAGAAGCAGGTTTTTGGGTTGATGAGGTCACGAAGTACGGCAAGTCACCATTACATTTTGCAGCTAAAAATGGTCACAAAGATACTGTTGAAATTTTATTAAAAATAAAGCTTATAAATCTACCCATGATAAACTATGGCTTTTACCTTTACACCATGCAATAATAAATAATCATATTGATGTTGTTAAGAGTCTGTTAGAAAATAAGGTAAACGTAGATATTAATGAAACTATGGATGGTTCAACCTCTTTACACTTAGCTTCAAAGCATGGTCATCTAGAATTGGTTAATTTTTTCTTAAAATGGAGGTAAAGTTAATGTTACTAATGATGAAAATGTCACACCACTACATTTAGCACCCATGAACAGTCATGCGGAGGTAGTGAAAGTTTTAATTTTGAAAGGAGGTAATGTTAATTCTCGAACTATGAATTATTTAACGCCATTGCATTATGCGGTAGGGTGCGGAAATCTTGAGATAACGAATGTTTTGTTGAATAATGGAGCTTACGTTAATGTTGGGTTTCACTGCTGAAGACATAACTCCACTACACTTGCAACAGAAAGTGGCTATCTGGAAATAGCTACCGCTCTTGTCGCACATGGCGCTGACGTTGACGCTACATCTAGAAAATATTCTACGCCATTACACTTGTCAGCATCACATGATCGACCGGAAATTGCTGCACTGTTAATAGAAAATGGAGCAGAAATTAATGCTAAAAGTTATAATAATTTAACAGCATTACATGTAGCGGCAGGTAAAGGCCACAAAGATGTTGCACATCTTCTAATAAAGAATAAAGTCAAAGTTAACACCCAAGATGTTGACGGTTATACACCATTACATGCAGCTGCAGTTAATGGTGGTAAAGATATTATAGATCTTCTGATAATAAATGGAGCTGATGTTAACTGCAAATCAGTTACTGATTATACACCATTGCATCTAGCTGTTGAAGAAGGTCATGAGGCAGCTGTTGATTTTCTTATAAAAAATAAAGCTGAGGTCAATGCCAAGAATAATATTGATCTTACACCGTTACATATAGCTGTTGTGGAAAACCACAAAAATATTGTTAAGTTATTAATAGTAAACGAAGCTCACGTTAATGACGTTGGTTTTGGCGATTGCACACCATTACATATAGCTGCACAAAAGGTCACAAGGAAATCGTTGAAATTCTGGTCTCATATGGAGCCAACGTTAACGACATGAGTTACGTAGTGACTCCATTACTTGATGCTATCATATTCAATCACAAAGAAATCGTAGAAGTGTTTTAGCAAATGGAGCTAATATTAGTAACGCATGGACAACATCAGTTGTTGCTGGATACAAAGATATTGTAGAAATTTTGTTAAAAACCAAGAGTATGTTAATTACAAAGATTCTGAACATTTTACACCTTTACATTTTGCTGCTGCTGAAGGTTATAAGAGGATAGGAAAATTACTAATAAGAAATGGAGCCGATATTGATGCCGTCACTATTAATAATCTAACACCCTGTTTTTGGCAGCGAAAGGGGAGTTATGAAGAAGTAGTTAAAATGTTATTAGTATGCGGAGCTAATGTAAATATTAAATCCCAGGATAACGTTACACCATTCCATATAGCAGCAAATGAAGGTCACAGTAACGTTGTAAAATTTTCCTAGATCATCAAGTAGATATTAATGTTATGGATAATAAGAATCTGACGCCTTGCAATGTGCAGTTTTGCGTGGTCATTTAGAAATAGTTCAAATGTTGGTGCAGCACAAGAAAGTTAATTTGGATGTCAAAGGTAACGACGACGTCATGTTATTGCATATGGCTTCACGAGGAAGTAATTTACAGTTGGTAAAATATCTAGTAGATCGAGGCTATGATTTCAATGCTAGAAATTCGAATGGATTAAAGCCCATACACATAGCAGCCGGAGAAGGTTTTAAAGAGGCTGTCGAGTTTTATCTTAGTAAGGGGTTAAGTATTAATGATGTTGATTTACATAATTCGACATTACTGCACCGTGCAGCGAAAGGAGACCATTTAGAGACTGTGAAATATTTAATAGAGCAAAGTGCTGATGTCAATGCTCAAGATACTAATGGCTTAACTCCTATCCACGTTGCTGCTGGTTTAGGTTATAAAGATGTTATTGACATTTTATTAAAAATCGGATGTGGCCATGCCCATGACTTTATCATACTTTTATTAAATATTAAAAAATAAGTTTGAATAAAAAAAAGAAAAAAATATTTTCCATTAACCAATGTGACCCAAAATCTAATCAGCTCTAAGTCTAAATATAAAGATACAAAATACCAACTTTAGTTTTGAAATTCTCATTAGTTTTTGAAATATTTAATAAAACTAATGTTAAATAAAAGATTTAAAAAATTTCTTCTATGAACCAATTTTATCCAAAATTTAATCAGCTCTAATTCTTGCCATAAACATAACAAATATCAACTTCAGTTTTGAAAATCGTTTTAGTTTTAAAATATTAAATAAAGGCTAATATTAAATAATAAAATTTAAAATAATAAAAACAATAGTTTTTATAAACAAATTTTAACTAAAATTTAATCAGTTATAAATATTGATTAAAATATGCGAAAACCGAAATTTAGTTTAGAAATTCGTATTACTTTTCGAAATATTAATTAAAACTAATATTAAATAATAATATTTAAAAAATTAAAAAATAGTTTACATGACCCAATTTTAACCAAAATTTAAATAACTTTAACTCCAGCTATAAAGATAGGAAATCTCAAATTTAGTTTTGAAAATTCTGTTAGTTTTTAAAATATTAAATAAAGACTAATATTAAATAATAAAACCTAAAAAAACAATAGTTTTCATAAAACAATTTTAACTAAAATTTAATCAGTTCTAAATCTCGACATAAGTATGCTAAATCCTAAATTTGTTTTGAAATTCTTATTAGTTTTGAAATATTAATTAAAACTAATATTAAATAATAAAATTTAAAAATAAAAAAATAGTTCCGTGAATCAATTTTAGCCAAAATCTAATCAGCTCTAAGTCTCAACATAAGGATACAAAATCCAAAATTTTGTTTGAAAATTCCTATTAGTTTTTGCTGTAGGTCGCACACAAAATTTGACCACACACACACCACACAGACACACACAAAACACACACACCATTACACGTCTCGCAATGTATGTGGCGTGCCCAGAAATAGCCTCAATTGTGGCACTTTCGTTAAAATTAGGACTGTGAACTCGCCATCTCTTAGTAAATGCATACACTCAAGAAATTTCAAGATACCCTCCATAGGAAGAAATCTACAATATATTTTTAATTATGGCTACTCCGGCACATATATGTCATTACATGATCTGTGTATTGACAAGGTAAATAGAATACAGGGTATGATCTAATGGTGAACTAAAACTCGTCATGTACTGCGCATTCAAATATGGCCGTCGCTCTGAGACCCATATGAGAACTGTCAGATGATAAGCAATGTAAACATAATACAGTTTTAAGGAAATCAATTACAATTTGTTATATTTTATGCACTGATTTGAGTTTGTGTTGCTCCATTATCATTAGGTAAGAAAAATAGGAACTACATCTGTCTTAAATAGGTGTATTTACTTTTTAAAGCAGTCTCAGAATAATAAACATTTATTAGACATAGTTAACTAAAATATTCTTCAATACTAACACTAACCTAAATAGACAATTCGTTGTTATAATAATATCTACTGCAGGTCTTTAAAAAACAAAAAAATAAAGAAGTAATTCGTAAGCAAAATAGTGTTAGTAACAAGTCAGATTGATTTTGAGTTATTTGTGAGTTTGGTGAATATTATTTCAAGAATGAGGTGTTCAGTGTTTGGTTGTAACAATAGCAATAAAGGTAAAATGCTACCGTAGGCATAATGTATCACTCGTTTCCTCAAGTTCCATCATTAATAAAGAAGTGGGTGCATTTATCTGGACGGAGTAATAAAATTAATCCTAAAACTGCGCGAATGTGTTCAATTCATTTTGTTGAAGAAGATTACCAAGTAGATAATCTTTTGGCATCTATTGATATTCATAAAAAATTAAATAAATTAAAAGATCAAGCGATACTAACACAATATTTGCCCCGGAAACAATTGGAAGTCGAAAATTTGGCGCGAACAAAATCGTCTTAAAATTAGAAACGAAAATAAATTAACAAAAGAGTCGGTTTTTAATCATTATTTTTATTTATGTTAATGATAAATTTATTACAGAATTGAGCTGTCTTCAATCAATAATAATACCGATATTATTGAAACAAGTCGTGATATCGATATCGATAAATCCAACAATTAATATCTCTGATTACAAGATTTTAGAAGAAAATCATGGGTAAGTTTTTCATATTAAACATTTCAATTATTGAGTAGTAATAGATTTTTTCCAGAAATGAGTCTTCGATCATTGTACTTATGAAAAATTATTTACAACAGTCCACGCATGTTGAATGCGATGAAACAGTTAAAACTCTATTTTTCAGGTCTAGAATGTATTTTAGAATAAAAAAGCTTAATAAAGCACTTGCACTGAATATACATTCTAGAAAGAGAAAATCGTGAAAACCATTTCGTAAAATCTTTTATTAATTATTATATATCCTAATTAGTTTTTAATATAATTTAATATAAATATGTATAATTTTTAAAAAAAATAAAATATTTCAATTCAAACACCAAATTATTGATATAATTTTCCAAAATAATATTTGAATTGGTATTTGGCGGGTATTTGGGGTCTCACAGCGCCGGCCATCTTGGATTATTAAACGTCACTACATGCGCAAGATCATACCCTGTATTCTATTTACCTTGGTGTATTGAAGTTGCCGCAAGTATTTGTAGACCGGAAACGTGTTAAAATGGGACGCCGGAAATATTACGATACATACTCGTGTATAATTGCAATGTTGCCACGTTTATTAAACTAATTATTAAATAATGTAATCTCAAATATTAATTTTACTATAGTCTTTAAAATGTATCTAATCGAGTATTTTATTATATTCTTAAATAAATTATTTTGTCAATAATCGAAAATTTAATGTACTAGGTACTGGTTAATATTCTATTTGTAGACGGTCTTTAATACCTCAAATTACCAAAAGCTACTTTTAAGGAAGAATCAAAACGTTTACCTAAATAATTATTAAAATAATCTTTCTATTGTTTTTTTTTAAATAAAGCCATTTTCTAAAATACTACTTAAATATTTAATAATTGGTTGTTAACAACCAAGTTGCAATTGGACGGATTTTATAGGGTGCTTACATTTGGAACCATAAGTCCTACATGGTCCCAAACTTTACTCATTATTTGTAGAATTTAGTATTTTCTTTTTATAAGCCAGTTCTTTCCTCAAAAGCCTCAAATATAAAAGAAGTTTATAGTAATCTCATCTATAATTTATACTTTTAAAAGTTTATAACTTATAAAATTATTTTTTAAATATATTTATTTTTTATAATTCTTATCTTTAATATCCCCATAAAGCTACTAGGAACCTCGGAAATGAATTTAAGTATCAGGCCCATAAATCACCATGACTATCAAGTTTACTTTAAGAGATGGTTTTCATAATATAAGACCTTATATCAATTCGTTTCTAGCGAAATATAGTTATGGACTCTAGAAAGAAGAATGCCGTCAGAGTTCTTTCATGGACTTCTAGGTTTCATAAAATGAAGGTACTACTCTCGATTATGCAAGTTTCATTTCTATTTCCTCAAAACAAGATATGGCAGTAAAGACAAAGAAATGCTTTAAGTCAGGTTCATCTTTAGTTGGCCTTTAAATTAAAGAACTTGATTGCACAAAATGAACAGGAAAAGAACAACCATGCAATCAAGAGCTTTTAAAAGAAACGAATTACTTAAAATTTGTTTTAAAGTTATGAAAACAGTCGTATTCCTGTTCGGGTCCAGTACAGTGTCCGTTCGACAGAAATTAAAATATAGTAAAACATTCTAACCGGCAGTGCAGGATTTACGTATAAACTACCGAAACTATAGCTTAAAGCCTCTATTTTCTTGCGGGTCCCCAAAAAAAACTTCAGAGTGAGCAATAGTCAATAATAATATGTACACTTAAATATATAAAATCTGGACTTATAAAAGATATCTCAAAGAGCTTAGGGTCTTATCAAGTCTAAATCTATGAAACCATGTGAAACATGTTGAAAATGAAGACATGTTCATAACAAAGAGAGGTCTCTAGAGGAGAAAAAAATAAAATAAAATTTTTAAAAAACTTATATTAAAGTATATTATTACTTAATAAAAATAATATTAATAGAAATTTTAATAAATTAATGAATAAAAATAATTATTAATTTAATAAATAAATAAAATAATTTAAAAATAAATTAAAAAAATAAAATAATAAATTATACTTATAAATAAAAAATTTAAAAGCTTTTATAAAATAAAAATGTCCCTAAAAAGGATAAAGTAATTAAAATTTAAATGTAGGAAAAATAATTTGCTCACTGCCTCGTTTGGCCTCATATTGTTTTCAATTAATATGTTGAAATGTTAAACCAGACCCTTTTATTTTTAGTGTTATGAGGCGAAACAAGGCGGTAATGCAAAATATTTTTTCTTTTATCATTTTTATTTTAATAAAAACTTTAAAAAATGTTTCTTTTATTTTTGTCAATCATTTTTTAATTTTGTCAATTTGATTTTTACACAAAATTTAACATCGGTCCGATATTCAGTGAAGAATATTTTTGTAAGCAGTTAGTACAATCTGCCTTTCTTGGTACAATGCCTTTTGAAAAATTTAAAACGACATCTTTTCTTCATCCGACCATGGTCGTTTAATTCCTCGTTTTTTGATAATTTTTCCTGTAATAAATTTGATTATTTTATATAATTATATAATATGATTTTACACTTACTTGATGCCACCACAACAGCTGTCGATGTCAATACTCGATCTTCATCAGCATGTTTATTATGGTCATGTGCAGTTTCATCGTCATGTACATCTTCATTCTCCTCGTTATCATTTTCTACTTCATCCACATCTGGCAAATCTGCAAATAATATACGAAATAAGCATAAAAAGTAATATTGTTATATAAAATTACCGTTCAAATTTATATCCTCGAGCTTCTTTCCAGCAAATTTGTTTACCTGACCTTCGTCTACCACCATCAATAATCGACTTACTTTGGTCAATTCAACCGCACTTTCGTGGAGGCGATAATAATCTCTATGCACTCTAATATCGTGTCCGAGATGTCGAGCAAGCCAATCATATTCATTTTCCGATAAATTAAATATCTGACACACTGTAGCAATATATTTTCTGAGCTTTGTGCTCGTTATATTTTCTGGGTGCTCTAATTTAGCTTCAAACAACACTTACGTAGACCATCGTGCCCTCTAATATTTCCAGTAGAATTACCAGTTCGTGCAAATATGTAGGGTTTTCTTTAATATATCCACCACATCTCTTTTTTTTATAAGAACTTCCACAGAACGTTTGGTATCATCATTTAAAAGAATAGGTACATGTCTACCACGCTTCCCAACAATTTGGACTACAATGAGTTGTTCTGATAATTTTTTCAAAATCGGTTAGCGAATCTTTTAATTCTTGAGTACACTGCTCATTCCAATTTGGCCTACAAACAAAGTCCTTAATTTTCATTCGAGACGCTTCACCAGATCTTCTCTTATTAAAAGGATAATTTTGCTTAAACAAAGAGAAGCTAGAAGACTCAGTTTTTAGTTGAGGACATTCTAATAAAGAATTTCGTGCAGTTAGCATGTTATTATTAATAAACTGACCGAGTTTCATTAAATCGCTAGTTACGGGCAACAACTGCGTTGCATTCATTTTCTGATCAGAAAGAGTAGCCAACGAATTTGAAGAGATCCTAGTAGACCATTCTAATTCCATAAGGACACCAAAAGCGTGTCATTTCATTTTAAACAAATGCCACGTTTTATTGAGGAGCATTTTTTCAAGGCGTATCCTATTTTTAAGGCCAAAGAAGGTATCTCAAACTCGGGTCTTTTGACTATATTTTTATGTGAAACACACAACAACTTTGTCGCTTGTACTACCATATCAAATTTTTCAGGCACCAGGATATCTGATAAACATCTATTGCTTTTATCGACATTTCGTAGTTGAAGAATAAATCGACCCAATTGCCGCATCGATTGTCGTATTAATTCACATTGCGTTGTACCGTACTTTTCGAATTGCATCGCCCCAAATTGTAGTATTAAGTTGTCCTCTTTGCAATATTCACCAACAACATCATTACGTAATTTTGAAGAAATGTTGTAGACAAAATCAGATGAAAATTCGGTTCCAAATGTATTATTCAATAAGGCATTACTCTCGGTAATCACTAATTTATTATCAGGTTCAAGGTTCTTCCTAATAGTACAACTTGTTTTAATATGATGCCAAATGTGCTTTTTCAACATAAAACGTAAACAATTAGGACAAGAGCCATAATCGTTAAATTTGTTCAATTTTAACTCGTCTGCGGTAGGACGCCTAACGAGATTAATTCGCCCTCTTTGATAGATAATACATTCACATTATGGTAAAAATCTCCAGATCTTACGAGGGTTGCCAATTCATTTATTCTCGATTTAGAATTTTTTGGCATGGCTAACAATTTTGCCACGTTAATTTCTGATCCATGCATTACCTCCAAATGCCTTGCCGAATTTATAATTATTTTTTGGCAAAAATAACAGGAATGTCTCTTATTTCTAATACGTTTGCTGTTTACTTTTCTTGCTGCGGAAATGGTAACTTTACTAGGTTCGATCATAGAAGAAGTACACGCTTGTTCAGTTTTTATTAATTTATGGTGGTTGCGGTCCGATAGAAGATACTCACTTCCGCTACTTTTTTCTTCGGACGAATCATCTAAGATTTGGGAAAATTTCGTGAGGTTTAAAAAACTATTGTCACCATTGTTTACACAGAAAAAATATTTGGTGTTTTCAAGTTCAAATTAAACCCCAAATCAATCTCACACCAATTATTTTAAGTAAGGTAAAAATATCAATTGAAGTAAAATTTATTTCAAATTTAGGAAAATTTACTTCAAATTGGGGCAAAAGTAAAAATTTTTCTCTGTTTAGTTTTACCATTTGCTGAAGGATTTTCACAAGGCGAAGTACTCGTTATTTCCTTGGACTGGCAGTTAGTATCCGATTTCGAAACATCATCTAATGAATGTGATTGGCATTTTTTGATAATAACTTCAGAAGTGAGCTTACGAGTATCTGAAATGTAACACATATTTAACATTAGTACTTCTGAAAGTTGCATTATTAAACGCTCAAAATGTATTTTAAAACTTTAAAAATTAGAAACGCTGTGGAATGGAATAAAGCCCAAGTATTTTTCATGCTGCACAATCTTAAAATTTTGAAAGTGCATTTAGCAACACAGGAAATAACATATTTTGGCATAAATATGTTAATTATTTTATCATGAATAACCAGCGGAGCGGGTCTGCGGAAAGTCAGTTTTAATTAACGCAACCACGGCCAATTTCGAATTTTTAAAGGTGCTTTTTCAAAATTTATGGGCCGACCGCAATTTTCTTTATGTGTAGAGAACGATGTCCTCTTTCATAATTCCTTCAAAACCATGAAAATCCAAATTCGGGTTTCGTGACCGTCCCTCAAAATTTTATAATTATCGAATAAAATATATAAAAGTTGGTACTTGAAAGCACTCTGTTTAGTGCTTGCACCTAAATTTTACATTACTACCGCCATGAATTTCCAAAGTGATAAGTAAACCGTTAAATGAACTAAAATCTCTTACTTGGGTTTTTAAATTGCATCTTCAATTTAAAAAGGAATCGCATGCGGTGCTTTTCACAGAAAGCTGCCCGGGGATCTATAATTTTTCCGAACTGAAGCAAAAACGTCCGAACTAAAGCAAAAACCTCCGCAGGGGCTCAAAATCTTGTTGCACCCCTACCCCAGCTAGATTCGGGCCCGCCGGATAATAATTCTTATAAAAGTTTTGACCCCTCTAAACGAAATTTTGGTTACGTCACTGACCACTTAGTTAGAGGACCTTTACTGATTATAAATTATCCCACATATAATTATGACGAACTGTAATAACCCCCACCATCGCCATTCTGACAACCATATAATATAAAATATGTATTTTAAGAACATTAATAAATTGAAAAAATTTACTTTTAACGTTTCTGAGAAGCTGCCTGTTAGATCCTTCATTAATCCTTTCAGGCACAGTTCCATTACTGGATAACATACGCATTATTCTTGCAGATCTAGTGTCCATGGTGGATAAAACTGAAAATTCAAAAATACATACATAAATTTAACAGGAATCTAGAGCAACATAATCTTAGCCTCGTTTAAATTTTAAAAGTCAAATAATGGAAGGCCAACTTCACGGACGTCAGTCAAATAGCGGGAAAAATTTCAATTTTGGAACATCTAATGTCGATGTTTTTAAGTAAATAATGTTTTAATTTACAGTAGAATTCGCTTATAATGACATTGAAGAGAGATCAAAATTAGGTTATACTGTGCGTATGTCGCAGTAAACGGACAAGCTAATTAGTCGATTAATGATTTGATTTCGTTCTAGTTTTGAAAATCAAAGATATCGATTTTCATGAAAACATGCAAAATTGGTCAATACAAACCTATTTCAATGTAATTGAATTAAGCGATTAATTCTATATGGCAAGTTCCTATGAAAACCAAACTTGACTACAGTTGCGACATAAAAACACTTGCACCAGCTATCTTCTTCCTCTGGACAGTTGTCGTGTTGTGGATTGTCGTCTGTGGATATCATGTGCTGAAAAGTTGCCATTATAGCCTTCTTCATATCTTCGACGCTGTTTATATTTCTTCGAATCGCTAAGCCGTAGTACGTGCTGAGCTTTTTCACCAACGCCTCTGTCAATTTTCCTTTTCCGCCCAGTTTTTTATTTTTCCTGATGTTTCGGAGCCGAGTTCCCATCCTTTTCTGAACATGGCCTATACATTCACTTTTAACAACTTTCAGTTCATTACCGTAGGGATTCAAATTTAGAATTGCTGTGAACGTTTTCGAATCTCCATCACCGATATATTTGCCGTATTTGACACCATGTAGTTCCTCCGATCTCAAGAACATAATTTTCACCGATTCCACCTCCATGCTTCCCGCGGAGCCATCATGTGTTTTCATACAACTTTCTTCGTCGTGATCCTCTTTCCATGCATATTCTGCTGAATTTTTCGATTTATCTTTCCAATATGTACATGATTGGCAGTAACTGCTTCGTACAACCAGATCGATGACTTTTCCGGAGTAATATCCGATGAGGGTTGTAACGCCAAAAAGTGATTTGAATCCTCTTTTTTTCCACGTTCCATCACCAGATATTTTCAAATTCGAAATAGGTCTCCCGAGTTTCTCGTTCTCTTTCTTTTCTTCTTCAACTGCTTTCTTACAGCAGAATTCATACACTGTTTTCGCAGCGGCGTGGATGTGAGCGCAAATTCCATTATATGTTTCTTCGGCTATACACTGCCAATGTCCATGTAATTACAAAATAAATTTAGCCCTTGTCTGCCAACACCTAAGAGTCGCATGACAAATACAATCCTACGATTTATCTCAAATCCAGTGTTGATTAAAGGACCTGAATTAATTTGTCTCGATCCACAGTGGCAATCGACAACAAGCTTGAAACCAAGGCCACGTTTTTGAGTTTCTTGAAATTTTACTTTTTGTTTACAATTTCCGCAAATAAGAATGTCCGACAAAGCAGTGAATACTGTGAAAAATTCGATGATCCTATAACAATGTATAGGATTCACAATCACATTCTCACTAGTAGTAGTCGAAAGTTTTCTTTGCTCGTACTTGCTCCACCTTCTTCACTGACACTCGACTCACTCTTGGTGTTTTGATTTCCATAAAATGATCTTTTACGTGGTCTACTTTTTTTATTTTCAGTTAAAATTGTAAAAACATTTAATTTTAATTTAAATTAAAATATTTTTATTTTTTAATTTGGTACCTGGTGGTGCAAACCCACAATGTACCAACCATGAAACGTATACAGGGTGTCCCCGTGACCGTGGAGAATCTCTTAGGTGGTGATAGAGGACACTTTTCTAAGACATATTTTAAATAAAATTTTGTCCAAGTCCAAACCCTTGGAGGTACCTCACTTTAAAGCAATTTTTCAATTTATGATTTCAAGCGGCCATTGCACCGATATTTTTGATTTTTGGGTTTAATGGATTAGAGCTTTTCTATAGAGCATTTGAATATCTACAAATTATGTTATAACCCTTATCACCTAGAATCAACAGATTTCGAGTTATGAATTAAATTAAGGAAAAATGTTAAAAATTCCGAATTTTATTTTTCACTTTTTTGCAACCCGTATCTTTTAAACGAAACGTCTTAGAAAAACTAACGGCCCAAACCGGATAGGAAATTTAACGGCTACAACGTTGGTCTAATAATTTTTTGGAAAACCAACCGTTTTCACATAACTTACGAAAATAATGAACAAGGTGTAGGTTAAAAAACTAAATAAATTCACAAAATTATAAAAATCTCAATTTGAACTTAATGAAAGAAGCTCCATTATAAATAATACCGTGCAACACATTTTGAAAAAGCACGTATGTGTGCTGAAAATGAGGGAGACCATTTTGAAAATTTATTAAAATAAATTTTGTGAATTTGTTTAGTTTTTAACCTACACCTTGTTCATTATTTTCGTAATTTATGTGAAAACAGTTGGTTTCAAAAATTATAAAACCAACGTTGTAGCCCGTTAAATTTTCTATCCGGTTTGGGTCGTTAGTTTTTTCTAAGACGTTTCGTTTAAAAGATACGGGGTTGGCAAGAAAAGTAAAAAATAAAACTCGGAATTTTTGACATTTTTTCTCTTAATTTAATTCATAACTCAAAATCTGTTGATTCTAGGCGATAAGGGTTATAACATAATTTGTAGATATTCAAATGCTCTATAGAAAAGTTTTGATCCATTAAACCCAAAAATCAAATATCGGTGCAATGGCAGCTTGAAATCATAAATTGAAAAATTGCTTTAAAGTGAGGTACCCCCAAGGGTTTGGACTTGGACAAAATTTTATTTAAAAATATGTCTTAGAAAAGTGTCCTCTATCACCACCTAAGAGGTTCTCCACGGTCACGGGGACACCTGTATATGGACTAAGCTTAGCTATAAAATTGTAAAATTGTGAAAAGTGATCTTAATCTTAAATCAGCATAATATTTATTGAAAATGTCTAAGCGCAAACGTAGCTTATCTTCGAAAATAGAAGGATGGATTAGTGGAAAAACAAATATATATATATATAAAGTGGACGATGACGATACCTAATTGGTGGGTTTAGTTACATAAAACCACTAAAACTTTGCAGTACCAACCTAAAATAGCATTTTTAGTACCTTTTAGGTACCTTTTTTGAATTTATACGACCTAAAATGACTTTTTAAAACCCTTTTTAGGTGCCTTCTTTTGAATTTTACGACCTAAAAATGTTATCTCTACTCATGAGAACCTTTCGGACACGAGGACATTTTGAAAACTCTCGGTAAGAAAACCGGAGCTCAACTAACCAGACTCGACGCTCTGTCGAAATATTGTAAACGTTCGAGAACGTTCTACCCAATGCCAAACAAGAACATCTGCCGAAACTCTCCTCTTTCTATTATTCAATAGCACAGCGGTATTGAGGCAAGTAGCTGGAAAAGAAGGGCCTGGGCGACCGCTCCGTTTTAATTACCGTGCGCTTTTTCACAGAACCGACGGGCGGTCACTTAAGTGCTCATTGCATTCGAACTAATGGGAATTTTGCTTTGAAATTTTGACCAATATTCTTGAATAGTTATACTAACGATTCATGCAATAAAAAAGACGTTTTTTCTACCTCCATCAAGTTAGCCCCTTCAATCGATTTTTTAACTTTTTTTTACGTCAAACGTTAGGTAATCGTTAGGTATCGATTGGTAGTCCAATTAAAAGTTTTGGTAGTTCATTGTTTTTTCGTAATTAATCAATCAAAATATAACGTCAAGTTAGCCCCCCTATAGTGAAATATTTAACTTTTTTATCTCATTTGATCGGAGACCATGTATAAAGGTTTGGTAGTCCAATAAAAAGTTTTGGTAGTTCATTGTTTACCTGTAATTAATTAATAAAGTTGAACACAAACTTATGCGCATGCGCTACTGCCCACGTGCACGATATAATTGTTTGATTTATCAAATTAGCTTACATCAGTGGATTTTTCAACTTTTTTTTATTTTAAACGTTGAATAGTCCCTTCGCGGTCATTATTTTATCAATGAAATGATTTGGTAGTTTTTAGTTTAATAGTAATCAATTAATTAAATTGAACTTTGGGTATCTTTAGTTAATTTTCGATTTTAATCGATTTTTTACTTTTTACGCCAAACGTTCGGTAATCGTTAGGTATGTATGTTAGGTATAGTAAATGAGCTAAAAAAGTTAAGCATTTCACTATATGGGGACTAATTTGACGTTATATTTGATTGATTAATTACGAAAAACAATGAACTACCAAAACTTTTATTGAATTACGAATAATTACCTAACGATTATCAAACGTTTGATAAAAAAAAAGTTAAAAATTGATTAAAATTGAAAATTAACTAAAGAGACCTAAGTTCAATTTAATTAATTAATAATAAAATTAATAATTAAAAAAATTGAAAAATCCACTGATGTAAGCTAATTTGATAAATCAAACAATTATATGGTGCACATGAGCAGTAGCGCATGCGCATAAGTTTGTGTTCAACTTTATTAATTAATTACAGGTAAACAATGAACTACCAAAACTTTTTATTAGACTACCAAACCTTTATACATGGTCTCCGATCAAATGAGATAAAAAAAAGTTAAATATTTCACTATAGGGGGGCTAACTTGACGTTATATTTTGATTGATTAATTACGAAAAAACAATGAACTACCAAAACTTTTAATTGGACTACCAATCGATACCTAACGATTAACTAACGTTTGACGTAAAAAAAAGTTAAAAAATCGATTGAAGGGGCTAACTTGATGGAGGTGATTTTTCGATCGGTCTAAACTGGTTTCCCCAAGCGGAGTCATAATAAACGGATTCTACTGTATACACTGGTTCACAAAATTATTGGCACAAATTAAATTTATAATAAAATGTATCGTTTTCTCAAAATTGGTTATCTTAAATTAATTTTTCCTTTATATAATTAATTCAATTATGACTTGGAATTGTAATGGAATTATTAAAATAAAAATTTTCTATACTTATTAAAAAAAAAGTAACCGAGACAGAAAATGTGTAAATCAGATACAAAAATTATTGGCACAAATATAAAACTGTATCAGTTATCAGTGTTTACTTTATTATTTTAAAAAAATAATTGCATATATTTTAGCTACAATAACAGCTTGTAAACGTTTTCGCATGCTTTGAACCAATTTTTCGTATATAGTTTCATCAATTTGATGCTATTTTCGAAATAACGTTTGTGATAAGATTTTCTTGCATATTATTCGGGTTTTTCCCAATTCTACGTTCCAATCAAACGTCTAACCAAACGTTCTAACCAAAAATCCTATATAGAGTTTAGGTCCGGTGATTGGGAGGTGAATGCAACTAATTTGGTACGTTTCAAAGAACTACAACTGCACTAAAAGGGCAATATTCTTAGGGTGATTGTCCTGCTAAAACCATCAAACTTTGGAAAGCCCTAATTTATTAACGCAGTTTTAAAATTTTACCTTAATTTCTTCAAATAATGATACTTGTTTGACGTTTCATAAACACTAAATTGCCCACACCACTTGCAATCATACACCCCCAAACCATGCAATTACTTTGTCCGCGTTTTTCTATTGCACAAATATTTTCTTTATTCAGTTTTGTAATTGCTCTACACCACACAATTTTTCTTCCATCGGAGTTAAATAATATTGTATTGGTTTTCATTATTCAACAGCACGTTATTCCAAAATCAAAGTTTTTGTTTATGTATTTTTAGCAAATTTTAATGATTTTTTGGATTTGGTTTTAAAATGAATGGCACTTGATGAGCTATACAACAATTATAATAGTATTTTGTAGTGCCCTAGAAACAGTTTTGTAAATACGCTAATGTTATAATATTGTCAAAGGTCTGATTGTAAATTAGAAATCGATTTTTGGAAATTTTTAAAATTTTCTTATAATAAACTGTTGATTTTTAAGAGTAGATATTTTTTCTACTACGTCCAGACTTATTTATTTGGTAATTTTTTTCGATTTTAAATTTTTGAGGGCATTTCTTACCGATGAAAATCATCTGGCGACTATTTTCCTACTTCACAGTATGCTTTACCTTTAAACACCAATTTTAAAATAAGTTTTCTTTCTTCTTTACTTTTGACAAATTTTAACCCGTAACCGGTATTCCGGGGTCTGAGAGACACACTCGAATGCATAATTCTTTGTTGCACTCGCACCTTTTGGAATATAATTGTAATATTATCAATACCTTCAAAATAAATCATTTCTAATGTTGCAAATTTGAGTGGTGTATGTAAATGTAAAACCTATTTATTACACCTGAAAGTCTGAGAGACCACCGCGTACCGTTTACGTACGCAACTTAATCCGTAACTTAATCGTAACCATCCGTAACGTAGTTGATTTTAATCGGCTATATAGGGTTTGTCAGCAAAAATATATATTTGGGCTATTATATGGTATAAATATTAATTTCTGATTATTTTTATCTTCCAAATTTTAAACAATTTTTTAATTTCGAATTATATTCAAGGGTAAATCTAGGGTAATTAGTTTTATGCAAGTGTTATAAATTTTATATTATTTTAAGTTTTTATTATAGTTTAATGTATAAACATTTAATATTAAATCATTTTGTTTAAATCATTTCAATATTTTTATAAATTTATTTGCAAAATATAAAACCTTATTATTTTACCGATATTGATAGAAATTTTAATTATTCCTTAAATTAAATTTCGTTTGATTGATTTTTTTGCATGTGCTAACTCTAAAAACACATTATATACTAATGTCCTCCAACCTGCAGATAACAAATATAATAACACAGGCTAATTTTATGGGGCAGTTGTCTCTCAGACCACGGCCGGCGTACCGGTTATGAACCAAAACTAAAACTGTACCGGTTACGGGTTAAATAAAAACACTTACAATTAATTTGTAAAGTAAAACAACGCTATGGTTATGCGCTGGGAATCCCTAGTATTAAAAATGCAATCATAAAAGAAGTATTACGTCATTTTTATCTATTTATAAACGCTTCCTAGTATATTTCTTTACATTTTGCCAATAATATTGTGTAACTAAATTATTATATTTTCATCTATCTTGCTGTTTTTTGTATAATACATATACAAAATATTTTCAATAAAACGTTTTTAATTTTAATAATGCCATTACAGTCCCAATCCATACTTGAATACATTATATCAAGAAAACAAATACTAATTAAAGATAACCAATTTTGAGAAAACGGAGCATTTTCTTATACATTTATCTTGTGCCAATAAAGAATTTTTATTACTATAATTTAAAAACTTAAAATTATACTTACTTGTACAAAATTTAATAAAATCACAATATATCACTCAAAATTACTAGTTCAATCAACAACACTTATGACACTTGTTCACTAGTTAACAACGTATGCATAGAATATAATATAAAACGTATTTATGAAATATCACGAAGAATAGTTGCATCTTTGCAAAATCTTTCTATATAGCCTACGCGACCCCACCCTTCCGCGACGCGATGGACGGTGTGATATTAAATTTCAGATAAACTTGATTACTACAATGCAATGCTACTGATTTGATGTAAAATTAATAATAATATTCAAAATATGGATCTAATTTTTGTTGTCTTATAACAATTCCAATTAACAAATTTACATTAATTTAATCGTCTTAAAAAACAGTAAAATATGAAAAATAGATTATTAACAAAATGGGAGTAACTAGTTAGGGGTGTAAAATCAGGAAGTCAAATGTGACGTTCACATAAAATCTGATTTTCAAATAGCCATCAAAATTATAAAATAATGAACAGTTTTCTGTATTTTTATAAAAGGCGTCATGATTTATTACCCATGGGTCAAAAGTCGGAAAAATTCCGACGTTCATTGTGGACGAACTCTAAGTGTGTCGTGGAAGTATTCAGGTTGCGACTGGGGGAGCTCTCACCGGTACCTGAGAGTTCAAAACAGTACGAATTAAAATGTTTACAACTTTTTCAAATTTTTATGAATCAATATTTTAAATATGGCAATTAAGATAAGAAATTTAGGTTTGGAGCAGTCAAAATTTTGTATTCCGGCATCAGCTCGGCAAGAACCTATTACCTTGAGCTCACCTCAGAGCTCCACCTGCCGTGATTATAAGTGACTTTACAACTATCAATGTTATTTAATCAGTTTCAAATTTTAATCACTTTTCTCTATATTTTTAATTGGAGATATACTAAGTTTCCTATATTCTATCTGGATTCGCAAGCTACAAAATATGCACGGCAGGTAATTCTTGTAAGTGGCTAGTCCACATAAAACGACTTTCCGAGGTCTGTATGTAATATGCACTAATTAATTTTGCATGCCAATGAATTTTATATTGGTTTTGTTGTTTAAACTTTTTACGACACCTTTCGGACTTAAACGCCAGTATTGTGTTAGTTGTTCATAAATCGGTGGTGTAACTACCGAGGTTCTAAAGATTCGATCATACTCTCTTATCTATGTATGGATTCGATCGAACCAGGGTCCGAGAGATTGAGGCCCGGATATTAGTACGTTTCGAATAATAAATATAGTGGGTAACGAGAACCAACACTCGACATTTTTAAAGTTTACATCGAAAGTACGATAAATTATGGTAGAGAATTATAAAACGAAGCAAATGTGGTATGGAAAAATATTCATATTCCATACCGCCATTCAAATATTTAAAAATCTAAAATATAAAATTAGCTATATTTGAATAGCCAACACTCGTAATTGTAATGACCTATTCAACCCATGGTGCCCGTTGAATTCGAATATCTGAAATATGCCCTCCTAGTAAAAAAAATTGCCGACCCCTGTAGTAGATGCTTCATAATAGAAAAGTAAGAAGTTCAAATCGCAGAATTATTGTTGTGAAAAGTTTTATGAAACTCGTGACGCATGAGCTAACGTTTTAATGGTTTACAGGTTTGCATTAGAGTTTTTGGGACCTTAATTATTAGATTAAGCTCTTTGCATTCCAAATGTCAAAAATTAGGGGCGACGTAGTTAGCGCATGATGTTAGCTAACTTTGTAACAGTTTGCTGGTTTGAACTAGGGTTTTGACAATTAACTATTAGATTAATTTCTTTGCGCTTAATGTCAAAAATTTGAGTTTATTTGTGTTTGATTAAATTATTTTATGTAATTTTTAGAATTTATTATTCAATTTACGATCACTGAAAATGATGATCTTCATTATAAAATACATACTATGTATACACAGTGTATATGTTACAGGAAAAGTGGATTGTTAGGAAGAGTTGACTCTGCCTAGGAAGAGTCAACTTTACTAAATGTATCAGTAACAGTTGTTTAGAAATAAGCAGATCAACTTTTCCTAGGAAGAGTTAACTATACCTGCTGTGGTTTAGTAAAAGTTGATCAAGAGATGTTGCTCTCCACATGTAACTGCGTGCGCATATCTTTGTTTTGATGATTATTGGCATTACACGTGTATTTTTGTATAGTGCAATAGTTTTGTTAGTTAGGTTGTGTTTTACTTTTCAATTATTAGTTTCGGTGTGCAATAATAATGTCAGACTCAAGGCACAACTGTTTTGTGAAAACTAAGTCTAGAACGCTCGGCTTCTAAGGTAAATTCGCTAGCATTGACCAAATTGAAATATGATTAAAAATTTGCCCGTAGATGATGATGATTATCTCCTCACTGACCTGGACAAGTCTACTGAGGCCATCAATAAGCAAAGAAATGAAGCTTTCCACTGTCTAGAAAACCAAGCTAAACGTATGAAAAAAACCTCAGACCACATTCATCCGCCAGTTGAAAAAGGAACATCAATTCGAATTGCTGTCTCAGATGTTGACCGCGGAAGAGGAGATGCTCGATTTATCCTTGGTGTGGTACTGGAGGTTATTGATGATGGATTCTATCGAATTGGAACAAGAAATGGAATTCTGAAGCAGCTTTTCTCTAGGTAAGTTTTCCATGCTAAAATAAAAGATCTCTGTCCCTAGTATTCAGTTGTTCAGAGCTCAATGATAATATTTTTTTAGGTCTCAATTCAGTAAATGTCCCACGAACATTATACAAGAAAATGAAGTTCCTATGGATAAAACAATAGCTGTGAGGACTGTTGCAACTTCACAATCACTTGGAAGTGGACAAGGATTTTTCAAATGCTCTTGCAACACTAAATGCAATACCAAAAAATGCATGTGTAAGAAGAAAGGTGTGCTCTGCAACTCAAAGTGCCACAAATCTTTACCTTGTTGCAATAAATAATAAACATTTCTCTTTTTATTTGTTTTCTTATTTGTTTCCTAGTAAAAAGTCAACTTTTACTAACTCGATGCAGTAAGAGTATACGTTCCCTAGGTATAGTCAACTCTGACTAGTAAATGTTCATCAAAATTCGTCACTTTTCACTTTTATCAACTTTTACTAAAGACTAGTAAGAGTCGACTTTACCTAGACAGAGTCAACTCTTACTGAAGAATCTACTTTTCCTGTAACATATATACTACATACATAGTAGGTAGTGTATAGTACGTATATTTCATAAAAGTGCAGAGTAGCAAATACTGCCACATAGTAACGCTATGCATCAAACATTAAACAAGTTCAATATCAATTTAAATTCAATGTGAATTTGTTTTGATGCAAATTTTAATTTGAATGAGAATCTTGAATTTCGCAAACTTGTAATTCGGATATTGCAATCGGCAATCGAAATTTTGCAAATCGGCGACTGCCAAATTTTTGGATGGTATTTATTTATTAATATAATTTGACAAGTTTAAATTTTATCAACAAGGAATATTATATTTTCTTGTATGAAGAACTTGTTAATTCTACAAAATTTGCGCGCCTTAGTGCACTAGATTGTACGTTTGCTGACATGCACTATTTTCAAGATTATTCAAGCTCCGTCTTTTGAACAAATAATTTTAATAATTAATCCTTTTATTATTTTAGTTTTAAAACTATTATATTTTATATTACTTGCAGAACCTTTTCAAGTAAAGTGCATACGTATTAATTTTTAAAAATGCCATATTTCGCACCAGTCTGCCTCGTCATATAAATTAGCACAACTCGAAAAGATAAAATTAAGCCTTTCTTCAATTTTGCAAAAGCGTTAATTTTTTATTTAATAAACAATCTTGAAAATTTATTTTTGTGTAGCGTTGTTTTATTTTACTTTGGCATAGTATATGTACATATGTATATAGTAGGCGTTAGATCACTAGAAATCATTCGAACGGGAACCATCACCTAGATCAATGATAAAAGTCATGATCATAATCGGTTGGTTTTAATTCTTGCATTTACTGAACTAGTATATAAGATTTTAGATCCAAATTTTACGCAAAATTCGCCATGTGGTGGTCATGGATAGGTCTAATTGCTGAAAACGCCGTGGAATTGATAAATTTGGTTCTTCCCCAACACTTTCACTTACAGCAACAATATTATTAGCTGGACAACCCGAACAAACACGTATTGTTGTTGGTATGTCATTTACCGAACTACTATACTCAAATTTAACCACCCCATTTTTAATAGCAGTCTCGAAAAGGACGATTATAATGACCAAAATATCCAAATGGATTTTAATTACTTTTATGCGATTTTCGATTGAAATTGAAGACGTTATAATAAATGGTAAACTTTCTACTTCACATAGTATAATTATGTGAAAAAACAAATGACAAACTAACCCAAAAGTAACCCTAACGAAAAGGGTTTATTTAATTTATTTATAACAAATACAACAAGAACTTTTAATCCAATCTCTGAATTTCTTATTGTAACTAATCAATTACCGCACGCGGTAAATATTTTCAACGTATGTAACTAGTAGTTCGGGGTTCTAAAAGTGGCGACGGCTGATCATACCATGGCATGCTTCTCAAATCACAAAGGTACCGATGCATTTTGGTACGTTCGTGGTTTCGAAAATTTTAATAATTGATAGACATATGTAATTCTCTATGGGCATCTACTAGTTATGAAGTAAATGCAATTTCATTTTGAAAGGAGTTTATATTAATTTATTTTGAAAAATAACTCAATTAAAACAATTCGGTGTGATTTGAGCACCGCACCCCGCATCGGTAAACGAAATGAAGAGAGCTTTTATTTCCTAAATCATGTACATTTTCAGAAACTGTAAACACATTGCTCAACTTTTCAAATTCAAATTTTATGTGAAATAAATGTTATTCCTCCTAATATTAATCCTCTAAGAAACCTTAGCGTTTAGCTGTTGATGGCGATAACAGACCAATGATCATCGCAACTTAGATATAATTTCAAAAATTAAATTTTATTTCAGAATTTTCTGTTCAGACCATAATAAATAGTACTCGGTATGTGAAGAATATTATTTAGAATTGCAAAATAATTTTTGAGAAAAACAAAAATTTTATTAACAAAGCTACAAACAACGATCAAATACATAGTACATACTATGTATTATGTATATAGTACATACCACATATTAAGTACCTTGAAATAAAACTTTATGTGCCACATACAAAAGCGTTTTGCACAGAAGTTACCAAAATTTCAAGTACCTATCCACAATCAGCTAAGAAAATAAAATACATATAATGATAATAAATAATACGAGTAGAAGCCTATTAGAGATTTTGTATTTATTTTAATAACAACGTATTGTTCTGGCGTAACTAGCTCGAGTCATTTATTAAGTACTACATACTACATAAAAGCATTTCTACGACGGTTAAAAATGTTAAAATTTTATTACTTTTCAACTTAAAATTGTGTCCAATTTTAAACCGGATTTAAAAAACTATTTTATTTATTTATTATGATCGTAGCCAGACCTAAAATAAACATTTTCCAACAAACTGGTACATAGTACATAGTATGTGACTTCTTAAAATTTCAGGAAAATTCAGACAAATTCTTAATTATAAAAACGAAATACATAAAAAGTAGAAAATATTTCAATTTTTATCAAAATGAGTTAGCACCGCTATCTTATATGTAGCTAATAGCGAGAACTACTCGAAACAATGTTTGGTAATTTGAAAATTTCGTTACAGTCAATCAAGTCAGACAAATATTAGAGCTAGCACCATTATAGTTTTGTTATAAATCCATATTAATACTGGGGGTCTAAGTATCGCTAGCCCCGTTAATATTTTGTCTCAAAATCTAGCTTTATAATCTACGGAGCTAGCACCCAAATATTAGAGCTAGCACCATTACGGTTTTTTCACAAATTAATATTTAATAAATGTATAAATGTTTCATTCCACTCGCATGTACCATAATATATTTCGTACGCTCCTCTCATTCTAAACTTGACTTATGATTTTTAAGAGGGTTAATTAACATACCATATCGCTCGTTGCGGCGATATCGTTTCGCGGTATTTTTAAATAAATCATTATAAATCTTTTACATCTTTGTAAGTCGGAAGGTGTCGATATATTTGTTTGGAATTTGCTTTGCAGTTTTCTAAAATACAATATAATACCGCAAAGATTATTATTATCAGATTATTATTATTATTATCAATAATAAAATTTCTGACTTAATTGAAATTCTATCGTTTAAAATTAAATATTTAAATAATTATCTAGTAAAAAAAATGGTAATTTTGAAAAATATATGTGCTAGATTCTTTATTTAGCTTCCAGAATTATAGAAACTTGTCAGCATAAACATAATATTATCTTTGATTGACAAAAATGTTTAGGAACTTTTTTTCAAGTTTTACTAATTTTATTTTTGTTTTAATTACTTTCAATAATTGCAGAGGGTATATTTTGCTCATAACCCCTCTCGCCCATTACATATTACTATAATATTTACAATCATTGTTGTCAAACGGTTCAGCATCGTTAATTCTTAATGAGATTCCATTCATATTGCTCAAGCCTTAACCGTCGCGAAACTTTTGCAGTTGTTTTAAAAATGGGGGATATGTTTTATTTTCCTTATTATTACAATTTTTTAGTGAAATCGAGGCAAATTGATAATGATTTATAAATCGTTTTCTTCAACTTTCGTGAACTCCGAGCAAGTTACGTGTAAAAATAACATACTTTACTTCGGCATTACATAACAAATATTTTGCAAAATATTTTAAAGCAATGATCCTGATTATTCAATTTTATTCTTATGTATATATATTTTTAAAATTTTTGTTCCATTTTATTTGCGAGATGAAAGCCACCGGAGGCATATATGGCACTACTTTATTTGCAGCAGTGAAAATGCATCGAATGAGAATGCTTTTACTATTAGAAAATAATAATCGTAAAAACAGTCTGACGCATTGACTTAAAATGTTAAGAAAATATTTAAATTAATATTTAAGGAACACAATAAGAAATTTTAACATTTTGTAAAATACATGTTACATCATTAGTAGTCCGTTACGTCATTGCAACTGATCCTGCCAACTCTTGCTGGGGCAGCTGATATATCATCTCTCTTGGTTAATACGTATTTTATGTTGAAATATCTAGTATGTTTGTTATTTCTTCAATATGTTATTCCAGCACGTACCTTGCTCGGAGATCATAAAATTTATATTTTAGAAAACTGCAAAGCAAATTTCAAATAAACATACCGACTCCTCCGACTTAAATAGATGTGGAGATTTATAATGACTTATTTGAAAGTACAGAACATTTATCGCCAAGTTACGCCGTTAACGGAATACCGCGAATAGTAAGCCGGCATAGTAAAAATTGTTTTTATATAGTAAAAAGTTTTATCGCCGATGGTACATTATATAAAAATGATTTTCAGATATTAGGGCACTTCATATTATGCATGAGAGATATTTGGGAGCTATTTTAAATTCTGTATATGAATTATTCCACGCCAAATCGGCAAGTTTCGAAAGAACCTCCGCGATTCGGTTCAAAATTTTTACCACACATACAAGAAAAATAAGAAAATCTGTACTTTTGGTTAGTCAATTTAGTCGCTTTTGGGGAGATATTATTTTTGAATTTGAGGTTGCGTCAAAATCAAAAATTTTCTAACGTAAAGAATTGTAAAAGGGTTGGTCCTACAAAATAACGTTTAATAGTTAGACAAAACTTTCACAATAAATTGAACTTATGAAAATTTTTTTGGTTTTAAAATAAATTTGAAAATGATTCCAAAAATTAAAATTTTTTCAAAAAAATGCATTTTTGACTTTTTGTCTAAACTTTATCCTAATTTTGATAATTTTTTCGAAAAGAGGAGGAAAAAGTACGTCGGAAATAATGTTCAAAAATTGATATCAAAATAATTTAAACAAAAGTTACATTAAATTAAAAATAGAAAAATCTGTAAAACTTGCCGAAAATCTGAAAAATTGCAAATATCTTAAAAACAGTTGGTGCTACAAAAAAGTTAACAGGGCAAAATGTTTGTAGTTAAATTTTGCTTTAAAATACATTTTCAAAAAGAATTTTGGTTATTTTAACAAAGAATTCTGCATAATGGCGTATTTCCAATTGTTTTCTATTGGGTTCTCGGGGTTTGGGTATAGATTCGAGCTAGCTTTTGGTCAAAATTTTAACGGGGGGGCAAAGATACGCACCCTACTGTTACGTATTGTTTCAAAACTCTTAATATTATAAGGAAACGTCCATTAATTACGTGAAGTATTTTTCTTTAAATTTGACCCCTTGGTAGGGTTTGGTAAGACGTGGTAGAACTCCTCCCTCAACGTGAGATTTACCCTACAATTTTACCATACTGGGGACCAGTAATTTTACAAAGTTACAGAATTGCAAAGTTGATGTGAGATTTTATTGACCCCTCCTTTGAATGAGATTTGGTGAGGTTTTGCCGAGCCCTCCCCAAATTAAGCTCACGTAATTAATGGACGTCCCCTAATGTCTAGTGCTACGAGAATTAACATTGATGATGGTGATAGCGATTGCAGTGAAAATAATATTCCTACAAATTCGACAAAAAAAAGAAATCTTAGGAAGAATGCAGCAAAAAGATTCGATGTATGAGCCACGTTATTGGTATATTCTTGCAAAAATCAATTATTAATGCTTACTTTTTATAGAATTTCATTATTTTTTTGGACTGTGAACGTTTTTTGCAAGGAAAATTTACGTTTTCTTAATTTTTCTCTGTTCATTTTTTAAGAAGAAAACAATTTTGTTTATATTATAACATTTTGTTATAATATACAGTTTTAAACATTAAAATTAAATTTACTGCTAATTACTAATTTGTCACTTTGATCGTTTTTGCCGTGTACCCTTCATTTGTATGTAGCGAAAAAAAGTAATATTTTTTGATTTCTTATTCTTGACAATTGATAATTTCTTTAAACGGTGTATTGCTTTGCAACATTTGTCAATAAAATGCTTCGGAAAAGAAGTTATTTATGCCGAATTGTTAAAACTGTTCAATATTCAATGCATAAACTTTTTTTCTTGAAAATTCTTGACAATTTATAATTCAATATATCATATTTAATTTACATATAAGACAATAATATAATAAATATAAAAAAAGTCAGAATTTCTCTGATTGCCCTGAACGCAACTAGCTCGGAGGATTTGCTATTTGAAAAGTAAATAGCTTTTAATTTGGAATTAGGTGTCAATTCTAATTCAAATAATCACGGATTTTGTTTTTTATGTTAATTTTAACTTTTTTAAATTTGGGATATAAAGTGGGTGCGTAATGTTTTACTGTCGCTGAAAACTTGTTATATAAGCGAAAACTTAAAATTGTATAGGTACAAGAAAAAAAATTAGCGTTATCAGGTTCAGTTGTTTTGAATTCAATAAAAAATACTTTCCTTTACTACGTAAATGGGAAAGTAAAATACATAATTTATTGTTAGCAAATTATTGAATTGTAACTACAATCTGTAGTAATAATTACAAAATTAATAATTTTCATGTAGTTTTTGTGTTGAACCAAAATTATCAATAATTGCACCAATGTGCATTAACAATTTTCAAAAATTGTTTTCATTCGTAATTCTTGATGTAAATTTATCCCACGCCGAAATTAATATCTATTGGGAAATAATTTTATCGTTACATTTAAATCAATTAATTGTTTAATTGTTCAGTTAACTTGCCAATCTTTAAAAATTTCAAATTTAAAACCTATGACCATAACAATTAGTACATAGTATATTTGAGAACAGGTACTGCTTTCTTGTCGCATCGTCTCGAATTTCAAATTCCAGCTGCAATAATTTCTAAAAATAAAATAGACGTATTTTGCAAAATTAAGGAACAATTAAAAGCTTTAATATTTAAATTTTTTATGTAATATTTCTTTAATTTTTAAAATAATATGGAGAATTATCAGTTTATAATTTGGGAATTACTATTTTATACTAGTTAAACAGAACATTTATTTTAGAGCAACGTTTTCCTAAGTTAAATAGTTTTCGTAATTATTATTAATATCTGCATCAATAAAATATATTTAGAATGAAGGTAAATTTGTAAGAAAGAAAACAAATTGTGCAAAATTCTTATCTCCATTATCACAGAAGGATCTCCATTAAATAATAAAATATTTCAGTCGTAGTTAAATTTATATTCAATTTATCATTTTTTACACAATGTTAAACCGTTCTTTCTATAAATAAAGACAATTTGATTGTAAGTTACATCAAAACATCTAGTATGCTACTTTAGCATTTTGCTTTGCTTAATTTGCTTAGGTAAGAACTAATCTGCCAAGTGATACAATTTCAACTTACAAGTTTAACTAATATTCACAAGGATGTCTAATGGTCACACTTTGAAAGGGGCTACAAATGATCCTGATTTGGAATAAAAATATAAAACGACTTTAAAATGCATGATTATTTTACTATAATAGTTGAGCAACTTGATCAAATAGGAAATCATACTTCACTTATTAGCTATCCTTTTTCTTTCTAGTTGATGTCGAATTGTCCGCTCTTTTGAAGGAAGTCTAAATGATAGCGGGATCTATAACTATACAGTAGGGCTCAAATGTAGTAAACAACCATTAAAATCTCGTATAATAATGTATTGGGTCCTTGCTTAAATTCTATCTTTTTTCGACTTTTTTATACCCCAAAATACTAGCTAATAAATTTTACCAAATTTATGTAATATTAATCATTACAAATAAAAAAGTATTAAAAACATACTAGGTCAGAAACGTATAATTCAAAAAACTTATAATCAAAACTCAAAATTATTGAAAGCGCCGAGGCCTTTATTCAAAATTTTATTTATTTGTATAAAGATGAACCGCATTATAAAAGACAAAAATTTTTATGTCGAAAATTTTATCGAAAATTTGTTTGTTTGATTTGTCAGTTATGACATAACTGTAGAATTTCGATAAATGAAAAGTCGACGAGAAGTCGTAATTTATATTATCTATTCTTTTCTAATATTTCACAATTTGATTAGTATGCTACTTTTATGTTTCATAACGACGAACAATGGCAAACAATACTTGAACGGTGCACTGCAAGGAACATTTCGTCAAAATTTGAACAAAATCAATAACAGTTTTCGACGTCTAATTAACGTGTTCAAAAATTAAAATGGAAATTTTTTTTCAAACTGTCTTATTTTCCAAAATAAATCTTCAGACATGATGTTATTGATCTCTCAATTTTGTTTTTGTCAACTAACATACCTACTGTCAAAATTTGTACAAAATCGAAAATAACTTTGAACGTTAAATTGGCATTTTCTTGATTTTAATTATCGAAAATATTAAATTGACTTTAAAATTCGTTGTCGACTTTTAAGCAATTACTAAAATTTTTTTCAACTTGAATAATTAACAAATGAACTTGAATATTAGTAAAGTTTTCTTATTTCCAAATGGGTAGCTAATGCTACTATATTTTTCGAACTATATATAATTACATAAGATTACAATATCATCATTATCTGAAATTAAAATTTTTTGAAATAATATTTGTTCTGCATAGAATAGGCAACCCATTTGATTTAGCAAAACTGTCACGGTACAGAGTATTAAACATTAAAGTAGATTTGGCAATAGCGCAATATTTTGCAGAGGGCGCCACGAGAAAGGCAAACTTGAAGATGTCATATATATTAAAAAGCATGTAGTTGAAATGCCCCATATTGTGGCACCTCCGACACAAAATGGAATATCTCTTTAATTTTTCATCTACGTTAAAATAAATAAACCTATATAATACGTAAGTAACAAACATTATAGGTACTCCTAATTGTGGGGTCTTATATAAAGGAATTACGAGATATTCTACTTTAAAGTTGTGGCAACGCGTGTAAGTTGCCACAACTTTTGGATTTGCCACAGTACAGGCATATTCACACACAAGTTGCCATAATTATAGTGAAGCCTACACACACACACACACAGACATTTTTTGGAAATGGTCTTATTTTACTCAGGGGACCTCAAAAGTGTAAATCCATCAAAATCTCAAATTTTTTTTCTGCACGAAAACAATACTTTCTCATATTACATATGATAAAGTAAAATGGTGCAGTGTATAACGCCGTTGACGAATGTTCTAAAACACCATTAGAACTTGCCGACAATGATGACGTTGTTAATCTATTGGCATCAACTAAAATGCTGTTTGAGGTTGTAATGCGTAATAGCCCATCGGAAGCACAGAAATGCATTGAAGCTGGAGCGTTTGTTTCTGCTAAAAATGCGGAAAACAAAACACCGTTACATTATGCCGCATGGAAAGGATATGACGAGATAGTTAATGTTCTATTACAAAATAATGCTAATCCTAATGTAGCCGATAACAAGGGAATAACTCCTTTGCATTATGCCGCCAAGTTCTCTCACTTCAAAATTGTAAAGATTCTCTTGTCTAATTATGCAGTATATGAACCTGTTTCTGTCGGTGGTAAAACGCCATCAGATCTTACTGTCGATGAAGATATTACTAACTTATTGAAATTAGTGAGCAAAGCTTTTAAAAATATTACCGATGACAATTCTCGAGTTATTGACGACCTTTCCAAGATCAATGACATTGATATAGTAAAATCAATAATGTGTGCTTGTAATAGAGATAACAGAACGCTGGTAGTTGCTGCAATCCATAGTAATTTTTCCAAAGTTCAACAGTTGAAGGAAATATCACAAGGTGATGTAACCACTAAGATGAATGAGGCTGAAAAGCTTCTCGACTTACAACAGTACCAAGAAGCGTTACATGTTTTCAATGGTATATTAGAAATTAGGAAGGAAATACTAGGATCAGATAATCCAGGCACTTTCGATATACAAAAACGCATAGTTGAAATATTACTTCGTCGATGTTTTTATAAAGAAGCCTTAGAAATATCTGAAGAAATTTTCCAGAAAGAGAAAGAAATGTTGGGTTTGAATAATAGGGCTACTTTAATGACGAGAAGTATAATCGCTACACTGATGTGCGAACAGGAAAACACGAAGAAGCCTTCAATATTTATCGGGAAGTTTATCAAATACAAAAAGAAGTACTAGGGCCAAATGGTTCAGAAACTTTAGCAACTCAGTTCAACATGGCGGTGGTATTGGCTAGACAAGGAAAGTACGAAGAGGCGTTAAACATCAATAAGTCAATTTCTGGAAAAATAGATGATGCAGACTATCTACTTGCTGTGCAAGTTCAAAGTAATATAGCAAGTATACTTACTGACCAAGGTAATCATGAAGAAGCTTTGAACATTCATAAAGCGGTTTTGGAGATGGCAGAAGTGCATCTAGGTAGTAATCGTCTTGAAACCCTTAATATTTTATTTAACATTGCAGTAGTACTCGAGCGTCAAAAGAAATATCGCAAATCCCTGAAAGATTACAAAGCCGTTTTGAACATTCAGAAAAGTGTTTTAGGACCAAATCACCCTGCTACTTTGATTACTCAATACCGTATAGGAAATATACTTTACCTGCAAGGTAATTTTTTCAGTACGCTTAAAGCCTACAGAGAATGTTTTAATCAAATAAAAATGGTTTTTGGATCAAATGATCCCAAAGTTTCCAATATTTTAAAACAGACAAAAAGAATTAATTTAGCGTTCAAAATTAGTGGCAGCGAACCTTCGGAAATTTTGCAGTATCTACAGAAAGAGATCAAAATTGTAGCTTGTAGAGGTGATGTGCAGACTCTTCAGAACCTATTAGACGCTGAAGGGGACGCAAATGATAAAGATATTGACGGAAGAACTCCATTACACCACGCCGTTTACAACGGACACATAAAAATTGTGAATATGTTACTAATGTACGGTGCCGATGTTACTCAGGCTACCCATAAAGGAAACACACCATTACACACTGCTGCGGATAAAGGTCACAAAGAAATTGCAGAAGTTTTTCTGCAGCATGTAAACCATAATAAATTAAACGACTTTATTGATGCTAAAACTACAGCTAGTGGTGCTACAGCACTTCATGTTGCAGCTCGAAGCGGTTATTTGGATGTTGCACAGTCCTTATTGAAGCGAGGTGCAATTTATGACATTAAAAATAATCAAGGCGAAACACCGCTCGATCTTTCTACTGGCCAAAATGTAATTAATTTTCTGAAAGTTGTTGAAGAACTGTTTGAAGATGCTAAAATTGGTAATGTTGAAATTATCGATAAGCTAAGATCACTGAAAACTGATGAGTTTGAAGCTGCAACACATGCTCGAAATAATCAAAGCCATACGTTACTTGAAGTTCTTCTAGTTAATAGGCACAGCGATCTTGCCAATAAATTGGTAGAAGAGCTAAAGATCGAGGTAAAATTATAAAGACCAATATCCTGCGAGTTATGCAACCAATCGGCCCAAGCTTCAGAATACGATTTTTTTATTTGTGAGCTAACGCGTTTATTTGAAGCAGAACTTTTAAATTTTGAGAATAAAAACTCTCGTTGTACATTTTGTAATAAATAATAAGAAAAGCATCGCGTATTGAGAGCAGAACATGCGGTGCGGTGTATGTTTTGCACCAACTTGACGATGAAATCAAACTGGCTTACGAATTTGGTTCATAATCCACTTTGGTAACTTGGAAGAGTAAATGAAAAGCATTTTGGTGTGCACAGTTAACGGAAAGCAGACAAATGATGAAGCACGAAATTTTGAACATGATGGACAGCGAGGATGTAGTAAAGGTCATAAAATCAATTAGAATGAGATGGTTTGGGGACATAATGAGGAGCGATGAAAACGCTACGATAAGACAGATCCCCAGGTGGAGACCAATGGAGACTCGTCAACAAGGAAGACTCAATCTAAGATGGAACGATCTGGTGTTCGAGGACATTAGGAATATGGAAGTCGGCGATTGGCGAGAGATAGTAGCAAATCGGATGGAATGGAGAAAAATTGTAATATAGGGGAAATGTAATAATAGAATTTAGTTAGGAAGTGAATGTATAATAATTGCGCAATGTAAAAGTAATGAGAAATAATCTACCTCAAAAAATTGATTTGTAAGTCTACAAGAAACAACTTAATTCCCATCCGGAATGTATGACTTTATTATTTATTATTGTTAACATTAATATTAAAGTATTAAAAGTATGGAGTATTATCACTTCGGGCTGTTAGAAAAATTAAATGTTGGTGCACAAATTGTATTTCAAGATAAATTCAAGGAATAGAGAATGTCATGCTTAACGTTTCAGAAGGTATCAACAACCGTAGTAGTTACTGCAGAAGAAAAAGAAATTAAATGGTTTGCAAATTTTGAGGAACTTTTTGGCACATTTCTACTACAAAACCGAGTACGAAAGCTCTCCGCGGCTAGAAGAAGTGATTGATTTATTAAAAATTGTTAATTAAATTTGGTGTTGATATTATATTATTTTTATTGAATGTTATTATATTGTTATTGTTTTGTTAAATGTTTAAATAAATGAGTAATAAATAAAAGGAGGACTTGAGACAAACCGGCCCGACAAACTGGCGACAAGCTTATGGTGCTCGCAGTACTTGGAGATTGATCGTTAACGAAGTGAAAACACATCCCAGATTGTGAAATGAATTAAATGAAATGTAATTTGACGAGGACTAATCCCCTCTCAAAAGGGATTTTGTAAGGCCCGAAAGGGTCAGCATAATTCAGCAATGAATGTAACGCTAAATAATAATAATAATAATATTGTTTTGTTAAATGTTTAAATAAATGAGTAATAAATAAAAATTATTTTTTATTACCTTTCCGACTAATTATTATTACATTCAATTTGATTCGGTTGGCAATGGTGTAATTCATTAAATTCTAAATTAATTTTAGGTTATTAATAATAGAAAAATATTATTCATAAATACATTTTAGATATTTCATAACTTTTATTTATTTTATAAAATTAAATTTTTTTTAAATTAATTTAAAAAGAACTCAATTTGCGATCCTCGTGTGCCGCCTATGTGTTTGACATTGACGAAACCGGAATCGGTATAGTAGAGAACTTTAACCACTTCATGAGATTTTGAATGATTTTGACGTTTGTACGAGCAACAGGTTGTTGTTTGATAATATTACTTTCGACTATAATAAAATATTAATTCATGTATCAAGGAATTCTTCTTTTTGAGGTGTGTAGTAATTATTAATCTGGCTCAGGTGGTGTTGTTAGATATTGTGGTTATTTTGAAACTCTGTTTTTGTTATAAATTCACCCCAACTCATCTTGCCTTCTTACTGTACGATGTATATTTCTAATTAATTCTTTATATACTATTAGTAACACAAATGTATAGTAGGTTCCTTCAACATATCTTTCGCTACATACCAAAAATCGAGCAGTGGTCATCTTCATAGCATCATGCCAATGTCGAAGCAAAACACTACTCGGCAAGAAAAACTGGTTTTATTGCGTTCATCTACATCATCAGAAGAATTTGTACGAGAATATAAAAGGCTCTGGTGTGGAAAATCGAAAGGCAGAGATCTTTATCTTATGCTTTAACCGAACTCAAACGGATAATATCGACAGGTAACTATGATAGATTTAAAAAATTAAACGACTTAATTGACTACACAAATGATGATGTAAAAGATTTGGTCACTTTGAGAGATTATTATGATGATAGTAACAATCCCCAATCAAAAATTCTAATTTAGGTTTCTTGGCTAGTAAATGTAAGAAGCATAAACATTCTCGAGTATCTATTATGCAGTAATAGTGAAGTTGTAAATAATTTAACTGTTAATATCGGAAGAACTATTATATTAGCAGAAGATGAAGCAGTTCGTAATGCCTTTTATTATGCCATCCCTTCAACAAATATTCAGCTGCTTAATACTTTTTCTGCTATTTTGCTAATGATGATTTAGGAAAATTGAACGGAATTCTTGGATTATCTTATGCAAAATTTTTGTTGAAGAAGATACCAATGCCAGACAAAATACAAATTTTCATTGAAAATAAATTAATAATTCGTCATGTCTTCTCTTCTGGACAGCATCAGAATTTTCAAGCCGATTTAAGCAAAACAAGAGAACGTATCGAATTAATAGTTGAAAACATTAGCTAGCCCACAAGAGATTATTCAAACATGGAAGAAGTAGTTGAAAAATTTTTGTATGTAGCATAGTTTATTCCAAAAATATAAAAATTGTAATTATAAAGAGGCATTGAAAATTTATGAAAATGTTCTCGAAAGCTTTATCAAACAATATTTGTATGTTTATTGCAAGTTGTTCTAAAGATGGCATAAAGCTGAAACCCGGTTGACAAATTAGATAATGTAGTTTTTGTAAGGATGAGCCTCTCTTCAAATCTTTATATTTATAATTTTACTTCATTTTATCTTGTCCTTATTTGAGCAAATAGTAGTATCCTAAGTATTAGATTTCAAACTATACTTTTTCATAGCTTTGATAAGATAACGCCCCCCTTATAGGGAAACCACAAATGTGGAAAACTTGCGATTTTGATCCAAGTGCACAGCGGAAGTTAAGATTACATTATCTGCATTATGAGTATTATCTGTATTGACGAGTACCAGTGTTCGTCATACAAGTTATTTAAAGGTTCTTAATAATGAACGTGAAAATTTTCATGTGATTTAATGAACGTGAGAATTTAAGCCGAATCAACAATTTGAAAAAACATTATTGGCTATCTAAAAGATTAGTGAATTGATTTTATAAGACATTCAATAAATGTTGGTTTTAAAATATTTTTAATAGTGCTGTTTGTATTAACGTAAAAATTTTTCCAACCAAAATTCAACTGTTAAACAAATTTATGGCAATCGCATATCGAAAATTTAAATGTCATCTTCAATTTGGAGTTATTATAAATAAAACTACTTTTACTTTTTTGTAGTTATGGAACTGGCGTCTTTGAACATCAATATTGTTTTACGTCACACTAAGAATCTAACTTCTTACTCGCAGAACCCGTAAAGATTTTCGAATCACTCAGCTCCGAACCTGTGGTGTGAAAAGCATAATTATGTTTTCTTCTTCTAATCAACCTTTTCTTAAATGCACCTCAAAATTACTAACGTAAGTAGAACTCTATTTGTTTGTACAATAATGGTGTAAATTAGGCCGAGTGCACTTTTGTAAATTTTATAGAAAATTTAGAAATTAGCATACCAACAAATTTTATTCAAAATGTTTAGGAAAGTGTTATGCAGGTAAATTTAGTTGAAAATTTTATTTTAAATTTACCTGAAAATATAATACAGGGTTCCACTTGTATGGAAAACCTGGAAAAGTCATGGAATTTAAAACTTGTCAGGAAAGTCATGGAAAGTCAGGGAATTTTAAATTTTAGCACCAATGTCAGGAAAACAAAATTTTGTTAAAGAAATATTTTAATTTCTATTTTCAGATATAATTTTTTTAAAATTGAATTAATTTTTTTAATTTTCAAATTTTTTAAGTTGGTACATATTATTATCGTTTTTATCATAATATGTAATATGAGAAAGTATTGTTTTCGTGCAGAAAAAAAATTGAGATTTTGATGGATTTACACTTTTGAGGTCCCTGAGTAAAATAAGACCATTTCCAAAAATGTCTGTGTGTGTGTGTGTGTGATGATGTGTGTGTGATGTGTGTGTGTGTGGTCAAATTTTGTGTGACCTACAGCAAAAACTAATAGGAATTTTCAAACAAAATTTTGGATTTTGTATCCTTATGTTGAGACTTAGAGCTGATTAGATTTTGGCTAAAATTGATTCACGGGAACTATTTTTTTATTTTTAAATTTTATTATTTAATATTAGTTTTAATTAATATTTCAAAACTAATACGAATTTCAAAACGAAATTTAGGATTTAGCATACTTATGTCGAGATTTAGAACTGATTAAATTTTAGTTAAAATTGTTTTATGAAAACTATTGTTTTTTATTTTTTAAGTTTTATTATTTAATATTAGTTTTAATTAATATTTCGAAAAGTAATACGAATTTCTAAACTAAATTTAGGTTTTCGCATATTTTAATCGATATTTAGAACTCATTAAATTTTAGTTAAAATTTGTTTATAAAACAATTGTTTTTATTATTTTAAATTTTATTATTTAATATTAGCCTTTATTTAATATTTTAAAAGCTAAAAGGATTTTCAAAACTAAAGTTGAAATTTGTTATGTTTATGGCAGGAATTAGAGCTGATTAAATTTTGGATAAAATTGGTTCATGGAAGGAATTTTTTTAAATCTTTTATTTATTATTAGTTTTATTAAATATTTCAAAACTAATGAGAATTTCAAAACTAAAATTGGTATTTTGTATCTTTATATTTAGACTTAGAGCTGATTAGATTTTGAATCACATTGGTTAACGGAAAATATTTTTTTTTTTTATTATTAAAATTATTTTTAATATTTAATAAAAGTATGATAAAGTCATGGGCATGGCCACATCCGATTTTTTACTGTAGTATTAATTTCAGAGATTAATAATATACAGGGTATCCCCATCACAATGGAAAACCTTTGAGATGGTGACAGAAGACACTTTTCTAAGTTATATTTTTAAATAAAATCTTTGTCCTAGTACAAACTCTTGGGGGGTATCCCATTTTAAAGCTATTTCTTGAATATCTGCTTTCAAACGGTCATAGCACCGTAACCATTGATTTTATGGTATTAATGGATTAGTAATTTTTTAAAGATAATTTATTTATCTACAAACTGATGTAAAACCTTTTATCCTCTAGAATCAACGGATTTCGAGTTATGAATCAAATTAAGATAAGAAATGATAAAAACGTCCAAGTTTTATTTTTTGGTTTTTATTGCGAACCCTGTATCTTTTAAACGAAACTACTTTAAAAAAACTAACAGCCCCATTCGGATAGCAAATTTAAAGAGCTATAATTTTAGTCTAGCAACAATTTTTGGAAAACCAACCCATTTTACAAAAAAATCCCAAAATAATGAATAAATAAAAAGTGCAAAAAATTTATTTTAATAAATTTTCAAAATGGCCACCTTCATTTTCAACACACCAACGTGCTTTTTTTAAAAGGTGTAGAACAGTATTATTTATAACGCCACTTTTTTCATTAATTTCCGCCTTATCTGCTGTCGATCAAATTCAGATTTTTGATAATCTCATTTATTACATTTTTTGTACCGACCTTGTTCATTTTTTGTAATTTTCTGTAAAATGAATAGGTTTTTCAAAAATTTTACAAGACTAAAGTTATAGCCCGTTAAATCTGCTATCCAAATTGGTTTATTATTTTTTTGGTAAGTAGTTTTGTTTAAAAGATACAGAGCTTGTAACAAAAGCGAAAAAAATAAAACTTGGAATTTTTTAACTTTTCTTCTCTTAATTTAATTTATAACTCAAAATCCGTTTATTTTAAACGATAAAAGGTAATAAACTAATTTGTAGATAAGTAAATGATCTTCAAAAAATTACTAATTCATTAATAGCATGAAATCAATAGTTACAGTGCTATGGCCGTTTGAAGAAAGAATTTAAAAAAAGTGCTATAAAGAGGGGTACCCCAAGGGTTTGGAATATGGCAAAAATTTTGTTTAAAAATGTATCGTAGAAAAGTGTCTTCGATGACCACCTCAAAGGTTTACCATGGACACGGGGACACCCTGTATATATTTTTAAAAATAAACGGAAAATGAAAAAGGTATCGACATTCAGGGCTATTATGTATCACAAAACGTTATTTTAAAGGTGACCGTTATGAAATAACACAAAGGTTTACGTCAAACCGGTGAGACTTCAAAGGTTAAGAAGACCTTTATTGTAAAGGTCATACAATATGATGATGATTATAATAAAGGTTTTCTTAACCTTTAAAGTGTCACCGGTTTGACGTAAACGGTCACCTTTAAAATAACGTTTTGTGTTATCTTCAAAAATATATATAATGTTTATCGTAATCAGTATTTTTTTAAAGGTGAAAAGGGGGGAAAATTGCAATTTTAATCATTGTGTTGTCGGTACTTGCGTCCCAACCTACTCTAATCATGTAGTGGGCGGAGTCAACTAGTGAATTGAAAGGAGTAATTGTATGAGGACTACGGTGGAATTTCCAGCTACACTAGAACCCAGGGGTTTGAGTTCCAAAACTTCGAATTGGATCGCGTTCAGGGATATTTTTAAAATTTCGGGTAACCGAAGGTTTGAAGCCTTGATTCAATTTTTATACACATCGGCCAGATCAAAAACTTCATAAAATAAATTACTTCAGTATATGCACAAAAAACAAAAACAAAATTGATTTTTTTTGGATTTAAACGTCAAATTTTTGAATCGTCTTCACCTTGTAATCTTTCTAATTCTGTGTTCTTTCACAATTTGTTTTCATTTCCACAGGAAAACTTGCATTTTCGAGTGGCACTTATCGAACTTTGTCTAAATTGTTTTTCTATTTCTAAATTTTGATGCAGCCCTCAAAAATGTGAAAAAATTGTTTATTAATTATTTCAAAAAAAAAGACGGTTTTTTTAAATCAAATGATTATAAGTTGAGAAATTTTAAAGCGATTCAATTTAAATTTACTTCATAGGGGTTTCAAGATTGCTGAAACTGATTATAATGTCAAAAATAGGTTATTCAAAATGGCTGATCCAATATGGCCGACTTTTCGATAAAAATTTCATTAAAATGATATAACTTGATCAATTTTAAACAAACTTCGCTCGGATTGACACTATGCGTGATTTTAGAATCTCTGAAATATAGTATGTTAAAAATAATAGTAATAAATGGCGGATCCAATATGGCCGACTTTTTGATAAAAATTTTATTAAAAAGACGTAACTTGATATTTTATCACGTGAAAGTCTATTTTACTTTTTTGTTTAGAATCCGAATTCATTGGTGACAATTATCTCAGAGAGGTAGGTACAATTTGTTTAAAATGCAATTGTTTAAACAAATACGATAATTTTACTGATTTTGGTTCAAACTCATTTTTGTTCTAATAATTTGATTCATTTTAACAAGAAAAATCTTTCGTAATTTTTCGTAAAATGATTAAAAAAATAAGAATATTTGAATATCCAAAATCAAGCATTTTTACCAACTTCAAAAATTCGACAAATATACACGAAACCTTTTCTTTTTAAAATGGACCAAGTTATTAGAAAAAAATAGTTCGAATCAAAATTTATAAATTTTTGTATTTGTTTAAACAATTGCATTTTAAACAAATTGTACCATTTTGAAACAATTTTAACCAATGACTACGGATTCTAAGCAAAAATTAGATTAGAAAAATTTTGGATGATCGATGACACGGAATCATACCTGGCTTCGATTTTTTCAATATTTTGTAAAAGGGATTTATTTATATAAGGGTGTTCACGTGACCATGGTGATAAAGAACCCTTTTCTAAGACAAATTTTCAAATAAAATTTTTGTCCAAGTTTCAACCCTTGGGGGGTAACTCCCTTTAAAGCAATTTTTGAATTTCTGATTTCAAACGGCGATAGCTCCGATATTATTGATTTTTTAGATTTAATGTATTAGAAATTTTTTAAAGATCACTTGCTTATCTACAAATTAGGTTATAACTTCTTATCATCTAGAATTAACGGATTTTGAGTTATAAATTAAATTAAGACAAAAATGTTAAAAATTTAGGTTTTGTTTTTTACTTTTCTTAAAATTTCCGTATCTCTTAAACGAAACGTCTTTAAAAAACTAATTACCCAAACCGGATAGGAAATTTAACGGGCTACAACTTTGGTTAAATAATTTTTTTGAAAAGCAACAGTTTTACAGAAATTCTGATAATATTGAAGAAGGTGTAGGTAAAAGCAAATTCACAATGTGATTTTCGTTTTATGTTAAATAAAAATAAATTATGTTAAAATTTTTATTTTATTTTTAATAAAAGTAATTATATAGATTGAGAGATCTGGGGAGGGGGTTTAGAACCCTCTATCGGAAGTCTCAAAATTAAATATTTAAAATTGTAAAATTTTATATTACCACTCTAGCTCTTTTGGATATACGTATTATATGATATTATAAACTGTAATCCCCCTGTTTACGAACATATCATTTTTATGTTTGTCAGATTTTCCGATTTAAATTTCTCAAATATTCATATGTTAAAATTTTATTTCATTTTTAATAAAAAGTAATTGTATTGACCGAAAGATCTGCGGGGATGGGGAAAAAATTCTCAAAATTAAATATTTCAAAATTGTAGTAACCTTTAGGATTACCGCTCTATTCTTTTAAATAAAAATTTTATTTGAAAATTTGTCGAAAATTGTCCTTGATCACCACCTCAAAGGTTCTCCACGGTCACGAGGACACCCTGTATATATTTAAAAAGTTTTTTACACCAGATTCACTCATTTTTAGGTCATACTAATAATATTATTTTAGATAGGTGCAAAATGAATTTTTATAAAAGTTATTAACCTTTATTATAACTCAAATTAATATTACATAAAATTGTACTTACAGTAATTTTAAATCACCAGATTAATCAATGATTACGTTTACATTTTAACTATCAAATAAAATAGCACGATCCGATGCGTTTAAACTGATTCCCCAACACCCCGCTATATATTACAACTTTAAAATCAATATTTTAATTCTAAATCAATATTACTAAAATTTCTTAAGGATAATATCGCTATTGTTGATTTAGATATTGGCATATTTATAAAAATTGTCAACTCCCACCGAATTGTTTTTGATGATCAGTAATAATTTGAATTATGAATCGGTATTGCTATAAATTTGTCTTATTCCTTCATGCTCTTTAAATTTAAAACCCCGTAAATTAACAAAACTACGGAAAATAATTATGAAACTAGACAATCTGTAGAAAAAAATCAAGTGTGGGTTTCGTCAAGAAACACTTGAACAAGTAGTGGTGGCAGTGGTGGGATAATCTGTAACCTGATTCCCCTTATATTAGTTTGTAATTTTTTAATATTAGACACTATAAATAATTCAATTAATTTCAGATATTAAAAACACCTATTGCGAGAAGAGCAGAGTTTGTTCAGTACGTGCTCTTTCTTTTTAAGAACTTTTCTTTGGTAATAATTTATCGAAGTGCATTATGAACGTATTTAAAAGTCGTTTTTATCAAAAAAATAGACAGATTTTATCACGATCTTACGCTTCAAAAGAAGAATTTTTAAGAGAATATGAAAGACTTTACGATAAAAAATCCAAAGTCGAAGAATTTTATCTTTTAGTTTTAACGGAACTGGAAAAGGCTGTATCGGAAGGTGATATTGATAGTTTTAAGAGATTGAGCAGTTTGATTGACTACACAAGTGACTTAAAAGATTCGGTAACTTTAACTGATTGTTATGATAATATTAACAATCCAATTAGAAGTACCAATTTAATTATCCTAGCTTGTAAACATAACAAATTACACGTTCTGCAGTATCTACTTGAGGGTGATAGTAAAGTGTTACTGCATAATTTATCTATCGGAATTGGAAAAATTGCTATATTACGAGAAAATGAAGATGATGAAAGCCATAATGCGTTTTATTACGCAATACGATCCGGAAATACTCAGCTGCTGGATATTCTCATAAAGAAATGGTCCGATAATTATTTTAAAGCTTCTTCAGAAGAATTAGAAGGAGTTCTTTCGAGAGCTTATGATGAATTGAAGTTAAGAAACGTATTATTGCCAGAGAAATGGAAGGTTTTGTCGAAAACGAATTAATCAACCTCCGTTTTTTCGCAAATGCTTCTGGGCAAGATCAAGGCTCTTGGAGCGATATTAATAAAACCAGAGAACGGATTGCATTAGTACTTAAATTCGTCGAATTTTTAAAAGCAAATTACTCAAAGACGGAAGAAGTGGATGGAAGGTTTATATTTGTAGCCAAGTCTATTGTACAAAATATAAATATACTAAAGCAGCGCTTGAGATCGACCTACGATAGATTACCTTGGGAAGAAATGGAGTTTTGTTTAGTCATTTTTGTATCTTCACGCACAAAAGCACAAGAAGTTAATGTATTTTATCGTACTATCTTGAATAAAACTAAAATACTCAAATATGTCGAAAATTTTGCAATGGAACTTACTGGCGATGCCGAAAAGGATATTACAAAAGGTGATAAACTCCATTGCCTTCCGAAAGGGGAAAAACGTGATGTCGTTGTTGCGAAGATTATCGGCACTTCTCGTCAATTTGAAGAGTTGTATAACGACTATCAACAAATTAGAGATATATATTCTTTAGAGAAAATAAGTGATAATATAAAGTTGGCAACATTGGCAGACCCGCAAGAAAAGGAAGGACAGTTAGTTATCACCAGGGTGTTACAGGTTATCGGGGAAAATATAAAGAATACCTTGGAATCTCCCAAGTTATCTCATCCTATAAGTGAACTTTTGGTTTTATCTCTGTCAAAAAATACGAGAAAAATAATTGGGGATTTACGAGATGCAATATCGCATGCGGAGGCACTCTCGGCAAGAATTCAAATTGAGGAAAAGGCAGATTCTTTTTTTTAATATTCAAAATGATATTAAAAAAATTGGCAATGTCGTTACCGATATTTTGTTTAAAAACAAGATCAAAACAATCAGAATACTTCTTACAAAGATCGTTAATAGTGAAAATTTAAATGAAATAAAAGAGGTTCTCGAAGAGATAAGCACCGTTGATTTAGACAAATGGGAGGACACGGACAACTTTAAAACAATAGAAGACAAGAGTATTGAAAAACTTGTTCAAGAATTAAGCGACAATATAGTCGACAAAAATGATTATGAAAATGACCTTTTTAATAAAATTAATAGTATAATCAATAATGCTGGAGCTGAATCGCTAATCAACAGATCAAACTATATTGTGGGATTTAAAAATCTACAGATGTTCAGTCGAGTATTCGGTGACGATAAAACTGATCCCAATATTATTAGAGTAATCAAAATCGACGCTAACAAATTGTTGCAAAAATTGTTCTAAACATAGAACATACCGATGTTTTCAAGAAAATTCGTCAGCTATTAAGAAAAATTTTTGACAGTGTTGAATCCAGAGAACACCACAGCAAAATTGATGAAGTAAACAGATTAAGTTGGGAACTATTACACATTGCATATTTTGAAATAGGCGGCATCAATTGGATTGAGGAATTAGGTGCAGTGTTGGACGAGGACGATTCGCATAGTCGAAATAATGTCATTGAGGACAGAAACTGTCTTAACCTATTTGGATCAAAGCTATCGGATTTGAACTCTGTTTTAAACAAAAACACATTAACTGGTCCACTCGTTAATGCATTAGATTTCTATAAAAAAGATAAAAAAATGGAAGCTGCAGTAGAAATGCTAGTTTTGGATATTATGACAATTTTAGGTACTTCAGAGAATTTCTTGCAAAATAATTTTCTTTTTATGGATGACAACACTCCTTTATTAAATGGAAGATGCTTACGTAATCATTTAGCACATCATAACACTGTAGTGGACATATTATCTGATCCTTCAAGAGCGGTTCTTCTGAACGCTAGGAAACTTATTACCGAAGTAAATATAATGACAAGTGAAGGAAAATTGGAAAATTAGTAAGAGAAGATCCTGTCAAATTGAAAGAAAAATTCGATCAAAGCCTAAATATCATTACCAATCAGGAAAGAATGTTTGGTGCATTACAAGAAGGAAATATAGTTTGCGTACAGGATTGTCTGTTGAAAGGAGCAGATGTTAAAGCTAGAAGTGTTGGTTTATGGACGACGTTGCACTTTGCTGCTAAAGGACCCAGCCTTGAAGTTGTAAAATTTATTCTTGGTCATAATTTAAGCGCAAATGTTGAGGATAATGATGGTCAAACTCCACTGCATATAGCTGCTGCATATGGAAGGAAAGAGATAGTAGATTTTTTTGTAACAGAAGCAGGTTTATGTGTTGATGTGCTCACGGAGTACAGCATGGCACCACTACATTTTGCGGCTAAAAATGGTCACAAAGACACTGTTGAAATTTTATTAAAAAATAAAGCTAATACTTATTATACCCATGATATACAAGGTCTTTTACCTTTACACTATGCAATTAAAAATAATCATTTTTATATTGCTAAGCGTCTGTTACAAAAAGAGATAAACGACGAGATTAATGAAACTAAAGGTGGTTCAACTCCTTTACACGAGGCTGCAAAGCATGGTCATATAGAATTAGTTAATTTTTTTCTTAAAAAGGGCAAATGTCAACGCTACTACCGACCAAAGTACCACACCGCTACAATTAGCGGCGTTAATCGGTAATCTGGAAGTAGTGAACGCTTTAATTGTGAATGGAGCTAATGTTAACACTGAAAGTATAAATTACACAACGCCATTGCATTATGCGTCATATCATGGTAATCTTGAGATAACTACTATGTTGTTGAAACATGGAGCTTCTGTCAATGCTGGGATTTCGACTTTTGAAGGCATAACTCCACTACATTTTGCAGTACAAAATGGCCATCTGGAAGTAGTGGCTATTCTTGTCAAGTATGGCGCTGACATGTCCGCTCAATCTCGGAAAATTGCTCCACCATTACACTATACAGCATTACATGGTCAACCGGAAATTGCTGCGCTTTTAATAGAAAAAGGAGCAGAAATTAATGCTAAAAGTTATAATAATTTAACAGCATTGCACGTAGCTGCAGGCGAAGGTCACAAAAAAGTAGCGCAAATTCTAATAAACAGTAAAGCCCAAGTAAACTCCCAAAATGTTCAAGGTTTCACACCATTACATGCAGCTGCAAAAGGGTAGCAAAGATATTATTGATCTTCTGATAAAAAATGAAGCCGATGTTAACTTTCAGTCGGTTGACGGTTATACACCATTGCATAGAGCTGTAACAAACGGTCATGAGGCAGCTGTTGATTTTCTTATAAAAAAGAATGCCGATGTTAATACTAAGAATAAACAAGGCAATACGCCCTTACATCTAGCAGTTTCAGAAAGCCACAAAAATATTGTTAAGTTATTAATAAAAAATAAGGCCCAAGTCCATGAAGTAGGTTTTGGCGATTCCACACCATTACATGTAGCCGCACAAAGAAGTAATAAGGAAATCATTGAGATTTTGGTCTCACATGGAGCTAAAGTTAACGACAAGAGTTACATACGGACTCCTTTGTATGTTGCTATTACGTGTAATAACAAGGAAATCGTAAAAGTGCTTTTAGCTTATGGAGCTAATATTAATTCAGGAGATATTGAAACTTGGTCAACACCAGTTATTGCTGGATACAAAGATATTGTAGAAATGTTGTTAAAAAACCAAGAGTATGTTAATTACAAAGATTCTGATCATGTTACGCCTTTACATTTTGCTGCTAAAGGAGGTCATAAGAGGATAGCTAAAATACTAATAGGAAAAGGAGCCCATATTGATGCCGTTACTATGGATAATAATCTAACACCGCTGTTTATGGCCGCGCAAGAGGGTTATGAGGAAGTAGTTAAAATATTATTAGCTTGTGAAGCTGACGTAAATATTAAATCTAAGAACAACGTTACACCATTGCACATAGCAGCAATAAAAGGTCATAGCAACGTTGTAAAAGTTTTATTATTAGATAATACAGTAGATATTAAGATTATGGATAATAAAATAATACACCCTTGCAATCTGCAGTTCGATGTGAACATTTAGAAGTAGTTAAAATGTTACTGCAGTACAAGAACATTAATATGGACGCCAAAACTGATAATGACTTCACGTTATTACATATCGCTTCTCTTGGAAGTAACTTAGAGTTAGTAAAACATCTAGTACATCACGGATTTGATATCAATGCTAGAAATTCGGATGGATTAAAGCCCATACACTTAGCAGCCACAGCAGGTTATAAAGAGACAATCGAGTTTTTTATTAGTATGGGGTTAAGTATTTCAGATGTTGGTGTATTTAATCTAACATTACTGCACTGTGCCGCAGGGAACGGTCATTTAGAGATCGTGAAATATTTAATAGACAAAGGTGCTGATGTCAATGCTCAAGAAAGTAATGGCTCAACTCCTCTTCACTTTGCTGCTTTATTTGGTTGTAAAGATGTTATTGACATTTTATTAAGAAATGGTGCAAATTATAACGCCGTTGACAAATATTCCAAAACACCATTAGAAATGAACAACTACCAAGACGTTGTAGATCTACTATCATCAACTAAAATGCTGTTCGACGCCATAGATCGTAATAGCTTATCGGAAGTACAAAAGTACATTAAAGCGGGAGCGTTTGTTTCCGCTAAAAATACTGAAAACAAAACACCGTTACATTATGCCGCACGGAATGGCTATAACGAGATTGTCAATATTCTATTACGAAATAATGCTAATCCTAATCTAGCCGATAACAGGGGTATAACTCCTTTGCATTATGCCGCCAAGTTCTCTCACTTCAAAATTGTAAAGATTCTTTTGTCTAATTATGCAGTATATGAACCTGTTTCTGTCGGTGGTAAAACGCCATCAGATCTTACTGCCGATAAAGATATTACTAACTTATTGAAATTAGTGAGCGAAGCTTTTAAAAATATTACCCATGGTAATTCTCGAGTTATTGATGACCTTTCCAAGATCAATGACATTGATATAGTAAAATCAATAATGTGTGCTCGTAATAGAGATAACAGAACGCTGGTAGTTGCTGCAATTCATAGTAATTTTTCCCACGTCCAAGAGTTGAAAGACATATCCCAAGGTGATGTATCCACTCAGATAAACGAGGCCAATGAGCTTTATCACTCAAGTCATTACCAAGAGGCTTTACGTATTTTTAAAATGTATTGGAAAAAAGAAAGAAAATACTAGGATCAGATAATCCAGGCACTTTCGATATACAAAAATCTATAGTTGCATCATTACTCAAACTAGGTGATTACAAAGAAGCCTTAGAAATATCTGAAGGCATTTTTCAGAAAGAGAAAGAAATGCTGGGTTTGAATAACAAAGATACTTTAAATACAAGAAGTACAATAGCTCTAACAATTCATCTTCATGGAAGAAACGAAGAAGCGTTCAATATTTATAAAGAAGTTTATCAGAAACAAAACGAAATACTAGGACCAAATGATTCGGATGTTTTAAAAACTCAGTTCAATATGGCGCTAGTATTGTCTAGACAAGGAAAGCACGAAGAAGCGTTAAACATCAATAAGTCAATTTATGGAAAAATGGAAGATAAGAACCACTCAATTGCTTGGCAAATTCAAAATAATATGGCAAATATACTTAATAAACAGGGTAAGCATGAAGCAGCTATGGACATTTGTAAAACGGCTTTGGAGATGGCCAAAGCGGTTCTTGGTACTAATCATTTTGAAACTTTGAATATTTTAAGTAACACTGCCGGAGTACTTTGCAGTCAAAAGAAATATCACAAATCCCTGAAAGCTTACCAGGACCTTTTAAACATTCAGAAAAACGTTTTAAAACCAAATCACCCTAATACTTTGGATACTCAATACAAAATAGGAACTATACTTTTTCTTCAGGATAAGTGGATCAGTGCGCTTAAAGTCCACAGAGAATGTTTGGATCCACTGAAAGCGATTTATGGATCAAATCACGAAAATATTTTGGATATTTTAAAACAGATAGGAAAGATTATTTGGGTGTTAAAGATCAAGGGCTACGAACCGTCGGAAATTTTAAAGTATCTACAGAAAGAAATCAACATGGTAGCTTGTAGAGGTGATGTTCACACTCTTCAAAGCCTATTAGGCGACGGAGCGAACGCAAACGATAAAGATATCAATGGAAGAACACCTTTACACCACGCCGTTTATAACGGACACATGGATATTGTAAAGATGTTACTAATATACGGTGCCGATGTTACTCAAGCTACTAATAAAGGAAACACACCGTTACACACTGCTGCGGATAAAGGTCACAAAGAAATTGCAGAAGTTTTTGCTACAGCATGTAAGTCGTAATAAATTAAACGACTTTATTGATGCTAAAACTACAGCTAGCGGTGCTACAGCACTTCATATTGCAGCTAAAAACGCTCATTTGGATGTTGCCAAGTCTTTATTGAAGCGAGGTGCAATTTATGACATTAGAAATAATCAAGGCGAAACACCGCTCGATCTTTCTGCTGGCCAAAATATTATTAATTTTCTGAATGTTGTTGAAGAACTATTTGAAGGAGCTGAAATTGGTAATGTTGAAATTATCGATAAGCTAAGATTACTGAAAACTGATGAGTTTGAAACTGCAACACATGCTCGAAATAATCAAAGACATACGTTACTTGAAGTTGTTACACTTAATAGCCACAGCAATCTTGCCAGTAAATTGCTAGAAGAGCTAAAAATCCAGACAAAGTTATAAATAAGAAAATTACCCTGTGAGTTATGCTCCTGCTCCATTGAGAGCAGATCATGGGGTGTGGTGTTTTTTGCTCCAACTTGACTGTGTATTATTTGGAGATCAAACTGGATTAAACTCAAAAATCAAAAGTATTTTTCGTGAGCACAAAGTATTCTTTAGGTTCATATCCTAGTGCCAAACCAAAAACAGTGAGGTATTTTTTAGGTTTTAAGTAGGCTTAGTCCTCGTAATGCAATGTTGTTCTTGCCAGCTTAATGCTAATGAATAATTAACAGCTAACCTTTGTGTTTATCAAAATGACCTAGAAAGAAACATTGTAAAAAAAAAGTAAAAATGTATCATTTTATAATAAAAAACTTACCTAGAAATGTACGCGTAAATTTGAAAACGCAAAACTTTATAGAATAAATTAGGTTAAAATTTAAAATATAAATAACGACAACTTAAAATTCAGCAACATTTGTTCATTAAAAAAAATTAAAGACAATCAGTGCTATTCACGACGATATTGCCTATATGTAATATTGCTAATTTGACGTATAAATGACATTTGACAGCCTTAGCAAGTTTTCTATATACTGCTATATTCTCTAAAAGTCAGCAAGTTTAACAATTCCTATCATAATGTCATTTAAACGTCAAATTAGAATATTATCGAAATAGCACTGAATAATTATTTGATTTACGTTCACAACTTTATAATATTATATAACTATAACATAATTATTATTATACCATTTATTATAAGAATTTTTTTTTATAATAATTAAAGTAAAATAAGTTTAAATGTGTTGCGTGCTAGCTATTAAGATGTACAGAATGTTACAAAATTTATTATTTATTATAAATAAAAATTCCTTTGAATTAAACAATCACTTATTTTACTCAATTGTAACGCTTAGATAAATGAAGCCCTGGGATAGTTGGAGTATTGAACATTATGCATTATGCAAGTAAGTTTTAATTTTTGTTTTTATAATTAGTTATGTTGTGTAAGTCTATGTGCCGTTCAAAAATCATAGCAATATATACTTACAGATTATATAAATTAATCTAATAATTCAGTTAAATATGATGAAAAACAGATTAAACCTCGGAATGAACGATAATAAGTTTTAACATTGTTTTACATTTGTTTTGAACAAAACATTTGTTTTAACATTTCATAAGTTACCTAGAATATCGTATTCACATCTCAAGATTTTCAAAGTAATAGGTCGCAAAAGCCATTTTTTGTAAATATCTTGTTTCCTTTGCTCTAAATGCCATTTGTGGTTTTTAAAAAAGTTGTAAAGCATAAAATTCTCTACAAATTTGGTTTTAGAAAATATTTTGTACAATTAACCGTTCTTGCACAGAAAAAAAATTTACAATTAGTTGAAATCATAAAGAAATTGATTGAATTTTAGCCATTGAATCAAGTTGGATAATTCATTTAAACTAAGTTAAATAATTTTAAAATTGAAAAAGTAAACAAATTAGTTGAATCAATAAATGTTTAAACGATTTGATGAAATAAAAGTTTATAGTTTATTGAATCGTGATCGATAATACAAATACAAAAATTAGTTGAATGTTTGAAATGATTTCGTTAATAAATTTAAGTCAAGAAACATGAGTAGTGGTGGCAGCGGTGGGATAAATGTAACATGAAACCTGCTTATACTTCAAAAGAATGTTTGTTGCATTGGAAGAAGAAATCTAGACAGCAAACCCTTAGGGGGTTCCTCCCTTTAAAGCAATTTTTTGAATTTCTGATTTCAAACGGCCATACCTCCGATATTATTGATCTTTCGGACTTAATGAATTAAAACTTTTTTAAATATCACTCGCTTATCTACAAATTAGGTTATAACCCCTTATCGTCTAGAATTAACTGATTTCGACTTATAAATTAAATTAAGGGAAAAAATGTTAAAAAAATATCAGTTTTATTTTTTCTACATTTCTTGCAAACCCCGTATCTCTTCAACTAAACTTTAAAAAAACCAACGGCACCAAGAGGTTAGAAAATTTAACGGGCTACAACTTTGGTTAAAAAAATGTTTTTGAGAAACCACCCGTTTGCACAGAAATTCTTAAAATAATGAACAAGGTGTAGGTATAAAAAAAAGGTATTAAGAAATAAATGTCGCTAACGTTTACCGACCGGGGTCAGGGGGTAGTACAGTTTATAAGTGCCTGGGGGGTGCTCCACACCCCCCAGACCCCCCGGTCCCAGAACTTTGATTTCAATAGTATTGAGCGATTAATGCAGAAACTTTTTAAAACAACATAAAATACACGATAATGATGGAGAATCAGAGGGGGGGGAGATAAAAACAAACGCCGTCAGTCAGTGGCATCATATTTATTAATATTTATTTTTTATTAATTTTAAAAATTTTAATTTTATATTAATTTTAGAGGTTAATAATATATACATATAATTTCTATAAGAATAATAATAATTCAGTAACATATTTCGTTCAAACCTTTACCGACCAAGGGGTTTTGGGGGTAAGTACAGTTTGAGAGTGCCTGCTCCACACACCCCCAGACCTCCGGTCCCAAAACTATATTTTCAATAGTACAATAGTATTAAGTAGTAGCGTATTCAAAAAATATGCCGATGGGGAGGGGGCAAATTATTATTTAGAATCTCGTTAACCCATTCATGAGCGTCTGTTGTGAAGAGATAACCGACAAGTTCCAAAAATCAAAAAAGTAAAAGAAATTGAAAACTTATTTCAATCTCAAACTTATTTAAAATTTAAAACTGCGTGGTGAACATTATTTTTATCACGAAAGATTTTAGGGATTCAATCTGAGTCATCCTTGGGGGATACTAGTACTCCACTGGTATTAAGCGATTAATCAAGAAATTTCGTAAAACTACATTAAATACAAAATAATGATGGGGAATCCGAGGAAGAAGGAAAACAACCTCCGTCAGTATTGGTTATGTGCCTTACCAGGCCTGTACCCAGGGGGTGGTAGGTGCCCCCCTCCCCGAAATGTTAAAAAAATTAGAAAGTAAAAAATTTGAATTTTGAAAATAAAATACGTGTTGAAGTATTTTCAAGTTGAAAATACCCCCCCCTCCATTGAAATAAAATTCTGGCTACGGGTCTGCCCTTAACCGTTGCTAAAATGACGATATGACATTTTTCACATCAGTACCTGGATGAGTTCGCCAGACATATGACAAATGACTAGGTCAACTTTGATTATACAAATTAGATTTTAGAGCAGAATACGCTTGATTTAGTACCCGCAGGTATTGCCCCCCTCCCCCAGACTCCGGTCGGTTAAACACAAAAATTATTAAAAAATAAGGACAGTTCTAGAGAGAGGAATTGGAATAGTCAAACAATTAAATGCGACTAGAGTATGCATCTGATAGTTTTGTTATTTCAATTATCTCTTTCCCCTTCCCCCATGTATCCAAATTTGGGTTAAAATAGTTACGTGATGAAATAACTAATCATTTCATTGATATTGTTTCCCGTAAATTAAAATTTTTTTATGCATTAAGTATGAGTTTATTCAATTGATTTTAAATGTAGTATATATCATATATCACGGAGGGGATCCCCATCCAGTCAGTAAAAAAATCATCCCTTGGCTTTTCAAGTTATTTTTAATGCATTTTTGTGGCAGCAAATGGATGTTGAAACTCTATTAGCTTAGATGATAGAAATTAGATTTGAAGACGGAATACGTTTCATGTTATATTTGGAGGGTATTCCCCCACTCCCTAGTTGGTAATAGTTTTATGTTTTGGCTTTTGAGGTTATTTTTAATGTATTTCAATTGAATGGGTTTAAAATAAAATTAATAATCAATCAAGAAAATATTTCTATAAAACTTTGACTAACTGGAGGGGGGGGGAGGGAATTAACTAGGGGGGCATACAATTAAGCTATTCTGGAAATGGTTGTTCAGGCTTGGTTGGCTTTATTGATAGAAATTAGATTTTATAGCAGAATACGCTTGATTTTATTCCTGGAGGGTATTCCATAACCCCTAAAAGAGGGGGGGTTATTCCCCCCGTTTGAAAATAATTTCATGCTCTTATAAGGTATATGATTCAGCATACTCTGCAAATGGTTATTGAGACTCGGTTAGCTTTGATAATAAAAATTAGATTTTAAATAAAACACGCTTGATTCCCCCCCTCCCCGCCCCCGGACGATAAAACTTTAAAAGGAATACTGTCTCGATTTATAATAATTATTTTTAATCTGACAGATTCAATAAAAATACATTTAAATATAAAACTGAAAAATTAAATTAGATAAGAACGGTGCTAGAGTGGGCGGGGGGGGGGTGAACCGATTAATTATATAGTATAAAATAATTAATAAATAGTTTAATTAACTCCCTCTTTAAAAAATTGTAATTAGGTATAAATTTATTCAACCGATTTCAATTTTACTAGGTTAATAGGAGTATATCATTGGGGGCAGGGGAGCGGTTATTCCAGGCTTCCCGATCGGTAACGTATAAAATACCCCCAGGCACAAGATGAACCGCATACTGCAAATATTAACTTTGTTGATATACATTAAATTTTAATTGGAGGATATTCCATACCCCCGGTCGGTAAAATTTATTATTTTTATTTTATTTGTACTGATTCTCTAAAAATATATCAAAAATAACAAACGTAAAAATGAAAAATATAAATTAGTGACGGTACCAGAAGGGGGGGTGTAATTGTAAAAACTAATCAATAAATTAATGATAAAATAACGAATATATAATTAAACTGACATTGTTTTCCTTAAAAATTATGAATAAATTTATGCTATGCACATAAGAGCATATCACTGGCAGTATTTCTTTATTTCAGATCCCCCGGTCGGTAATAACGTCATGTTTTGTTTTTGAGGTTATTTTCATGTTTTAAAAAAAATAAATGCGTTTGATATAAAAATAATATTAGATTAAAATTTTTAAAAATTAAAAAAAAATTAAAATAATTATTATTATTAAACGACTGATGACAGCAGTAGCTATTGCTGAAAGCTTACGAATAATTTCGTTTTATTGTTTATTTAACCTATTAATTTTAAAAATGTTAATCTAACATTAATTTTAGAGGTTAATAATATAAGTATATAATTTCTATAAGAATAATAATAATTCAGTAACATATTCCGTACAAACCTTTACCGACCGAGAGGTCTTGGGGGTAAGTACAGTTTGAGAGTGCCTGGGGGGTGCTCCACACCCCCCAGACCCCCCGGTCTTAAAACTATGTTTTCAATAACATTAAGCAGTAGATTATTGAAAAAATATGCCTATGGGAGAGAGCAGATCTGATTATTTTTTAGAATCTCGTTAATCCATTCATGAGCGTCGGATCTAAAGAGAGAACCGACAAATTCCAAAAAATCAAAAAAAAAAAGAAATTGAAAACTTATTTCAAACTCAACCTTATTTAAATTTGAAAACTGGAAGTTTGGGGATACAGAATACTCCCCAAATACAAAATCAAGCACATTCTGTTTCAACATCCTCAAGCATTTTATGATAAAACGCTTACCTTTGTTATATTTGTTGAAAGGCATTAGATTTCAAAACAGAATACAATTTTATACCTGGAGGGTACTCCATACCCCCCGGTCGAAAACCTCGGACAGTTCAATGTTTTTGCTTTTGAGGTGATTGTTAATGAAAATTTGTGAGTTTTAAATGAGAATAGTAATAAGTCGATAACATATCCTGCTTAAACGTATACCGACATGGATCTGGGAGTAAGTTTGAGAGTGCCTGGGAGGGGGGTGCTCCACACCCCCCAGACCCACCGGTCCCAGAACTATGACTTCAATGGTATTGAGTGATTAATGCAGAAACTTTTAAAACGACATAAAATACACGATAATGATGGGAATCAAAAAAGGGGGAATTAAAACAAACCCCGTCAGTCAGTGGCATCATAAAGCTCTTGCACAATTTGTAAACATAATTACCTGTCTTCCAATTTGAGGACACTGGGGGTATCTAACCTGTCAAATTTAAGTAAATAATTTTAATACCCCAAACTATAGAACAAAGTTGTAAAGACCGGGGGTCTGGGGTGTGGAGCACCCCAGGTACTTAGAATATTGTGATGAGTAAATTTGCCGATTCTTCATCCGGGGTAAATATCATAATTTACAAATATTTAATATTCTGTCTTCTAATTTTGAGAAACTGGGGGGCATTCAGCCCAGTCTACATAATTCATTTTTAGAACTTGGGGGTTTGGAATACCCAATAGACATATGATAAAGCATATTCTGCAAATAGTTGTTAACACACCTTAGTTGGCTTTGATGGTGAAAAATTGATTTTAGGACAACATACGCTTTACTATATGTCTGGGCGGTATTTTATACCCCCAAGCCCCTGATCACTATTACTATAAATTTTTTTCGAGTAAATCGGAAATTATAATTAATTATTATCATAGTACATAATAAAATTTAAATAATTAATTTGAATAGCTCAAACTAAAACACATAATTTTAATGTTTAGGTGGTCGGGGGGTGGGGGGGGGGTACCCTCTAAGCACTCTTACATTGTGATGAATAAATTTGCAGACCTTCGGTCTATGCAGTTTAATTTTATTAGAAAATTAATAGAGAACCATTTTACAGCAACATAAAATGTAATTTATTGAAAAGGGAGTCTGATGGGGTAGTCCAGTACACCCTAGTGTATATCATCGTTTTTAAAAAACATTACAAGATATCATAACGCATCTGCATAATTTGTAATTATTTAATATTCTGTGTTCTCATATTGGAGCACTGAGGGTATTCCCCAGTTGCCAGGGTATGCCCCAGGTTGTTGCTACAGTGAGGTGACAATTTTTTCGTAACTACTATTCTAAATTTAACAAATTAAATTGAAGTAGTTAATAGACCAAACTACAAAACAGAGCTTTAAAGACCGGGGGGTTTGGGAGTAAGTACAGTTTATAAGTGCCTGGGGGGTGCTCCACACCCCCCAGACCCCCCGGTCCCAGAACTATGACTTCGATAGTATTGAGTGATTAATGCAGAAACTTTTTAAAACGACATAAAATACACAATAATGATGGGGAATCAAAGAGTGGGGGATTAAGACAAACCCCGTCAGTCAGTGGAATCATAAAGCTCTTGTACAATTTGTAAACATATGCCTGTCTTCTAATTTGAGGACACTGGGGTATCTAACCTGTCAAATTGAAGTAAATAATTTTAATACCCCAAACTATAGAACAAAGTTGTAGAACCGGGGGTCTGGGGGTGGAGCACCCCAGGTACTCTTATATTCTGATAAGTAAATTTGCAGATACTGCAGCCGGGGTAAATATCATAATTTGTAAATATTTAATATTCTGATTTTGAGAAACTGGGGGGTATTTACCCTAGTCTACATAATTCATTTTTTGGAGCTTGGGGGTTATGGAATACCTCTTGGGCATATGATAAAGCATATTCTGCAAATGGTTGTTATCACTTACATTAGTTGGCTTTGATGATGGAAATTTGATTTTAGGACAGCATACGCTTTACTCTATGTCTGGGCGGTATTTTATACCCCCAACCCCCGATCGCTATTACTATGATTTTTTCGAGTGAATCGGAAATTATAATTATTATAGTACATAATCAAATTTAATTAATTAATCTGAATAGCTCAAACTAAAACACATAGTTTTAATGTTCAGGGGTCGGGGGGGCCCTAAGCACTCTTACATTGTGATGGATAAATTTGCAGGCCTTCGGTTTATGCTGTTTATTTTATTAGAAAATTAATAGACAGGGTAATATTAATAAAATTAGTCTGGGGGGGGGATATATCCAGTACACCCTAGTATATGTCATCGTTTTAAAAAAAATTATAAGGTATCACAACGCATCTGCATAATTTGTAATCATTTTATATTCTGTTTTCCGATATTGGAGCACTGAGGGTAATCCCCCCAGTTGCCAGGGTATGCCCCAAGCCGTTGCTACAGCGAGGTGACAATTTTTTCGTAACTTTAACAAATTAAATTGAATTAATTAATCTTTATAGACCAAACCATTAAACAGAGTCTTAGAGACCGGGGTTTAAGAGGAAAGGGGGGTCTAAGCAATTAAATACCCCCCCCCCCATTAAATATTAACGTTCCTAAAAACAATGGTGCACATAAAGCTTCCACATAACTTGTAAACATTTGATGGTCTGCATCCTAATACTTGGGCACTGGGGGGTGTTCCACACCCCCCAGACCCCCCGGTCTGTACAATTTATTTTCTATTAATACCTTCCGACCACGCTCAAATTATAATGGGTATATTTTGTAACTAACGATTATCATTATTAAACTAATTAATAGGACAAATTTAAAGACCCCCACCTAGAAAACTATAGCGGTAACATGAAGCCTATGCAGTTTATTTTTATTAGAACATTTATAGAGAAATTTTTAAAATACCATAAAATGTAAGATAGGGACAAGGGATTTAGGGGACGGTATCTAGTACTCCCTTTGTATGTCATTAATGTCATATCATTAAAATATATAAATTACTCTCAATATTCACAATGAATAACAGTTTTTTATTGACAATTTAACAAAAGTTGAAACAATAACAATTGAGTGTTGGCGGCCATTGATGTTTTATTAATAAAAGATCGATGCCTCTATTAATTTTAAGAATAAAGCTCGACTTTTGAACTAAAATATAATATAATATTTTAGTTCAAATGTCACAAATTTGTAAAACCAACCAATCACGTTTCAAGATTATATTTTAGTTCAAAGATGAACTATAAAACCAATTGGTTTATTTGAACTGCTATTACTATGTCGATCTAGGATTCGTTCGAACTAAAAACCTGATTAGTATTTCTAGCTTGCTTAACTGGTTGCCAACCTAAAGGTGTTGACGGCAACAACTTTGAATTAAAAATATGAACTTCAGTAAAATATGTTTATTTAATTACTAGGAGAAAAAATAGTTTCTATTGTTCTGTTTAATAAAATAACTTTTTTTTAAGAGGAAGTTTTGCATTCTTCGGCTACGCAACCGCTTCGGTTCCCATATGCAAAACTTGATTCATTTGTTGTTGAAAACGGATGAATTCATATTTGAAGGTACAGTGGTCTTACCCTGATATAACCTATACCATTGACCTAATTATATTTAAGTTATCGATGTGCTGCAACAGAAACGCATTTTTTGATAACAATTTTGATTGTGAGTTCGCAAGTGTTGCCAAGATAGAAGTTTATCCAGAAAATGGTGAGGTTAAAATGAATTTTTACACAATTTTATACAAGGGGTATTTCTGATTCAAGGGATGAGCTTGAGAAATAAATTTTTGAAATTTCAGTAAATTATCTGAAATGCTGCTGCTGCATTTTGGAATTCTCAGGGGGACTCGATTGCATTTTTCAAAGTCGAATCATCTTAAAATGGGTGCACCCAAAAACTCGAACTAGGGTGGGCTTAAACATTACATTAATTGGGATTTGAATCTAACAAAGATATTTTTCTTTACAACATTCAAGATGTCAAAAACTCCATCCGAAAGCTTTACGATTGGTACATTTCTTAATTACATCTTTGTTACAGGAAACTCCTTGCTCGTCGAAAGACCACGTGCAAATTAAGACGGAAGAAATAGAATTTAAGTTGGAGGATTTGCATCATTCGATTGACATTAAAGAAGATACTTCAATTTTAGAAAATGAATCCGATATAGAATACCGACCGAAGTCAAGTAGAAATCTTCGTGCATGTACAATCTGTGACTTTAAATATTCTCGATCTAATTTAAAAAGTCATATGAAAACTCATACTGGCGAAAAGCCGTTTACATGTTATATTTGTGGTCGTAAATTTGCCCACAAGGGACATTTAAAAATTCATTTAACAACTCACACTGGCGAAAAACCGTTTCTGTGTGGCGTGTGCGATTATAAATGTTCCCGTAAGGATACCTTGAGAATTCATTTGAGAACCCATACTGGTGAGAAACCCTATAGGTGCAAAATTTGCGAATATAAGTGCGCACAGATAGGAGGATTAAAGAATCATCTAAGAGGTCATACCGACGAGAAACCGGTTACATGTGAAATTTGTCATTATAAATTTACACATAAGGAACATTAAGAATTCATTCAAAATTCATACTGCCGATAAACTCTTCGCATGTGAAATTTGTGATTATAAATGTAAATTTAAAGGAACTTTAGTAATTCATTTTAGAAGCCATACTGGGAGAAACCATTCAATTGTGAAATTTGTGATTTTAAATGTGCCCGTAGAGGCGATTTAAATGTGCATTTGAAAATTCATACTGGCGAGAAGCCGTTCAATTGTGAAATTTGCGATTATAAATGTATACGTAGAAGAGATTTAACATTTCACATAAAAACTCATACTGGCGAGAAGTCGTATACTTGCGAATTTTGTGACTATAAATGTGTGCGAAAAAGAAACTTAAAAATTCACTTAAAAACTCATATGGCCCAATAATGTATCTCGACTATGGCAAGAATAATATTAATATTGCACTATTTTTTGAGAACTTTAAGATTATAGCAACAATATTTTGGTGGGGCTTGCATGTTGTTGTTTTGCTAATGACATAATTTTCCATTAAAAAATTTCTCTTCTTAAACCTAACTACTTAATTATGTTTATAATAGTTGATTTTATAAGAAATTCAATAAATATTAGGGTAAAGATTATTTTTGATGTTGCCGTTTGTATTAACGTAACAATTTTTCTAAACAAAATTCAACCGTTGAGCAAATTTATTGCAGTCGAATATTTGAATGTTGCCTTTAATTTGAAGTTAATGTAAATAAAACGTCATGTAACTGGCGTTTTTTAATATCGGAGACTACCCCACGTAAAGTGCGAAAAGGGAAGTACTTATTTTCATTCCACAAGTTCCTCATTTCTTTGTTTTAAAGAATTTATAACAATAATTGTAATAACAGCTATTTTGCCTCAAAATTAATATATTCTGATTTTCTCTTAACGAAACTGAAATGTGGTTATAAATGTATTTATAACATTTAATTAAATATATTTTTAAGCCAAAACTTAAAACCTCAAAAAAATTCTTTGTTACCTATGAAGTTACATGCATTAGCAAGTAAATATACGAACTTTGTCATGTAATTTTCGCGTCACTACAAAATACTCAGGTTGGTGCCAGTAAATACATTTTAGATATTTCATAACTTTTATTTATTTTCTAAAATTAAATTTAAAAAGAACTTTAATTGTGATCTTCGTGTGCCGCCTATGTGTTTGACATTGACGAAACCGGCATCGGTATAGTAGAAAACTTTAACCGATTAATCAGATTTTGACGTTTGTACGGGCAACAGGTTGTTGTTTGATAATATTACTTTCGACTATAATAAAATATTAATTCTAGTACCAAGGAATTCTCCTTTTCGAGGTATGTAGTAATTATTAATCTGGCTCAGGTGGTGTTGTTAGATTTTGTGGTTATTTTGAAACTCTGTTTTTGTTATAAATTCACCCCAACTCATCTTGCGTTCTTACTGTAAGATGTATATTTCTAATTAATTGTTTATATACAAATTTTTAAATTTTTTAAAAACCGGGGGGCCCAAGAAAAAAATTTGGGTTTTTTTGCTTCATCTACATCATCAGAAGAATTTTACGAAATATAAAAAGGCTGTTGGGTGGAAAATCGAAAGGCAGAGATCTTTATCTTTGCTTTAACCAAACTCAAACGGATAATATCGACAGGTAACTATGATAGATTTAAAAATTAAACGACTTAATTGACTACACAAATATGATGTAAAAGATTTGGACTTTAAGTTTTTGATAAGTAAAACCCCAATCAAAAATTTAATTTGGTTTTTGGCAGTAAATGAAGAAATAAACATTCTCATATTATTATCGTAATAGTGGTTGTAAATAATTTAACTGTTAATATGGAAAACTAATTTAGCGAAATAACATTTGAACCTTTTATTTGCCATCCCTTAAAAATTTGGTTAAATTTTCTGATTTTCTAATGTGTTTAAAAATTGAAGGTTCTTGGTTATTTAGAAAATTTTTTAAAAATACCAATGAGACAAACAGGTTGTTTGATAATATTACTTTCGACTATATAAAATATTAATTCTAGTACCAAGGAATTCTCTTTTCGAGGTATGTAGTAATTATTAATCTGGCTCAGGTGGTGTTGTTAGATTTTGTGGTTATTTTGAAACTCTGTTTTTGTTATAAATTCACCCCAACTCATCTTGCGTTCTTACTGTAAGATGTATATTTCTAATTAATTGTTTATATACTATTAGTAACACAAATGTATAATAGGTTCCTTCAACATATCTTTCGGTACATACCAAAAATCGAGCAGTGGTCGTATTCATAGCATCATGCCAATGTCGGCGAAACACTACTCGGCAAGAAAAACTGGTTTTATTGCGTTCATCTACATCATCAGAAGAATTTGTACGAGAATATAAAAGGCTCTGGTGGGGAAAATCGAAAGGCAGAGATCTTTATCTTGTGCTTTAACCGAACTCAAACGGATAATATCGACAGGTAACTATGATAGATTTAAAAATTAAGCGACTTAATTGACTACACAAATAATGATGTAAAAGATTTGACTTTTTTATAGCTTTGATAAGATAAATCCCCCTTTATGCAAAAACCACGAATATGGAAAATTTGCGATTTTGATCCAAGTGCACAGTGGAAGTTAAGATTACATTGTCTGCATTATGAGTATTATCTGTATTGAGAGTAGCTGTGTTCGTCATACATGTTATTTAAAGGTGTTTAATAATGAATGTGCAAATTTGCACGTGAGAATTTAAGTCGAATCAACAATTTGAATAACATTATTGGCTATCTAGAAGGTTTTGAGTTGATTTCATAAGATATTCAATAAATGTTGGTTTTAACAATATTTTTGGTGGTGCTGTTTGTATTAACGTAATAATTTTTCCAACCAAAATTCAACCGTTGAACAAGTTGATAGCAATCGAAAATTTAAATGTCATCTTCAATTTGAAGTTATTATAAATAAAACGACTTTTACTTTTTTATAGTTATGGAACTGGCGTCTTTTAACACAATATTGTTTTACATCACACTAAGAACCTAACTTGTAACTGTCAGAACCCGTGAAGACTTTCGAATCACTCAACTCCGAACCTGTGGTGTGAAAAGCAAAATTTTGTTCTTCTAATCAACCTCTTTTTAAATGCACCACAAAATTACTAACGTAAGTAGAACTCTATTTGTTTGTACAATAATGATATAAATTAGGCCGAGTGACACTTTTGAAAATTTTATAGAAAATTTAGATTTAAGCATACCAACAACTTTTGTTCAAAATGTTTAGGAAAGTGTTATGCAGGTAAATTTTGTTGAAAATTTTATTACAAATTTACCTGAGAATATAATAGGAATTTTTTCTATTATCTTTTGCCAAATCTTCGGATTAAATTGCCCACTGAAACGTATAATTTTCAAACCCTCCTAAAGTTTCTAAAAATTTACAAGTAAATTTATTTGTAAATTTTTAAACCTTCACACAGCTTTAAAAGTATGACGATTGAGATTATTAACCCACACAAGAAGGAGGATACAAATCAAAAATCTTCTCCAGAGAGGATATAATAAAAAATAAACGGAAAATACGTTATCGACATTATCTTCTCGAGAAGTTATGAAATGGCAATTCGAACTGGTATATTTTAAAATTAGTTTTTTCTAAATTTGGATCCAGCACTTCCACGATGTAGAAGGGAGCCAACTCCAACAATGACAAAGGGAGGGTCATAAATTTAATTAAATAATTTGAAATTGGAAAAATTTAAAATAAATAAATAATATTACGTATTTTTATGGAAACACAAAATTATATCTTATTTTCTTATTATAATTTATAAGCAGAATGTACTTTTGTGACGTCACGTACATGTTAAAAGTATTGAAATCATATTCAATTTCTGTCCTGATCAGTATTAGGAATAGACGCCAGTCCCTTATTACATCTAAAATATCCTTCAAGTTACTGATGTGATCCCGTTTTTATGATAATTCAAAATGATGGCAGCGGTGGGATAATTTTAACCTGATTCCTCTTAAACTAGTTTAAGTCTTTCTAATTCTTATGTTTTAAATAATTTTTAATTTTATAAAGATTTGTGTAGCTTTGTTAATATTCATTTAAGAGTGTTACACTATAAATCACCTAACTAAATAATGAAACTAATTTCAGGTATTAAAAATAAACCATTGCGAGAAGAGCAGTGTTTGTTTTCATTCCAGAAGTTGAGTTCTTGGTCCTTTTATTTGCCAATAATTTTTTGAAGACCACTATGGACATTCCTAAACAGACAACTCGTTCTTATCAAGAAAATAAACGGATTTTATCACGTTTTTACTCTACAAAGAAGAATTTTTAAGAGAATATGAAAATGCTACGGTAAAGGATCCGAAGTTGAAGAATTTTATCTTCTGGTTTTAACGGAACTGGAACAGGCTGTGTCGGAAGGTGATATTGATAGTTTTAAGAGATTAAGCAGTTTAATTGACTACACAAGTGACCTAAACGATTCAGTAACTTTAAGTGATTATTATGATAATGCAAACAATCCCATTAGAAATAGCAATTTAATTATCTTAGCTAGTAAACATAACAAATTACACATTCTGCAGTATCTGCTTGAGGGTGATAGTAAAGTGCTACATAATTTATCTATTGGAATCGGAAAATCTGCTATATTACCAGAAGATGTAGATGAAGAAAGCCATAATGCGTTTTATTACGCAATACGATCCGGAAATACTCAGCTGCTGGATATTCTCATAAAGAAATGGCCCGATAATTATTTTAAAGCTTCTTCAGAAGAATTAGAAGAAGTTTTTCGAGAGCTTATGATGAATTGAGGTTAAAAAACGTACCATTGTCAGAAGAAATGGAAGGTTTTGTTGAAAACGAGTTAATAAACCTTCGTTTTTTTTCTAATGCTTCTGGACAAGATCAAAGTCCTTGGGGCGACATTGCTCAAACCAGAGAACGGATTAAATTAGTACTAGAATTCGTTGAATTTTTAAAAGAAAATTACTCAAAGACAGAAGAAGTGGATGGAAGGTTTATATTTGTAGCCAAGTGTATTGCACAAAATATTCATATACTGAAGCAGAGTTGAAATCGACCTACGATAAATTACCTTGGGAAGAAATGGAGTTTTGTTTAGTCATTTTATATCTTCACGCACAAAACAACAAGAACTTAATCTATTTTATCGTGATATATTGAATAAAACCAAAATACTCAAGTATTTGGAAAATTTTGCAAATGAACTTGGAAACAAAGAGGATATTACAAAGGGAAAAACTTTATTGCCTTCCAAGGGGACAAAACGCGAAATCGTTGTTGCAAGATCATTGGCACTCATCCTCAATTTGAAGAGTTGTATAACGATTATCAACAAATTAGGGATATATATTCTTTAGAGAAGATTAGTGATAATATAAAGTTGGCATCATTGGCTGATCCTCGAGAGAAGGAAGGACAGTTAGTTATCACCAGGGTTTTACAGGTTATCGGGGAATACTTGAAGAACACCCTGGAGTCTCCAAAGTTATCGCACACTACAAGTGAGCTTTTAGTCCTGTCTTTGCGAAAAACCACACGAGAAATAATTGTAGATTTACGAGATGCAATATCACATGCCGATGCGTTTTCGACGAGAATTCAAATTGAGGAAAAGACAGATTCTTTGTTGTGTAATATTCAAGATGATATTAAAAAAATTGGCGATGTCGTTACCTGTATTTTGTATAAAAATAAAATTAAAACAATGAGAATACTGCTGGCAAAGATCGTTAATAATAAAAATTTAGATGAAATGAAAGAAGTTTTCCAAGAGCTTAACGATACTAATTTTGTTAAATTGATAGATACAAAAAATTTTAAAACAATGAAACAGAGTAAGATCGAAAAACTTGTTAAAGAATTAGACGACAATATAGCTGACAAAAGTGATTATGAAAATGAGCTTTTTAATAAAATTAATAACATAATCAACTGTGCTGTAACTGAATCAGAAATGATCAAACAGGATTATATTGTGGGATCTGAAATTTTAAAGGTGTTCAGTAGAATATTCAGCGACAATAGGACTGATCCTCTAGGAATAAACCTTATTAGAACAATCAAATTATTTGCTAGTAGTAACATTGCAGAATATTGTTCCGAAAATTGAAAGTGATCGTGTCAAAGAAATTACTAAGCTATTAAAAAAATTCTTCGCAGTGTTGGGCCCAGAGTAAGTCACGCCAAATTTGATGAGGTAAATAGATTAATTTGGGAAATAATTTTTTTTGTTCAATTTGGAATAGATTCCATCAATTGGATTGAGGAATTAAGAGAACAGTTGAACGAAAAAGATTCGCGTAATCGCACACGTCAAAAACGAAAGACTTACAATTTTAGTGCAGACCCAAAATGTCAAAACCTGCTTGCACAAAAGATAACGGAACTAGAAACTATTTTAAGCAAAAATCCATTAACTGGTTCACTCGCTAATGCATTAGGTTTCCATAAAAAAGATAAAAATCGAGTAGCTGCAGTCGAAATGCTAGTTTTGGATATTATGACAATTTTAGGTAGTTCGAAGAATAGCTTGCAAAATAATTTACTTTTTTTAGATGACAGCACTCCTTTATTAAATGGACAATGTTTACGTAATCATTTAGCACATAATAATGCCATAGTGGATGTAACATTATCCGATCCTTCAAGAGCGGTTCTTCTAAACGCTCATAAATTTATCGAAGAAACTATAATGACAAATGAGAGAAAGATTGGTAAATTAGTAAGAGAAGATTCTGTTAAATTGAGAGAGAAATTCCATCAAAGCCTGTTTACCATTACTAATCAGGAAAGGATGTTTGTTGCATTGGAAGAAGGAGATTTAGATACCGTACAGGATTGTCTTTTGAAAGGAGCAGATATGAAAGCTAGAAGTATTAGTTTATGGACAGCGTGGCACTTTGCTGCTAAAGGATCCAGTCTCGAAGTTGTCAAATTTATACTTGGTCATAATTTAAGCGCAAATGTTAAGGATAATGATGGTCAAACTCCATTGCATATAGCTGCTTCATATGGAAGGCAGAATTTAGTAGATTTTTTTGTAACAGAAGCAGGTTTTTGGGTTGATGAGGTCACGAAGTACGGCAAGTCACCATTACATTTTGCAGCTAAAAATGGTCACAAAGATACTGTTGAAATTTTATTAAAAATAAAGTTATAAATCTACCCATGATAAACTAGGGCTTTACCTTTGCACCATGCAATAATAAATAATCATATTGATGTTGTTAAGAGTTTGTTAGAAAATGAGATAAACGTAGATCTTAATGAAACTATTGCTGGTTTAACCCCCTTACACGTAGCTGCAGAGAATGGTAATCTAGAATTTGTTAATTTCTTTCTTAAAATGGAGGTAAATGTTAACGTTACTACCGATGAAAATGTCACACCGCTACATTTAGCAGCGTCGAACAGTCATGCGGAGGTAGTGAAAGTTTTAATTTTGAAAGGAGGTAATGTTAATTCTCGAACTATGAATTATTTAACGCCATTGCATTATGCGGTAGGGTGCGGCAATCTTGAGATAACGAATGTTTTGTTGAATAATGGAGCTTACGTTAATGCTGGGGTTTCTGCTGCTGAAGACATAACTCCACTACACCTTGCAACAGAAAGTGGCTATCTGGAAATAGCTACAGCTCTTGTCGCACATGGCGCTGACGTTGACGCTACATCTAGAAAATATTCTACGCCATTACACTTGTAGCATCACATGATCGACCGGAAATTGCTGCACTGTTAATAGAAAATGGAGCAGAAATTAATGCTAAAAGTTATAATAATTTAACAGCATTACATGTAGCGGCAGGTAAAGGCCACAAAGATGTTGCACATCTTCTAATAAAGAATAAAGTCAAAGTTAACACCCAAGATGTTGACGGTTATACACCATTACATGCAGCTGCAGTTAATGGTGGTAAAGATATTATAGATCTTCTGATAATAAATGGAGCTGATGTTAACTGCAAATCAGTTACTGATTATACACCATTGCATCTAGCTGTTGAAGAAGGTCATGAGGCAGCTGTTGATTTTCTTATAAAAAATAAAGCGGAGGTTAATGCTAAGAATAATATTGGTCTTGCACCATTACATCTAGCTGTTTTGGAAAACCACAAAAATATTGTTAAGTTATTAATAGTAAATGAGGCCCTCGTTCATGAAGTAGGTTCAGGTGATTGCACACCATTACACATAGCTGTACAAGAAGGTCACAAGGAAATCATTGAGATTTTGGTCTCACATGGAGCCAAAGTTAACGACATGAGTTACGTAGTGACTCCATTGGTTTATGCCATTAGTCGTAATCACAAGGAAATTGTAGAAGTGCTTTTAGCAAATGGAGCTAATATTAGTTCAACAGATTTTACAGCTTGGTCGTTACCGGTTATTACTGGATACAAAGATATTGTAGAAATTTTGTTAAAAAACCGAGAGTATGTTAATTACAAAAATTCTGAACATTTTACGCCGTTACATTTTGCTGCTGGTGGAGGTTATAAAAGGATAGCAAAAATACTAATAAGAAATGGAGCCGATATTAATGCCGTCACTATTAATTATAATCTAACACCGGTGTTTTTGGCAGTGCAAGGGGTCTATGCAGAAGTAGTTAAGATGTTATTAGCTTGTGGAGCTAACGTAAATATTAACTCCCAGGATAAACTTACACCATTCCATATAGTAGCAAATGAAGGTCACAGTAACGTTGTAAAAATTTTCCTAGATCATCAAGTAGATATTAATGATATGGATAATAAGAATGTGACGCCTTTGCAATGTGCAGTTTTACGTGGTCATTTAGAAATAGTTCAAATGTTGCTGCAGCACAAGAAAGTTAATTTGGATGCCAAAGGTAACGACGACGTCATGTTATTGCATTTGGCTTCACGAGGAAGTAATTTAGAGTTGGTAAAATATCTAGTAGATCGAGGCTATGATTTCAATGCTAGAAATTTGAATGGATTAAAGCCCATACACATAGCAGCCGGAGCAGGTTTTAAAGAGGCTGTTGAGTTTTATCTTGACAAGGGTCTAAGTATTAATGATATTGATGTTCATAATTCAACATTACTGCACTGTGCAGCGAAAGGAGATCAATTAGAGACTGTGAAATATTTAATAGAGCAAAGTGCTGATGTCAATGCTCAAGATATTAATGGCCTAACTCCTATTCAGTTGCTGCTGTTTAGGTTATAAAGATGTTATTGACATTTTATTAAAAATGGTGCAGTGTATAACGCCGTTGACGAATGTTCTAAAACACCATTAGAACTTGCCGACAAGATGACGTTGTTGATCTATTGGCATCAACTAAAATGCTGTTTGAGCTGTAATACGTAATAGCCCATCGGAAGCACTGAAATGCATCAAAGCCGGAGCGTTTGTTTCTGCTAAAATGCTGAATACAAAACACCGTTACATTATGCCGCATGGAAAGGATATGACGAGATAGTCAATGTTCTATTACAAAATAATGCTAATCCTAATGTAGCCGATAACAAGGAATAACTCCTTTGCATTATGCCGCCAAGTTCTCTCACTTCAAAATTGTAAAGATTCTCCTGTCTAATTATGCAGTATATGAACCTGTTTCTATCGGTGGTAAAACGCCATCAGATCTTACTGTCGATGAAGATATTACTAACTTATTGAAATTAGTGAGCAAAGCTTTTAAAAATATTCGATGACAATTCTCGAGTTATTGATGACCTATCTAAGATCAATGCTATTGATGTCGTGAAATCAATAATGTGTGCTCGTAATAGAGAAACAAGACGCTGGTAGTTGCTGCAATCCATAGTAATTTTTCCAAAGTTCAACAGTTGAAGAAATATCACAAGGTGATGTAACCATAAGATGAATGAGGCTGAAGAGCTTGCTCGGTTAGGGCATTACCAAAGGGCGTTACTATTTTCAAAGGTATATTGAAATTAGAAGGAAATACTAGGATCAGATAATCCAGGCACTTTAGATATACAAAAGCATAGTTGAAATATTACGTCTGAAAGATGTTTACAAAGAAGCCTTAGAAATATCTGAAGAAATTTTCCAGAAAGAGAAAGAAATGCTGGGTTTGAATAATAGGGCTACTTTAATTACAAGATATAATCGCTACACTGATGTGCGAACAGAAAAGACGAAGAAGCCTTCAATATTTATCGGGAAGTTTATCAGAAACAAAAGAATTACTAGGGCCAAATGTTCAGAAACTTTAGAACTCAGTTCAACATGGCGGTGGTATTGACTAAACAAGGAAAGTACGAAGAAGCGTTAAACATCAATAAGTCAATTTCTGGAAAAATAGATGATGCAGACTATCTACTTGCTGTGCAAGTTCAAAGTAATATAGCAACTATACTTACTGACCAAGGTAATCATGAAGAAGCTTTGAACATTCATAAAGCGGTTTTGGAGATGGCAGAAGTGCATCTAGGTAGTAATCGTTTTGAAACCCTTAATATTTTATTTAATATTGCAGTAGTACTAGAGCGTCAAAAGAAATATCGCAAATCCATGAAAGATTACAAAGCCGTTTTGAACATTCAGAAAAGTGTTTTAGGACCAAATCATCCTGCTACTTTGACTACTCAGCACAGTATAGGAAACATACTTTTTCTTCAGGAAAAATTTTTCAGTGCGCTTAAAGCCTACAGAGAATGTTTCGAACAAATCAAAATGGTTTTTGGATTAAATGATCCCAAAGTTTCCAATATTTTAAAACAGATAAAAAGAATTAATTTGCAGTTTAAAATTAGGGGCAGCGAACCGTGGGAAATTTTGCAGTATCTACAGAAAGAGATCAACATTGTAGCTTGTAGAGGTGATGTGCAGACTCTTCAAAACCTATTAGACGCTGAAGGGACGCAAATGATAAAGATATTGACGGAAGAACGCCATTACACCACGCCGTTTACAACGGACACATAAAAATTGTGAATATGTTACTAATGTACGGTGCCGATGTTACTCAGGCTACCGATAAAGGAAACACACCATTACACACTGCTGCGGATAAAGGTTACAAAGAAATTGCAGAAGTTTTACTGCAGCATGTAAGTATAATAAATTCGATTTTTAAAATTTTGCTTTTTTTTAACCTATTTTTATATTTGGGATACACTTTTTATTTTTTCCATTGTTTTGATTTCGACTGTCGCAAATTTCCTCTAACTCAGTGTTCACCCTTTTCACATATTTTTGCCTGTACCGCCCTTATTAATTTTCAGTTGAATCTGCTTTTCTTCTTTAGTTTTTTTATCTTTTGTTTAATAGGTTTGGGTAATTCCGATTTGGTTGGGTTATAACGGACATCTTTATAGGACTTTTTTTTTAAATAAATTTTTGGTTACCTTCTTTTCCCCCTCCGGGCCAGGTCCAAGTGATTTTATCGTTTCGTGTTTTTAAGTCTGTTTACATGTTGGCCTAGAAAGTTTCCCATATTTTTGTCCGGTGAATTGCCCTTTCCGGAAATATATGTTTCCCCCCTTTTTTGGTTAAATCGCCGATAACAGGTGGGTTTTTGTAGGTAAAAGCTTCCAGCTCATTGTAAAATGCTTTTTTTTAATCCGTTAATCTTTACTTGGACAGTTTTTGGTTTCATTTTATTCTTATAAGATTCTTCCGCCAAAGGGATTTTTATTTTAAATTTTTTTATTAAATCCATTTTACTTTGTTTATTCCCCAAAAGCAGTAGTCCTCGCCACAATTTCCCTTGCCCTTCCATGGGTTTCCTGCAATGTCAAACCCCAATTTTATTAGTTCGCTTAAAACTTTCAATTTTCCCCCCCCAAACAGTGAAATTCCATTTATTTTTTTTTTTGTTTTTTATTCTTTTTTATCCCTTGCATCAACTTTTCAACTGCATATTTTAGTTTTTGGCATTGCTCGGTATCTACCTCTTCTTACCAATTTTTTTATTCGGGCCCCAGGCTAAATATATTCAATTTTGGTATCTTCACCTTTTCCTTTTCTCTCGGTTCGCTCTTGCTCTTCCCTCCTTCATTATATTTTTCCAGTGGTGTAAAATAAATGTATTTGGGGAACCCCAAAATTTAACTTGTTTTTAGTACTTTTTTATCTAAAAAGTACATCGCGAAGCATTTCTTTTCGCCTATCTTTACGCGTTTGATTTAACCTCTAAAATGGACAGAGTCGAAGAGCGAGAACAAAGAACTATCAGTAACAATGGACGAAGAGAAATAAAAACCCTAAAGAAGAAATCAAGCAAGCAATAAAAAGACTAAAAAACGGAAAAGCACCAGGCAGCGATGAAATGATGGCGGAGTTGATTAAGTACGGTGGCGAGACGTTGCACGATGCAATAAGTTCACTTTTACAAAAAATATGGAACGAGGAAAAGATGCCAAAAACATGGAGCAACGGAATCATCATACCGCTGAGAAAGAAAGGAGACCCTGAGGCTTGTGATAACTACAGGGGAATAACACTTCTCAACGTGGCATATAAAGTATTGTCGTCGATAATAAACAACAGACTGGTGGAATACTCTGAGAAAATGATCGGCGAATATCAGTTCGGTTTCAGAAGAGGGGAGGTCCACGGTCGGTGCCATACACGTGCTGAAACAAATAATGGAGAAGACCAGAGAATTTGGGATGAACATGTACCTGCTCTTCGTGGATTTTAAGCAAGCTTTTGACAGAGTGAGCAGAAGAGAACTACTGGAAGCCATGAAAAAACTAAAAATACCAACCAAGATGATTAAATTGGTTGAGATGACACTGGAGAAAACAACAGCTAAAATAAAAACTCCAGCAGGTGAAACAGAGGAATTCGTGGTAAACTGCGGCGTTAGGCAGGGCGACGGACTGTCGGCTACTTTATTTAACATTCTGCTCGAAACAATAATTAGAAAAGCTGGATGCAGTGGGACGATAATAAACAAAGAAAGCCAAATAGTCGCATATGCGGATGACATAGTAATTATATCGCGAACAGTAAATGGAATAAAAAGGATCTACAACGCCATAAAAAGAACCAGCGGAGGCAGCAGGCCTCGTAGTGAATGAGGGTAAAACTAAATTTATGAAGTGTCAGCGAACTAACGACAATAGCAGACATAAGCTAAAAATAAACGACAGCAGTTTCGAGCAAGTAACAAGTTTTAATTACCTAGGAGTACAGTTGAACAGCAATAACACTAGAACAACGGAGGTCAGAGCGAAGATCCAGGCTGCTAACCGAGCATATTGCGCAAATAGGCAAATACTAAGAGACAAACAGATATCGCGCCGAACGAAAATCCAAGTTTACAAGTCTATGATAAGACCGGTAATGACATATGCGTCGGAAACATTGAGCCTATCACAAAGAGATGAAGAGGACCTTAGGGTCCTTGAAAGAAAGATTATGAGGACCATTCTGGGCCCAATACAGGAGAACGGTGAATATAGACCTAGAATGAACCATGAAATCCAACGGGAGATGAATGGGGAAAACGTGGTAAAATATGTAAAGGCGCAACGAGTCAAATGGCTGGGACACGTCATGAGGAGGAACGATGAGGAAGTAACAAGGAGGGTGATGTTATGGGAACCGGACGGAGTTAGAGCCAGAGGAAGACCGAGATTGCGATGGTGGGACAGTGTAATGGAGGACTTGAGACAAACCGGCGCGACAAACTGGAGACAAGCTTATGGTGCTCGCAGTACTTGGAGATTGATCGTTAACGAAATGAAACACATCCCAGATTGTGAAATGAATTAAATGAAATGTAATTTGACGAGGACTAATCCTCTCAAAAGGGATTTTGTAAGGCCCGAAAGGGTCAGCATAATTCAGCAATGAATGTAACGTAATATAATAATAATAATATTGTTTTGTTAAATGTTTAAATAAATGAGTAATAAATAAAAATTATTTTTATTACCTTTCCGACTAATTATTATTCATTCAATTTGATTCGGTTGGCAATGGTGTAATTCATTAAATTCTAAATTAATTTTGGTTATTAATAATAGAAATATATTATTCATAAATATCAGCACTTTGTGGCTATATTGTGTAAATATACGAACTTTTCCTATAATTTCGACGTCATTACAAAAACTCAAGTTGCTGGCACTAAATACTTTTAGATATTTCATAACTTTTATTTATTTTATAAAATTAAATGTTTTTGAAAATAAATTTAAAAGAACTCAATTTGCGATCCTCGTGTGCCGCCTATGTGTTTGACATTGACGAAACCGGAATCGGTATAGTAGAGAACTTTAACCACTTCATGAGATTTTGAACGATTTTGACGTTTGTACGAGCAACAGGTTGTTGTTTGATAATATTACTTTCGACTATTATAAAATATTAATTCTAGTACCAAGGAATTCTCCTTTTCGAGGTATGTAGTAATTATTAATCTGGCTCAGGTGGTGTTGTTAGATCTTGTGGTTATTTTGAAACTTTGTTTTTGTTATAAATTCACCCCAACTCATCTTGCGTTCTTACTGTAAGATGTATATTTCTAATTAATTGTTTATATACTATTAGTAACACAAATGTATAATAGGTTCCTTCAACATATCTTTCGCTACATACCAAAAATCGAGAAGTGGTCGTTTTCATAGCATCATGCCATTTCGACGTATACAAAACTCAGTTGCTGGCACTAAATACTTTTAGATATTTCATAACTTTTATTTATTTTATAAAATTAAATGTTTTGAAATAAATTAAAAGAACTCAATTGCGATCCTCTGTGCCGCCTATGTGTTTGAAATTGACGAAACCGGAATCGGTATAGTAGAGAACTTTAACCACTTCATAGATTTTGAATGATTTTGACATTTGTACGAGCAACAGGTTGTTGTTTGATAATATTACTTTCGACTATTATAAAATATTAATTCTAGTACCAAGGAATTCTCCTTTTCGAGGTATGTAGTAATTATTAATCTGGCTCAGGTGGTGTTGTTAGATCTTGTGGTTATTTTGAAACTTTGTTTTGTTATAAATTCACCCCAACTCATCTTGCGTTCTTACTGTAAGATGTATATTTCTAATTAATTGTTTATATACTATTAGTAACACAAATGTATAATAGGTTCCTTCAACATATCTTTCGCTACATACCAAAAATCGAGAAGTGGTCGTTTTCATAGCATCATGCCAATGTCGAAGCGAAACACTACTCGGCAAGAAAACTGGTTTTATTGCTTCATCTACATCATCAGAAGAATTTTACGAGAATATAAAAGGCTCTGGTGTGGAAAATCAAAGGCAGAGATCTTTATCTTATGCTTTAACCGAACTCAAACGGATAATATCGACAGGTAACTATGATAGATTTAAAAATTAACGACTTAATTGACTACACAAATGATGATGTAAAAGATTTGGTCACTTTGAGAGATTATTCTGATGATAGTAACAACCCCAATCAAAATACTAATTTAGTTTCTTGCTAGTAAATATAATAACATAAACATTCTCGAGTATCTATTATGCAGTAATAGTGAAGTTGTAAATAATTTAACTGTTAATATCGGAAGAACTATTATATTACAGAAGATGAAGCAGTTCATAATGCCTTTATTATGCCATCCTTCAACAAATATTCAGCTGCTTAATACTATTTTCTGCTATTTTGCTAATGATGATTTAGGAAAATTGAACGAATTCTTGGATTATCTTATGCAAAATTTTGTTGAAGAAGATACCAATGCCAGACAAAATACAAATTTTCATTGAAAATAAATTAATAAATCGTCAGTCTTTCTGGACAGCATCAGAATTTTAAAGCCGATTTAAGCAAAACAAGAGAACGTATCGAATTAATAGTTGAAAACATTAGCTGCTCAAAGATGTTATTCAAACATGGAAGAAGTAGTTGAAAATTTTGTATGTAGCATAGTTTATTCAAAAATATAAAATTATAATTAAATTAAAAATTGTATTTAAAGGCATTAAAATTTATGAGCAAATAGTATGTTTTTTCAATTTCTAAAGATGGCATAAAGCTGAAACCTTGACAAATTAGATAATGTAGTTTTGTAAGGATGCCTCTTCAAATCTTTATATTTATAATTTTACTTCATTTATCTTGTCCTTATTTGAGCAAATAGTAGTATCCTAAGTATTAGATATCAAACTATACTTTGATAACTTTAAAGGAAACAGTTTTGACAAGCCACAAGGAAAAGATTACTTTGATCCAAGTGCACAACTGGAAGTTAAGATACCATTTCTATCAAGTTATTTAAGGTTCTTAAATGAAGTAAATTTCAGTATTATTGAGTGTAATTAGCGTAAAATTCAAAATTATAGGTATTTAAAAGATTAGTGAATATTTTATAAGATATTAATAAAGTTGGTTTAAAATTTTTTATGAGCTTTGTAAACTAAAATTTTTCAACAAAATTCAATGTTACAATTTATCAACGTACGAAAATTTAAGCTTCAATTTGATTATTTAAATAAAAATTTAATTTTATGTATTGGAATGGCTCTTTAAATAATATTTTTTATCAATAAGAACTAACTACTTAATTAATTTGATACTTCATTTATGTTGTAACTATATTTTTCATCCAATAATTTACTTAAATAAAATACAAAAACTTTTTTTGACATTGTAATAGCATACTGAATTTTAGAAATTTAAATAGTCCAAAATTTAATTTTAGGAAAGTGCAGTAATTGAAATTTATTAATACTGATTATAGATTTTTTACTTTGCAAATACGCGTATTCTATAAACATAATTTAGTTTATAGTTCAATTTAAAAGTAATTATAATTTTTAAGAACCTTTAAAGGACGATTAAGTTTAACCCAGAAGATCACATCGAAATCTCTAGGGGTATAAACAAATTATGTGATGTTTATGCAGTTTATCAAATATTATTATTTGTTAAATTTAAAAATATTTTAATATTTTCTTGTTTAATTAGTTATTTTGTTTCAACACATATTCTTTAAATGCAATGATTCTATTTAGGATTTTAATAGTAATTTAAGAGAAAAATTTCAAGTGTTGGGTATTTTACATGCAAAATAAAATCTCTTTTGATTGACATTATTTTCGTTGTTTACCATTACAATGGAATGAAGTATGGAGCCTTAAAGTTTTGATTTCTTTTAAAACATTAAGTAAAATGAACGATTTCAATCAAAATCTAATCACCTCTTAAGACGGTGATTTTTTAACCAACGTGCAAAATTTCAAGTCGATCGGTTCGTGCGTTTTCCGAAACCTGGCGAAAAAACGGTCGACACAATATTACCACATCGGACATCATTCAGAAAAAATTGTCTTAAACGACTGCTAAGGACTCATAGACCATGGGAAAATGCTAACTCAAAACTTTTTATTCGATTACAATACTTTCTTTTACTACGTAAATGGAAAAGTAAAATTGTTTAATTAAAAACCGGTTTTGCTGTAAATTTGTTTAAATTCTTGCATTTTTTTAAATAATTAGCAGTAATTTAGTACTAATCAGTTGTTCAACAGTGAAAATGAAGTGCGCAGATTGAAAATATCAACGGACGACCTATCAAACAGACACTAATATTGTCACTAAGAGTTAATTGTTTTAACTGGTAAATAAAGAGATTGTTCACTGGAACAATACTCTACATGTTGTATCTTTCATTGTTATAAAATTTGTTATCTATCGATAGATTGCTTGTATCAGGAGTTAAATAAAAAAAAAAAGTATTAGTATATAAAATTACAACACTCCGTAAATTAACAAAACTACAGAAAATGTTACATCAAGAAACACTTGAACAAATAGTGGTGGTAGCGGTGGGATAATTTTTAACTCGATTCCTCTTCAACTAGTTTAAGTCTTTGTTAATATTTATTTAAGAGTGTTACGCTATAAATCACCTAACTAAATAATGAAACTAATTTCAGGTATTAAAAATAAACCATTGCGAGAAGAGCAGTGTTTGTTTTCATTCCAGAAGTTCAGTTCTTGGTCCTTTTATTTGCCAATAATTTTTTGAAGACCACTATGGACATTCCTAAACAGACAACTCGTTCTTATCAAGAAAATAAACAAATTTTATCAAGTTTTTACTCTACCAAAGCAGAATTTTTAAGAGATTATGGAAGATTCTACGGTAAAGAATCAGAAGCCAAAGAATTTTATCTGTTAGTTTTAACGGAACTGGAAAAGGCAGTATCCGAAGGTGATATTGATAGTTTTAAGAGATTTAGCAGTTTAATTGACTACACAAGTGACCTAAACGATTCAGTAACTTTAAGTGATTATTATGATAATGCAAACAATCCCATTAGAAATAGCAATTTAATTATCTTAGTTTGTAAACATAACAAATTACACATTCTGCAGTATCTGCTTGAGGGTGATGGTAAAGTGCTGCATAATTTATTTATTGGAATTGGAAAATCTGCTATATTACCAGAAGATGTAGATGAAGAAAGCCATAATGCGTTTTATTACGCAATACGATCCGGAAATACTCAGCTGCTGGATATTCTTATAAAGAAATGGCCCGATAATTATTTTAAAGCTTCTTCAGAAGAATTAGAAGAAGTTTTTTCGAGAGCTTATGATGAATTGAGGTTAAAAAACGTACCATTGTCAGAAGAAATGGAAGGTTTTGTTGAAAACGAGTTAATAAACCTCCGATTTTTTCTAATGCTTCTGGACAAGATCAAAGTCCTTGGGGCGACATTGCTCAAACCAGAGAACGGATTCAATTAGTACTAGAATTCGTTGAATTTTTAAAAGAAAATTACTCAAAGACGGAAGAAGTGGATGGAAGGTTTATATTTGTAGCCAAGTCTATTGCACAAAATATTCATATACTGAAACAGCGGTTGAAATCGACCTACGATAAATTACCTTGGGAAGAAATGGAATTTTGTTTAGTCATTTTTGTATCTTCACGCACAAAACTACAGGAACTTAACCTATTTTATCGTGATATATTGAAGAAAACAAAAATACTCAAGTATTTGGAAAATTTTGCAAATGAACTTGGAAACAAAGAGGATATTACAAAAGGGAAAAAACTTTATTGCCTTCCAAGGGGACAAAAACGCGAAAACATTGTTGCAAAGATCATTGGCACTCATCCTCAATTTGAAGAGTTGTATAACGATTATCAACAAATTAGGGATATATATTCTTTAGAGAAAATAAGTGATAATATAAAGTTGGCATCATTGGCTGATCCTCAAGAGAAGGAAGGACAGTTAGTTATCACCAGGGTTTTACAGGTTATCGGGGAACATATTAAGAACACCCTTGAATCTCCTAAGTTATCAGACACTACAAGTGAACTTTTAATCCTGTCTTTGCAAAAAAACACAAAAAAAATAATTGTAGATTTACGAGATGCAATATCGCATGCCGATGCACTTTCGATGAGAATTGAAATAGAGGAAAAGGCAGATTGTTCGTTTTTTATTAATATTCAAGAGGATATTACAAAAATTGCCGATGTTATTATCGATATTCTGTATCGAATTAAAATCAAAACAATCAGAATATTGCTTACAAAGATCGTTAATAGCGAAAATTTAGATGAAATGAAAGAAGTTTTTCGAGAGCTAAACGAAACTGATTTTGTTAATTTGATGGGCGCAGAGGATTTTAAAACGATGAAACAGAGGAAGCTCGAAACACTTGTTAAAGAATTACATGACAATGTAGCTGACAAAAATGATTATGAAAACGAACTTTTTAATAAAATTAATAGCATAATCAATGATGCTGTAACTCAATCAGAAATTATCACATATGATTATATTGTGGGATCTGAAATTTTACAGTGCTTCAGTAGATTATTCAGCAGTAATCCCGTGGAAATTAACTTCATTAGAAAATCAAATCATTTGCTAGTGTAACATTGCAGAATATTGTTCCAAAAATTGAAAAGGATCGTCTTAATGAAATTAGTCAGCTATTAGAAAAAATTCTTTGCAGTGTTAGGCACAGAGTAAGCCAAGTCAAATTTGATGAGGTAAAGAGATTAATTTGGGAAATAATTTTTTTTTTTCAATTTGAAATAAATTCCATCAATTGGATTGAGGAATTAAGAGAACAGTTGAGCGAAAACGATTCACGTAATCGCACACGTCAACAACGAAAGACTTAAAATTTTAAAGTAGACCAAAATGTCAAAACCTGCTTGCACAAAGCTAACGGAACTAAAACTATTTTAAGCAAAAATCCATTAACTGGTTCACTCGCTAATGCATTAGGTTTCCATAAAAATGATCAAAAAATGGTCGCAGCAGTAGAAATGCTAGTTTTGGATATTATGACAATTTTAGGTAGTTCGAAGAATAGCTTGCAAAATAATTTACTTTTTTTAGATGACAGCACTCCTTTATTAAATGGACAATGTTTACGTAATCATTTAGCACATAATAATGCCATAGTGGATGTAACATTATCCAATCCTTCAAGAGCGGTTCTTCTAAACGCTCATAAATTTATCGAAGAAATATAATGACAAATGAGGAAAGATTGGTAAATTAGTAAGAGAAGATTCTGTTAAATTGAGAGAGAAATTCCATCAAAGCCTGTTTACCATTACTAATCAGGAAAGGATGTTTGTTGCATTGGAAGAAGGAGATTTAGATACCGTACAGGATTGTCTTTTGAAAGGAGCAGATATGAAAGCTAGAAGTATTAGTTTATGGACAGCGTGGCACTTTGCTGCTAAAGGATCCAGTCTCGAAGTTGTCAAATTTATACTTGGTCATAATTTAAGCGCAAATGTTAAGGATAATGATGGTCAAACTCCATTGCATATAGCTGCTTCATATGGAAGGCAGAATTTAGTAGATTTTTTGTAACGGAAGCAGGTTTTGTGTTGATGAGCTCACGAAGCACACAAGTCACCATTACATTTTGCAGCTAAAATGGTCACAAAGACACTGTTGAAATTTTATTAAAAATAAAGTTTATAAATCTACCCATGATAAACTAGGGCTTTTACCTTTACACTATGCAATAATAAATAATCATATTGATGTTGTTAAGAGTCTGTTAGAAAATGAGGTAAACGTAGATATTAATGAAACTATGGGTGGTTCAACCCCTTACACGTTGCTGCAGAGCATGGTCATCTAGAATTAGTTAATTTCTTTCTTAAAATGGAGGCAAATGTTAACGTTACTAACGATAAAATGTCACACCGCTACATTTAGCAGCATGAACAGTCACGTGGAGGTAGTGAAAGCTTTAATTTTGAAAGGAGCTAATGTTAACTCTCGAGTTATAAATTATTTACGCCATTGCATAATGCGATAAGGTATGTAATCTTGAGATAACTAATGTTTTGTTAAACATGGAGCTTATGTTAATGGTGGGGTTTCCGCTGCTGAAGACATAACTCCACTACATTTGCAACAGAAAGGGCTATCTGGAAATAGCTGCTACTCTTGTCGAACATGGCGCTGACGTTAACGCTACATCTGAAAATGTCTACACCATTACACTTTGCAGCATCACATGGTCGACCGGAAATTGCTGCGCTTTTAATAGAAAAAGGAGCAGAAATTAATGTTAAAGGTTATAATAATTTAACAGCATTACATGTAGCCGCAATGAAAGGCCACAAAGATGTTGCAGATGTTCTAATAAAGAGTAAAGCCGAAGTTAACACCAAGATGTTGAAGGTGACACACCATTACATGCAGCTGCAAGAAATGGTAATAAAGATATTATTGATCTTCTGATAAAAATGGAGCTGATGTTAACTCTAAATCAGTTACGGTTATACACCATTGCATCTAGCTGTTGAAGAAGGTCATGAGGCAGCTGTTGATTTTCTTATAAAAAATAAAGCGGAGGTTAATGCTAAGAATAATATTGGTCTTGCACCATTACATCTAGCTGTTTTGGAAAACCACAAAAATATTGTTAAGTTATTAATAGTAAATGAGGCCCTCGTTCATGAAGTAGGTTCAGGTGATTGCACACCATTACACATAGCTGTACAAGAAGGTCACAAGGAAATCATTGAGATTTTGGTCTCACATGGAGCCAAAGTTAACGACATGAGTTACGTAGTGACTCCATTGGTTTATGCCATTAGTTGTAATCACAAGGAAATTGTAGAAGTGCTTTTAGCAAATGGAGCTAATATTAGTTCAACAGATTTTACAGCTTGGTCATTACCGGTTATTACTGGATACAAAGATATTGTAGAAATTTTGTTAAAAAACCGAGAGTATGTTAATTACAAAAATTCTGAACATTTTACGCCGTTACATTTTGCTGCTGGAGGAGGTTATAAAAGGATAGCAAAAATACTAATAAGAAATGGAGCCGATATTAATGCCGTCACTATTAATTATAATCTAACACCGGTGTTTTTGGCAGTGCAAGGGGGTTATGAAGAAGTAGTTAAAATGTTATTAGCATGTGGAGCTAACGTAAATATTAAATCCCAGGATAACGTTACACCATTGCATATAGCAGCAAGAGAAGGTCACAGTAACGTTGTAAAAGTTTTCCTAGATCATCAAGTAGATATTAATGTTATCGATAATAAGAATGTAACGCCCTTGCAAAGTGCAGTTTCATGTGGTCATTTTGAAGTAGTTCAAATGTTACTCCAGCACAAGAAAGTTAATATGGACGTCAAAGGTAACGACGACCTCATGTTATTGCACATGGCTTCAGCAGGAAGTAATTTAGAGTTGATAAAATATCTAGTAGATCGAGGCTATGATTTCAATGCTAGAAATTTGAATGGATTAAAGCCCATACACATAGCAGCCGGAGCAGGTTTTAAAGAGGCTGTTGAGTTTTATCTTGACAAGGGGCTAAGTATTAATGATATTGATGTTCATAATTCAACATTACTGCACTGTGCAGCGAAAGGAGGCCAATTAGAAACTGTGAAATATTTAATAGAGCAAAGTGCTGATGTCAATGCTCAAGATACTAATGGCTTAACTCCTATCCACGTTGCTGCTGGTTTAGGTTATAAAGATGTTATTGACATTTTATTAAAAAATGGTGCAGTGTATAACGCCGTTGACGAATGTTCTAAAACACCATTAGAACTTGCCGACAATGATGACGTTGTTGATCTATTGGCATCAACTAAAATGCTGTTTGAGGCTGTAATACGTAATAGCCCATCGGAAGCACTGAAATGCATCAAAGCCGGAGCGTTTGTTTCGCTAAAATGCTGAAACAAAACACCGTTACATTATGCCGCATGGAAAGGATATGACGAGATAGTCAATGTTCTATTACAAAATAATGCTAATCCTAATGTAGCCGATAACAAGGAATAACTCCTTTGCATTATGCCGCCAAGTTCTCTCACTTCAAAATTGTAAAGATTCTCCTGTCTAATTATGCAGTATATGAACCTGTTTCTGTCGGTGGTAAAACGCCATCAGATCTTACTGTCGATGAAGATATTACTAACTTATTGAAATTAGTGAGCAAAGCTTTTAAAAATATTGATGACGGTAATTCTCGAGTTATTGATGACCTTTCCAAGATCAATGCTATTGATATAGTGAAATCAATAATGTGTGCTCGTAATAGAGAAAACAGAACGCTGGTAGTTGCTGCAATCCATAGTAATTTTCCAAAGTTCAACAGTTGAAGGAAATATCACAAGGTGATGTAACCACTAAGATGAATGAGGCTGAAAGCTTCTCAGTTAGGACATTACCAAAAGGCGTTACTATTTTCAAAGGTATATTCGAAATTAGGAAGGAAATACTAGGATCAGATAATCCAGGCACTTTAGATATACAAAAATGCATAGTTGAAATATTACGTCTGAAAGATGTTTACAAAGAAGCCTTAGAAATATCTGAAGAAATTTTCCAGAAAGAGAAAGAAATGCTGGGTTTGAATAATAGGGCTACTTTAATTACGAGATTTATAATCGCTACACTGATGTGTGAACAGAAAAAAGACGAAGAAGCCTTCAAGATTTATCGGGAAGTTTATCAGAAACAGAAAGAATTACTAGGGCCAAATAATTCAGAAACTTTAAGAACTCAGTTAAACATGGCGGTAGTATTGGCTAAACAAGAAAAGTACGAAGAAGCGTTAAACATTTATAAGTCAATTTCTGGAAAAATAGATAGTGCAGACTATCTATTTGCTGTGCAAGTTCAAAGTAATATAGCAACTATACTTACTGACCAAGGTAATCATGAAGAAGCTTTGAACGTTTATAAAGCAGTTTTGGAGATGGCAGAAGTGCATCTAGGTAGTAATCGTCTTGAAACCCTAAATATTTTATTTAACATTGCAGTAGTACTCGAGCGTCAAAAGAAATATCGCAAATCCCTGAAAAATTACAAAACCGTTTTGAACATTCAGAAAAGTGTTTTAGGACCAAATCACCCTGCTACTTTGATTACTCAATACCGTATAGGAAATATACTTTACCTGCAAGGTAATTTTTTCAGTACGCTTAAAGCCTACAGAGAATGTTTTAATCAAATCAAAAGGGTTTTTTGGATCAAATGATCCCAAAGTTTCAATATTTTAAAACAGACAAAAGAATTAATTTGCGTTCAAAATTAGTGGCAGCGAACCGTCGGAAATTTTGCAGTATCTACAGAAAGAGATCAACATTGTAGCTTGTAGAGGTGATGTGCAGACTCTTCAGAACCTATTAGACTCTGAAGGGACGCAAATGATAAAGATATTGACGGAAGAACGCCATTACACCACGCCGTTTACAACGGACACATAAAAATTGTGAATATGTTACTAATGTACGGTGCCGATGTTACTCAGGCTACCGATAAAGGAAACACACCATTACACACTGCTGCGGATAAAGGTTACAAAGAAATTGCAGAAGTTTTACTGCAGCATGTAAATCATAATAAATTAAACGACTTTATTGATGCTAAAACTACAGCTAGTGGTGCTACAGCACTTCATGTTGCAGCTCGAAGCGGTTATTTGGATGTTGCACAGTCCTTATTAAAGCGAGGTGCAATGTATGACATTAAAAATAATCAAGGCGAAACACCGTGCGATATTTCCATTAACCAAAATGTAATTAATTTTCTGAAAGTTGTTGAAGAACTGTTTGAAGATGCTAAAATTGGGAATGTTGAAATTATCGATAAGCTAAGATCACTGAAAACTGATGAGTTTGAAGCTGCAACACATGTTCGAAATAATCAAAGACATACGTTACTTGAATCTGTTCTTGTTAATAGGCACAGCGATTTTGCCAATAAATTGGTAGAAGAGCTAAAAATCGAGGTAAAATTATAAAGACCAATATCCTGTGAGTTATGCAACCAATCCGTCCACGCTTTAGAATACGATTTTTTTATTTGTGAGCTAACGCGTTTATTTGAAGCAAAACTTTTAAATGGAATTTTTGAGAATAAAAACTCTCGTTGTACATTTTGTAATAAATAATAAGAAAAGCATCGCGTATTGAGAGCAGAACATGCGGTCCGGTGTATGTTTTGCACCAACTTGACGATGATGTTATTTGGAAATCAAACTTGGGTAACTTGGAAGAGTAAATGAAAAGCATTTTGGTGTGCACAGTTAACTCATTATCCTAGTACGAAACAAAAAACTTTGAGGTATTTTTTTGCAATACTAATCGTCACGATGATACTGAAAGAAGTAGGCAATGATATTCTTGCTAACTCCCTTCTAATTAATAATGAACAGCTAACTTTTGTTTTCACCAAAATGGCTTAAAAATAAACATTGTAATAAAAGTCAATATTATTTATAGTATATGGACATGTCGATGTATTATTGTTGCACAAACGTGACAAACTTTTATAATAAAAACTTACAAAAAAATGTGCGCGCGTAAATTTAATAACGCAAAACTTTATAGAACTAATTAGGTCCAAATTTTAATAAATGAATAATGACAATTTTAAATTCAACAACTAATTAATAAAAAATTAAAGACAATTATTGTTTGATTTATGTTTATAACTTTATAACTATACCGTAATAATAATTATATCACTTAACAAGAAATTGTTTGTATACATATTTTAGGTGTGTAACATGTTAGCTACTAAGTTTTACAGAGCGTTACAAAATTTATTTTTCATTATAAATTAAAATTACTTAGAATTAAACAATTATATATGCTATGCAATTGTAAATGGGAAACCAGACATAATGAAGAGCGATGAAAACGCTACGATAAGACAGATCACCAGGTGGAGACCAATGGAGACTCGTAAACAAGGAAGACCCAATCTAAGATGGAACGATCAGGTGTTCGAGGACATTAGGAACATGGAAGTCGGCGATTGGCGAGAGAAAGTAGCAAATCGGATGGAATAGAGAAAATTGTAATTGATACGAAATATAATAATAGAATTTAGTTAGGAAGTGAATGTATAATAATTGCGAAATGTAAAGTAATGAGAAATAATCTACCTCAAAAAATTGATTTTTAAGTCTACAAGAAACAACATAATTCCCATCCGGAATGTATGACTTTATTATTTATTATTGTTAACATTAATATTAAAAATTATGGAGTATTATCACTTCGAGCTGTTAAAAAATTAAATGTTGGTGCACAAATTGTATTTCAAGATAAATTCAAGAAATAGAAAATGTCATGCTTAACGTTTCAGAAGGTATCAACAACCGTAGTAGTTACTGCAGAAGAAAAAGAAATTAAATGGTTTGCAAATTTTGAGGAACTTTTTGACACATTTCTACTACAAAACCGAGTACGAAAGCTATCCACGGCTAGAAGAAGTGGTTGATTTATTAAAAATTGTTAATTAAATTTGGTGCTGATATTATATTATTTTTATTGAATGTTATTATATTGTTATTGTTTTGTTAAATGTTTAAATAAATGAGTAATAAATAAAAAAATTATTTTTTATTACCTTTCCGACTAATTATTATTACATTCAATTTGATTCGGTTGGCAATGGTGTAATTCATTAAATTCTAAATTAATTTTAGGTTATTAATAATAGAAATATATTATTCATAAATACATTTTAGATATTTCATAACTTTTATTTATTTTATAAAATTAAATTTTTTTAAATTAATTTAAAAAGTACTCTATTTGCGATCCTCGTGTGCCGCCTATGTGTTTGACATTGAGGAAACCGGAATCGGTATAGACTGGAAAAGTGTGACGTCATAAAGTGGCCGGATGGGTAAAACAAGTTATCTGGGTCATTTCTTCCCATAAGATTAACACGGTAGCTTTTGAGTGCGAACTTAATTAATTATTTTAAAGGTGTTACTGATGAAATTAGTGGAATTGAAATAACAGATAATAGTGTGTACAGTATTTATGTTAAATTCTCACTTTAATATTATTTAAAAACGTGATTGCACCAGGACAATAACAATAAGGCATTTTTTAAAATTAATACTGTTAATAAACACTATACACACTATTGTCTGTTATTTCAATTCCACTAAATTGATCAGTAACACCTCGAAAATAATTAATTAAGTTCGCACTAAAAGCTACCGTGTTAATCTTATGGGAAGAAATGACTCAGATAACTTGTTTCTACCCATCAGCTGATCTTGTGACGTCAGTACTTTTCCAGTCTATACGTCGCATTAGTGCAGCGTCAGCTATTGTGACAGGTCAGTTTTACTGGATCTAAATATTGAGATTAACATAACACAGCTACAAGGTTTATTATTTCTTCACGTTTATTGATAAAAAGGAAACAGATGTCCTAGTTCAAATAATTAAAAGCAAGTGCAATTGTATACTGGACATGGCAACCAAGTCGTATTGTGTTAATTTAGAGAAGCAAAGACTTAAGTAAAGTATGCAAACGTTAGAACAATTGTATTTGAATCAGTACTTGCTTAAAATCAATAAATAAAAACATTTCTAAAATTTTGTGTTTTACTAACTAATAACGTTTGAAAGTGTAGCTTTAATTTCCTTCCAATAGTTTTTCTTAAATATGATACTTCTGTAACTAATAATTCCTTATGATGAGATTCCTTTACGAAAGGAAAAACTTGATTCCATGTACAATTTTATCAAATATGTGTCAATAATTTGGGTGTAAACTTTTTACCATTTTTTAAAGAATCTTTACATAAAGCATGGGTTATAGAATGCCGACCTTAATCTGTAAAAATAATATAAGATGTTCGATGACAACAAATTTATTTTATATTCAAAAGGGACATCGATATCGTTTTTAAGGGTCAAAGTCAATACATTTATTTCATCAACTATAAACATTTATTTAAATAATATAAAATTACAATAAAAAATTTTCTTTTCAAAAACAAAATCAAAATTCACTGTTGGAAGAGAAATGGTTTTCTACTCTATGACATCTGTTGCAGTATATTTTCATTCAATTTGTTTACTTGAATCGGCTGTAAGTAAATTTCAACCTCGGCCATAAAAGAAACATGTTACATATAAATCTTGTCGTGGACAACTAAAATAGTAAATATTATATAAAACACTGCTTTCAGTTTGCAATTTTTGTAAGTAACTTACTTCGGTAACGAAGCGCTCTGGCCTTTACATAGTTTTGCTTGGTCAAATTTTTCTTCACTTTGCTTTCCTTTTTTATCAATAAACGTGAAGAAATAATAAACCTTGTCGCTGTGTTATGTTAAAATATTGCTAATCCACTTTTCCTTATTGCGTCTTTAAAATTGCAACTACAAACGCGTACTTCATGCCAGGTTTCTGGTTTAATCTAAAACAGGTATTTATGATGTAAACTAACCACAAAAAAGTAAATGAAAGTATACCCTAACTCAACAGTTCTTTCCTTAGGTTCTTCCACCTTCGACTCCATCTTTTCATCTTTAGGAAATGTACAGAATTTGCATTGTTCTCTTTTGTTAATTATGTACGTTATTTTGTTAATAATAATGTTCAGAGTATGGGGTCCATCGTAATCACATTGAGATCTAAAAATAAAGCGCTACATAAATAATTACTTACACGAAGACGTTTGTAGTTATCTACACTGAATGTTACTTCGATTATAACAAATTGGGTAATTTTATCAAAACTTCATTCACGATCTCAATCCGGCTTCGTTCTACTTTCGAACGTTACTTTTAAGTCGTTTAATGCACAAAGGAATACAAAATACAGCTAAAAATAAAAATTCAAGTAAGTAGGTGTCATAACCTCATTTTTTTCAGAAGCGAATTACTAACGTCATCGCTTATAAATCATGCTTAAACGAATGTGTAATATTTCTAATGCATACAGGTACCTTATCGTAGAAAAATATTTCCTTAAATATTCCAATTAACCGAAAAATTCTCAAAATAATGAAATTTACCATGTTAAATCTCCAATATTTAGATCCAGTAAAACTGACCTGTCACAATAGCTGACGCTGCACTAATGCGACGTATAGTAGAGAACTTTAACCACTTCATGAGATTTTGAATGATTTTGACGTTTGTACGAGCAACAGGTTGTTGTTTGATAATATTACTTTCGACTATATAAAATATTAATTCTAGTACCAAGGAATTCTCCATTTCGAGGTATGTAGTAATTATTAATCTGGCTCAGGTGGTGTTGTTAGATTTGTGGTTATTTTGAAACTCGGTTTTGTTATCATCTTGCGTTCTTACTGTAAGATGTATTTTCTAATTAATTGTTTATATACTATTAGTAACACAAATATATAATAGGTTCCTTCAACATATCTTTCGGTACATACCAAAAATCGAGCAGTGATCGTTTTCATAGCATCATGCCAATGTCGAAGCGAAACACTACTCGGCAAGAAAAACTGGTTTTATTGCGTTCATCTACATCATCAGAAGAATTGGTGCGAGAATATAAAAGGCTCTGGTGTGGAAAATCAAAGGCAAGATCTTTATCTTATGCTTTAACCAAACTCAAACGGATATCGGAAGGTAACTATGATAGATTTAAAAATTAGCGACTTAATTGAGTTCACAAATGATGATGTAAAGATTTAGTCACTTTGAGAGATTATTATGATGATAATAACAATCCCCCAATCAGAAATTCTAATTTAGTTTTCTTGGCTAGTAAATCTAATAAGCATAAACATTCTCGAGTATCTATTATGCAGTAATAGTGAAGTTGTAAATAATTTAACTGTTAATATCGGAAGAACTATTATATTAGCAGAAGATGAAGAGTTTGTAATGCCTTTTATTATGCCATCCATTCAACAAATATTCAGCTGCTTAATATTATTTTCTGCTATTTTGCTAATGATGATTTAGGAAAATTGAACGGAATCTTATGCAAAATTTTGTTGAGAAGATACCAATGCCAGACAAAATACAAATTTTCATTGAAAATAAATTAATAAATCGTCATGTCTTCTCTTCTGGACAGCATCAGAATTTTAAAGCCGATTTAAGCAAAACAAGAGAACGTATCGAATTAATAGTTGAAAACATTAGCTAGCCATAAGAGATTATTCAAACATGGAAGAAGTAGTTGAAAAATTTTTGTATGTAGCAGTTTATTCCAAAAATATAAAAATTATAATTAAATAAAATTATAAATAAAAAAAATTGTAATTATAAAGAGGCATTGAAAATTTATGAAAATGTTCTCGAAAGCTTTATCAAACAATATTTGTATGTTTATTGCAAATTGTCCTAAAGATGGCATAAAGCTGAAACCGGTTGACAAATTAGATAATGTAGTTTTTGTAAGGATGTGCCTCTCTCCAAATCTTTATATTTATAATTTTACTTCATTTTATCTTGCCCTTATTTGAGCAAATAGTAGTATCCTAAGTATTAGGTATCAAACTATACTTTTTCATAGCTTTGATAAGATAACGTCCCCCTTATACGAAAACCACGAATGTGAAAAACTTGCGATTTTGATCCAAGTGCACAGCGGAAGTTAAGATTACATTATCTGCATTATGAGTATTATCTGTATTGACGAGTACCAGTGTTCGTCATACAAGTTATTTAAAGGTTCTTAATAATGAACGTAAAAATTTTCATGTGATTTAATGGACGTGAGAATTTAAGCCGATTCAACAATTTGAAAAATATTATTGGCTATCTAAAAGATTAGTGAGTTGATTTTATAAGATATTCAATAACTGTTGGTTTTAACAATATTTTTGATGGTGCTGTTTGTATTAACTTAACAATTTTCCCAACCAAAATTCAACCGTTGAACAAATTTATGGTAATCGCATATCGAAAATTTAAATTTCATCTTCAATTTGAGTTATTATAAATAAAACTACTTTTAATTTTTGTAGTTATGGAACTGGCGTCTTTAATATCAATATTGTTTTACGTCACCTAAGAATCTAACTTCTTACTGCAGAACCCGTAAGATTTTCGAATCACTCAGCTCGAACCTGTGGTGTGAAAAGGATAATTATGTTTTTTCTTCTTCTAATCAACCTTTTCTTAAACGCACCTCAAAATTACTAACGTAAGTAGAACTCTATTTGTTTGTACAATAATGGTGTAAATTAGGCCGAGTGCACTTTTGTAAATTTTATAGAAAATTTAGAAATTAGCATACCAACAAATTTTATTCAAAAGGTTTAGGAAAGTGTTATGCAGGTAAATTTTGTGGAAAATTTTATTTCAAATTTACCTGAGAATATAATAGGAATTTTTTCTATTACCTTTTGCCAAATATGCTAGCTAAATTGCTCACTGAAACGTATAATTTTCAGACTCTCCTATAGTTGCTAAAAATTTTACAAGTAAATTTATTTGTAAATTTTTTAAACCTTCACACAGCTTTAAAAGTGTGACGATTGAGATTATTAACCCACACAGAATAATAAACAAAAATATGATGTGACATCACATGACTTTCTCATTCCTGCTAGGTTTATTATAATAACTATAATTTTAATATTTTTTAAATTAAAAAATTTTTGATTTTAGAAACATTTGTTTGAATTTATTTGTTATTTTGTTTCCAAGGCCGCTCATATTCTTTTAAATGCAATGATTCTATTTATGTATTTTAATAGTAATTTAAGAGAAAAATTTCAAGTGTTGGATATGTTTACACACAGAAATAAAATCTCTTTTGATTGACATTATTTTCGTTGTTTACCATTACAATGGAATGAAGTATGCCTTAGAAGTTTTGTTTTTCAAAACAATAAGTAAAATGAACAGTTTCAACAAAATCTAATCACCTCTTAAGACGGTGATTTTCAACCAACGTGCAAAATTTTAAGTCAATCGGTTCGTGCGTTTTTCCGAAACCGTGGGCGAAAAAAAACGATCACATACGCACATCCGAATATCATTCCAAAAAAAATGTCTTAAACGACTTCTATGGACTCATAGACCATGGGAAAAATGCTAACTCAAATGTTTTACTTTATCATATGTAATATGAAAAGTATTGTTTTCAGAAAAAAATTTGAGATTTTGATGGATTTACACTTTTGAGGTCCCTGAGTAAAATAAGACTATTTCAAAAATGTCTGTGTGTGTGTGTGTGTGTGTATGTGTGTGGTCAAATTTTGTGTGCGACCTACAGCAAAAACTAATAGGACTTTTCAAACAAAATTTTGGATTTTGTATCCTTATGTTGAGACTTAGAGCTGATTAGATTTTGGCTAAAATTGATTCACGTGAACTATTTTTTATTTTTAAATTTTATTATTTAATATTAGTTTTAATTAATATTTCAAAACTAATAAAATTTCAAAACGAAATTTAGGATTTAGCATACTTATGTCGAGATTTAGAACTCATTAAATTTTAGTTAAAATTGCTTTATGAAAACTATTGTTTTTATTTTTTAAGTTTTATTATTTAATATTAGTTTTAATTAATATTTCGAAAAGTAATACAATTTCTAAACTAAATTTAGGTTTTCATATTTTAATCGATATTTAGAACTGATTAAATTTTAGTTAAAATTTGTTTATAAAACTATTGTTTTTATTATTTTAAATTTTACTATTAAATATTAGCCTTTATTTAATATTTTAAAAATTAAAAGATTTTCAAACTAAAGTTGAAATTTGTTATGTTTATGGCAGAAATTAGAGCTGATTAAATTTTGGATAAAATTGGTTCATGGAAGCAATTTTTTTATAATCTTTTTATTTATTATTAGTTTTTATTAAATATTTCAAAAACTAATGAGAATTTCAAAACTAAAGTTGGTATTTTGTATCTTTATATTTAAACTTAGAGCTGATTAGATTTTGAATCACATTGGTTAATGGAAAATATTTTTTTCTTTTTATTATTAAAAATTATTTTTTTAATATTTAATAAAAGTATGATAAAGTCATGGGCATGGCCACATCCGATTTTTACTTGATTAAAATACTTTCTTTTACTACGTAAATGGGAAAGTAAAATTGTTTAATTATAAAGCAGTTTTGCTGTAAATTTGTTTAAATTCTTCGCACTTTTTTTAAATAATTAGCAGTAATTTAGTATTAGTATATAAAATTACAACCCTTCGTAAATTAACAAAACTACAGAAAATGTTACATCAAAAAACACTTGAACAAATAGTGGTGGTAGGGGTGGGATAATTTTTAACCCGATTCCTCTTAAACTAGTTAAAGTCTTTTTTTAATTTTTATGTTTGTCTGAATAATTTTTAATTTTATAAAGATTTCTGTAGCTTTGTTAATATTTATTTAAGAGTGTTCCACTATAAATCACCTAACTAAATAATGAAACTAATTTCAGGTATTAAAAATAAACCATTGCGAGAAGAGCAGTGTTTGTTTTCATTCCAGAAGTTCAGTACCTGCTCCTTTTATTTGCCAATAATTTTTTGAAGAGCACTATGGACGTTCCTAAACAGACAACTCGTTCTTATCAAGAAAATAAACGGATTTTATCACGTTTTACTCTACAAAGAAAAATTTTTTAAGAGAATATGAAAAACTCTACGGTAAAGATCGAAGTTAAAGAATTTTATCTTTAGTTTTAACGGAACTGGATAAGGCAGTATCGGAAGGTGATATTGATAGTTTTAAGAGATTAAGCAGTTTAATTGACTACACAAGTGACCTAAACGATTCAGTAACTTTAAGTGATTATTATGATAATGCAAACAATTCCATTAGAAATAGCAATTTAATTATCTTAGCTAGTAAACATAACAAATTACACATTCTTCAGTATCTACTTGAGAGTGATAGTAAAGTGCTGCATAATTTATCTATTAGAATCGGAAAATCTGCTATATTACCAGAAGATGTAGATGAAGAAAGCCATAATGCGTTTTATTACGCAATACGATCAGGAAATACTCAGCTGCTGGATATTCTCTTAAAGAAATGGCCCGATAATTATTTTAAAGCTTTTTCAGAAGAATTAGATGTTTTTTCGAGAGCTTATGATGAATTGAGGTTAAAAAACGTACCATTGTCAGAAGAAATGAAAGGTTTTGTTGAAAACGAGTTAATAAACCTTCGTTTTTTTTCTAATGCTTCTGGACAAGATCAAAGTCCTTGGGGCGACATTGCTCAAACCAGAGAACGGATTCAATTAGTACTAGAATTCGTTGAATTTTTAAAAGAAAATTACTCAAAGACGGAAGAAGAAGTGGATGGAAGGTTTATTTTTGTAGCCAAGTGTATTGCACAAAATATTCATATACTGAAGCAGCGATTGAAATCGACCTACAATAAATTACCTTGGGAAGAAATGGAGTTTTGTTTAGTCATTTTATATCTTCACGCACAAAACAACAAGAACTTAATCTATTTTATCGTGATATATTGAATAAAACCAAAATACTCAATATTTGGAAAATTTTGCAAATGAACTTGGAAACAAAGAGGATATTACAAAAGGAAAAACTTTATTGCCTTCCAAGGGGACAAAACGTGAAAACGTTGTTGCGAAGATCATTGGCACTCATCCTCAATTTGAAGAGTTGTATAACGACTATCAACAAATTAGGGATATATATTCTTTAGAGAAAATAAATGATAATATAAAGTTGGCATCATTGGCAGATCCGCAAGAAAAGGAAGGACAGTTAGTTATCACCAGGTGTTACAGGTTATCGGGGAACATATTAAGAACACCCTTGAATCTCCTAAGTTATCTGACACTACAAGTGAGCTTTTAGTCCTATCTTTGCAAAAAGCACAAGAAAATAATTGTAGATTTACGAGATGCAATATCACATGCCGATGCACTTTCGACAGAATTCAAATTGAGGAAAAGGCAGATTCTTTGTTTTTAATATTCAAGATGATATTAAAAATTGGCGATGTCATTACGGTATCTGTATAAAATCAAAATCAAAACAATCAGAATACTTCTTACAAAGATCGTTAATAGTGAAAATTTAGATGAAATGAAAGAAGTTTTCAAGAGCTAAACGATACTGATTTTGTTAAATTGGTGGCGCAGAAAATTTTAAAACGAGGGAAACAGAGAAGCTCGAAAACTTGTTAAAGAATTAGAGACAATATAGCTGACAAAATGATTATGAAAATGAACTTTTAATAAAATTAATAGCATAATCAACTGTGCTGTAACTGAATCAGAAATGATCAGATATGATTATATTGTGGGATCTGAAATTTTACAGTGTTCAGTAGAATATTCAGCGACAATAACTGATCCCGTAGAATAACCTATTAGAACAATCAAATTATTTGCTAGTGTAACATTGCAGAATATTGTTCCAAAATTGAAAGTGGTCGTCTTAATGAAATTACTAGCTATTAAAAAAATTCTTCGCAGTGTTGGGCCAGAGTAAGCCACGCCAAATTTGATGAGGTAAAGAGATTAATTTGGGAAATAATTTTTTTCAATTTAAAATAGATTGCATCAATTGGATTGAGGAATTAAGAGAACAGTTGACGAAAAGATTCCGTAATCGCACACGTCAACAACGAAAGACTTACAATTTAAGTGAAGCCCCAAATGTCAAAACCTGCTTGCACGAAAGCTAACGGAACTAAAAACTATTTTAAGCAAAAATCCATTAACTGGTTCACTCGCTAATGCATTATGTATCTATAAAAAAGATAAAAAAATTGAAGCTGCAGTGGAAATGCTAGTTTTGGATATTATGACAATTTTAGGTAGCTCGAAGAATAGTTTGCAAAATAATTTACTTTTTTTAGATGACGGCACTCCTTTATTAAATGGAAAATGTTTACGTAATCATTTAGCACATAATAATACCATAGCGGATGTATTATTATCTGATCCTTCAAGAGCGGTTCTTCTAAACGCCCATAAATTTATCGAAGAAACTACATTGACAAATGGGAGAAAGATTGGTAAATTGGTAAGAGAAGATTCTGTTAAATTCAGAGAGAAATTCCATCAAAGCCTGTTTACCATTACTAATCAGGAAAGGATGTTTGTTGCATTGGAAGAAGGAGATTTAGATACCGTACAGGATTGTCTTTTGAAAGGAGCAGATATTAAAGCTAGAAGTATTAGTTTATGGACAGCGTTGCACTTTGCTGCTAAAGGATCCAGTCTCGAAGTCGTCAAATTTATTCTTGGTCATAATTTAAGCGCAAATGTTAAGGATAATGATGGTCAAACTCCATTGCATATAGCTGCTGCATACGGAAGGCAGAATATAGTAGATTATTTTGTAACGGAAGCAGGTTTTTGTGTTGATGATCTCACGAAGTACGGCAAGTCACCATTACATTTTGCGGCTAAAAATGGTCACAAAGACACTGTTGAAATTTTATTAAAAATAAAGTTTATAAATCTACCCATGATAAACTAGGGCTTTACCTTTACACTATGCAATAATAAATAATCATATTGATGTTGTTAAGAGTCTGTTAGAAAATGAGGTAAACGTAGATATTGAAACTATGGGTGGTTCAACCCCCTTGCACGTTGCTGCAGAGCATGGTCATCTAGAATTAGTTAATTTCTTTCTTAAAATGGAGGTAAATGTTAACATTGGTAACGATAATAATGTCACACCGCTACATTTAGCAGCATGGAACAGTCACGTGGAGGTAGTGAAAGCTTTAATTTTGAAAGGAGCTAATGTTAACTCTCGAGTTATAAATTATCTTACGCCATTGCATAATGCGATAAGGTACTGTAATCTTGAGATAACTAATGTTTTGTTAAAGCATGGAGCTTATGTTAATGGTGGGGTTTCCGCTCTGAAGACATAACTCCACTACACTTTGCAACAGAAATGGGCTCTCTGGAAATAGCTGCTACTCTTGTCGAACATGGCGCTAACGTTAACGCTACATCTAGAAAATGCTCTACACCATTACACTTTGCAGCATCACATGGTCGACCGGAAATTGCTGCGCTTTTAATAGAAAATGGAGCAGAAACTAATGTTAAATGTTATAATAATAGAACAGCGTTACATCTAGCTGCAGGTAAAGGCAACGAAGATGTTGCACATCTTCTAATAAAGAGTAAAGCCGAAGTTAACAAGCAAGATGTCGACGGTTATACACCATTACATGCAGCTGCACTTAATGGTAATAAAGATATTATAGATCTTCTGATAATAAATGGAGCTGATGTTAACTGCAAATCAGTTACTGATTATACACCATTGCATCTAGCTGTTGAAGAAGGTCATGAGGCAGCTGTTGATTTTCTTATAAAAAATAAAGCGGAGGTTAATGCTAAGAATAATATTGGTCTTGCACCATTACATCTAGCTGTTTTGGAAAACCACAAAAATATTGTTAAGTTATTAATAGTAAATGAGGCCCACGTTCATGAAGTAGGTTCAGGTGATTGCACACCATTACACATAGCCGCACAAGAAAGGTGACAAGGAAATTGTTGAGATTTTGGTCTCGTATGGAGCTAAAGTTAACGACATGAGTTACGTAGTGACTCCATTACTTGGTGCTATTACATTCAATCATAATGAAATCGTTAAAGTGCTTTTAGCAAATGGAGCTAATATTAGTTTAGGAGATATTAATGCTTGGTCCACACCAGTTATTGCTGGAAACAAAGATATTGTAAAAATTTGTTGTTAAAAACCAAGAGTATGTTAATTACAAAGATTCTGATCATTATACGCCTTTACATTTTGCTGCTGCTGAAGGTTATAAGAGGATAGGAAAATTACTAATAAGAAATGGAGCCGATATTGATGCCGTCACTATTAATAATCTAACACCGGTGTTTTTGGCAGCACAAAGGGGTTATGAAGAAGTAGTTAAAATGTTATTAGCATGTGGAGCTAACGTAAATATTAAATCCCAGGATAACGTTACACCATTGCATATAGCAGCAAGAGAAGGTCACACTAACGTTGTAAAAGTTTTCCTAGATCATCAAGTAGATATTAATGTTATCGATAATAAGAATGTAACGCCCTTGCAAAGTGCAGTTTCATGTGGTCATTTTGAAGTAGTTCAAATGTTACTCCAGCACAAGAAAGTTAATATGGACGTCAAAGGTAACGACGACGTCATGTTATTGCATATGGCTTCACGAGGAAGTAATTTAGAGTTGATAAAATATCTAGTAGATCGAGGCTATGATTTCAATGCTAGAAATTGAATGGATTAAAGCCCATACACATTGCAGCCGGAAAAGGTTTTAAAGAGGCTGTTGAGTTTTTTCTTAGCAAGGGGTTAAGTATTAATGATATTGATGTTCATAATTCAACATTACTGCACTGTGCAGCGAAAGGAGATCAATTAGAGACTGTGAAATATTTAATAGAGCAAAGTGCTGATGTCAATGCTCAAGATATTAATGGCCTAACTCCTATTCATGTTGCTGCTCATTTAGGTTATAAAGATGTTATTGACATTTTATTAAAAAATGGTGCAGTGTATAACGCCGTTGACGAATGTTCTAAAACACCATTAGAACTTGCCGACAATGATGACGTTGTTGATCTATTAGCATCAACTAAAATGCTGTTTGAGGCTGTAATACGTAATAGCTCATCGGAAGCACTGAAATGCATCAAAGCCGGAGCGTTTGTTTCTGCAAAAAATGCTCTATACAAAACGCCGTTACATTATGCCTCATGGAAAGGATATGACGAGATAGTTAATGTTCTATTACAAAATAATGCTAATCCTAATGTAGTCGATAACAAGGGAATAACTCCTTTGCATTATGCCGCCAAGTTCTCTCACTTCAAAATTGTAAAGATTCTTTTGTCTAATTATGCAGTATATGAACCTGTTTCTGTCGGTGGTAAAACGCCATCAGATCTTACTGTCGATGAAGATATTACTAACTTATTGAAATTAGTGAGCAAAGCTTTTAAAAATATTACCGATGACAATTCACGAGTTATTGATGACCTATCTAAGATCAATGCTATTGATGTCGTGAAATCAATAATGTGTGCTCGTAATAGAGAAAACAAGACGCTGGTAGTTGCTGCAATCCATAGCAATTTTTCCAAAGTTCAACAGTTGAAGGAAATATCACAAGGTAATGTAACCATTAAGATGAAAGAAGCTCAAGAGCTTGCTCGGTTAGGGCATTACCAAAGGGCGTTACTTATTTTCAAAGATATATTCGAAATTAGGAAGGAAATACTAGGATCAGATAATCCAGGCACTTTAGATATACAAAAATGCATAGTTGAAATATTACGTCTGAAAGGTGTTTACAAGAAGCCTTAGAAATATCTGAAGAAATTTTCCAGAAAGAGAAAGAAATGCTGGGTTTGAATAATAGGGCTACTTTAATTACGAGATTTATAATCGCTACACTGATGTGTGAACAGAAAAAAGACGAAGAAGCCTTCAAGATTTATCGGGAAGTTTATCAGAAACAGAAAGAATTACTAGGGCCAAATAATTCAGAAACTTTAAGAACTCAGTTAACATGGCGGTGTATTGGCTAAACAAGGAAAGTACGAAGAAGCGTTAAACATCAATAAGTCAATTTCTGGAAAAATAGATAGTGCGGACTATCTATTGCTGTGCAAGTTCAAATAATATAGCAACTATACTTACTGACCAAGGTAATCATGAAGAAGCTTTGAACATTCATAAAGCGGTTTTGGAGATGGCAGAAGTGCATCTAGGTAGTAATCGTCTTGAAACCCTTAATATTTTATTTAACATTGCAGTAGTACTCGAGCGTCAAAAGAAATATCGCAAATCCCTGAAAGATTACAAAGCCGTTTTGAACATTCAGAAAAGTGTTTTAGGACCAAATCATCCTGCTACTTTGACTACTCAACACAGTATAGGAAACCTACTTTTACTTCAGGGTAAATTTTTCAGTGCGCTTAAAGCCTACAGAAAATGTTTCGAACAAATCAAAATGGTTTTTGGATCAAATCATCCCATAGTTTCCAATATTTTAAAACAGAAAAAAGAATTAATTTGCAGTTTAAAATTAGGGGCAGCGAACCGTGGGAAATTTTGCAGTATCTACAGAAAGAGATCAACATTGTAGCTTGTAGAGGTGATGTGCAGACTCTTCAGAACTTATTAGACTCTGGGCTGGATGCAAATGATAAAGATATTGACGGAAGAACGCCATTACACCACGCTGTTTACAACGGACACATAAAAATTGTGAATATGTTACTAATGTACGGTGCCGATGTTACTCAGGCTACCCATAAAGGAAATCACACCATTACACACTGCTGCGGATAAAGGTTACAAAGAAATTGCAGAAGTTTTCTACAGCATTAAGTCATAATAAATTAAACGACTTTATTGATGCTAAAACTACAGCTAGGGTGCTAAGCACTTCATGTTGCAGCTCGAAACGGTTATTTGGATGTTGCACGTCTTATTAAAGCGAGGTGCAATGTATGACATTAAAATAATCAAGGCAAAACACCGCTCGATCTTTCTACCTGCCAAAATGTAATTAATTTTCTGAAAGTTGTTGAAGAATTTTGAAGATGCTAAAATTGGTAATGTTGAAATTATCGATAAGCTAAGATCACTGAAAACTGATGAGTTTGAAGCTGCAACACATGCTCGAAATAATCAAAGACATACGTTATGTTCTTCTAGTTAATAGGCACCTCTTCAATAAATTGGTAGAAGAGTAAAGATCGAGGAAAAATTATAAAGAAATATCCGAAGTTATCAACCAATGCAGAGCTAACACATTTATTTGAATCAGAACTTTACATAGGAAATTTGAGAATAAAACCCTCATTGTGCATTTTTAATAAATATTGTGTATAAAAATGTAAGATATTTTAAATATTATAGTAAGCTAATTTTAAGTGTTTGATAGCTATTACGGTATACAAGTGATAGGGTATACAATAGTGTAATCTATTTGCATTTAAAAACATAGATATGACACATATTACAAATTATTGTTTTGTTGAGACGATTTTGTTTTAATTTTAATTGATTAATATCATTCTGATTATGATCCGTCTACAAGCACCATTCGATGGTGTAGTGGAAAATAGTATAATTTTTAATTTGAAAAATGTTGCCGTACTATGTTGGTGTATTTGCTAATAAAATAATTATGTACCTATTACTATTTAATTATTATTAAAATATTTTAAAATAATCCGAAAACCGTAAAATTTTTCCAAAATTCTTGCAAATCAATAATAGGTTCTTCTTTTTGAAGCAAGATAAATTTACCAGAAAGTATAATTCATGGGTGGTTTCCCGGAAAATATTAGATCTGATTATGTTACAGATTTAGATCATTGCAAATCAAAATTTTTCGTTTTGTCAAAACAAAGTCCGAACCCGATTTTTTCATCATTTTGACAGTTTAAAGTGAAACTTGTAATTTACTGATTGAACAAATTAGCTTTTAATTGGAATTGTGATTTATGAAAATATTTTTAAGTGTGGGATTAAGTAATTATTAGCATAATTCATAGTCATATCAGGAGATGCGTTGACTGAAGGACTTTTCTCAACCAATAGAGAAGCTGGCCGAGCTGCGTGGGACTCATCTGTTCGGTCAACTATTTTCTTATCGTCAGCTAAGTTTGTGTATTTAGGATACAGCTACGAAAGCTAGGAATTTTGAAATTATTCCTAAATTTTCGAATTTTGGTTTTTAATTCAAAGCTATCTCACTGTATAATTTTTCAAAAATAGTATTGCAAGCGAATTTCGGGGCTAAAATTTAAATAAATATATTAAAAATTCCAATGAGTTTAATTTGAGTCAACAGTCATTAGAAAAATCGAATGAGAATAGTTTCTTGGGAGAGGGGGAAGGGGGTAATTAAAGTTGGTGCATTTACTTTAAAGTTCTATAGAAACAAGCAAAATTTTAATTTTTTTTCAATAAAAATTGGCATGGTTTTTAAATTCCCTCCATATCAGCCCCTTTTTGAGGAAGAGCAATATCGTAAATCCCAGTTGACGCAAGTTCATCTTCAAGAAGATGAAGAAAATTTTGGAAATTCGTTTTAACTCTCACCACTTTTCCGCAAGGCTAATCCCGCGCTTGCGGGAGACCTATTGCTCGTATACATAAATTTTAGTTACGCGATAACGATAAGAGATGGCGGTAAAAATCAATAACAAAAGAACGCAGTGTAGTTACACCGCGATAACCTGATGACTGATCGTTAAAAAAACATTGTAGTAACATTTTGATTAACAAAATTGGGCTTCAAAAAGTGTTTGCGCCATAAGCAGTTCATTAAATTAATCCATAACTTCTACTTATCGTTTACTAGTAAAAAGTAAACTTCATCGCAGTCATTTATGATTATTGAATTAATCGGTGTATCTAATTAATACAGGAGTTGACCCAGAAAATGGTATGATTTAAATCTATTTATTTAGTTATCGAATGAAGTACTTTTTATTTTATTTTGTTATAAGACTCAAAAGAAGGTATATAGGCTTTTCGGTTGTCGACGTACCTCTCCGATTGATTGATTATCTCAAGTAGGTACCAGGCGGCTAACTAAGCAAGGATGCTGGCTGTATAACAGAAACAGATTATCCCAGTTTCGGGAGAAATAATTTATGAAAATATTTTCAAGTTCTAGGATGACCGATAGGGGGCGTAAAATTGATAGGGCGAACTGTAACAATTCAAGATTTCGATCGAAATTACCAGTTTAATGTATAATTTTGAGAGGTCCACTGGAGTGAATTATTAGAGAGTTGCAAGTTAAACTCGCACGTACTCGGGCCACCCAATCGGAGCTACCTCACTCCCAGATTCCTTATACCGGCAACCGTTAAGCTGTCACCTGACCTAGCTGAACTGAAACGTGTCTTACGGCACAAAAACACAAATTGCATGTCAATATCTTTGATAGTTCTCGAATTATTGTCAAATATGTTACTTTTTTAGGAAATTCCACACTATGCAAATAGTCCGTCTCAGATTAAGACCGAAGTGGATGAAATTGAACTCAAGTTGGAAGACTTGCATCATTCCATTGACATTAAAGAAGAGTCTTCGGTTTTCGAATCTCAACCGGATGGAGAATGTGCATCACCGCTAACAGATGGAAAAAAACCTGCGTGTAAATTAATTTCTTTCGGAACCGTAAAGGTGAGAAAATATATCCATGTGAAATTTGCGACTATAAATGTGCACGAAGAGGACAATTGAAAATCCATTTGAAAACTCATCCAGGAGCGAAACCGTTTACATGTGAAATTTGTGGCTTTAAATGTAGCCTTAAAGATGGCTTAAAATCTCATCTTCGAGTTCATACTGGAGAGAAGCCGTTTAGATGTAACATTTGCGATTACAAATGTACACATAAACTAAGCTTAAAATATCATTTAAGCAGTCACACAGGGGAGAAACCGTTTGTATGCGAAATTTGTGATTATAAATGTGTACGCAAAGAAAGTTTAAAAAGTCATTTAGTAATTCATACGGGGAAGAAATCGTTTGCATGCGATACTTGCGATTTTAAATTTGCACGTAAAGCAGAATTAACAATTCATTTGAGAACTCATACAGACATGAAACCGTTTGCATGCGAAATTTGTGACTATAAAAGTCTACGATGGGGACCATTTAATGTTCATTTAAAAAAACATTCCGTGGAGAAACCGTTTGCATGCAATATTTGTGACTATAGAAGTGCACAAAGGGAATATTTGAAAAAACATCTGAAAACTCATACGGGTGAAACCCTTTGCATGCAATATTTGTGACTACAGAAGTTCACAAAGGGAACATTTGAAAAATCACTTGAAAAGTCATACAGGGGAGAAACCGTTTGCATGCAATATTTGTGACTATAACTGTAAACGTAAAGGAGATTTAAAAGTTCATTTTGTGATTCATACACGGGAGAAACCCTTTGCATGTGAAATTTGTGATTATAAATGTTCACGTAGAGAATCTTTAAAGTCATTTAATAACTCATGCAGGGATAAACCGTACTCGTGGACATTTGCCACTATAAATGTAAACGTAAAACGAATTTAAGGACTCATTTAGTAACTCATACAGGAGAGAAACCGTTTGCCTGCGAATTTTGTGACCATAAAAGTGCACTAAAGGCACTATTGAAAATTCACCAAAGAACTCATACCGGAGAAATTGTTTATATGTAACATTTGTAATCTTGGATTTGCACGCAAAGGTGATTTACTAGTTCATACGAGAATTCATACAGGGAGAAACCGTTTGCATGCAAAATTTGTGATCTTAAATTTGCACAAAGGGTACAGTTAAATAGGCATTTGAGAAGAAATGTTCACGAAAAGAGATAGGGTTTTCCGAGTATTGGAATTTAATTTTAACTGTACAAATCATGATATGTTACATATACGGACTAGTCGCAGGAAATTCTCGTAGTACTTTGAAGAAAAGATTAGTTGCCGGAAGGGCCAGAACCTTTCTTTCACAAATTTATTTTTGTGAAAAGCCTCGTGTTAAAACTAACTGTTATTCCAGCGGTAGCCAGAGTCTTAGGTTCGGGATTCTCCAAAATAAAACCCAGTCGAACAATCAATTAAAGTTTTAATAACAAAATCAACAGTTGATCGTTGAGATCAAATAAATTTACAACACCAACCCTTGCAAATTGGCAGGATTGAAATCGACAGTATCACGCAGTGCGTACTTAGTACTATCGATCCGATTCTTTCGGATCCTCAAAACAACTGAAGCGGAGGCAATGCAGTTAACAAAGGTGATTAAAATGACTTACCCGTTTGCACAAACGTAAGTTTACAGTAGTTGACTTCGACAGGTTGGACCCTTGAAAACTGCTTACTAATCCTTATGGATCTGAACCCGCACAAATTGATGCACTACACACTACAAGACACTTGAAGAGCACTTCAATCGAGATGGTACCAGCTGCCAGACGATCTCCTCCAGACGAAGGTGCACTTGAATGTTCTTCCTTGGAACCTCGGTGAAAACAAAGGAAAGATCGAGTGTACTGATGGCAAACACCCATCAATAGCCGTCGTGGTAAAATCCAAATAAAATTTACTACCGCGATCGTAACAGGAAAACTTGGTGTAAATAATTTACTATTACTGTGACGTAGATCGTAACATGTGCGCAAACACGAACAGGGTTTCGCAGCGATTTCAGGGAAAACAATCAGCTGTCAAATATGGCGCGTTAAACCAGATCAAAATTTTCACCATAGAATTCGTTTCCCTTTCCATATGGAAATGATCCCCCACGCGATCGGAAACCAAAATGCGTCCAACGATTATTTACCCACTACCGTAGGTTGTGACACTCTCATCTAGCGACTGTTAAAAATTGTCTTCACAATTTTCAAAAACCTTTCCTACTTGAAGACCGCGCTAACCTCTCTTACTCGCCGCTTCTTATTCTCTTTTGTTAATTATGTACGTTATTTTGTTAATAATAATGTTCAGAGTATGGGGTCCATCGTAATCACATTGAGATCTAAAAATAAAGCGCTACATAAATAATTACTTACACGAAGACGTTTGTAGTTATCTACACTGGAATGTTACTTCGATTATAACAAATTGGGTAATTTTATCAAAACTTCATTCACGATCTCAATCCGGCTTCGTTCTACTTTCGAACGTTACTTTTAAGTCGTTTAATGCACAAAGGAATACAAAAATACAGCTAAAAATAAAAATTCAAGTAAGTAGGTGTCATAACCTCATTTTTTTCAGAAGCGAATTACTAACGTCATCGCTTATAAATCATGCTTAAACGAATGTGTAATATTTCTAATGCATACAGGTACCTTATCGTAGAAAAATATTTCCTTAAATATTCCAATTAACCGAAAAATTCTCAAAATAATGAAATTTACCATGTTAAATCTCAATATTTAGATCCAGTAAAACTGACCTGTCACAATAGCTGACGCTGCACTAATGCGACGTATAGTAGAGAACTTTAACCACTTCATGAGATTTTGAATGATTTTGACGTTTGTACGGCAACAGGTTGTTGTTTGATAATATTACTTTCGACTATAATAAAATATTAATTCTAGTACCAAGGAATTCTCCATTTCGAGGTATGTAGTAATTATTAATCTGGCTCAGGTGGTGTTGTTAGATCTTGTGGTTATTTTGAAACTCGGTTTTGTTATAAATTCACTCTTGCTTCTTACTGTAAGATGTATTTTCTAATTAATTGTTTATATACTATTAGTAACACAAATGTATAATAGGTTCCTTCAACATATCTTTCGCTACATACCAAAAATCGAGCAGTGGTCGTCTTTATAGCATCATGCCAATGTCGAAGCGAAACACTACTCGGCAAGAAAAACTGGTTTTATTGCGTTCATCTGCATCATCCGAAGAATTTGTACGAGAATATAAAAGGCTCTGGTGTGGAAAACCGAAAGCCAGAGATCTTATGCTTTAACCGAACCCAAACGGATAATTTCGGAAGGTAACTATGATAGATTTAAAAACTTAAGCGGCTTAATTGACTACACAAATGATGATGTAAAGTATTTGGTCACTTTGAGAGATTATTATGATGATAGTAACAATCCCCCAATCAGAAATACTAATTTAGTTTTCTTGGCTAGTAAATGTAAGAAGCATAAACATTCTGAGTATCTATTATGCAGTAATAGGAAGTTGTAAATAATTTAACTGTTAATATCGGAAGAACTATTATATTAGCAGAAGATGAAGAGTTTGAATGCCTTTTATTATGCCATCCATTCAACAAATATTCAGCTGCTTAATATTATTTTCTGCTATTTTGCTAATGATGATTTAGGAAAATTGAACGGAATCTTATGCAAAATTTTGTTGAAGAAGATACCAATGCCAGACAAAATACAAATTTTCATTGAAAATAAATTAATAAATCGTCATGTTTCTCTTCTGGACAGCATCAGAATTTTAAAGCCGATTTAAGCAAAACAAGAGAACGTATCGAATTAATAGTTGAAAACATTAGCTAGCCAAGAGATTATTCAAACATGGAAGAAGTAGTTGAAAAATTTTTGTATGTAGCAGTTTATTGCAAAAATATAAAAATTATAATTAAATAAAATTATAAATAAAAAAAATTGTAATTATAAAGAGGCATTGAAAATTTATGAAAATGTCATCGAAAGCTTTATCAAACAATATTTGTATGTTTATTGCAAATTGTCCTAAGATGGCATAAAGCTGAAACCGGTTGACAAATTAGATAATGTAGTTTTTGTAAGGTTGTGCCTCTCTCCAAATCTTTATATTTATAATTTTACTTCATTTTATCTTGCTTATTTGAGCAAATAGTAGTATCCTAAGTATCAGATATCAAACTATACTTTTCATAGCTTTGATAAGATAACGTCCCCTTATACGGAAACCACGAATGTGGAAAACTTGCGATTTTGATCCAAGTGCACAGCGGAAGTTAAGATTACATTATCTGCATTATGAGTATTATCTGTATTGACGAGTACCAGTGTTCGTCATACAAGTTATTTAAAGGTTCTTAATAATGAACGTAAAAATTTTCATGTGATTTAATGGACGTGAGAATTTAAGCCGATTCAACAATTTGAAAAATATTATTGGCTATCTAAAAGATTAGTGAGTTGATTTTATAAGATATTCAATAACTGTTGGTTTTAACAATATTTTTGATGGTGCTGTTTGTATTAACTTAACAATTTTCCCAACCAAAATTCAACCGTTGAACAAATTTATGGTAATCGCATATCGAAAATTTAAATTTCATCTTCAATTTGGAGTTATTATAAATAAAACTACTTTTACTTTTTTGTAGTTATGGAACTGGCGTCTTTTAATATCAATATTGTTTTACGTCACCTAAGAATCTAACTTTACTGCAGAACCCGTAAAGATTTTCGAATCACTCAGCTCCGAACCTGTGGTGTGAAAAGCATAATTATGTTTTCTTCTTCTAATCAACCTTTTCTTAAATGCACCACAAAATTACTAACGTAAGTAGAACTCTATTTGTTTGTACAATAATGGTGTAAATTAGGCCGAGTGCACTTTTGTAAATTTTATAGAAAATTTAGAAATTAGCATACCAACAAATTTTATTCAAAATGTTTAGGAAAGTGTTATGCAGGTAAATTTTGTGGAAAATTTTATTTCAAATTTACCTGAGAATATAATAGGAATTTTTTCTATTACCTTTTGCCAAATATGCTAGCTAAATTGCTCATTGAAACGTATAATTTTCAGACTCTCCTATAGTTGCTAAAAATTTTACAAGTAAATTTATTTGTAAATTTTTTAAACCTTCACACAGCTTTAAAAGTGTGACGATTGAGATTATTAACCCACACAAGAATAATAAACAAAAATATGATGTGACATCACATGACTTTCTCATTCCTGCTAGGTTTATTATAATAACTATAATTTTAATATTTTTTAAATTAAAAAATTTTTGATTTTAGAAACATTTGTTTGAATTTATTTGTTATTTTGTTTCCAAGGCCGCTCATATTCTTTTAAATGCAATGATTCTATTTATGTATTTTAATAGTCATTTAAGAGAAAAATTTCAAGTGTTGGATATGTTTACACACAGAAATAAAATCTCTTTTGATTGACATTATTTTCGTTGTTTACCATTACAATGGAATGAAGTATGGCGCCTTAGAAGTTTTTTTTTTTCAAAACAATAAGTAAAAATGAACGGATTTCAACCAAAATCTAATCACCTCTTAAGACGGTGATTTTCAACCAACGTGCAAAATTTTAAGTCAATCGGTTCGTGCGTTTTTCCGAAACCGTGGGCGAAAAAAAACGATCACATACGCACATCCGAATATCATTCCAAAAAAAATGTCTTAAACGACTTCTATGGACTCATAGACCATGGGAAAAATGCTAACTCAAAATGTTTTACTTTATCATATGTAATATGAGAAAGTATTGTTTTCTGCAGAAAAAAATTTGAGATTTTGATGGATTTACACTTTTGAGGTCCCTGAGTAAAATAAGACTATTTCCAAAAATGTCTGTGTGTGTGTGTGTGTGTGTATTGTGTGGTCAAATTTTGTGTGCGACCTACAGCAAAACTAATAGGACTTTTCAAACAAAATTTTGGATTTTGTATCCTTATGTTGAGACTTAGAGCTGATTAGATTTTGGCTAAAATTGATTCACGTGAACTATTTTTTATTTTTAAATTTTATTATTTAATATTAGTTTTAATTAATATTTCAAAACTAATAAAATTTCAAAACGAAATTTAGGATTTAGCATACTTATGTCGAGATTTAGAACTCATTAAATTTTAGTTAAAATTGCTTTATGAAAACTATTGTTTTTATTTTTTAAGTTTTATTATTTAATATTAGTTTTAATTAATATTTCGAAAAGTAATACAATTTCTAAACTAAATTTAGGTTTTCATATTTTAATCGATATTTAGAACTGATTAAATTTTAGTTAAAATTTGTTTATAAAAACTATTGTTTTTATTATTTTAAATTTTACTATTAAATATTAGCCTTTATTTAATATTTTAAAATTAAAAGGATTTTCAAAGCTAAAGTTGAAATTTGTTATGTTTATGGCAGAAATTAGAGCTGATTAAATTTTGGATAAAATTGGTTCATGGAAGCAATTTTTTTAAATCTTTATTTATTATTAGTTTTATTAAATATTTCAAAACTAATGAGAATTTCAAAACTAAAGTTGGTATTTTGTATCTTTATATTTAAACTTAGAGCTGATTAGATTTTGAATCACATTGGTTAATGGAAAATATTTTTTCTTTTTATTATTAAAAATTATTTTACTTTATTTTAATATTTAATAAAAGTATGATAAAGTCATGGGCATGGCCACATCCGATTTTTACTTGATTAAAATACTTTCTTTTACTACGTAAATGGGAAAGTAAAATTATTTAATTATAAAGCAGTTTTGCTGTAAATTTGTTTAAATTCTTCGCACTTTTTTTAAATAATTAGCAGTAATTTAGTATTAGTATATAAAATTACAACCCTCCGTAAATTAACAAAACTACAGAAAATGTTACATCAAAAACACTTGAACAAATAGTGGTGGTAGGGGTGGGATAATTTTAACCGATTCCTCTTAAACTAGTTAAAGTCTTTTTAATTCTTATGTTTGTCTGAATAATTTTTAATTTTATAAAGATTTCTGTAGCTTTGTTAATATTTATTTAGGAGTGTTCCACTATAAATCACCTAACTAAATAATGAAACTAATTTCAGGTATTAAAAATAAACCATTGCGAGAAGAGCAGTGTTTGTTTTCATTCCAAAAGTTGAGTTCCTGGTCCTTTTATTTGCCAATAATTTTTTGAAGACTACTATGGACATTCCTAAACAGACAACTCGTTCTTATCAAGAAAATAAACGGATTTTATCACGTTTTACTCTACAAAGAAGAATTTTAAGAGAATATGAAAAATCTACGGTAAAGATCGAAGTTAAAGAATTTTATCTTTAGTTTTAACGGAACTGGAAAGGCAGTATCAGAAGGTGATATTGATAGTTTTAAGAGATTAAGCAGTTTAATTGACTACACAAGTGACCTAAACGATTCAGTAACTTTAAGTGATTATTATGATAATGCAAACAATTCCATTAGAAATAGCAATTTAATTATCTTAGTTAGTAAACATAACAAAGTACACATTCTGCAGTATCTACTTGAGGGTGATAGTAAAGTGCTGTATAATTTATCTATTGGAATCGGAAAATCTGCTATATTACCAGAAGATGTAGATGAAGAAAGCCATAATGCGTTTTATTACGCTATACGATCCGGAAATACTCAGCTGCTGGATATTCTTATAAAGAAATGGCCCGATAATTATTTTAAAGCTTCTTCAGAAGAATTAGAAGAAGTTTTTTCGAGAGCTTATGATGAATTGAGGTTAAAAAACGTACCATTGTCAGAAGAAATGGAAGGTTTTGTTGAAAACGAGTTAATAAACCTTCGTTTTTTCTAATGCTTCTGGACAAGATCAAAGTTCTTGGGGCGACATTGCTCAAACCAGAGAACGGATTCAATTAGTACTAGAATTCGTTGAATTTTTAAAAGAAAATTACTCAAAGACGGAAGAAGAAGTGGATGGAAGGTTTATTTTTGTAGCCAAGTGTATTGCACAAAATATTCATATACTGAAGCAGCGATTGAAATCGACCTACGATAAATTACCTTGGGAAGAAATGGAGTTTTGTTTAGTCATTTTTATATCTTCACGCACAAAACAACAAGAACTTAATCTATTTTATTGTGCTACATTGAATAAAACTAAAATACTCAAATATTTGGAAAATTTTGCAAATGAACTTGGAAACAAAGAGGATATTACAAAAGGAAAAACTTTATTGCCTTCCAAGGGGACAAAAACGCGAAAACATTGTTGCAAAGATCATTGGCACTCATCCTCAATTTGAAGAGTTATATAACGATTATCAACAAATTAGGGACATTTATTCTTTAGAGAAAATAAATGATAACATAAAATTGGCATCATTGGTAGATCCGCAAGAAAAGGAAGGAGTGTTAGTTATCACCAGAGTGTTGCAGGTTATCGGGGAACATATTAAGAACACCCTTGAATCTCCTAAGTTATCAGACACTACAAGTGAACTTTTAATCCTGTCTTTGCAAAAAGACACAAAAAAAATAATTGTAGATTTACGAGATGCAATATCACATGCCGATGCACTTTGACAAGAATTCAAATTGAGGAAAAGGCAGATTCTTTGCTTTTTTAATATTCAAGATGATATTAAAAATTGGCAATGTCATTACGGTATCTGTATAAAATCAAAATCAAAACAATCAGAATACTTCTTACAAAGATCGTTAATAGTGAAAATTTAGATGAAATGAAAGAAGTTTTCAAGAGTTAAACGATACTGATTTTGTTAAATTGGTGGCACAGAAAATTTTAAAACGAGGGAAAACAGGAGAAGCTCGAAAAACTTGTTAAAGAATTAGACGACAATATAGCTGACAAAATGATTATGAAAATGAACTTTTAATAAAATTAATAGCATAATCAATGTGCTGTAACTGAATCAGAAATGATCACATATGATTATATTGTGGGATCTGAAATTTTACAGGTGTTCAGTAGAATATTCAGCGACAATAACTGATCCCGTAGAATAAACCTTATTAGAACAATCAAATCATTTGCTAGTGTAACATTGCAGAATATTGTTCCAAAAATTGAAAAGGATCGTCTTAATGAAATCAGTCAGCTATTAGAAAAAATTCTTTGCAGTGTTAGGCACAGAGTAAGCCAAGTCAAATTTGATGAGGTAAAGAGATTAATTTGGGAAATAATTTTTTTTTTTCAATTTGAAATAAATTCCATCAATTGGATTGAGGAATTAAGAGAACAGTTGAGCGAAAACGATTCACGTAATCGCACACGTCAACAACGAAAGACTTGCAATTCAAGTAGTGACCAATGTCCAAACCTACTTGCACGAAAGCTAACGGAACTAAAAACTATTTTAAGCAAAAATCCATTAACTGGTTCACTCGCTAATGCATTATGTATCTATAAAAAAGATAAAAAAATTGAAGCTGCAGTGGAAATGCTAGTTTTGGATATTATGACAATTTTAGGTAGCTCGAAGAATAGTTTGCAAAATAATTTACTTTTTAGATGACGCACTCCTTTATTAAATGGAAAATGTTTACGTAATCATTTAGCACATAATAATACCATAGCGGATGTATTATTATCTGATCCTTCAAGAGCGGTTCTTCTAAACGCCCATAAATTTATCGAAGAAACTACATTGACAAATGGGAGAAAGATTGGTAAATTGGTAAGAGAAGATTCTGTTAAATTCAGAGAGAAATTCCATCAAAGCCTGTTTACCATTACTAATCAGGAAAGGATGTTTGTTGCATTGGAAGAAGGAGATTTAGATACCGTACAGGATTGTCTTTTGAAAGGAGCAGATATGAATGGTAGAAGTATTAGTTTATGTACAGCGTTGCACTTTGCTGCTAAAGGATCCAGTCTCGAAGTCGTCAAATTTATTCTTGGTCATAATTTAAGCGCAAATGTTAAGGATAATGATGGTCAAACTCCATTGCATATAGCTGCTGCATACGGAAGGCAGAATATAGTAGATTATTTTGTAACGGAAGCAGGTTTTTGTGTTGATGATCTCACGAAGTACGGCAAGTCACCATTACATTTTGCGGCTAAAAATGGTCACAAAGACACTGTTGAAGTTTTATTAAAAAATAAAGTTTATAAATCTACCCATGATAAACTAGGGCTTTTACCTTTACACTACGCAATAATAAATAATCATATTGATGTTGTTAAGAGTCTGTTAGAAAATGAGGTAAACGTAGATATTGAAACTATGGGTGGTTCAACCCCCTTGCACGTTGCTGCAGAGCATGGTCATCTAGAATTAGTTAATTTCTTTCTTAAAATGGAGGTAAATGTTAACATTGGTAACGATAATAATGTCACACCGCTACATTTAGCAGCATGGAACAGTCACGTGGAGGTAGTGAAAGCTTTAATTTTGAAAGGAGCTAATGTTAACTCTCGAGTTATAAATTATCTTACGCCATTGCATAATGCGATAAGGTACTGTAATCTTGAGATAACTAATGTTTTGTTAAAGCATGGAGCTTATGTTAATGGTGGGGTTTCCGCTTCTGAAGACATAACTCCACTACACTTTGCAACAGAAATGGGCTCTCTGGAAATAGCTGCTACTCTTGTCGAACATGGTGCTAACGTTAACGCTACATCTAGAAAATGCTCTACACCATTACACTTTGCAGCATCACATGGTCGACCGGAAATTGCTGCGCTTTTAATAGAAAATGGAGCAGAAACTAATGTTAAATGTTATAATAATTTAACAGCATTACATGTAGCTGCAGGTAAAGGCCACAAAGATGTTGCACATCTTCTAATAAAGAATAAAGCCGAAGTTAACAACCAAGATGTTGACGGTTATACACCATTACATGCAGCTGCACTTAATGGTAATAAAGATGTTATGGATCTTCTGATAATAAATGGAGCTGATGTTAACTACAAATCAGTTACTGATTATACACCATTGCATCTAGCTGCTAAAGAAGGTCATGAGGCAGCTGTTGATTTTCTTATAAAAAAATAAAGCCGAGGTCAATGCTAAGACTAATATTGGTCTTACACCGTTACATCTAGCTGTTATGGAAAACCACAAAAATATTGTTAAGTTATTAATAGTAAATGAGGCCCACGTTCATGAAGTAGGTTCTGGCGATTGCACACCATTACACATAGCCGCACAAAAAGGTGACAAAGAAATTGTTGAGATTTTGGTCTCGTATGGAGCTAAAGTTAACGACATGAGTTACGTAGTGACTCCATTACTTGGTGCTATTACATTCAATCATAATGAAATCGTTAAAGTGCTTTTAGCAAATGGAGCTAATATTAGTTTAGGAGATATTAATGCTTGGTCCACACCAGTTATTGCTGGAAACAAAGATATTGTAGAAATGTTGTTAAAAAACCAAGAGTATGTTAATTACAAAGATTCTGATCATTATACGCCTTTACATTTTGCTGCTGCTGAAGGTTATAAGAGGATAGGAAAATTACTAATAAGAAATGGAGCCGATATTGATGCCGTCACTATTAATAATCTAACACCGGTGTTTTTTGGCAGCACAAAGGGGTTATGAAGAAGTAGTTAAAATGTTATTAGCATGTGGAGCTAACGTAAATATTAAATCCCAGGATAACGTTACACCATTGCATATAGCAGCAAGAGAAGGTCACACTAACGTTGTAAAAGTTTTCCTAGATCATCAAGTAGATATTAATGTTATCGATAATAAGAATGTAACGCCCTTGCAAAGTGCAGTTTCATGTGGTCATTTTGAAGTAGTTCAAATGTTACTCCAGCACAAGAAAGTTAATATGGACGTCAAAGGTAACGACGACCTCATGTTATTGCACATGGCTTCAGCAGGAAGTAATTTAGAGTTGATAAAATATCTAGTAGATCGAGGCTATGATTTCAATGCTAGAAATTCGAATGGATTAAAGCCGATACACATTGCAGCCGGAAAAGGTTTTAAAGAGGCTGTTGAGTTTTTTCTTAGCAAGGGGTTAAGTATTAATGATGTTGATGTTCATAATTCGACATTACTGCACTGTGCAGCGAAAGGAGGCCAATTAGAAACTGTGAAATATTTAATAGAGCAAAGTGCTGATGTCAATGCTCAAGATACTAATGGCTTAACTCCTATCCACGTTGCTGCTGGTTTAGGTTATAAAGATGTTATTGACATTTTATTAAAAAATGGTGCAGTGTATAACGCCGTTGACGAATGTTCTAAAACACCATTAGAACTTGCCGACAATGATGACGTTGTTAATCTATTGGCATCAACTAAAATGCTGTTTGAGGCTGTAATACGTAATAGCCCATCGGAAGCACTGAAATGCATCAAAGCCGGAGCGTTTGTTTCTGCTAAAAATGCTGAATACAAAACACCGTTACATTATGCCTCATGGAAAGGATATGACGAGATAGTTAATGTTCTATTACAAAATAATGCTAATCCTAATGTAGCCGATAACAAGGGAATAACTCCTTTGCATTATGCCGCCAAGTTCTCTCACTTCAAAATTGTAAAGATTCTCCTGTCTAATTATGCAGTATATGAACCTGTTTCTGTCGGTGGTAAAACGCCATCAGATCTTACTGTCGATGAAGATATTACTAACTTATTGAAATTAGTGAGCAAAGCTTTTAAAAATATTACCGATGACAATTCACGAGTTATTGATGACCTATCTAAGATCAATGCTATTGATGTCGTGAAATCAATAATGTGTGCTCGTAATAGAGAAAACAAGACGCTGGTAGTTGCTGCAATCCATAGCAATTTTTCCAAAGTTCAACAGTTGAAGGAAATATCACAAGGTAATGTAACCATTAAGATGAAAGAAGCTCAAGAGCTTGCTCGGTTAGGGCATTACCAAAGGGCGTTACTTATTTTCAAAGATATATTCGAAATTAGGAAGGAAATACTAGGATCAGATAATCCAGGCACTTTAGATATACAAAAATGCATAGTTGAAATATTACGTCTGAAAGATGTTTACAAAGAAGCCTTAGAAATATCTGAAGAAATTTTCCAGAAAGAGAAAGAAATGCTGGGTTTGAATAATAGGGCTACTTTAATTACGAGATTTATAATCGCTACACTGATGTGTGAACAGAAAAAAGACGAAGAAGCCTTCAAGATTTATCGGGAAGTTTATCAGAAACAGAAAGAATTACTAGGGCCAAATAATTCAGAAACTTTAAGAACTCAGTTAAACATGGCGGTAGTATTGGCTAGACAAGGAAAGTACGAAGAGGCGTTAAACATCAATAAGTCAATTTCTGGAAAAATAGATGATGCAGACTATCTACTTGCTGTGCAAGTTCAAAGTAATATAGCAACTATACTTACTGACCAAGGTAATCATGAAGAAGCTTTGAACATTCATAAAGCGGTTTTGAAGATGGCAGAAGTGCATCTAGGTAGTAATCATTTGAAACCCTTAATATTTTATTTAATATTGCAGTAGTACTAGAGCGTCAAAAGAAATATCGCAAATCCATGAAAGATTACAAAGCCGTTTTGAACATTCAGAAAAGTGTTTTAGGACCAAATCATCCTGCTACTTTGACTACTCAATACCAATATAGGAAATATACTTTTCCTTCAGGGTAAATTGTTCAGTCGCTTAAAGCCTACAGAGAATGTTTAATCAAATCAAAATGGTTTTGGATCAAATCATCCCAAAGTTTCAATATTTTAAAACAGACAAAAGAATTAATTTGCAGTTTAAAATTAGGGGCAGAGAACCGTGGGAAATTTTGCAGTATCTACAGAAAGAGATCAACATTGTAGTTTGTAGAGGTGATGTGCAGACTCTTCAAAACCTATTAGACGCTGAAGGGACGCAAATGATAAAGATATTGACGGAAGAACGCCATTACACCACGCCGTTTACAACGGACACATAAAAATTGTGAATATGTTACTAATGTACGGTGCCGATGTTACTCAGGCTACCGATAAAGGAAACACACCATTACACACTGCTGCGGATAAAGGTTACAAAGAAATTGCAGAAGTTTTACTGCAGCATGTAATCATAATAAATTAAACGACTTTATTGATGCTAAAACTACAGCTAGCGGTGCTACAGCACTTCATGTTGCAGCTCGAAACGGTTATTTGGATGTTGCACAGTCCTTATTGAAGCGAGGTGCAATTTATGACATTAAAAATAATCAAGGCAAAACACCGTTGGATCTTTCTACTAGTCAAAATGTAATTAATTTTCTGAAAGTTGTTGAAGGACTGTTTGAAGATGCTAAAATTGGTAATGTTGAAATTATCGATAAGCTAAGATCACTGAAAACTGATGAGTTTGAAGCTGCAACACATGCTCGAAATAATCAAAGACATACGTTACTTGAAGTTCTTCTAGTTAATAGGCACAGCGATTTTGCCAATAAATTGGTAGAAGAGCTAAGGATCGAGGAAAAATTATAAAGAAAAATATCCTGCAAGTTATGCAACCAATCGCAGAACTAACACATTTATTTGAATCAGAGCTTTTACATAGGAAATTTTAGAATAAAAACCCTCATTATGCTTTTTGTAATAAATATTGTGTATAAAAAATGAAAGATATTTTTTTTAAATTATTATAGTAAGCTAATTTTAAGTGTGTTGCCGGCTAGCTATTACGGTATACAGAGTGTTACGGTATACAATAGAGTGTAAGTCTATTTGCATTTCAAAAAACATAGCAATATGTACACATACTTACAAATTATGTTTTTGTTGTGAAAATTTTGTTTTTAATTTTAATTGATTAATATCATTCTAATTATGATCGCGTCTACAAGCACCATTCGATGGTGTAGTGGAAAATAGTATAATTTTTTAATTTGAAAAATGTTGGCGTACTATGTTGGTGTATTTTTGCTAAGTAAAATAATTATGTACCTATTACTATTTAATTATTATTAAAAATATTTTAAAATAATCCCGAAAACAGTAAAATTTTTCCAAAATTCTTGCAAATCAATAATAGGTTTTTCTTTTTTGCCGAAGCCAAGATAAATTTACCAGGAAGTACAATTCATGGGGTGGTTTCCCGGAAAATATTAGATCTGATTATGTTACAGGATTTAGATCATTGCAAATCAGAATTTGTCGTTTTATCAAAACAAAAGTCCGAACCTGATTTTTTCATCATTTTGACAGTTTAAAGTGAAACTTGTAATTTACTGATTGAACAAATTAGTTTTAATTGGAATTGTGATTTATGAAAATATTTTTAAGTGTGGGATTAAGTAATTATTAGCATAATTCATAGTCATATCAGGAGATGCGTTGGCTGGAAGACTTTTCTCAACCAATAGAGGAGCTGCGTGGGACTCATCTGTTCGGTCAACTATTTTCTTATCGTCAGCTAAGTTTGTGTATTTAGATTACAGCTAGGAGAGCTAGGGATTTCGAAATTATTCCTAAATTTTCGAATATTTGTTATTAGTTCAATTTCAAAATATTCATCTTTATAATTTTTTCAAATCAATAGTTAAATTGAAAGCTAATTTCTAGAGCAATTTTAATAATTTAAATAAATATTATGAATAAAAATATTTCTTTTAATAATCAATGAGTTTAATTTGAGTCAACAGTCATTAGAAAAATCGAATGAGAATAGTTTCTTGGGAGAGGGGGAAGGGGGTAATTAAAGTTGGTGCATTTACTTTAAAGTTCTATAGAAACAAGCAAGATTTTTAATTTTTTCCAATAAAAATTGGTATGGTTTTTAAATTCCCTCCATATCAGCCCCTTTTTGAGGAAGAGCAATATCGTAAATCCAAGTTGACGCAAGTTCATCTTCAAGAAGATGAAGAAAATTTTGGAAATTCGTTTTAACTCTCACCCTTTCCAAAGGCTAATCCACTTGCGAGACCTATTGCTCGTATACATAAATTTTAGTTACGCGATAACGATAAGAGATGGCGGTGAAAATTAATAAAAATTGAACGTAGTGACGTTACACCGCGATAACCTGATGATTGTCATTAAAATATTGTAGTAACATTTTTGTTAACAAAATTGGGCTTCTAAAAGTGTTTGCACCATAAGCAGTTTATTAAATTAATCCATAACTTCTACTTATCGTTTACTAGTAAAAAGTGAACTTCATCGCAGTCATTTTTGATTATTGAATTATACGGCGTATCTAATACAGGAGTTGACCCAGAAAATGGTATGACTTAAATTTATTTATTTAGTTATCGAATTAAATACTTTTTATTTTATTTTGTTATAAGACTCAAAAGAAGGTATATAGGCTGTTCGGTTGTCGACGTACCTCTCCGATTGATTGATTATCTCAAGTAGTAGGTACCAAGCGGCTAACAAAACAAGGATGCTGGCTGTATATCAGAAACAGATTATCGCAGTTTCGGGAGAAATAATTTATGAAAATATTTTCAAGTTCTAGGATGGCCGATAGGGGGCGTAAAATTGATAGGGCAAACTGTAACAATTCAAGATTTCGATCGAAATTACCAGTTTAATGTATAATTTTGAGAGGTCCACTGGAGTGAATTATTAGAGAGTTGCAAGTTAAACTCGCACGTACTCGGGCCACCCAATCGTAGCCACCTCGCTCCAAATTCCGCATACCAGCTAACCGGCAACCGTTAAGCTGTTACCTGACCTAGCTGAACTGAAAAGTGTCTTACGGCACAAAAAAACACAAATTGCATGTCAATATCTTTGATAGTTCTCGAATTATTGTCAAATATGTTACTTTTTTAGGAAATTCCACACTATGCAAATAGTCCGTCTCAGATTAAGACCGAAGTGGATGAAATTGAATTCAAGTTGGAAGACTTGCATCATTCCATTGACATTAAAGAAGAGTCTTCAGTTTTCGAATCTCAACCGGATGGAGAATGTGCATCACCGCTAACAGATGGAAAAACCTGCGTGTAAATTAATTTCTTTCGAAACCGTAAGGGTGAGAAAATATTTTCATGTGAAATTTGCGACTATAAATGTGCACGAAGAGGACAATTGAAAATCCATTTGAAAACTCATCCAGGAGCGAAACCATTTACATGTGAAATTTGTGACTTTAAATGTAACCTTAAAGATGGCTTAAAATCTCATCTTCGAGTTCATACTGAGAGAAGCCGTTTAGATGTAACATTTGCGATTACAAATGTACACATAAACTAAGCTTAAAATATCATTTAAGCAGTCACACAGGGGAGAAACCGTTTGTATGCGAAATTTGTGATTATAAATGTGTACGCAAAGAAAGTTTAAAAAGTCATTTAGTAATTCATACGGGGAAGAAATCGTTTGCATGCGATACTTGCGATTTTAAATTTGCACGTAAAGCAGAATTAACAATTCATTTGAGAACTCATACAGACATGAAACCGTTTGCATGCGAAATTTGTGACTATAAAAGTCTACGATGGGGACCATTTAATGTTCATTTAAGAAAACATTCCGTGGAGAAACCGTTTGCATGCAATATTTGTGACTATAGAAGTGCACAAAGGGAATATTTGAAAAAACATCTGAAAACTCATACCGGGGTGAAACCCTTTGCATGCAATATTTGTGACTACAGAAGTTCACAAAGGGAACATTTGAAAAATCACTTGAAAAGTCATACAGGGGAGAAACCGTTTGCATGCAATATTTGTGACTATAACTGTAAACGTAAAGGAGACTTAAAAGTTCATTTTGTGATTCATACTCGGGAGAAACCCTTTGCATGTGAAATTTGTGATTATAAATGTTCACGTAGAGAATCTTTAAGAAGTCATTTAGTAACTCATGCAGGGGGATAAACCGTACTCGTGCGACATTTGCCACTATAAATGTAAACGTAAAACGAATTTAAGGACTCATTTAGTAACTCATACAGGAGAGAAACCGTTTGCCTGCGAATTTTGTGACCATAAAAGTGCACTAAAGGCACTATTGAAAATTCACCAAAGAACTCATACCGGAGAGAAATCGTTTATATGTAACATTTGTAATCTTGGATTTGCACGCAAAGGTGATTTACTGGTTCATACGAGAATTCATACAGGAGAGAAACCATTTGCATGCAAAATTTGTGATCTTAAATTTGCACAAAGGGTACAGTTAAATAGGCATTTGAGAAGAAATGCTCACGAAAAGAGATAGGGTTTTTTCCGAGTATTGGAATTTAATTTTAACTGTACAAATCATGATATGTTACATATACGGACTAGTCGCAGGAAATTCTCGTAGTACTTTTAGTATTAATCAGTATTCTTCAATAAGAGACATGGAATTTTACATGAGGCTCAATATAACCAAAAATGACCTAATCCGATTGCAAAAAAACTTAATTTTTATTTTTACTTAATTTAATTTATAATTAATAAGCCTTAATTTCCCTTAAAAGCAATAATTTAATGTAACTCTAATTTTATACAAATGTAACTCTTAATTTATCAAAAATAAAAATTTTAAAAGTTGTAATAATTAACTGTTAATAGTTTTTTCAATGTTACCGGTTAAAATGTGGTGTGCTACTGTTTTTACATCGTTTCATGTTATTGTGATGTGTGAACTCCCTTTTACAATTCCAATAGGCTAGGAATGAGTTACTTAATTACTAAAATTTACTTTTTCCTAAATTGCTTTTATCTTTTTTTTTATTTTAAAAATTTAAATAGAAATTTTTTTTTTTCGATTTTTACCGAATTTTGGAATTCTGGTAGCAAGAGATAAAAATGGTCATCTCATCGATTCATTCAGGGTTCGCACTCATCTGGAAAACCTGGAAATGTCTTTAAGCAAACCAGGAAAATTCTTTGAAATTTTTTAAAAAAATTAAAATTTTTAAATTTCCATTTATAAGCTGTTTTTTAGCCAATAGCCTGAGCCCCATTTGTTTTAATCTAATAATGGATGAAATAGTAAAGGAAGTGAAAACAGTCGGCAGTGATTATAGAATGGGAACGGGAGAAGTTAGAATAGTTTGCTATGCGGAAGATGCGATCGTTGTGGTGGAAGACGATGACAACCTCCGAAGACTAATAAATTTTTCTATCTCCAACAAGAAAGCAAGATCGCTATCACTCGAGATCCAACATAATGACTAATGCAATTTATGCATGAAAGCTAGACATCGGTATCCCAGAAACGACAGACTCGGGTAACGTGCTGGTAAATACAGGACGTGGTCCTAGATTAAGAAGAAGAATGATGAAAAACGTGGAGAAGTCAGAGAATTTGTTGTGAGAAGATCAATGGAAACCCTGTGTCCCTGTATTTTTAGTTTAGTAATTAAATCGTTTTTTGTTGAACAATGTAACACCTTTGTACAAAAACTCAACGGTTTTGTTAAACAATTCAACTGTTTTGGTCAATAATTAACTGATTTATTAAACAATTCAAATATTTTTTGTTTAATATTTTAATCAGTTTTAGTTTAATAATTCAGTGGTTTTTGGTTCTACAATGCAATTGTTTTTTTTTTAAATCGGGTATTTTGTCAATAATACAGCAGTTTGGTTCAATAATTCAATTGTTTGTTCAGCATTTCAATTATTTTTAGTTCAATTTAATTGTTTTTGTTTAATAATTCAATTGTTTTTGGTCTCGCAATGCAATAGTTTTGGTCAATGATTCAGCTATTTTGCCAATAATTCAATCATCTTTGGATCTGCAATGCAATTATTTTGGTCAAACGTTCAACTTTTTTGTCAATAATTCGACAGTTTGGTTCAATAATTCAATTGCTTTGTTCAGCATTTCGATTATTCTTATTTTAATAATTTTAAATTGTTTTCGTTTAATAGTTCAGTCATTTTAGGTTCCACAATGCAATTGTTTTGTTCAAAAATTCAGCTGTTTTGTCAATACTACAGCAGTTTGGTTCAACAATTCAATGCTTTGTTTAGCATTTCATTATTCTTATTTTAATAATTTTAATTGTTTATGTTTAATAATTTAGTCATTTTAGCTTCCACAATGCAATTGTTTTGTTCAAGAATTCAGCTGTTTTGTCAATAATTCAGCTGTTTTGTCAATACTTCAGCAGTTTGGTTCAATAATTCAATTGATTTGTTCAGCATATTTCAGTTATTTTTATTTCAAAAATTTTAATTGTTTTTGTTTAATAATTTAGTCATTTTAGCTTCCACAATGCAATTGTTTTGTTCAAAAATTCAGCTGTTTTGTCAATACTTCAGCTGTTTGGTTCATTAATTCAATTGCTTTGTTCAGCATTTCATTATTCTTATTTTAATAATTTAATTGTTTATGTTTAATAATTTAGTGGTTTTTGGTTTTACAATGCAATTGTTTAGGTGAAAAATTCAGCTGTATTGTCAATAATTCAGCAGTTTGGTTCAATAATTCAATTGCTTTTTTAAGCACTTCGATTTAATTGCTTTTGTCTAATAATTCAATAGTTTTTGGTTCTGCATTGCAATTGTTTTGTTTAACAATTCAGCTGTTTTGTCAATAATTCAGCAGTTTGGTTCAATAATTCAATTGCTTTGTTAAGCACTTCAATTATTTTTAGTTCAATTTAATTGCTTTTGTTTAATAATTCAATCGTTTTTGTTCCTGCAATGCAATTGTTTTGGTCGAACTTTCAGCTGTTTTGTAAATAATTCAGCAGTTTGGTTCAATAATTCAATTGCTTTGTTAAGCACTTCAATTATTTTTAGTTCAATTTAATTGCTTTTGTTTAATAATTCAATCGTTTTTGGTTCTGCAATGCAATTGTTTTGGTCGAACATTCAGCTGTTTTGTCAATAATTCAGCAGTTTGGTTCAATAATTCAATTGCTTTGTTAAGCACTTTAATTATTTTTAGTTCAATTTCATTGCTTTTGTTTAACAATTCAATCGTTTTTGTTTCTGCAATGCAATTGTTTTGGTCAAACTTTCAGCTGTTTTGTCAATAATTCAGCAGTTTAGTTCAATAATTAAATTTCTTTGTTAAGCACTTCAAATATTTTTAGTTTAATTTAATTGCTTTTGTTTAATAATTCAATCATTTTTGGTTCTGAAATGCATTTGTTTTGTTTAATAATTTAGCTGTTTAGTTAATAATTCATCAGTTTGAGTCGATAATTCAATTGTTTTGTTCATCATTTCAATTATTTTAATTTAATTTAATTTTTTTTTAATAATTCAATCGTTTTGGTTCTGAAATGCAATTGTTTTGTCAAAATTCTGCTGTTTTGCTTAATAATTTAGCTGTTTGGTTCAATAATTCAGTTGCTTTGTTCAGCATTTCACTTATTTTTATTTTAATAATTTAATTGTTTTTGTTTAATACTAAATCAGTTGTTTTGGTTCACAATGCATTTGTTTTGTTTAATAATTTAGCTGTTTAGTTAATAATTCATCAGTTTGAGTCGATAATTCAGTTACTTTGTTCGGCATTCAATTATTTTAAGTTTAATAGGATCATTGTTTTTGGTTGAATAATTCAATTGTTTTGGTTTTAATGATGGAAAACCTAATTTTGGTTTAATAATTCAATCACTTTTTTAGCAATGTAACATCTTTGTTGAAAAATTTAATTGTTTTGTTCAACAATTCAAGTGTTTTGGTCAATAATTTAGTTGTTTTTTTGTTTAATAAATCAACTGTTTGGTTCAATAATTAACTGATTTTTAAACAATCGAAATATTTTTGTTTGAAAATTGACAATATTTAATTGGTTTTTGTTTAATAATTTAATTATTTTTGTTTAATAATTCAGTTGTTTTTGGTTCAACAATTCAACTGTTTTGTTCAATAATTCAGCTGCTTTGGTTTTTTAAATAAATTTAGTTGCTTGGTTCAGTAATTCAACTGCTATTCAATAATTCAGCTGTTTGATTTAATAATTCAACTGCTTTATTCAACAATGCAATTATTTTTATTTCAATAATTTAATTATTTTTGGTTGAATAATTCAATTGTTTTTGGTTCAAAAATTCAATTATATTTACTCCAATAATTTAATTGTTTCTGGTTGAATAATTCAATTTCTTTTGGTTCAACAATTCAATTATCTTTACTTCAATAATTTAATTGTTCTTTGGTTGAATAATTTAATTGTTTTTTGGTTCAAAATTCAATTATCTTTACTCCAATAATTTAATTGTTTTTGGTTGAATAATTCAATTGTTTTTGGTTCAACAATTCAATTATCTTTACTTTAATAATTTAATTATTGTTTTTGGTTAAATAATTCAATTGTTTTTGGTTCAACAATTTAATTATCTTTACTTCAATAATTTAATTGTTCTTTGGTTGAATAATTTAATTGTTTTTTGGTTCAAAATTCAATTATCTTTACTCCAATAATTTAATTGTTTTTGGTTGAATAATTCAATTGTTTCTGGTTCAACAATTCAATTATACTTACTTTAATAATTTAATTATTGTTTTTGGTTGAATAATTCTATTGTTTTTGGTTCAACAATTCAATTATCTTTACTTTAATAATTTAATTATTGTTTTTGGTTAAATAATTCAATTGTTTTGGTTCAACAATTCAATTATCTTTACTTCAATTATCTTTACTCTAATAATTTAATTATTGTTTTTGGTTGAATAATTCAATTGTTTTTGGTCAAACAAAACAATTATCTTTACTTTAATAATTTCATTATTGTTTTTTAACAATTAATTGTTTTGGTTCAAAAATTCATTTATCTTTACTCTAATAATTTAATTATTGTTTTTGGTTGAATAATTCAATTGTTTTTGGTTAAACAAAACAATTATCTTTACTTTAATAATTTCATTATTGTTTTTGGTTGAATAATTCAATTGTTTTTGATTCAACAATTCAATTATCTTTAATTTAATAATTTTATTGTTTTTGGTTGAATAATTCAATTGTTTTTGTTCAACAATTCAATTATCTTTACTTCAACATTTGTTTAATAATTCAACTGGTTTGTTCAACAATGCAATTATTTTTAGTTTAATAATTAAATTTTTTGTGTTTATAATTCATTTGTTAAACAATTCAACAGTTCCCCTTAATAATTCAACTGTTTTGTTCAATAATTTAGCTGCTTTGTTTAATAAAGTTAGCTGTTTTGTTCAATAATAATTCTGCTGTTTGGTTCAAATAATTCAACTGTTTTGTTCTTGTTTTTCTTGGAACTTGTCTTTCGAAAGCGCGGAGGATTGCATGAACAAATTCTCCTCTTTCACAGGCTTCTTGAGTTTTGAACAGTCGTAAATCATGATACCAGGAGATATTGGGCCTTGCTTATACTAACGTCGTTGTTCTCCATGTGAATTGTAGTAGTGTCTCGGTGGCTATAATCATCTCGGGTGGTGGTATCATCGTCTTCTTCTTAATTGATCGATAGTATCAAGTACTTATTACTGCTGGGATCGTCTTTCGGTTGCAGTGAAGCTTCCACTTTGGAAGTTGAATCCAGGAGGTGAACATCGAGGTGCATGCCGGAATTGCTGATTGAAAGCTTAAGTTCGAGTTTTGGAGATGAAGTGCTTCGAGAAGAAATGGATTTTTCTTCATCTGGATTGGAACGCTTAGATTGATCCTTGCGGTTATTCTTCCTCGACTTTGGAGGCGCCATGTTTGCGGAGGTGACGTCTGTCAGGAATTCGATATTCGAAGACGGTGTTAACGAAAAACGGAGAAGGGGAGGGACTTCATCATCTTCATTTCGATTTCTTGATTCCTCAAAACGAACTTCTCTCCGTATCTCAACGATATTCCGTTGAAAGCACCAAAATCACACTGACTAACTTTATCAATCATTAAAAAATTTCCACTTTATTTTTTTTATTGATGATTGTCAACACAACTGTTCGTGGCAGTGAAGTGGTGTTATGACGGTGCCGGCTTCGTGAACACTTCCAATTGACATAACCTTACTTTTCTATTCTTGACATTTATTTGTTTTGAAATAATGTAGTGTTCTTTTTGTGTCCTAAAATTTGGTTTTATTTTCTTTATTTTGCGTTCAACACGTAAGAATATTAATTTTATTTGTATGATGTTTTTATAAAAATTTTAATCCATTTGGTTTTGTAGTTGGTCGTGATGACGGTAGAAGTAAATAACCGAAACACCTAGGCCACAAGCATCTGCTCAAATTTACCCGGAGGTGCTCTTATAATGTATTTAACCGTTGAATAGTAATGATTAGCAAAATGCCACCGATATTTTGATTCAAAAAAATTGCGTGGTGCGGTCACCACGATCACATTGAATGTTTGTTTTTCGCCAAAATTAGACATTTAGCGTCATGGCACTTTTAAGTTATTCACACTTTAAATTATTTTTTGTTAAATAAATCCTTGTTTTAGTGTGTAGCTGACCTATCGGTCGGCTTCTAGTTGATGCTGAGGGTTTTAATGCAAAGAGTGATGATCTATTTTACAGTTACGAAGAAGACTTGAAAAAAATGATCGTCCCGGTACTACTAACTATGATTCCTTGTAATTATTTGCCGTTATTTAGTAGGCATTGCAAATACAATATTAATAAGCTAAATAAATAAATAATACAACTAATTTCAGATACTAAGAACTGTTAGTGCGAGAAAATAAATATTCTTAACCGGTGCCATGCACTCGTCTAAACCAAAAACTACTGGCCATGAAAATAAATTAATTTTATCGTATTCTTGCACGTCAAAGGAAGAATTTGTAAGGGAATATGAAAGGCTCCACTGTGAAGAAGTCAAAGCCAAAGAATTTTATCTTCTCGTTTTGACCGAACTGGAAAAGGTAATAACGCAAGGTGATATTGATAGTTTTAAGAGATTAAGCGGTTTGATTGAGTGCATAACTGAGCTAGAAGATCCAGTAACCTTGAAAGATTGTTATGATAGTGCTAGCAATCCTATTGGAAGCACCAATTTGGTTATTTTGGCTAGTAAACATAATAAATTGAGCATTCTGCAGGATCTACTGGAGGGTGATAGTAAAGTTTTAAATAATTTATCGATTGGTATCGGAAGGGCTGGTATATCACCAGAAGATGCAGATGAAGCAACCCATAATGCGTTTTACTATGCCATACGTACAAGAAATGTTCAGTTTCTCGACATTCTTATTAGTAAGTGGCCAGATAATTATTTTGCAGTTTATTCCGGACAATTGGATAAAATTCTTTCTAAAGCATATGAGGAATTGAAGTTAAAAAACGTACCATTGTCAGAGGAAATGGAAGGTTTTGTCGAAAAAAAGTTAATGGACCTCCGTTTTTTCTCTAATGATACTACTAGGCAGGATCGAAGCTCCGATCTTGATAAAATCAAAGAACGAATCGATTTAGTTCTTCAAAACGTTAACTTGCTGCGGAGAGATTACTCAAACACAACAGAAGAAGTGGATGGAAGGTTTATATTGGTAGCCAAATTTATTGCACAGAATATTCATGTATTGAAGCGCCAGTTGAAATGCACATACGATAGGTTGCCTTGGGAAGAAATGGAATTTTGCTTGATTATTTTCGTGTCTTTTCACATAAAACCACAGGAACTTAATCTGATTTATCGTGCAACGTTGAATAAAAATAAAATACTCATTTACCTGGAAAATTTTGCAAACGCACTTGGAAATACAGAGGATATTACAAGAGGGGATAAACTTTATTGCCTTCCGAAAGGGCAGAAACGGGAGAATGTTGTCGGGAAGATTATTAGTACTCATCCTCGATTTGAAGGGTTGTATACCGATTTTCAACATGTTAGAGATATATATTCTTTAAAGAAGATAAACGATTATATAAACTTGGCTTTATCGGTTGATCCTCGAGAAAAGGAAGGACAATTTGTTATCACGAGGGCTTTACAAGTTATAGGTGAACATTTAAAGAACACTTGGGAGTCGTGCAAGTTATCTCGTACTACAAGTGAGCTTTTAGTGCTGTCGTTACCGCAAAACACCAGAAAAATCATTTTAGGTTTACGTGATGCAATATCGCATGGTGAGGCACTCTCGAAAAGAATCCAAATTGAAGAAAACGCAGATGAATTTTTTGTTAACATTCAAAATGATACCAAAAAAGTTGGCGATGTGATTACGGATATTCTTTATAAAAACAAAATCAAGACTATCGGAATATTTCTAGAAAAAATTGTTGGTAGTGAAAATTTGGATGAAATAAAAGAGGTTCTCGAGGTATTTGGTCCTGTCGAATTGGATGAGGTGATCACGGCAAATTTTACGATGAAGGAACACGAGAGGCTTAAGGAACTTGTTCATACTTTAAGTGACGGTATAGTCGACAAGACGAATTATGAGAAGGAGTGCTTTAATAAAATTAATAGCATAATTCATTCTGTAGGAACTCGATCGGAAAATATCAAATTTGACTATGTTACGGGATTTAAACATTTGCAAAACTTAAGTAGTGCATTGGGAGATAATACGATTAACCGCCAACGAATTAGAGAAATCAAATTCAATGCCAACGGTGCATTACAGAATATTACGCCAAAAGTGGAAGCAGTTGTTAATTCTAATTTAAATATTTGATGAATTTTCGAACCGATCGAAAAATCCATACATGCACAAGATATTAGAAAACTTAAATCGATTAATTTGGGAAATCGATTTTATCGTTAAATTAACAGTTGGCATCAAATGGATTGAGGAATTAAGTGAAAAGTTGAACGAAAAAGTGTATGTTCCTAGAGGTGAACAAAGGAAGATTTGTAGTTAACTCCGGAGCAGCTTGCAGTTAAGCTAACCGAATTGAAAATTATTTTAGAAACAGATGACCTTGTCGCTGTCCAACACCGATAAGAATCAAGTTGCCACTAGAAATGCTTCTTCTGGATGTTTTGTCAATTTTAGGTAGCCAAGGATTATTGGCTCTTACGTGTGACATTCCTCCTTTTTGATAAGCTTTACACCATTACACTGCAAATTGCGGCAAGGAGTTGTTTATTTATCAAAATAGGATCCTATGAAACAATTATAATTTAAAGCATACATCGGCTGCCCTTAAAGGTCACATAGATTTGGAGTTAATCAAAAATAACGCTGAAAATAACTCGAAATGGAAGCCAGTACCGTTACATTTTGCAGCTGAAGGAGAAAATGTCTTGATCTCTGATTCCGATTAATGAAACGTGTTGCTGCTTTGGAAGACGGAAGTTTAGAAACCGTCAAGGATTGTCTCCGGAAAGGAGCAGACCTTTTAAAAGATTAATTTTGAAGTACGCTCAATGCAGCTGGTCTCGTCGTTAAGTTGAATTTTTCTTGACCAAAATAAATCGTTAGCCTTGAATAAAAATCAAACTCCGCGTTTCCTCTAGGTGGCCGAGAGAGGCCATAAAGAAATCGTTGATATTTGGTAACAAACGGACAGTTGAAGACAACATAACGACTACCCGTTGTTCTTGCCGCCAGATTTCACAGGAAATGTGGAATTTCCTTTTAAAAATAAAGCTATAATGCAAAGGTAAGCAGGTAGTATTCCTGATTAGCATACAGAATGAAACGCGTTTGTGCAAAGTTTTATTCAAAAGGGATTTAATAAAAAAATTATGATTGGTCGTCACTACATTTGGCTGCTTGCATGGGTCATAAGAAAATTGTAAATGCCCTTATAGCGAAAGGAGTTGATGTCGATGCCATATCGGATCATAACAATGCAACACCACTGTGGTCACTAGGGTATGAGCAAATCGTTAAAATATTAATAGCACGTGGAGCTAGCGTAAACTGTAAATCCAATGAAGATGTTACTCCGTTACATATTGCAGGTACAAAAGGTCACAGTAATGTTGTAAAAGTATTACTGGACAATAGTAATGTAGATCTTAATGTCAAATATATTAGGAATGAAACTCCCCTACAATCGGCAGTGATAGGGGGTCATTTACAGGTGGTTAAAATGTTACTGCAGTACCAGAACGATGATTGTAATGATTTGATGTTACTTCCGCTTGCTACAAAAGGAAATCACTTAAAGTTAGTAAAATATTTTGTTTTAGATGAAAGATTCGACATTGATGCTAAAATATCCTCGGGTAACAAATCCATCCACATAGCAGCCGCAGAAGGTTATAAAGACAGTATCGAGTTCTTCCTTAGTAAAGGATTAAGTATTAACGAACGTGGTGCCTTTAATATGACCATCCTGCACTGTGCGGCAATGAATGGACATGTAGAAATTGTAAATGATCTAATTGAGCAAGGTGCCGATATCACTGCTCGAGATGCTAATGGCTTAACTCCAATGCACTTAGCCGTTAATTTTGGTAAAAAAAACGTTATCGAAGTTTTGTTACAAAATGGCGCAGTTTATAATGCTTCCGATAAATTTTTTATGAAAACGAGCCATAACAAAGACATTATCGCTCTATTAGATTCGACCGAAAATTTGTTTAAGGCTGTAAAACGTAATAACTGCTCAGAAGTTTTAAAATGCCTTCAAGAGGGGCGTTTGTTAATTGCAAAAGTGCCGAAAATGTAACGCCATTACATTATGCTGCATGGAAAGGCTACGATGAAGTTGTCGATGTTCTATTACAAAATGGAAGTAATCCTAACGCAGTTGGTAACAAGCGACTTACTTCTCTGCACTATGCTGCCAAGTTCTCCCACTTAAAAATTGTAAAATGTTTATTATCTCACCATGCAGTACATAATGCTATTTCTGACGATGGCAAAACACCGTTAGATCTCACCGTCGATGATGGTATTACCAGCTTACTGAAATTAGTGGATGTAGCATTTCAAAATATTCAAAATGGCGATTCTCGATTTGTCGATAATCTTTCCAAGATAAAGGAAGTGAGCATAGTAAAAGCGATAATGTGTGCTTATAATACAGATCACCAAACCCTAGTGATCGTGGCAATGAATACCAACTTTTCCGATATCCAACAGTTGAAAGAAATATCACAAGAGGATGTATCGGGTCAAATTAATGAAGCTGTAGGGCTTTTAAATCTAGATCAGTACCAAAAGGCTTTAAATATTTTCAGATCCGTACTCGACAAAAGGAAGGAAATACTAGGACCAGATAATCCTGGCACTTTAGATGTTCAGACGCATATAGCTAAAGTTTTATACGCCCAAGGGGCTTACCAAGAAGCGTTAAAGACCAATGAAGAAATTTTCCAGAAACAAAAAAATACTAAGCTTGAATAGTCCAGATACCTTAAATACAAGAAGTACGATCGCTTTAATCTTGCATAAACTCGGAAGAAATAAAGATGCCGTACATATCTGCCGAGAAGTTCATAGGAAGCAAACGGAAATACTCGGGCCAAACCATGCGGATACTTTAACAACTCAAAATTGCTTGTCACTAGCATTACATGGAATAGGAAAATTCAAAGAAGCACTAATATCTTTGAAAAATGGAAAAACATTTTAGGTGCGAACCACCCAACGACTATGCAAGCACAAGAAGGTATGGCGATGGTACTTGCTAGCCAGGGAAATTATAAGGAATCATTGGAGATTTATGAAGAGCTTTTGAAGAAACAGCACTTGATTTTTGGTAATAATCATTCGAATGTCTTGAAAACTTTAGACGGCATTGCCGGAATACTATACGACCAAAAGAAATATCACGAATCTCTGAAAGTTTACCAGAAGGTTTTGTATAACCGAAAGAATATCTTGGGAGGAAATCACCCCGATACCTTGAGTACTCGGTGTAACGTAGGAACTGTCCTGTTTGTTCAACGTAAATGGTTCGGTGCGCTGAAAGCCTATCGGAAGGTTTCGATCAAATGAAATCGGTGTTTGGACCAACCGATCCCATTGTTTTATTTATTTTAGATAAAGTAGAAAGTCTTAAGGTGATGTTTAATCTCAAGGGTAGGGAACCATCGGAAATTCTTCAGCATCTGCAGAAGGATATTAACATTGCCGCTAGAAATGGTGATGCAGTAACTGTCCAGAGGCTATTGGAGAACGGAGATGATGCTAACGATAAAGATGTTGATGGAATCACCCCGTTACATTATGCTGTTAGCTTCGGACACAGGGATGTTATAAATATCTTACTTAAGTATGGAGCCGATGTTACTCAAGTAACTGATAAAGGGAATACTCCATTACACATTGCTGCTTCTAAAGGTTACAGAGAAATTGCAGACGTTTTGCTACATCGTGTAAGTTATGCCAAATTGGACAACTTTATTAATGCAAAAACCACAGCTGGCGGTGCTACGTCACTTCATGTTGCAGCTCTGAACGGCCATTTGGATGTCACCAAGTCCTTATTGTCGCAAGGTGCAATGTATGACATAGCCAATAATCAAGGCAAAACACCGCTTGATCTCTCCACAGACCCAAATATTATTAATTTATTGAAATTGGTTGAAGATTTATTCGACGATGCAAAAATGGCAATATTGAAATGATCGACAAACTTGGATCGATAAAACCTGATGAGTTGGTAGTTGTTACCCATGCTCGTAATAGTCGAAAGTATACCATAGTAGAAATCGTTAAAGCTAACCAACACGACAATGTCGCCAGCGAATTGTTAAAATTGTTGAAAGATGTTCATAAACAAAGTGAAGTATAATTATTATGGTTTTAATTTTTTTATATATTTTTTTTACACCGCTTAATAAAGTTCTCGTACTGCTTCGTATTTTGTCGGTAATAATGGAAACCTTATAATTATCACTTACCTTCAATTGAACGCTCCCATAAATGCTCCTGTGAACAACATCTGAGTTTCGAACGTAGTTTACAGCTTATTCGGGCACCAAAACAATGCATAATTTGTACCAATCAAAAGATGATGTTCTGTTGTGGCTTTTGCTACAGTAGGACGTCAAAATGCCGAAGTCATAAAAATCGGTGTTTTTGTTTTCGGCATTTTAGTTTCTGTTTTGACGTTGAATTCTGTCGGGAATTATATTCTTTACAGAACATATTTAAGTAGTATAGAAGGAGTTCTAAGCTCTCATATAATCATTGACCACAGTTGGCACTGTTTCGGCAACAACAGTTCGCCTATCGCAGTTAAGTATACCACCATTGCGTAATCGATTTTGAATTTATTCTGATGGGATAAAAATATTTCCAATGAAAAAAAAATAGTCGAAAAGTCACGGTAGAATTGCTTCTCTGTTATGAATCTGAGATGTGGAGTCTGACTGCAGATGTTCAGAAGAGATTACTGGCGTGTTAGTGATTTCCATCATTAATAACAAAGTAACAGGGTTACAGCGATTCATTTCCCGATCGGATATAAGCAGCCGTGGGGTTTAATGCTTAATTCTTTTCTATCCACGGATTAATTTAATCAAGATTTGTATCAATCAAGTTTGGACTTGGAATAGTTTTGTTCAAAACTGCGCTATACGAGCCCGGCATCCTCTATGGATGTTGTCTCGTTCAAGAAGGACTTGGATCCCGGCAGGATCGCCATGAAATATGATCTGTTTAATCAAATATTTGGATCGCCATTGACTATTATCAAAAGATTTGGGGTTCTTTCAGAAAAATGCCAGTTGGGTTTACAATTATTTATTAATTAACAAATTACATGGTCGGGCGGCATATAATTATTCCGTCCGTGAACAAACTAAGACTAAGAACTACAATTGGCAACTAACTACATTTGCTACAAAAATACGCAAGTTTATTGACGTCAACTCAAAATAACGTGTACAGCGCTTTTCAGGGTTGATTGCCTTTAAACATCCAACGTCACATTTCCCTGCGATCTCTACGGTCGCGGGATTCGCTGCTGGGATCTTCGCTTGCCGCTACTGAGGAAATCCTTGTTAGTTTCTTTTCCTCCGCTTAAATTTAGCGGGCAGTGTCGCCTGCTCCGAGGTCGTGATAGTTTGCGTAAAAATTAAAAAAAAATAACTTTTGCGCGGGCCGCGCGCCAATATCCGTAACAGAGATACGTCGCACCGTAAACGTTTTCGCAGTCGCACGGGTAATTTATTTTTTATAATAGGCCGGACCGACGGGAAGGCGCGCCTTTCGCCGCTTGCTTCTTTGACGAACCCTCGCGTTTGCACCCGGGGGAGGGAAACGTCTTCTATAGTATGTTTTGTCTAAAGAAACGTTCTCCGTCGCCGCGAGACGCGCGTTGACGGACGGATCTAGCGAGCTACTTCGCGACGCGCCTCGACACCGCCAGCCAGTTCATCGTCTTGGCCGGCCGTCTCTCAAGCCGATCCTCGCAAACGAGACTCGAGAGGGATGAACGGTTGGCGCTCGCGCATTAGACGCATGCGTCGCGAAAGCACTATCGTGACTTTAGGCAAAGGTCGCGCAACAAGCGCGCGGCGTGCTTGCTAGTCACCTCGTGTTGTTCAAAGAGACGCGGGCTCTTGGACCGCCGGACAAATCCGACGGTGAAGCTTGACCGCGATGCACTCGAATCGCTCGTACGGGGAAGGTCGTGAACAACGTCAGGGCGGTCTTTAAAAGAGATTCTATATTCCGCGCCGCATGGTCACAGTCGCATTCTCCAGAGCAATGGTTAATTTTTACACGACCCTCGCCCAGACGTGGTTCGGAAACAGCAATCCAGAACCGCAATGTGCGTTCAAAGTGTCGATGTTCATGTGTCCTGCAGTTCACACGACGACGCGCAAATAGCTGCGATCTTCATCGACCCACGAGCCGAGTGATCCACCGTTAAGGGTACTCTTTTTCTGTGCTATACAAACAAAATGCGCGCGCGTGCGCGTTTGTAAGGGTTCGTGAGGAGAGAGAGATGGAGAATGGGAAACAGCGACGTTAGAATTGAGCGTGCGAAGATGCTGCGCGGTCACTTCTCGCGCTCTATCCCGCGGCGTACGATAGACGGAACGAAAAGCGATATCGCGAACTCACACGCAACGCGCCGAAGACGACGCAACGCGTAACGTAGCGCACACGCATTTCTCTCTCTCTCTCTCTGTAGGACAAGCAAGGACTTGAAACAAACGCGGCACGAAGCAAATTATCGCGATAGTGCCGAACTTTGCCTAGGACCCGTCGCGGGGGAGGGGCTTTGCACGCCTCGCCTTACCTAGGCACTCCCGTCCCGGTAGGTGTCTCGACGACGTAAGACAAACGAATTTTAAAAAGGACGCTCCTGAACCGCGACAACGTGGCGACACACTTCAAAGCGGCAGGGCGGGCATATTTCGGCGACTCGAGGGGGATAACCTTTTAAAGTTATCTCATGCGCCTCGAAGGACGTAAGGTTTCTAACGAAAAAGAAACGATATGCCGTTCGACGAACATCTGAACGTTTATTTGCGCGGGCGCGCAATGGCACACATATTTACCCCTGCGTCGTGCGACCTCCGTGAAAGGTCCTCGTCAAACGGCGTCGTGACAGGGTGCTTGAAACGGAGGACTGCATACGTTCAAAAGTTTGTTTTTTTGTTCGCTTGTTTGTTTGTGTCATTCTTGATGTGTTCGTTTGTTCATTTGTTTAATTATTGGCTAGTTGATTGTAATTTGTGTATTTTGTTTTTTAGTTCGTAGCTTGTTTGTTCGTTTGTGTGATCGTTCGTTTGTTTGTGCGTTTTTTGGTTTTTTACTTGTTTTTCTTTATTAATTTATTTGTTTGTTGATTTCTTCGATTGCTTAGTTATTTGATTTCTTGTTGATTTGTTTGTTTGTTTATTTTATATTTGCTGGTTCATTCGTTTGTTTTTTTTAAGTTCGTTTGTTTGTTCGTTAATTGCTTTGTTATGTCATTTCGGCGTTTGTTTTTATTTTATCGTTTGTTTGTTTATTTGTTTGATTTTAGCACTCGATAATTCGGTTATAATTAAAAATCGATCAAAATTAGTCTCTCGTTTTGCATAGCCAACTGAAACTGTTATGAGGCAAAGATTAATTACGTGACGCAAAAACATCACCTTTAGATCGTGGGATTTTAAAACCAGACTTTTAATGTATGATGAACACCGTAGTTAACAAACCGTTTTAGAAGTCGGCTTGAAAATGCGTGAAGCGCGTCTGTGCATACAACTACGATGTTTTTTTTCTGGTGTTAGATATTACTTGAGACAATCTATGAGGCTATCGATCATCTAACTTGTGAGAAATCAACTTCCTAACCGCGCGGTCATTTTAAACTTAGGCAAGAAGGGTAATAATTGTAATTATTTAAAAATTTAACTGCCCTTGAATAAGCAATAAAAGTCAAATCCAGATGTTTGAGAAAATACACTTCAAATTTTAGGCATTACAATTGACCGTGTGTGGGCTACTTTATTTAGTAAACAGTGGCATGAAAGTAGGAATCTGTAAAATGACAATGTTTTGTTTACTGTCAATTGCAACTCGTATTTTTGTGTAGTCGTTTATGGTTGATTATAAAGTGTACCACTGTTCCTAAAGCATAAGTTTACCCAAAAAATGGTAAGATTTATTTATTTTAATATAAGGGAGTGGTGGAATATGCATTTTTGTTGGTAACCTACCTCTCCGAATTAGAAATATTTCTGGAGGATCTGACACTGCACGGTAGGCTGTAGGCCCTTATTTAGGTTAGTAAGTAACAATTACTGACCTGTTAGTTATGTCAAATCTATTCCTGCATCTAAATCTAAGCTTCTCGGTGAACTTTCGAAGTCGTAATTTAGGTCACGAAAGAATCGGAGAAGACAGTTCATGATAATTGTAGTTAGTTTTCAGGTAATCAAACGATTGAACAAAACCATCTACTGTTGTAGCAGTGACAATTGGCCATATAAAGAATGTGGTGTTGAAAACTTCCACATAACCACACTTCGTGAGGATTTTGTTTAATTTATCGAAATTAATATTTTTAGTACAAAGTGTGTACTATATTCAATATTCTTAATTACATTTAGGAAATTTGCGACATAGGCCAGGCGTCGGAGAGAAAAACAGGTCTAATTAGGAAATAAATCTCAGAAATCGTAAAACAATTTCAGTCGCTTCGATTTAGCAGGCTGAGTTTTCTTTCTTAGTTTAAGTGTTTGTTTTAATTATAAAATTTTTATTTATCGGTGGTGCATTCCACCGATGGAAGTTTCATCTTGCACAAAGGAAAGCGCACACGAAACAGGGCTTCACGTCTATTTCTCTACGTTCTTGTTCAAAAACACCGTAAAACACTTATTCATGATCATGAACCGGTGCAGTGTCACTTTTTCCCAAAAAGTTGTCACTTTTTCCCAAAAAGTTAACGATTTGTGAGCTATTAACGAAAAACTGAATAATTAATAAAGTTTTTGGTATAAAATAAGACTTTTGTTACAGGAAACTATCAGCGGCTCAAAAGTCAAGACAGAACCATTTGAATGGAAACTGGAAGATTTGCATCATTCCATTGATATTAAGGAAGAGACTTTGGTTTTAGAATGCAAATCCGAGACAACCGTGAAACCGTTCGCTTGCGAATTGAAACGTGAAGAAACTTTAAATATTCCATTGACCGAAGAGCGTCCGTTTATGTGTGTGATTTGTGGTTATAAATGTAAGCAAAAGGCCACGTTGGAAACTCATTTTAGAACTCATTCCGGTGAGAAACCGTTTGCATGTGAAATTTGTAATTATAAATTTGTACGTAAAGAAAGTTTAAAGATTCATTTGAGAACTCACACGGGGGAAAAACCGTTTCAGTGTGAAACTTGCGATTTTAAGTGTGGGGATTTGAGCAATTTGAAAAGTCACGTGAGAATTCACACTGGCGAGAAACCGTACACTTGTGAAGTTTGCGGCTATAAATGTGCGCAGAAAGGAATTTTAGAAATTCATGGCAGAACTCATACGGGTGAGAAACCATTCATGTGTGGAATATGTGATTATAAATGTGCACGGAGAGGAGATATAACGGTTCATTTAAGAACGCATACGGGCGAGAAGGCGTTCACATGTGAAATTTGTGGTAATAAGTACGCCAATAGGGGATATTTAAATAAACATTTAAAATGCATGTTGAAAAACCATTTCGGTGTGAAATTTGTAACTTTGCAAGTATAGACAAAATAAACTTGCAGCTTCATTTAAGAACTCATGTTGGGGAAAAATCGTTGACATGTAAAATTTGTGAGTATAAATGTAAACAAAAGGGAGTTTTAGAAGTTCACGTTAGAACTCATACTGGCGAGAAACCTTTTACATGCTATATTTGTGGGTATTCGTTTGCCAGTAAACAAAGCTTAAAAGTTCATTTAATAATTCATACAGGGACGAAACCGTTTGCCTGTAAGATTTGCGATTATAAATGTGCATTTAAGGGAAGTTTGAACAGTCATTTACAAACTCATACAGGCGACAAACGGTTAACGTGTGAGATTTGTGGTTACAGATGTGCGAAAAGTGGACATTTGAAAACTCATTTGAGAACGCATACCGGCGAGAAACCGTTTGCTTGTAAAATTTGTGGTCACAAATGTGCACAGAAAGGAACCTTGCAGAGACATTTAAGAACTCATACAGGCGAGAAGCCGTTTAATTGTGAAATTTGTGAGTTTAAATGCGCACGTAAAGCTGTTTTGAAGTTTCATTTGAGAACTCACACTGGGTATAAACCATTTCACTGCGATATTTGTGATTTTAAATCCGCTCATAGGGAAAACCTAAAAAACCACCTCAGAACTCACACTGGCGAAAAACCTTGTGCTTGTGAAGTTTGTGGCCATAAATGTACCACGAAAGGAACTTTAAAGAGACATTTAAAAACTCATGCAAACGAGAAGCAGGTAAAAATGTGCACGTAGGGAGTTTTTAGGTTTATCTTCGAAAGGTGAAATTTAATCTAGGATTAAAATTTTTCAATTGCATAACCGGTTATTTTAATCTTGGATTAAATTTCATCCTTCAAAAATTAAGTTTGATTGTAAAATTGAAATTATGAATAAAAAATGATGAAATATGCTGGTATTTTAATTTAATTTGGAAGTATTTCCTCTTCCAGTTCTGATTGTCAGAATTATTAGCAGTGGTGTAACTGGGATTTGTGAACTCAAAATCAAATATTTCAAAAAGTTGCTAATTTTGTTAACTATCCACCTCACGGAAATACGAACAAACTGTTGAAAAAGGGAAAACATCAATCTTCATCTGTGAGATTGGTTATTAATTAATTAAAACACTGTCGTTATTGACTTGATTTGATTGTTATACTTGGTATTGCTCTGATCGCAAGTAAATATGAGAACCACTTGCCTTTAAGTAATAATTAAAATCGTTAACGTTGTTAGTGTTTTCCAGAATTGTTGCAAATTAATTAACAATAAAAATATTTCACCCGATATCCTGTAATTTGATAGCGCCATCTCGCGTTCGTAAATGATTACAAACTAAAAGAGTAAAGTTTTCTCATACTGATAAGAGATGGTGGGAAAAAAGTAAAATCCTGTGTCTTTCCCCTGATATGACCCAATAAATTAATTAATATCAAACGTAAAAGTAATATTTATTTGTGATAGTAAAATTCGGGTTTAAAAATTTTTGCACTAAACGCAGTTTGTTTTTTTTTGTAATACGGCGCCGGAAAAGTTTCAAACTTAATTTGACAGTTAGGGGTTAGCCGATTAGTGCTTGTCATTCTCACCCAGTACCTAGTGATTTGGTAAAAGGTAATTTGGGTTTTCCAAGTATATTTTTGTTACGAAAATACAACTTTACGCACAAAATGGTATGATTTTTATGTAACTATTTCGTAATAATTAAATGTCATTGGTATACATAAGCCATAGGCGCCGCATGTAGAAATTTTCAGGGGGCTAAACAAATGCGCTAAAATTTTCAAATTGCGTTGCACTATCAGTTATGATATAAATAAACAACTGTAACTTAATTAAATGAGATGAAATGACAAAAAGTATCTTTTGTTTTGTTGTTTACCACTGTGGGAGTAAGCAGTTACTTTTGTTTAGGTTTCCTGTTCTTGGTGTTTTTGTTTCCGGCGTTAATCTTGACTTTGTTTTTGTTTTGCGAATTTTGACTTTGGTTTTTGTTATCATTTTTTTTTAGACTTTGGCGTTTTTGCTTTTGGTGTTTTTGTTTTTCGTTTTTTTTTTGTTTTCGGCGTTAATGTTTTTGATGTTTTATTTTTGGCATTTCGACTTTGACGTTTTTGACGACTACGAAATTTTGACTTCAGGGTCAGCATTTTTGCTTTCGGCATATTCATTTGGCGTTTATTTTCGGTATTTTGGTTTTCAGCGTTAATGTTCTTGGTGTTTTTGTTTTCGACTTCGACGTTTTTGTTTCCGGTGTTAAACTTTTCAGCGTTTGTTTTTCGGGATTTTGACTTCGGCGTTTTTGTTATCGGTATTTTGACTTCGGCATTTTTGCTTTCGGTGTTTTTATTTTTTGGTGTTTTTGTTTTCAGCATTTTCACTTTGGCATTTTTTTCAGTATTGGTATTTTTGGCGTTAATCTTTTCGATGTTTTTGTTTTCGGCATTTTGACTTCGGCGTTTTTGTTTCGGTGTTTTGTTTTCGGCATACTTGTTTTCGGTGTTTTGTTTTCGGTGTTAATGTTTTCCGTATTTTAGTTTTTGGTGTTTTGTATTCGACTTTGGGTTTTTTGTGTTTTGGCATTTTGACTTTAATGTTTTTGTATTCGGCGTTTTCTTCACGGATTTATGAGTTAATCGTCAGTGTTTTGTATTCGAGATTTTCACTTCGGCGTTAATGTTTATGGTATTCTTGTTTCCGGCGTTTTGACTTCGGCGTTTTTGTTATCGCTATTATGACTTCGGCGTTTTAGTTTTCGGTGTTTTGTTTTCGGTGTTAATATTTTCAGTGTTTTGTTTTCGGCATTTCGACTTTAACGTTTTTGTATTCGGCGTTTTGTTTTTGACGTTTTTATTTTTGGTGTTTTTGTTTGCGGCGTTGTTTTAGGTGTTTTGTTTTGGCATTTCGACTTCAACGTTTTGTATTCGGCGTTTTTCTTCATGACATTATGAGTTCATCGTCGATGTTTTGTTTTGGCATTTTCACTTCGGCGTTAATGTTTTTGGTGTTTTGTTTCCGGCATTTTGACTTCGGCGTTTTAGTTTTCGTTGTTTTGTTTTCTGCGTTTTGTTTTCGACGTTTTTACAATGTTTTGACGGCATTTTCTTTGGCATTTTTATTCGGTGTTTATTTTGATATTTTTCTTTCAGCGTTAATGTTCTTGGTGTTTTTATTTTTGGCATTTCGACTTTGACGTTTTTGTTTTCGGTGCTTTTGTTTCCGGTGTTAATCTTGACGGCGTTTTTGTGCTTGGTATTTTGTTATCAGTTTTTGACTTTGGCATTTTCGCTTTCGGTGTTTTGTTTTTTTTGTTTTCGGCGTTGTTTTCGCAATTTTGTTTTAGGCGTTAATGTTTTGTTGTTTTTTTTTTTGACATTTCGACTTCGACGTTTTTGACGACAACGAAATTATGACTTCAGGGTCAGCATTTTGCTTTCGGCATATTCATTTGGCGTATATTTTGGTATTTTGTTTTCAGCGTTAATGTTCTTAGTGTTTTTGTTTTCGACTTCGACGTTTTTGTTTCCGGTGTTAAACTTTTCGGCGTTTGTGTTTCGGGATTTTGACTTCGGCGTTTTTGTTATCGGTATTTTGACTTCGGCGTTTTTGCTTTCGGTGTTTTTATTTTTTGGTGTTTTTGTTTTCTGCATTTTTGTTTACGGTGTTTTTGTTTTCAGCATTTTCACTTCGGCGTTTTTTCAGTATTTTTATTTTTAGCGTTAATCTTTTTGGTGTTTTTGTTTTCGGCATTTTGACTTCGGCGTTTTTGTTTTCGACGTTTTCGTTTTCGGGATTTTCACTTCGGCGTTTTTTTTAGTATTCTTATTTTCTGAGTATTTGTTTTCGGCGTACTTGTTTTCGGTAATTTTGTTTTCGTCGGTGTTTTTGTTTTCGGTGTTAATGTTTTCAGTATTTTTGGTTTTTGTGTTTTTGGCATTTCGACAACAACGTTTTTGTATTCAGCGTTTTTCTTCACGGCATTATGAGTTCATCGTCAGTGTTTTTGTTTTCGAGATTTTCACTTCGGCGTTAATGTTTATGGTATTCTTGTTTCCGGCATTTTGACTTCGGCGTTTTTGTTATCGCTATTATGACTTCGGCGTTTTAGTTTTCGGTGTTTTTGTTTTCAGTGTTAATGTTTTCAGTGTTTTTGTTTGCAGCGTTGTTTTTTTGTGTTTTTGTTTTTGGCATTTCGGCTTCAACGTTTTTGTATTCGGCGTTTTTCTTCATGACATTATGAGTTCATCGTCGGTGTTTTTGTTTTTGGCATTTTCACTTCGGCGTTAATGTTTTAGGTGTTTTTGTTTCCGGCATTTTGATTTCGGCGTTTTTGTTATCGCTATTTTGACTTCGGCGTTTTAGTTTTCGTTGTTTTTGTTTTCTGCGTTTTTGTTTTCGACGTTTTTTTACGATATTTTGACGGCATTTTTTTTGGCATTTTCATTCGGAGTTTATTTTCGGTGTTTTTCTTTTCAGCGTTAATGTTCTTGGTGTTTTTGTTTTCGGCATTTCGACTTCAACGTTTTTCTTTTCGGTATTTTTGTTTTTTGGTATTTTTGTTTCCGGTGTTAATCTTGACGGCGTTTTTGTGTTTGGCATTCTTGTTATCGGTATTTTGACCTTGGCGTTTTAGCTTTCGGTGTTTTGGTTTTTTGATGTTTTTGTTTTCGGCGTTGTTGTCGATGCTTTTGTTTTGGGATTTCGACTTCGACGTTTTCATTTTTTTTTTGATCTGCGTTATTGTTTTCGACGTTTTTGTTTTCAGCATATTTCTGTTTGGCGTTTTTTGCAGTGTTTACGGTGTTACGATGTATATTTTCGGCGTATTTGTTTTCGGTGTTTTTGTTTTCGTCGGTGTTTTCGTTTTCGCCGTTAATGTTTTCAGTGTTTTTGTTTTCGGCATTTCAACTTCAATGTTTATGTATTCGGCGTTTTTGTTTTTTGGCTTTTTTGTTTTTCGCGGTTTTAATTTTTGGCATTTCGACTTCGACGTTTTTGCATTCGGCGTTTTCCTTCACGGCATTTTTTTTTTCGGTATTTTCATTCGGCGTTTATTTTCGGTATTTTTGTTTCGGCGTTAATGTATTTGGTGTTTTAATTTTTGGCATTTCGACTTCGACGTTTTTGTTTTCGACATTTTCATTCGACGTTTATTTTCGGCGTTAATGTTTTCCGGAGTTTGTTTTTCGGTGTTTTTGTTTTCGGCATTTTGATATCTGCGTTCTTTTTTTCAGCATTTTCACTTTGGCGTTTTTTCAGTATTTTTATTTTCGGTGTTAATACTTTTGGTGTTTTTGTTTCCGGGATTTTCACTTCTGCGTTTTTGTTATCGCTATTTTGATTTCGGCGTTTTTGTTTTCGATGTTTTTTTTCGGCATATTTGTTTTAAGTGTTTTTGTTTTCGGCGTTAACGTTTTCAGTGTTTTTGTTTTCGGCATTTCGACTTCAACGTTTTGGTTTTTTGGTGTTTTGGTTTTTTGGTGTTTTTGTTTTTGGTGTTTTGGTTTTTGGGATTTCGACCTCCACATTTTTGTATTCGGAGTTTTTCTTCTCGGCATTTTGACTTCATCGTCGGCGTTTTTGTTTTCGACATTTTTGCTTTCGGTATTTTTATTCGGCGTTTATTTTTTGTATTTTTGTATCGGCATTAATGTATTTGGTGTTTTTCTTTTCGGTATTTTGACTTCGACGTTTTTGTTTTCGATGTATTTGTTTTTCGTCGTTTTTTTGGTGTTTTTGTTTTGGGCGTTTTGATATCTGTGCTATTGTTTTCGACGTTTTTGTTTTCGGTATTTTCACTTCAGCGTTTTTGTTTGCAGTATTTTTGTTTTCGGTGTTTTTGTTTTCGGCATTTTTACTTCGGCTTTTTTTTCAGAATTTTTATTTTCGGCGTTAATGTTTTTGGTGTTTATGTTTTTCGGCGTTTGTTTTTCGGCATTTTGACTTCGGCGTTTTTGTTTTCAGCATTTTTGTTTCCGGAGACGGTCACTGGCCTGGTCGTTAGCATGATTAACTGCTAATGTAAGGCGCCCCGGTTCAAATCCGGGTAGGGTTCACTTTGTAAGGCCGTCTCCGTGCTTCGGAAGGCACGTAAAAACAGTGGTTCTCTCACAAGATGCTGGCAACATCTTTGAGGTATTAATTGCTCAAGTATCCTCTCAAGGGAACGGGTAAACGACGTAAGTCGTATCCTTACAAAAAGGAAGCCCGAAATACATATATATATATTTTTGTTTCCGACATTATGACTTCGGCGTTTTTGTTAACGGTGTTTTTGCTTTCGGAATTTTCATTTAGGCGTTTTTTATTTTAAATTAATTTAAAATAATAAATTATTTTAAATAAATGAACGTTTATTGTAACGTTTTGTCATTGAAAATATTTCGGGTCTTTACAAAAGAACATCTGTTTCAGAGGCAGGTATACGCACCCTTAGTGAGTCAGGTGCCGCACGGCATTCTTCTGAAGTACCGCTAACACGAGATGAATTTGACCACTTTCAATTTAGCCGATTTTGCGTTCCTGCTTATTGTCAATCTAACCTATTAGTATTTTAAATGATCAATTTGCTTTGCAAACCGCCATTCTAAAAAATAGAGGACCCAGGAACATCAGAAATTAAACGTGGTCAAATGATTACTTTTAATTATTAATAAAGATATTTATTAAACCCGATAGCGGCGCCTACCTCACTAAAAGTTATTTAAATTTCTCATGCTATTTACCTTTGTCTGATGATCAAACTATAAACAAAAATTGACACACAAAATGCAAAATTTTACAATATCTCAAAGAAAGACTCTTTTCACTTGTTTACACCTTGAGAACCCAAGCGCGAATCCACTTCCTCGGCCAGTTCTTCCTTCCCTTCCTGTTACCACCACCTTATCTTCTCTCGTTTCCTGCCGCTTGTTTTCATTCATTCAAATTTACGTTCTCCCGTTACACACTTATTAATTCATACAGAGGAGAAACGTTTTGCATGTGAAATGTGTGAGAATGAAATGTTGGAAGGATGGCTGCTGTATATGAGAAATCCATTATACACTGGGTAGTTACTTCCAACATTAACCCATACACCGGCTCCGCCACTGGTTTACTTTTAAATGTTAGTTACAGATTACCGTTAAGAGATGGCAATAAAACAAAAAGACTGAAATTATTTTTGTTTTGTTTATATAATCGAGCAACAAAAAGTATTTGCGTCATAAATTAAGTGTTAATATTGATTTATAACTGCCACTTTGTAATATTATTTTCTGTGCTACCACTCTTTGTCCAACAAGCAGAAAGTGAATCGCTACGAAGTCGTTTTTGCATTATCGAATGCATCGTTGTTTCTTCTACAGAAGAAGTTAACCCTGAAAATGGTAAGATTTAAGTTTCAGTTTTTAGTTATCGCGTTTCTTCCCAATATAACTCTTTATTTAATTTGGTTGTAAACTTTTTAGAATGTCATGGCACCTTTCCGATTAATTACCTTCAGGAAAGTAGGTATCGGGTGGCCAACTAAGGTAGGATACCAGCCGAATATTAGAAACGTATCATCCTGCAGGGAAAAATGATATCTCTACGGTTGGGTAAAGGGAATTTCAGTCAAAAAATGCGTTTTGAAAGCTAAAACTTGTTCATAATACCAGGTAACCCACTTCCTCGGTGAAAATACCGCCCCAAATATGCTTTTGTATTTTGTTTCGGCAGCAAATACTACATTTTTCCACCTCGATAAGTCTCCTTATGTGCTTTTTGGCGTAACGAATGCAATTTACTTCACTTATAAAAGGTTTTTTTTTACTAGCTACTTTTCGTGGTAGCTTTTTCTGTTTAAAACATTACGAATGGTATTTGGATGTACATCTTTTGCTAGGTTATTTAGTACACTTTAGTTATCAACTTAGGGGCACTAATGACATGATTAATAATGCAATTCTCGTCTGGTGTACATAGTTAATACACTCGAATGGCCGGTTTTTGCTTCATTATTAATTTGATCTTTCTTTTTAAATTTGCACGATGCATTTTCATGTAGGTTCAATATTACGATTGCTACTAATTAAAATATTAGTTGAACCTTCAGCGAATTGCAATTTCTGCATTATATTGTTAGTGCTAACAAAGTATTATTGTCCAAGCTGCTTTTCGACGTAATTTCTAGTATTAAATTGTTTAAATGTTAGAATTTCTTGTTAATATTAATTTAAAAAAAATGTTTGTGGGTCATAGACAGAGTGTGTTGGAAGGATTGGAGATGCTTATTCTTTTGGTTTTTCTTTGTATATTGATTTTACGTAGCTTTATTGTAAAATCTCTAGTCAACAGGTGGTGATCACATCCACACTCCACGCTTGGTTTGGTTTTCACGTTTTTAAAGGAACTTCTCCAGCTTTTGTTAACCAAAATGGTTAATTTAATCGGGAGACGTTCATGTGGAGAGTCGTCTTGTATGGTGTTTATAGACCATTGCACAAATTTAAGTTTACAATCAATTGAAACCAAATTAATTAAATAATAACGATTACTTTTTTACAGGAAATTCCACATCGTGCAAATAGCCCCGTCCAAATTAAGACAGAAGAAGAAGAAATTCAATTCAAACTGGAAGATTTGCACCATTCCATTGACATTAAAGATGAAACTTCAGTTCTCGAATCTCAATCGAACAAAGAAAGCACACCCCAAACAAGTGGGAAAAAATTTATACATAAATCGATTTTTTTTGGAACCGGTACCGGCAAGAAAATATATCCATATCAAATTTATAACAATAAACATGCACAAATGAAACTAGCCGAACAAAAGGAATTGAAAAGTCATTTATTAAGTCATTCGGGAAAGAAACACTTTGTTTGCAAAATTTGTGGATATAAATGTAGGAAAAAAGTAAGTTTAGATGGTCATTATAGAATTCATACAGGGGAGACTCCGTTTTCATGCGCAATTTGTGATTATAAATGTAGACTGAAAGATTCTTTAAAGAAGCATTTAAAAACTCACACTGGAGTGAAACCGTTTGCATGCAATATTTGTGGTCACAAATGTGCACAGAAAGGAACCTTGCAGAGACATTTAAGAACTCATACAGGCGAGAAGCCGTTTAATTGTGAAATTTGTGAGTTTAAATGCGCACGTAAAGCTGTTTTGAAGTTTCATTTGAGAACTCACACTGGGTATAAACCATTTCACTGCGATATTTGTGATTTTAAATCCGCTCATAGGGGAAAACCTAAAAAACCACCTCAGAACTCACACTGGCGAAAAACCTTGTGCTTGTGAAGTTTGTGGCCACAAATGTACCACGAAAGGAACTTTAAAGAGACATTTAAAAACTCATGCAAACGAGAAGCAGGTAAAAATGTGCACGTAGGGAAGTTTTTAGGTTTATCTTCGAAAGGTGAAATTTAATCTAGGATTAAAATTTTTCAATTGCATAACCGATTAATTTAATCTTGGATTAAATTTCATCTTTCAAAAATTAAGTTTGATTGTAAAATTGAAATCACGAATAAAAAATGATGAAATATGCTGGTATTTTCATTTAATTTGGAAGTATTTTCTCTTCCAGTTCTGATTGTCAGAATTATTAGCAGTGGTGCAATTGGGATTTGTGAACTCAAAATCAAATATTTCAAAAAAGTTGCTAATTTTGTTAAATATCCACCTCACGGAAAAACGAACAAACTGCTGAAATGTACCAGATTACTGTATTTCATGGCGCCATCTCGTGTTCGTAAATGATTACAAACTAAAGGAGGAAAGTTTTCTCATACTGATAAGAGATGGTGGGAAAAAGTAAATCCTGTGTCTTTCCCCTGATATGACCCAATAAATTAATTAATATCAAACGTAAAAGTAATATTTATTTGTGATAGTAAAATTCGGGTTTAAAAATTTTTGCACTAAACGCAGTTTGTTTTTTTTGTAATACGGCGCTGGAGATGTTTCAAACTTTATTTGACAGTTGGAGGTTAACCGATTAGTGCTTGTCATTCTCACCCAGTACCTAGTGATTTGGTAAAAGGTAATTTGGGTTTCCAAGTATATTTTTGTTACGAAAATACAACTTTACCCACAAAATGGTATGATTTTTATGTAACTATTTCGTAATAATTAAATTTCATTGGTATACATAAGCCATAGGCGGCGCAAGTAGAAATTTTCAGGGGGCTAAACAAATGCGCTAAAATTTTCAAATTGTCTTGTACTATCAGTTATGATATAAATAAACAAATGTAACTTAATTAAATGATATGAAATGACAAAAAGTATCTTTTGTTTTGTTGTTTACCACTGTGGGAGTAAGCAGTTGTTTAGGTCTCCTGTTCATGGTGTTTTTGTTTTCGGCATTTTGACTTTGGCTTTTTTGTTATCAGTTTTTTGATTTTGGCGTTTTCGCTTTCGGTGTTTTGGTTTTTCGTTTTTTTTTGTTTTCGGCGTTGTTTTCGCTTTTTTTGTTTTCGGCGTTAATGTTTTTGATGTTTTTATTTTTGGCATTTCGACTTCGACGTTTTTGACAACTACGAAATTTTGACTTCAGCGTCAGCATTTTTTCTTTCGGCATATTCATTCGGCGTATATTTTCGGTATTTTTGTTTTCAGCGTTAATGTTCTTGGTGTTTTTCTTTTCGACTTCGACGTTTTTGTTTCCAATGTTAAACTTTTCAGCGTTTATTTTTCGGGATTTTGACTTCGGCGTTTTTGCTTTCGGTGTTTTTATTTTTTGGGGTTTTTGTTTTCTGCATTTTTGTTTACGGTGTTTTTGTTTCCAGCATTTTCACTTCGGCGTTTTTTCAGTATTTTTATTTTTGGCGTTAATCTTTTTGGTGTTTTTGTTTTCGGCATTTTGACTTTGGCGTTTTTGTTATCGCTATTTTGACTTCGGCGTTTTTTTTTCAGTATTTTTATTTTCTGCGTTTTTGTTTTCGGTGATTTTGTTTTCGTCGGTGTTTTTGTTTTCGGTGTTAATGTTTTCAGTGTTTTTGTTTTCGGCATTTCGTCTTTAACGGTTTTTTATTCGGCGTTTTTGCTTTTCGACGTTGTTTTTAGTTTGTTTTTGTTTTTGGAATTTTGACTTCAACATTTTTGTATTCAGCGTTTTTCTTCGCGGCATTACGAGTTTATTGTCGGTGTTTTTGTTTTTGGCATTTTCACTTCGGCGTTAATGTTTTGGTATTCTTGTTTCCGGCATTTTGACTTCGGCGTTTTTGTTATCGCTATTTTGATTTTGGCGTTTTAGTTTTCGGTGTTTTTGTTTTCTGCGTTTTGGTTTTTGGCGTTTTTTTACGATATTTTGACGGCATTTTTTCTTTTGGCATTTTCATTCGGTGTTTATTTTCGGTACTTTTGTTTTCGGCGTTAATGTTCTTTGTGTTTTTGTTTTCGGCGTTTCGACTTCGACGTTTTTGTTTTCGGTATTTTGTTTTTCGGTGTTTTTGTTTCCGGTGTTAATCTTGACGGCGTTTTTGTGTTTGGCATTTTTGTTATCGGTATTTTGACCTTGAGTTTTTGTTTTCGGTGTTTTTGTTTTCGGCTTTGTTTTCGATGTTTTTGTTTTTGGGATTTCGATTTCGACGTTTTCATTTTTTTTTTCATCTGTGTTATTGTTTTCGACATTTTTGTTTTCAGCATATTCAGTTCTGCGTTTTTTGCAGTGTTTTTATTTTTGGCGTTAATCTTTTTGGGTTTCTTGTATTCGGCATTTTGGCTTTGGCGTTTTTGTTAACGGTGTTTTTGCTTTCGGCATTTTCAGTTCGGCGTTTGTTTTCAGTATTTTGATTTTCGGTGTTAATGTTTTGGGTGTTTTTGTTTCCGTTATTTTGACTTCGGCGTTTTTGCTTACGATGTTTTTTTTTCGGCGTATTTGTTTTCGGTGCTTTAGTTTTCGTTGGTGTTTTCGGTGTTTTTGTTTTCGGCGTTAATGTTTTCAGTGTTTTTGTTTTCGGCATTTCAACTTCAACGTTTTTGTATTCGGCGTTTTCCTTCACGGCATTTTGACTTCATCGTCGGCGTTTTGTTTTCGACATTTTTGCTTTCGGTATTTTCATTCGGCGTTTATTTTCGGTATTTTTGTTTCGGCGTTAATGTATTTGGTGTTTTAGTTTTGGCATTTTGACTTCGACGTTTTTGTTTTCGACATTTTCATTTGACGTTTATTTTCGGTATTTTGATTTTCGGCGTTAATGTTTTTGGTGTTTATGTTTTTCGGAGTTTGTTTTTCGGTGTTTTTGTTTTCGGCATTTTAATATCTGCGTTCTTTTTTTCAGCATTTTCACTTCGGCGTTTTTTCAGTATTTTTATTTTTGGTGTTTTTGTTTCCGGCATTTTCACTTCTGCGTTTTTGTTATTGCTATTTTGATTTCGGCGTTAATGTTTTTAGTGTTTTGTTTTCGGCATTTCGACTTCAACGTTTTGTATTCGACGTTTTTGTTATTTGGTGTTTTGTTTTCGGTGTTTTGTTTTGGAATTTCGACCTCCACGTTTTTGTATTCGGAGGGTTCCTTCACGGCATTTTGACTTCATCGTCGGCGTTTTTGTTTTCGACATTTTTCCTTTCGGTATTTTCATTCGGGGTTTATTTTCGGTATTTTTTTTTTTCGGCAGTAATGTATTTGGTGTTTTTCTTTTTGGCATTTCGACTTCGACGTTTTTGTTTTCGACATTTTTATTCGATTTTTCATTTGAGTGTTTTTGTTTTCGGAGTTAATGTATTTGGTGTTTTTCTTTTCGGTATTTTGACTTCGACGTTTTTGTTTTCGGTGTGTTTGTTTTCATCGTTTTTTTCGGTGTTTTTGTTTTGGGCGTTTTGATATCTGTATTATTGTTTTCGACGTTTTTGTTTTCGGCATTTTCACTTCGGCTTTTTTATCAGTATTTTTATTTTCGGCGTTAATGTTTTTGGTGTTTATGTTTTTCAGCGTTTGTTTTTCGGCATTTTGACTTCGGCGTTTTTGTTTTCAGCATTTTTGTTTCCCACATTATGACTTCGGCGTTTTTGTTAACGGTGTTTTTGATTTCGGCATTTTTATTTCGGCGTTATTTTTCAGTATTTTATATATCGGCGTTAATGTTTTTGGTGGTTATGTTTTTCGGCATTTTGACTTAGGTGTTTTGTTTTCGGTATTTTTATTTCGGCGTTTTTATTTTCGGCATTAACGTTTTAGTGTTTTTGTTTTTGGTGTTTTTGTTTCTCGGTGTTTTGATTTCTGTGTTATTGTTATCGACGTTTTTTTTCGGTATTTTCACTTCGGCGTTTTTCAGAATTTTAGTTTTAGGTGTTTATGTTTTCGGCATTTTGACTTCGGCGTTTTCATTATCGCTATTTTGACTTCGAGGTTTTGCTTTCAGCGTATTTGTTTTCGGTGCTTTTATTTTCAGCGTTATTTCGGCATTTCGACTTTGACATTTTGTATTCAGCAGTTTTGTTTCGGTGTTTTTATTTTTCGATGTTTTTGTTTTCGGAATTATTTTTTCAACGTTTTTCTTTACGGCATTTTGACTTTAACGTTTTTTTCGGTATTTTCACTTTCGTGTTAATGTTTTCGGCATTTCGACTTCGACGTTTTTGTTTTCGGTGGTTTTGTTTCCGGCGTTATTGTTTTCGGCGTTTTTCTTCACCGCACTTTGACTTTGACGATTTTGTTTTCGGTGTTTTTGTTTTAGGCGATTTTGTTTTTCAAGATTTTTGTTTTTGGTATTTTGAATTCAGTGTTATTGTTTTCGACATTTTTGGTTTTCAACGTTTTAACTTCGGAGTTATTTTCGGTGTTTTTCTTTTGGCGTTTTTGTTTTCGGTGCTTTTGTTTCCGGTGTTAATCTTGACGGCGTTTTTAAGTTTGGAATTTTTGTTATCGGTATTTTAACTTTGGCGTTTTAACGTTTTAACGTTTTAACTTCGGAGATATTTTCGGTGTTTTTCTTTTGGCGTTTTTGTTTTCGGTGCTTTTGTTTCCGGTGTTAATCTTGACGGCGTTTTTAAGTTTGGAATTTTTGTTATCGGTATTTTAACTTTGGCGTTTTTGCTTTCGGTGTTTTTGTTTTCGATGTTTTGGTTTTTGGGATTTCGACTTCGACGTTTTCATTTTTTTTCATCTGTGTTATTGTTTTCGACGTTTTTGTTTTCAGCGTATTCAGTTCGCCGGTTTTTGTAGTGTTTTATTTTCGGCGTTAATCTTTTGGTGTTTTGTATTCGGCATTTAGGCTTCGGCGTTTTGTTAACGATGTTTTTGCTTTCGACATTTTCACTTTGGCGTTTGTTTTCAATATTTTGATTTTCGGTGTTAATGTTTTTGTTGTTTTGTTTCCGAATTTTAACTTCGGCGTTTTTGTTATCGTATTTGTTTTAGGTGTTTTGTTTTCCTCAGTGTTTTGGTGTTTTGTTTTCGGCGTTAATGTTTTCAGTGTTTTGTTTTCAGCATTTCGACTTTAACGTTTTTTATTTGGCGTTTTGCTTTTCGACGTTTTTATTTTTGGTGTTTTGTTTTGGCGTTGTTTACGGTGTTTTGTTTTGGCATTTTCACTTCGGCATTTTTCAGTATTTTTATTTTGGCGTTAATCTTTTGGTGTTTTGTTTTCGGCATTTTATTTTCTGCGTTTTGTTTTCGACTTATTTGTTTTTGGCGATTCTGTTTTCGTCGGTGTTTTCGGTGTTTTGTTTTCAGTGTTTTGTTTTCGGCATTTCAACTTTAACGTTTTGTATTCGGCGTTTTTGTTTTCGACGTTTTATTTTTTGGTGTTTTTGGCGTTGGTTTTGGTGTTTTTGTTTTGGCATTTCGACTTCAACGTTTTGTATTCGGCGTTTTTCTTCATGATATTATGAGTTCATCGTCGGTATTTTGTTTTGGCATTTTAACTTCGGCGTTAATGTTTTGGTGTTTTGTTTTAGTGTTTTTGTTTCTGGCATGTTGACTTCGGCGTTTTAGTTTTCGTTGTTTTTATTTTCTGCGTTTTGTTTTCGACGTTGTTTACGATATTTTGACGGAATTTTTTGGCATTTTCATTCGGTGTTTATTTTTGGTATTTTTGTTTTTGGCGTTAATGATCTTGGTGTTTTAGTTTTCGGCATTTCGACTTCGACGTTTTTGTTTTCGGTGCTTTTGTTTCGGTCTTAATCTTGACGGCGTTTTGATGTTTGGAATTTTTGTTATCGGTATTTTAACTTTGGCGTTTTTGCTTTCGGTGTTTTTGTTTTCGATGTTTTTGTTTTTGGGATTTCGACTTCGACGTTTTCATTTTTTTTCATCTGTGTTATTGTTTTCGACGTTTTTGTTTTCAGCATATTCAGTTCGGCGTTTTTTGCAGTGTTTTTATTTTCGGCGTTAATCTTTTTGGAGTTTTGTATTCGGCATTTTGGCTTTGGCGTTTTTGTTAACGATGGTTTTGCTTTCGGCATTTTCACTTTGGCGTTTGTTTTCAGTATTTTGATTTTCGGTGTTAATATTTTTGGTGTTTTCGTTTCCGGCATTTTGACTTCGGCGTTTTTGTTATCGTATTTGTTTTTGATGTTTTTCTTTTCGGCGTTAATGTTTTCAGTGTTTTTGTTTTCGGCATTTCGACATCAACTTTTTTGTATTCGGGGTTTTTGTTTTTTGCCATTTCGACTTTAACTTTTTGTATTCGGCGTTTTCCTTCAGGGCAATTTGAAATTCATCGTGGGCATTTTTCTTTTCGACATTTTTGGTTTCGGTATTTTCATTCGTTTATTTTCGGTATTTTTGTTTCGGCATTAATGTATTTGGTGTTTTTCTCTTTGGAATTTTGATTTCGACGTTTTTGTTTTCGACATTTTCATTCGACGTTTATTTTCGGTATTTTAATTTTCGGCGTTAATGTTTTTGGTGTTTATGTTCTTCGCCGTTTGTTTTCGGTGTTTTTGTTTTCGGTGTTTTGATATCTGCGTTCTTGTTTTCAGCATTTTGTGTTTGGCATTTTCACTTCGGCGTTTTTCAGTATTTTTATTTTCGGTGTTAATGTTTTTGGTATTTTTGTTTTCGGAGTTTTTGTTATCGCTATTTTGACGTCGACGTTTTTGTTTTCGGCATTTTCACTTCGGCGTTTTTTCAGTATTTTTATTTTCGGCGTTAATGTTTTGGTATTATTGTTTTCGGCGTTTTTGTTTTCAGCATTTTTGTTATCGGCGTTTTAATATCTGTGTTATTGTTTTCGACGTTTTGTTTTCAGCATTTTTGTTTTCGGCATTTTGACTTAAGCATTTTTGGTTTTAACATTTTTGTTTTTGGCATTTTAACTACGGCGGTTTTTCAGTATTTTTATTTTCGGCGTTAATGTTTTTGGTGTGTTTGTTTTCGGGGTTTTTGTTTTCAGAATTTTTGTTTTTGGTGTTTTGGTTTTTGGCATTTTCACTTCGGGTTTTTTTTTCAGTATTTGTATTTTCGGCGTTAATGTTTTTGTTTCCGGCATTTTGACTTATGCGTTTTTATTATCGCTATTTTGACTTCGACGGTTTTGCTTTCGGCGTATTTGTTTTCGGCGTTGTTTCGGCACTTCAACTTCGAAGTTTTTGTATTCGACATTTTTTTTTAATGTTTTTGTTTTCGGTATTGCGACTTCGACATTTTTGTATTTGGCGGTTTTGATTCGATGCTTTTGTTTTTGTTTTCAGCGTTATTTTTTTCAACGTTTTTCTTTACGGTATTTCGACTTCAGCGTTTTTGTTTTTGGTGGTTTTGTTTCCGGCGTTATTGTTTTTGGCGTTTTTCTTCACCGCACTTTGACTTCGACGTTTTTGTTTTCGGTGTTTTTGTATTAGGCGATTTTGTTTTTGGTGGTTTTGTTTTTCGAGGTTTTGTTTTTTGGTATTTTGGATTCACTATTATTGTTTTCAACATTTTGTTTTCGGCATTTTCACTTCTGCGTTTATTCAGTATTTTTATTTTCGGCGTTAATGTTTTTGGTGTGTTTGTTTTCGGCGTTTTTGTTTTCGGTGTTTTGATTTCTGTATTATTGTTTTCGACGTTTTTGTTTTCGGCATTTCGACTTCGACGTTTTTGTTTTTGGTGGTTTTGTTGCCGGCGTTATTGTTTTCGGTTATTTCTTTACCGCACTTTGACTTCGGTGTTTTTGTTTTAGGCGATTTTGTTTTTGGTGTTTTGTTTTCGAGGTTTTGGTTTTTCGGTATTTTGAATTCAGTGTTATTGTTTTCGACGTTTTGACTTCGGAGTTATTTTCGGTGTTTTTCTTTTGGCGTTCTTGTTTTAGCATTTTGACGTGCACACAGTTAAAGATTCTCTCGGAGACACTTGTGGTTGTCCTCGAACTACTGATTTGCGAATCCTGCAGATTTTTATTATTTTGATAACAAAACTCTTTGTCTTTTGATAATTCATGACTTCTTCTGTTGTAGGAAACTCCATGCTGTTCCGAAATTAAGACGGAAGAAATTGAATTCAAGCTGGAAGATTTGCATCATTCGATTGATATTAAAGAAGAGCCTTCGATTGTGGAATACAAACCGGAAACAAACGAGAAGCTGTTTACATACGAATCTACCGACTATGAATTGGCACTTAAAGGAAATTTAAATATTCAGTTAGAGAAACCGTACATGTGTGTAATTTGTGGTTATCGGTGTAAGAAAAAAGCTACGTTAGAAGTTCATTTTAAGACTCATACTGGCGAGAGACCTTTTACATGTGAAATTTGTGGGGACAAATTCACACGTAAAGAAAGTCTAAAAATTCATTTAAGGACACACACGGGTGAGAAACCATTCGCTTGTAAAGTTTGTGATTATAAGTGTGCACATAAAGGCACATTAAAAACGCATATAACCACTCACTCTGGCGGCGAGAAACCGTACACGTGTGAAATTTGTGGCTACAAATGCGCACAAAAAGGGAATTTTAGAAATTCACCACCGAATTCATACTGGCGAGAAACCGTTTATGTGTGACCTTTGCGACTATAAATGTGCTCGTAAAGGCGATATAACGGTTCATTTGAGAACGCATACGGGCGAGAAAGCGTTCGCATGTGAAATTTGTAATAATAAATACGCAAATAAGGGATATTTAAATAAACATTTAAAAACTCATTCTCGGGAGCAATCGTTTAGGTGTGACATTTGTAACTTTAAAAGTTCTCGAAAATTAACATTAAGGCTTCATCTGAAAAGTCATGCGGGCGAAAAATCGTTGACGTGTAAATTTTGCGGGTATACGTGTAAACAAAAAAGCGTGTTGGTGGTTCACGTAAGAAGGCATACAGGCGAGAAACCATTTACCTGTCATATTTGTAGCTATGCCTGTGTGAGCAAACAAAGTTTGAAAGTACATTTAAAAGTTCATACTGGGAGAAACCGTTTGCGTGTGATAGTTGTGACTATAGGTGTGCAAGTAGAGGAAGTTTGAATAGTCATTTACAATCTCATACGGGCTATAAACCGTTCACATGTGAAATTTGTGGATATCGATGTGCAAAACGTGAGGATTTGAAAACTCACTTGAGAATCCATACGGGCGAGAAACCATTTGCGTGTTACATCTGTGGCCACAAATATGCGCAAAAGGGAACGTTAAAACGACATTTAACTACTCATACTGGCGAGAAACCGTTTAAGTGTAACATTTGCGACTATAAGTGCTCGCGTAAAGCAGTTTTAAAACTTCACTTAGGAACTCACACAGGCTACAAACCGTTCAAGTGTGAAATTTGTGATTTTAAATCTGCCCATAAAGAAAATTTGAAAAATCATTTAAGAACTCATACTGGGGAAAAACCGTGCACCTGTGAGATTTGTGGCCACAAATCTACGACGAAACATAACTTAAAGAGACATTTAAGATCTCATACAGACGAAAAACGCTTAAAAATGTGCAAGTAGTGAAAAACCTAGAAAGGTTTACCCGAGATTGTGTACTGTGCTGTATTTAAGATATTCAAGGGGGAAATGTTTTGCTTTCTGTAATGAGCAGTTGTTATATTATTCAGATTAAATATTTTGTGAAATATTTATAAAAACATTACATTTCCCCCTTGAATATCTTGGATGTAGTACACTACACAATCTCTATATTAAATCAAGAAATTCACTTATTTTGTCTTGACAGAATTATCTCTAGGATAAGAAATTAGGATATCGTTAATTACTATTAGGAATCTAAAGTAAAAACATCCAACAATTTAATGTAAATTAAAATATTTAATGTATGAAAATTTCCTACTACAAAATAAATGCACAACAAATACAAGCGAAGGTTACAAAAAACATTAGTTCCGAGATAGCGCTAAGAGATGGCGGTAAGAACATTATTGGCTCTCGTTTGTGGCATTTTCTTCCACTCTGGGGTGTGTCAATTAGGATGGTGGAGCCTAGGGAGATTTTCAAGAGCGTGCCAACATTTATTACGTGGGAACCATTGTTGCTTTAAAGTATGCCGCCTCGCGCCAGGTGCTACAAAGTTTGGCATGGTTTAAATGGTGGGAGTGCCCAGGGGGCGTGGTCAGTAGTTAAACAAGACGGGTTCTTATCAAACTGACAACTGTTAGTTTGACAAGTTAATACGGATTATTTTAATTTATCAAAATAGAAAAAAAGGTGTGTCAAGGGGCGTGGCCAACAAAGAGACAAAGTGACTTCAACTTATTACAAGTAGGATTTGATCTGAAGTATGTAATCTCGTTCAGATGTTAACTGCTGGTGGTCATATTAAGCGGCGGCGAAGGAGAGAGCTAAAAAGGGGCGTGATTAATAAAGAGCAGACAAACAACTTTTGATTTTTCACAGTTGCGAGGACACTCTGTAGGTACAAATATTAACTAAAAGTTATAATTGTAAGTTTGAAATTGTTCTGCAAAAAGACATTAGATGGCAGTGCCCCCCTGAAGAGCAATAACAAAAAACAAGAATATCAGATTTTTCATCATCCACGAAGGAAGAAATGCCAGATGACCAAATGAAAGTAATTTAACAAATTAATTAAAATCTCGGCATTAACGCACTTTGCGGCATACTGATAAGAGATGGCAGTAAGAAACAAAAGTGGGCGTCATCATACTAAGTTGTTACGTTATTGATCGGGTGGTTTTAGTTAACAATTACGGGTTTAGTCCATGTTCAGCATCGACTACCAGTAGATCGCGAAGTTAAACTAGTATTTCAACAACACAATTTTAGCCAGAAAATGGTAAGATTTAGATATAACGAAACTCTTCGTCAGCAATTTTGCCCATTCCTATACTTTTTTCTTAAAATAAGGCCCATTATGTAACTCGAGTAAGATCTGGACGATGAAAAAATTTATTAACGATTCGTTTGTTGCAGCAAACTCGTAAAGATTTCTACCATTCCATAGGCATTAAAGAAGAGACTTCAATTCCACAATCTCAACCGGAGAGAGAATGCGATCCAAACATTCGCCAAAAAAAATTATCTGTGATTATAAAGAACATTCAATAATTTTGTCACACCCTGTATATATCATGAACAAATTAAAAAGGACATACATATTGTAATGAACTATTACAAATTTATATTTTATATTTTTATCTAAAAATTTTTTTTTTATTGTTTTGTTGTAAATTTTGTTAATACAAAAAAACATAAGAAAACTGAATGTTATGTTTATTGCTTTATTACTTTATCTCGCTCAATTTTAGCAACCCACTACTAATTTTCGCGGTCTTTTGTAGGTTTTCCCATTTTCTTTTAACAACTAAATTAAACTAAACTATTACAAAATCTTAAAGCTAAAACACTTGAATTTTATTTTTATTCTTTCGAACAATGAAAAATCATGTGAAGGTTCATCGATTGCTCTTCGGAACACACCACACTGCAATATTGGTTGTCCTTTAATTTTTTTAAATTGTTTTCACTAATTGATGTTTACTGGAATTAGCCTAATACAATCCCTGGTAAGTTGTGTCTTCTTTTGACTGCAGAATTTTGATTTTACTATTTTTTAGGCTTTTGGTGTACAAACCTGTCATAAAATGACCAATTTGGAAGTTATGCAATCGTGACATTGCAATATATTACCTTGCATTAACAATTTTATAGCTCCCAGTTGTCCTAAAATTCCTAGAATTCTAGCTGTGCCCTATGGGTTCTAAACCGTCCATCGGCATATCTTCTACAGACATAGCCTCCACGTTGGGTGCCATTTTAATAAAACTTTAATTATACTTACAAATTCAATTAGGTGTACAATGGCAACGAAAAGTATAAAAAGAAAAAATTTAATGCAGGATCCCTGTTTATCAGCCTTCTACCTTTAAACGCGGAGAACTTCCATATTTTTAACAAAACAATTGCATTATAGCACAAAAAATGAATAAAATTAAAAATATTTGCATTGTTGAACAAAGCAGCTGAATTATTAAAAAAAAATCAAGGGGAATTGCATTATTGATCCGTCGTTTGCCCCAGTCCCGGGAGCGTTTTCTGAACTCTCCACGTTCCAATGCGTCGATTTATGCAATAAAACGGGCAATAAAATTTTTGAGGATTTTGGAAAAAAACGTAAGGTTAACCCCTTTGAAATTTTCATGCTTTTTTGTAGTCAAAAAAATAAAAGTTGAAATATACTCACTTTTTCGATTGCTGTTGGTGTATTTCGATGGGATAGCTGCAATCACGTAGAAAAAATTCACGATAAAAAGCTTTTTAACGCTAAACGAGCTATTTAGAGTAAAATTGCTCGATTTCCCTCCCGAAACCTTTTGGGGCGACTTTTGAGCAACTTACAGTCGTTTGCCCCAGTCCCGGGAGCGTTTCTGAACTCTCCACGTTCCAATGCGTCGATTTATGCAATAAAACGGGCAATAAAATTTTGAGGATTTTGAAAAAACGTAAGGTTAACCCTTTGAAATTTTCATGCTTTTTGTAGTCAAAAAATAAAAGTTGAAATATACTCACTTTTTCGATTGCCGTTGGTGTATTTCGATGGGATAGCTGCAATCACGTAAAAAAAATTCACGATAAAAGCTTTTAACGCTAAACGAGCTATTTAGAGTAAAATTGCTCGATTTCCTCCCGAAACCTTTTGGGCGACTTTTGAGCAACTTACAGTCGTTTGCCCCAGTCCCGTAGCGTTTCTGAACTCTCCACGTTCCAATGCGTCGATTTATGCAATAAAACGGGCAATAAAATTTTGAGGATTTTGAAAAAACGTAAGGTTAACCCTTTGAAATTTTCATGCTTTTTGTAGTCAAAAAATAAAAGTTGAAATATACTCACTTTTTCGATTGCCGTTGGTGTATTTCGATGGGATAGCTGCAATCACGTAGAAAAATTCACGATAAAAGCTTTTAACGCTAAACGAGCTATTTAGAGTAAAATTGCTCGATTTCCTCCGAAACCTTTTGGGGCGACTTTTGAGCAACTTACAGTCGTTTGCCCCAGTCCCGGGAGCGTTTCTGAACTCTCCACGTTCCAATGCGTCGATTTATGCAATAAAACGGGCAATAAAATTTTGAGGATTTTGAAAAAACGTAAGGTTAACCCTTTGAAATTTTCTGCTTTTTGTAGTCAAAAAATAAAAGTTGAAATATACTCACTTTTTCGATTGCTGTTGGTGTATTTCGATGGGATAGCTGCAATCACGTAGAAAAATTCACGATAAAAGCTTTTAACGCTAAACGAGCTATTTAGAGTAAAATTGCTCGATTTCCTCCGAAACCTTTTGGAGCGACTTTTGAGCAACTTACAGTCGTTTGCCCCAGTCCCGGGAGCGTTTCTGAACTCTCCACGTTCCAATGCGTCGATTTATGCAATAAAACGGGCAATAAAATTTTTGAGGATTTTGAAAAAACGTAAGGTTAACCCCTTTGAAATTTTCATGCTTTTTTGTAGTCAAAAAAATAAAAGTTGAAATATACTCACTTTTTCGATTGCTGTTGGTGTATTTCGATGGGATAGCTGCAATCACGTAGAAAAAATTCACGATAAAAGCTTTTAACGCTAAACGAGCTATTTAGAGTAAAATTGCTCGATTTCCTCCGAAACCTTTTGGGGCGACTTTTGAGCAACTTACAGTCGTTTGCCCCAGTCCCGAGCGTTTCTGAACTCTCCACGTTCCAATGCGTCGATTTATGCAATAAAACGGGCAATAAAATTTTGAGGATTTTGAAAAAACGTAAGGTTAACCCTTTGAAATTTTCATGCTTTTTGTAGTCAAAAATAAAAGTTGAAATATACTCACTTTTTCGATTGCCGTTGGTGTATTTCGATGGGATAGCTGCAATCACGTAGAAAAATTCACGATAAAAGCTTTTAACGCTAAACGAGCTATTTAGAGTAAAATTGCTCGATTTCCCTCCCGAAACCTTTTGGAGCGACTTTTGAGCAACTTACAGTCGTTTGCCCCAGTCCCGTTAGCGTTTCTGAACTCTCCACGTTCCAATGCGTCGATTTATGCAATAAAACGGGCAATAAAATTTTTGAGGATTTTGAAAAACGTAAGGTTAACCCTTTGAAATTTTCGTGCTTTTTTGTAGTCAAAAAAATAAAAGTTGAAATATACTCACTTTTTCGATTGCTGTTGGTGTATTTCGATGGGATAGCTGCAATCACGTAGAAAAAATTCACGATAAAAAGCTTTTTAACGCTAAACGAGCTATTTAGAGTAAAATTGCTCGATTTCCTCCGAAACCTTTTGGGGCGACTTTTGAGCAACTTACAGTCGTTTGCCCCAGTCCCGAGCGTTTCTGAACTCTCCACGTTCCAATGCGTCGATTTATGCAATAAAACGGGCAATAAAATTTTGAGGATTTTGAAAAACGTAAGGTTAACCCTTTGAAATTTTCATGCTTTTTGTAGTCAAAAATAAAAGTTGAAATATACTCATTTTTTCGATTGCCGTTGGTGTATTTCGATGGGATAGCTGCAATCACGTAGAAAAATTCACGATAAAAGCTTTTAACGCTAAACGAGCTATTTAGAGTAAAATTGCTCGATTTCCTCCGAAACCTTTTGGGGCGACTTTTGAGCAACTTACAGTCGTTTGCCCCAGCCCCGAGCGTTTTCTGAACTCTCCACGTTCCAATGCGTCGATTTATGCAATAAAACGGGCAATAAAATTTTGAGGATTTTGAAAAAACGTAAGGTTAACCCTTTGAAATTTTCATGCTTTTTGTAGTCAAAAATAAAAGTTGAAATATACTCACTTTTCGATTGCCGTTGGTGTATTTCGATGGGATAGCTGCAATCACGTAGAAAAATTCACGATAAAAGCTTTTAACGCTAAACGAGCTATTTAGAGTAAAATTGCTCGATTTCCTCCGAAACCTTTTGGAGCGACTTTTGAGCAACTTACAGTCGTTTGCCCCAGTCCCGGGAGCGTTTCTGAACTCTCCACGTTCCAATGCGTCGATTTATGCAATAAAACGGGCAATAAAATTTTGAGGATTTTGAAAAAACGTAAGGTTAACCCTTTGAAATTTTCATGCTTTTTTGTAGTCAAAAAAATAAAAGTTGAAATATACTCACTTTTTCGATTGCTGTTGGTGTATTTCGATGGGATAGCTGCAATCACGTAGAAAAATTCACGATAAAAAGCTTTTTAACGCTAAACGAGCTATTTAGAGTAAAATTGCTCGATTTCCCTCCCGAAACCTTTTGGAGCGACTTTTGAGCAACTTACAGTCGTTTGCCCCAGTCCCGGGAGCGTTTCTGAACTCTCCACGTTCCAATGCGTCGATTTATGCAATAAAACGGGCAATAAAATTTTTGAGGATTTTGGAAAAAAACGTAAGGTTAACCCCTTTGAAATTTTCATGCTTTTTTGTAGTCAAAAAAATAAAAGTTGAAATATACTCACTTTTTCGATTGCTGTTGGTGTATTTCGATGGGATAGCTGCAATCACGTAGAAAAATTCACGATAAAAGCTTTTAACGCTAAACGAGCTATTTAGAGTAAAATTGCTCGATTTCCCTCCCGAAACCTTTTGGAGCGACTTTTGAGCAACTTACAGTCGTTTGCCCCAGTCCCGTAGCGTTTCTGAACTCTCCACGTTCC